>OY744609.1:18326308-18438808 GCA_963556255.1 Allolobophora icterica | reverse complement strand
ACTTTGAAACTCAAGACCAAAACCGAGAGAAATACCCAAAAAGTCACAATCATATCCAGACTTCTATTCCTTTCAAAAAAAATTGTCAAGTCGGATTACTCGCAATTTTAATTAAAACATGAGTCTTTTCTTTTATTCAATCAAAACAACTCCAAATGCAGATTGCAGAGATTTCCGAATTCGTATTTACAAAAGTCCTTCATGCGAAATGTTATTCCAAATGCCTGTTGCATTTTATAAAAACCAATTCGCTCAGAATTTTCTGACCAGGACGTGACCTGTGGGCCTCATAAAAATTCTGCCATGTGAAAAATACGTTCTACAGTGCTGAATTCACTGGCACACAGAGTAGCTTTTCAAGTACCGGATGTAAATGTACAAATTGTGAGTCTGTTATGAAATCATTCCATGGTAAATAACCGGAAGTCAAAATAAATGTCCAAAACAACAGTAAAGCCTCACTCACACCGTGTAAATGCTATAGCAATTGTATTAGTAATTATTGGATAAATTTTTAAAATCCTTTCGTTTTGTTAAATGACTGTTCATATTGTCAAAAGTCTTGGTCTTGGTCTTGTAAAGCCAAGACCAAGACTTTGAGCCTTAAGACGAAGACCAAGACCAAGACCTTGAACCTCAAGACCAAGACCAAGACTTTTGGTCTCAAGACCAAGACCAAGACCAAGACTTTCAAAAACGAACTCGAGTGCACTCGAGACCAAGACCTTGGTCTCGAGGACAACAAGACTGGATATGGACGGATAAAAGGAAGGAAGGGAAGAATGAATGAAGGAAGGATGGACTGAAGAACGGACAGCTAGAAAGATGACTAGATGGTTAATATGAATGGATAGATGACGTGCGTAAAGATTCTGGCTATAGCTGAGAATGCACGTTGACTGTATGACTGCAGTATATATGTATGACCTCAGTATATATATATATACATATATATGCATATATCTATCTATCTATATATATACATATATATATACATACATTTATATGTATGTATATATATATGTATATATATACCGTCGGCGTGTTTCATGGCCACACAAAGTATGCTTTTCGTGTTTCGTTGGTTTATGGTGAGTTCGTTCTGTTACTCTGCAGTTGTTATCGAGAAACGAAGCCGGATAGAAGGACTGATATTGCTCGACGTCAGAAGCCTGTTACGCATCCAGAGGAACCGGAATATCTGGATAAAATCGACACTTCCAGCAATATCTGTATGTACGCGATTCCCTCAAGAGTCAAAGTAGCAGCCTGGGTAAACACGGCTTGCAATACATCTGTTGGAATAAAGTAAACGTATAGTAGTAGCCGCAGAAACGGTATTTGGCTTGAGGTGGAAAGGGTTTGAAGTTGATAGTGCAAGATATTGGAGTTGACGCTGAAAGGTTTGGAGTTGAAAGTGGAGTTGAAACTGAAAGGAGTTTGAGTTGAAGCTGAAAGGGTTTTGGAGTTGAAACTGAAAGGGTTTTGGAGTTGAAAGTGAAAGGGGTTTGAGGTACGTTGACGCCCAAAAATGGCTGCGAAGATCAACATAAAGAACATCGACTACTTTAAGTTCAAGAAGATCGTGATTGACGGCAACAGAGACGACTACGCCAACTGCAGCAAGGAGGTCAAGGCTATGTGCGACTCGGTCCAGACGTTGACCTTCAGGGACGAGGAATTCGACGTCCAGTCAGATCGCAGTCGATTCGAGGAGGTCTGTACGTACTACCACCAGATCCTCCAGAGCAAAAGGATCGATCCTATCGACATGAGGATCAAGAGCGGCTGGTGGGGTGATCACAAGACGGGCTACTCAGCCGGCAAGATAAAGCCAGCCGTTCTGCTCGAGGTGCTTGTTGCCAAGACAAGGGACTGGGCGGCCAGACACGGTGGCATCCAGACCAGCGTGCTCGAGAAGGTCGAGGAGAAGATCGAGGGTCCAGGACTGTACGTCTTCAAACACAAGGAGCACCAGTGCTTTCAGTACATAGGGAGAGCAGAGAACGTCTTCGCCAGGTGTGGTGAGACTCTTAAGGCGGCGTTCGAGGGCTCGATCACTGATCCACTGGCCGCTCTACTCGTCATTTCCATGTCAACGGACTGGGATTTCTACTTCATTCCAGTATCCGCCAGTGGTATGTTCTCTAGACAGACAGACAGACAGACAGACAGACAGACAGACACACACACACACACACACACACACACACACACACACACACACACACACACACACACACACACACACACACACACACACACACACACACACACACACACACACACACACACACACACACACACACACACACACACACACACACACACACACACACACACACACACACACCCACACACACACACACACACACAAGCAGACAGACATACGAGATAGACAGACACACAGACACACAGACAGACAGACACAGAGACATATAGATAGACACGCAGACAGACACACAGACACAGACACACACAAAGCAACCACACAGGTACATACTACATAGGCCTAATCGCCCGGTGGTTGTGACCTGTATGTGACGACGTCTCGTTCAGTATTATAGGTGAGCGACTTTGAGCGCATACCTTAAAGATGAGGTACACAGTCTACATGCAGACAGGCAGACACATCTATACGCAGACACAGATTACTACACACAGACTCAGACGCAGATACAGACAGACAGACAGACATTTTCACCGTACACGGCACAATGATCGCGACCACACAAAGGGCCTATATAGCTCAGAGAATTAACACAGAGCCCTCTCTCTGTGTCCTCAACAATCTCTTCACTCGATGAAAACGCCCATGTAATGCAATGTAATGTAATGTAACGGATGTGAATTTAATCTACATCAAGGACACCTTTTATGACAATTGACGGGAACCCGCAGGTTTGATCACATCACATCTATATTCTATAGTAATGCACCGGACCCTCGCTATAACACATAACGCGAATTGGGATATATAACGAGGTCGTGGTCGTTGATCCAGAAGTTAAATATGCACACGCGCGATCTATCGAACAAAATATACAAAGCATGGATATAGCTTTCTGCGCTGATCTCTTATCTCGTAACTCGCCACTGATAGTAGTATACCGAGTTGGCTGTTACAATGCGTCGACGTTGTATCTGTAGACTCGGTTTTCGAGACCATACCGAATTCTTGCTGTCATTAGCCCACTACAATCTGCAAAATATACAACTACATTGACATGAACGTAGTCGCAAATTGCCATTTCAGTATAACGCGGCCCTCGCTATAACGCGGTAGCTGATGTGGATCCCAAATCCCGCGTTATAGCGAGGGTGCGCTGTACTAACAAAAGTCGAATGGCTGACTCCCAGTCCCAAGAATTTATTATTATGCATTTATTGAGCGCCATTATCTAAAAAAATGACCAAGCTTCAATCGTTGGTTCTCATGAGACTCAAGATTCTAAACCTACCAAACTGCGCACCTTTACCTGTAGTCTTCCTGACAACGTTACCAAACAATCCAGGTCTTTGTGATCGGCTACACAAAGCCTGTGTCTCTGCTGCGTATTCAGCTGTTCGGCAACAACCATCTGAACCAGTATACTTGTTGACATTACAACTAGGCCTATATCTCGCTCTACGTGTTCATCAAACGGCCTAAGACCAATTTGTACTGACTCGCTTTTGTCACTCGCCCGCGCCTACGTATCTTTGCTCAGCTGAGGGACATATGAGAAGAGGAGAAGAGCTGTCTCTTAAGCGGCATATGATGACGGGTGGCCAGTCCTCTCCCTCGCCGTCTAATCTTCCCACCGACAGTGTACGGTCATTGTACTCATTATAGGGGTGCAGGTGGAGCATAAATCTCCAACCAATTTCTGCATGTTAAGAAACGTATTTATTGCTTTATTTTTTTGGCTACTTACTTACTTACTGTGCTCTGTAACAGATAGCAACCGAATTCTTCGCATACTGGAAAACGACCTCATCCTGAAGCACGACTGCATCTGGCCTCACGGACTCAACTTCTCTCTCCATATCGACTCCCTGCTCGAAGTGTCCGAATTCCGCAAGTCCTGCCTACGACACCACTGGCCTCCGGAGACGGACGCCATCGACGAGAAGGAGATCGACCTGAATCGGCTGCGGAAGCAGGTGGCATCCTACGCTGCCTGCTCACCGGATAAGCCGTTTGCAGCGCCAGCAGACCAGAACCATAAAAGCGACACCAGTAGTACTCATGATGACGCAGACTCGACAGGTGCGACGAAACTGTCGATCAAATCAATGTATTTTACCAAGGTCTTCAATCCAATAGGAAATACCCAGCCCCTCTGTCCCTGAGGGATTTACTCATCCATCCATGCCTGACAGCCTCTTTATTGGGTCTATAACTCTTCTTGCCATCGTCCCAATGCAGGCCTATGCTGTGGACCAAACGCACACGATCGACTGTCATAAAACCAAACATCCAATCTTCTATTAAAAACCCAGAGATATTTTTGAAGGATGCGTACAAAAATCCTACCACCAAGGGGGTTCGTATATTCATTCATTTATCTATTCATCCATCTATGCAGCCAGCACAGGTATCCATGCATCCAACTATACACATAATTCCATGCATGCTTCCTTACTTCCTTCCTTACCTGTTTTTCCCCCGCTAGTAGTTGTAGGACGCCCTTATAGTGGTATGGCCGCATTACGGCGCCATGTAAATTGTCGCTATTAGGCCTATTATTATTATTATTATTATTATTATTATTATTATTATTATTATTATTATTATTATTATTATTATTATTATTATTATTATTATTATTATTATTATTATTATTATTATTATTATTATGTCAAGGTTCTGTTCACTCATAAAATCGAGTTCCACGCCGCTGCCTCCGTTAAGAAGGCGATGGATATCGACGGCTTTGTTGTTCTTTGGCTCCGGGCAGCTTTGACATGGCGCCTTGGAAAGCCACTGCGTTGAAACGCTGCACCATCACCGATAGGCTCTTGAATAGGAAGTTTGTTTCGCGGGAGTCATCGGTGGTTTTCGACAGCCGGCGACCAATTTCCGATAGAAAGGCGAGGCCCTCTCTGTTAAGGGGACCGAAGGTTTCCACAGCTACAGGTATGAAGATGTATCGCTTCTGTAGCTCAGAGTATTTGATGTACTTTCTCGCGGCAGCCACCTCCGCCGCCCCTCCTGCCGTGGCCGCCGTTGCTGTGATGTAAGAGGCGGCCACCGTGTCCACCACCGTCGCGTCCCACAATAGGGACAGCCCGTCGCTCCACGGTATTAGGGTCTGGCCATCCGGTCTCTTACCATCCGACCTGGATAAGCCGGACGGCTCCTTGACTGCCGGGGTGCAATATTATTATTATTATTATTATTATTATTATTATTATTATTATTATTATTATTATTATTATTATTATTATTATTATTATTATTATTATTATTATTATTATTATTATTATTATTATTATTATTATTATTATTTACTATTATTTCTTCCATCAATTCTTGATTCCCTCTTCCGTTCTTGTCTTCCCTCCTTCCTTCCTTCGTCCGTCCATCCACCTCTCAATACCTTCATTTTATAGTTCACCCATTCAGTCAGTATCCATCCGTCGGTCTAATCACCTTGATTGACTGGTCTTATTAATTATGATTCATTGCTAATGATGTCACAGTTTCCTCTTTTCTCCTGCACATCAGATTGTTTACTATTATTTCCTACGAACTTAGGCTCGAGAAAGCAGAGCCGACCGTCAACAGCCAACAAGACGACGACGAGCAGCAGCAACCGACAGCAGGCACCGTCTGTGTCAACGGCACCGAAAGCATCGCCCAGTCCGTCTAAGCAACCGACGGAGAAGGAGAAGGTCTCTTCCTCGACGAAAACCAATACCAAGTCACCCGTAAAACAGACGACAGCAAAACAGGTAAGTTCTCCAATAGTATCATCCATTGGTAACTCTGCCTCCATGTTGACATCTGCTTCCATGGTAACCGGGCTCGGACTTTTTCTGGACTACTCCTTGGAAAGCCCCTCTGATTTGACGCAGCGCACGTGAATAGGCTGGTGCCCTGCGGTTGGCCTTCGATTGGCGCTTTATACGTTTGGAGATTACAATTACAATTACGATTACGATTAATCATTATCTCCAATACATGTATTTAGTCTGCTAGACTACATAGGCCTGTTTTGTGCTTTATCTTCCGACCTGTTCTTGTCCGTATCCCTGTCTCTGCTCCTCTGATTGTCCTTTTGCCTCTTCCTGTTCCTCTCCGTCCCATCTCCATCATCCTGTTGTCTCTTTCCCCTGCTGGCACTCTCCATCTTCCAGATCTTCCACTGAAATGACTTTCCAAAGACCTGCAGCATGTAGGCTGGGCCAGTGCTTATCAAATGAACCATCGTCCGCCATGCTTCTCACATCGTCTCGTGTATATAATGTTAACTGGATATCGAGCCCAATCTGACCAACCTTTCCCTATATCTGGAATAACATGGACTTTCTGGTCTTGGTTTCTTGGCAGCGAGGATATGCAGGGCTTATGATTATTGGAGACAGACAGACAGACAGACAGACAGACAGACAGACAGACAGACAGACAGACAGACAGACAGACAGACAGACAGACAGACAGACAGACAGACAGACAGACAGACAGGCAGACACACATACACACACACACAGACACACACACAGACAGACAGACAGACAGACAGACAGAGGCGCGTTTACAGAAAACGGGGCCCTAGGCGCAAACATTTACGGGGTCCTAGGCGCAAACATTTCGGGGCCCTTCTGAACTTGCATTATCCCAAATGAAGAAAACAGTTATAAATTACAATAACATAGGACCTACTTTTATGGTAAACTGTAAAAAATACAAAATAGGTTATATTTAAAATAATTCAAATTTGAAAATTTTAATTTTTTATAATTGAAAAAAATTTCATTCGTTTGGGGGCCCTCAGAGATTTGGGGCCCTAGGCGCGCGCCTAGTGCGCCTACGTGTAAACGCGCCTCTGCAGACAGTGAGAGACAGACAGACAGTGAGTGAGAGACAGGGAGAGACAGACAGACAGACAGACAGACAGTGAGTGAGAGACAGACAGACAGAGACAGACAGACAGAGAGATAGAGAGACAGAGACAGACAGACAGAACGAGGGAGAGACAGAGAGAGACAGATAGACAGAGACAGAGACACGGAGACAGACACAGAGACAGAGACACACAGACGCACACACAGACCGAGACATTTACACTTTGACAGTAACGACTTGATCAGACTCTTTCACGTACTCGGATTCCTTCTCCTCGGAAGGGTTCGCCAATGAGAAATTGGAAGTATGCCGGACGATTGATCATTTTATGAGATAAGTCGTGGTGTCGGCCCGGGCTTAGCCTCCATTATATGCTTATCGAAAATGTTCAATAAGTCCATTCCCGAGCTTTATAATACGATGAAGTCAGGATGGCCGACAAGCCGTCTCATCACAGTATTACACAGAGTCATAGACCTATATCCGCACAATGTATCTAAAATGTACGAAATATACATTTTTAGACGCATCAGAATACAGAGAGCAAGGAGTCTGTAGAACAGGTAACGGAAACATCGATGCCATCAGAAGCCGAGTCAGGCAGCCCTCAAGGCGATGACCAAGCAGAGACGACGACCGTGCCGACCCTCAACCGTTCCAACACTTTCACGTACTCGGATTCCGAATCCTCGGAAGGGTCAGCCGATCAGACGAAAGACAAACAGTCCTCAGCTAAGCCCCAAAAGACGCCGACGAAACAAAGCGCGCCAGGCGCCACAAAGCAGACGTCACGTCTGCCGACGACGTCATCACAACGTCACTGAATCATGTTGACGTCATTTTTAGCGGCTTTCAAACTTTTAAAGTAGCCTTGCACCTTTGTCGCTGTCTGTCTCTGGCGCTCGATATGATTGGTCACTTCTGTAATTGTTGAGCTTAGTGTGCGTTGTGCGTTGCTTGAAAAACTTCATGATATGCTCCTATTATGTAAGCGAATCATCTTTACAGTGATAAATCGAACAATTTATTACGGGATGTGTAATGAAATAGCTGTATGAACAATACCACCCGTAGATGCTTTAAGTGGTAATTTATCGTTTTAGCGATAGATTGCCGCTTTTGTTAACTTGGCTTATTGTTCGGAAGTTCTAACAGTTCCACAGCTTGAAGGAGTCCGTGTCTGTAACGGTTCTTATAAGGTACTTGTCGATTTTTCAGCCACAGTTTTGCACAAAATACAAGGTTCAACTGTGTAGATGAGGTAAAACAAATAGGCCTAGGCTTTGATTTGGATTTCATCGATCTAGTATTTAAACTTGTCAATGGGAAAGCGGGCAGTCTTAAAAAACGAGATAACTGAATATTTGACATGTTCATAGTTGATATTCCTGAATCGCCCATTACACGACATCGTGCGTTTTCATGCATTAGACCATCTTTCTAGAACAGTCTACCATTAAACCAACGAACCACAGACAGCTGAAGAAACATTTTCAAGCAAACTTAAGATGCGCCTTTTCAGGTTTGTTAGATTGCCATGCTAAGCGCCATTGAGAGACTCTTAAAAGGCGCTTTACAAATAGCAAAATACATACATACACACATACGTATATATACATACATACATACATACATACATACATACATACATACATACATACATACATACATACATACATACATACATACATACATACATACATACATACATACATACATACATACTTACATACATATATACAGGACTATAGGCTATTGTAGACATTTCTGAAAGGTGGAAAGCGCTGAGACGCTCTGAGTTTAAGGAGCATTGATCTAAGCGTGAGTTACTGAACATGCAGGATTGCAGGTGCTTAATAGACATCTTGGGCTAGCGCAACACAATAGAACCAACAAATAGCTAAATTGACATGTTCTTATATCTGTATGTCATCGTTACACGTTTTGTTGAAAACAATTGGCTTGACAACTAATGTAAGCGTTGTTGGCCGAAGCGTTTTGTTTCTTTTGCCAGCCTTAACCCTCTATAGAGCCAATTAGGCCTACTTTTATTGTTGTGAGTTAAATCTTACAACAACAACAACAACAACAACAACAACAACAACAACAACAACAACAACAACAACAACAACAACAACAACAACAACAACAACAACAACAACAACAACAACAACAACAACAACAACAACAACAACAACAACAACAACAACAACAACAACAACAACAACAACAACAACAACAACAACAACAACAACAACAACAACAACCAAAATTTCCGCTAAGTGACAATGCAGTAACGAGTCCAGTCTCGCATAAGTGCAAAAATGCTCCACAAGCAGAGCTGTATGGCCTGTAAGCTTACAGTGCAAAAAATGCACTTCAGGCCCATTTAAATGGTTAAAGTTACGAACTCCTTGTTTCAAAGGTGTGATCCGATCACAGGATTTCTCACGACCATGGAATCCTTGATATCGTCCACAGATGCACAACCTGTGATAGGAAAGAAAACAAAACACATTATTAATTAGCTTCTTCTATGGCACCAGTATGTAATGCACAAGAGATCAACCGCTGTGCGTTATACATCCAATGCACCAAAACCAAGCGGTAATCAAATCACCTTCCAGAAGATTAGTCTGCTAAGATAGAGAGACGGAGACAGTCTACGATGAATAGGTAATTTCAAACCCGGTAGGTAGGCCTATTATTTAGATAACGCACATATACTGGAAGCGAATTTCAAAATCTCCGGAAGTCCTACAGCAACCGAAAAAAACTGGCTCAGTAAGACCACTGTCTTTGACTTAAGTAATACTACAGAGAGGCAACCAGTCTGATGAGCTGAGAAGGAGCATAATAGCCGGCATTCAGGACTGAATCACTTCAAAGGCACTACACGGCAGCTGGATCGATGGCAACAAATGCAGTCGTACTGTCGTAGGCCTACATTTCAGTCTCATCGTATAAAACGATATCCCACCTAGTGATTGTCAAGTATCGTAACCAGTGGTGTGCATTGTGAACAAACTGGGGCTTAGACTTGTGTAGCTTCAAGACCCGTTAAGTTAACTAAGCTTATAGACTCTGATCAGGAAACAGCGATAGCCTACTCAATCTTGAAGTGGTAAAAATTTCTAAAACTTCGCTGCTTCTGTGACATGACTAAACTGAAAAATCGCCTCAGTTTATTTCTAAAACGACTGATAAAATTTATGACCAGCAAGCGCCATTGTGGTAGAGAATTCGTCTTTTAATATCTGCAGCATCTGACGCACTCCCTCTTCACCCTGCAACAAAAGAAAAAAGTGCACAACGATTCAACTTGGGTTGTAAATGTTTTTGAGCTGTGTTTTTTGGATAGTATTTATATTAAGAGGAAGAATCTTCCAGAAGATCTACCACGTTTGAAAACAACCCTATTCAGTCGAGTGAGTAGTTTCATTGTTTAACGGCATCTTATGGCTGCTATGGCCTTTGACGTCTTCGAGTGAGCCAGTCAATCGCGGCGCATTTATCTTTTGTTCAACATATAAACATCCATGTCGACAGAAATCGGTTGGTTGGTTATGTGTGTGTGTGTGTGTGTGTGTGTGTGTGTGTGTGTGTGTGTGTGTGTGTGTGTGTGTGTGTGTGTGTGTGTGTGTGTGTGTGTGTGCTCACCACTGGTGACTTATCTAGTTCATTGCGCATTGCTTTGCTAACTTGTGTAATATTCTAGTTCTTAAATGACAAATACCATCATTTAGGCCAGCGCAGAGAGCTTCTCTGATTTGTTGTACTTTTTGAGCGGCGCTATATAAATGTTCCATTGCAATTACGATACTGAGGCTTCGCCTGCCTTGTAGTGGAGAGCATAGATGACCGGTCGTCCAATGAAAACGGCTCTGGCTCCAAGGGCCAAAGCCTTAAAGACATCGGTTCCGTGACGAACTCCACTGTCAAGGTAGACCTCGCATCGACCATTGACCGCCTTCACGACATCAGCAAGCACGTCGATCTGCAACAGAAAAAACAATTCATTTGTGTCTGTAGGATTCACATTATAATTATTCATTTGTGACTTCTGTTGCGCCGATGTCTAATGCAAAAGGTATCAACGATGGCGCACCAAAAATGGCGTAATTAGGTCAACATTCAGACGATCATTCCACTGTGTTAGTTGACTCATAGTCTAGATGAATATTGACCTTCTAGGAGGTACTCGTCTCAAAGGTAATGGCCTTCGAGGACTCTCATATAGTCCGACTTCAAATCAACATTTCCGGAAGGCGAGCTAAGATCTGACAGAATCTCTCTCTGTCTCTCTGTCTCTATCTCTCTGTCTCTGTCTCTCTGTCTCTATCTCTGTCATCGCCGTTCGGTAAGGTCAGTAACGAAACTAAAGAATGCTATTACTGTTAGGATGTCTATATGATTTGACTATACCGGCTGAACTCAATATCTAATGAAGACCAGGCAAAGCAATTAAATACGCGAGGACTACCTCAGGGCTGTTCCCATCCAGCGGCCGTCTCAATGCAGGCTCCAACTTATGCTATGATCGCGTCCAGACTTCAGTTTTTCTTTTTATTTAATTATTGTACCCATTGCCATCACAAAGTCAACAACATTAGTCTTAGCACAGAGATGCGAGAGTCGATTGCTCGAAACATCTCTTTCAGGATCGTTACTCTGAATCCGCTCATCAGGCTAGAACCCGCAATTGTTGATTTACAGATCCAGCGCGTCATCGTGCTGTATACATTCATGCAATTAAGTTGAAGTATTGAAAATTTCATTCTCAAACGCATTTTATTTTGAAACAAAGTTCACTCAATCGGTGAATTCATTTATAAATTATCACATTTCACTATTTGGATGCACGCAGGCGTTTGCAGTAATACGGAGAAAGAGAGAGAGACAGATTAAGAGAGATAGATCTATAGAGATAGATAGATAGATAGATAGATAGATAGATAGGTAGGTAGGTAGGTAGGTAGGTAGGTAGGTAGGTAGGTAGGTAGGTAGGTAGGTAGATAGATAGATAGATAGATAGATAGATAGATAGATAGATAGATAGATAGATAGATAGATAGATAGATAGATAGATAGATAGATAGATAGATAGATGATAGATAGATAGATAGATAGATAGATAGATAGATAGATAGATAGATAGATAGATTGATAGGTAGGTAGATGGGTAGATAGGTAGGTTGATAGATAGTTAAATAGGTAGACAGAGAGAGATAAATAGAGGTAGATAAACTCATCTGACCGATGCTGGAACCGAGTTCAGTTGTCTTCCACCGTGGCTGGAAACCAAGATTCCAGATACTCCACTTTCCACGGCAAGCACTGCATCAGCAGCTGAAGATAAGATTTTAGGCATTAGGCATCCACCAACTAAGAACATTGCTAACAGCCACCAACTTATATGGTTATTAAAATAAATCAACTAGTAAGCCTCAGAGAATTAAGTGTCCTTTCTCTCTCGCTCTCTCTCTTTCTCTCTGTCTGTCTGTCTGTCTATCTGTCTCCCTCCCTCTCTCTCTCGCACACATGCATACATGCATACATAGGCCTACATCCATGCATACATACATACATACATACATACATACATACATACATACATACATGCAGTGCAGTACAGCTGGTGTGCTTTAGCACATACCACTAAGGATGCCCTTGATGATTATGGGAAGTTTGGTTTGCGATTTCAACCACTTGACATCCTTCCACGTAGCAGTTTCATCAAATAAATAATTGTTGTCTTTGCAGGGTGTGTCATACCCGACCAGGTTACCCAATCTGTCAAATAATTAAGATAAGTAAGATAATCGCCCATTTATTACACGTCACTTTCATCATCAAATGTTCTTAGAAGCGTAAATACCATATCAACAATCCACCAACTTATTACCAATGAAGTATGTTCCATCCACAGTGATAAATTAAATTACTAATGGAAGCCACTTGCAGAAATTCTTATGCTTCTCGTAAAAATTTACTTATTACAATGAGTCACCAATGAAACCGCAGTCACATCGCTATGGGCAACAAAAGAATTTCGTCAGGGCTGACCAGGAATATAGGCACAGAGGTAGAGAGCGGCATTTGGTCGAGAAAAGACACACAATGACGTCTTTTAATAGAACAAACACCCCTTTGCATGTGAATGGAGGTACGTGTAGACTGTAGACGTGTGCGTAGGTGTGTGTGTGTGTGTGTGTGTGTGTACATGTGTGCACGCGAATAGGAGGGGAGATAAGTTTTGCGCGGAAGAGGGCAGTTCTTTTCTTAAACTGAAATTTATAAGCGATTTACGAATTGCAAGGGACTTACGTTTCTTGTGGAATGAAGCCCAACTGTTTTTCAATCCGATTTGTATTGACTCTGTTTCCCAGGGTTACGAGATCAACCGTCAACACGATTGCTTTAAAGCCCCGTCTTTCCGCCCATCGGACGAGTGAAAGAGTCAGATCCAGACGGGATAAGAACTGGACTTGAAAGAATCGCAGACACTCGTCCGCTGCATCAGCAACCTCGTCGATGGAACGATTGGAGGACATGCTCAGGGTGAACCCTATCTTCCTCGACATGGCACCTACATATAGGCAGTCATCACTGTCGTTCATTATAAAATACTAGGCAGATACTGCATTTCTTTGAAGGAGGTTGTCTCTTCTATTTATCTACAGCATCACAACAATTCACGCACCGTGTTGAAAATTAAAACGAGAGGCAAAAACAACGCAAACACCGTGACCTCAGGAAGTGATCAGACTTCCACACACGCATATATATATATATATATATATATATATATATATATATATATATATATATATATATATATATATATATATATATATATATATATATATATATATATATATATATATATATATATATATATATATATATATATATATATATATATGAAACTACATGTTACGAACACACACAAATTTATTTATGTCCGCTGTGTATTGCTTTATGTTTACTTCTTTGTCTTCATCAATAATATATATATATATAAAGAATATAATATATATACAGGGTGGCGCATAAAAAGTGGGACCGCCTCATTAAATCTTGTGCAATATATTTCAAATTATGTTTTGAGTGATTTTTTAAACTGGAATGATATCCTGACTCACTAACTCAACGTGTGACGTCACTATTTCGTGGACTTTCGGTCGCCATCTTTATAGTTTATGCCATTTTTACCTGACGGTCTTTATAAAATGACAAAAATAACAGCAGAAGATCGTATTCTCAGTGGCTGTGTCTCGGATGGGAAAAACCAGTGTGGTCTTTGTTGAACCTGGAGCGAAAGTGAATTGTGAGTATTACTGTGATCACGTCTTAAGACAAGGATTGCTTCCGGACATTCGAGCGAGATGTAATCGTCAAAGCTGGACACTGCAACAGGACGGAGCTCCTTCGCACACGGCAAGAAACACGATCAAATTCCTTCATCGGGAGAATGTCACCTTCATCGAACCAGACATGTTGTCCCCTCTGACGAAGGTAGACTTTTTGTTGAAGAGCACCCCAAATAGCATAATCTACAGGGTTTAGGTCCGGGCTATTTGGGGACAACATGCCTGGTTCGATGAAGGTGACATTCTCCCAATGAAGGAATTTGATCGTGCTTCTTGTCGTGTGCGAAGGAGCTCCGTCCTGTTGCAGTGTCCAGCTTTGACGATTACATCTCGCTCGAATGTCCGAAGGCAATCCTTGTCTTAAGACGTGATCACAGTAATACTCACAATTCACTTTCGCTCCAGATTCAACAAAGACCACACTGGTTTTTCCCATCCGAGACACAGCGACTGTGTTATTGTTGTCATTTTATAAAGACAGTCAGGTAAAATGGCATAAACTATAAAGATGGCGACCGAAAGTCCACGAAATAGTGACGTCATACGTTGAGTTAGTGAGTCAGGATATCATTCCAGTATAAAAAAATCGCTCAAAACATAATTTGAAATATATTGCACAAGATTTAATGAGGCTTTTTATGCGCCACCCTGTATATATTATATAAGATTAGTGATTCTGTTAGCTCAAGAAGAGAGCAAACTTATTAGTGAAAGATTTATTAAAATAAAATAACGTAACCCTATGATCCGTATACCAGAATCTATGAACCAAAGTCGTCAACACCACAGTCCGTCATTATACATAAGAATTTCATGAACGTAGGTCTAATTTCTCTTGGCTTCTAAACTGGCATTTATCAATCTACCTCTTGCACTTCCCATTTCTCCATCTGGATGAGCCCATGCATGAAAAGCCGATGGGGAAATGCAAACTGGAAATGAAATCGGATGACCCAGGATCGTTGTTCCAGTTTCTCTCTTTGAAACGTCTCGAAGAACTCTTGGAATGATCTGGTACCTGCATCAGTTACAAATCAGAACATGTAATTTCTTCATCTCGGTATAACCATAACCATAACCACAAGTTTTAATTGTTTCAACAGCGACATGAACAAGAACAAAAGTTGTGAATATACGCAAATACATAATCACTGCAAAACAAAGGGAAAAGAAAAAGAAAAACTCTAAAGGGAAGCAAATCCCGACTAGTAGGGTCACCCTTACATCACAGTATATTTGATGGGGGGTGAGCTGAATAACTGTAAATTAGGATATGGCTTTATTCTTAATTAATTCTTAACCAGTTAACTAGCACACACGAAGTTTAATATTATTTATCACTAGCAGTCAAGTTGGTAGTCAGATAGGCACGCAGTTTACTCTTAAATTGATGTAGCCGGTATGCTATTAAGGCACCACATATCGTTTGGAATGCTATTCCATATTCTAGGGCCTGCAGATCTAATAGAAAACCTACGGGTGTTTGTTCGCGTATATATGGATCTATAATTATCTGAGGAACGCAGGCCTACAGCATAAGTATTGGATTCAGACGTAGTTTTAAAGTAATTGTTAAATGATGAAGGCAATTGTTTGTATGTGAACTTGTGCATGAATTCGCTGATTTGAAAAAGTTATCTGTTCAAATTTAGGAATGCATGGTATACTTGATATGTTAAATCTGTTGTAAGTTTTGTTGAAGAGTGCTGAGGGTTTTTATTCATAATGATCCTAAGAGCTCTATTTTGAAGAGTAGTTAGTCTTTTTAATCTTGATGTGTAATGATGCCCATACCAGATTACAATAGGTTAAATACGGATGGATTATTGAATTACTAGCTGGTTTACCCGGCGTTGCCCGGGTTTCGGAGGTTTTGGGCCGGGATACCATGGTAGCGGTGAAAACGGGGGACGCGAAGCTGCTTAACCCGGCGTTTTGGGTGTTTCAATCCCTCTAGCGAATAAGCAACAAAACATTGCTTAACCCGGCGTTTGCCGGGTTTAGTTCAGTGAAAGTTTCAATCCCTCTAGCGAATCCGTACTGTAGCTGCTTAAACGGCGGCGCCATCTGGCGAGTGAAAATAGGTTGAGTGTAAGTTTTTTTACCAGCTAAAAATACATTGCCCGGGTAGTTTTTGGCCCGGGAGACCATGGTAGCGGTGAAAACGGGGGACGCGAAGCCTCACACTGGGTGTGTAATGCCCACCCCGAGACAGTAGTGAAGGTTTGGAGTGAAAAGGTGGAAAGCTGTAGAAATGCATCGCGGTTAAAGATCGCTGTGACAGACAGACACAGACAGACAGACAGACAGACAGACAGACAGACAGACAGACAGACAGACAGACAGACAGACAAGACAGACAGACAGACAGACAGACAGAGTCTTGTCTTTATTTATATAGATATAGGCTCATTCTTACATGAATGGGTAGTAGGTAAGCTACTCTAGATAAGACCCCTACAGTTTTAGCTATAGTTTGGATGACATATTTTGTATGTGTTCATTCCATGTGAGAAATTTGGCTTCATAAACTCCGAGAAATTTGACAGAGGTAACTTGTGGGATGAGTGCACCATTTAAGGTGATGGCATAATTCGTTTGAGTTACCTGCTTACGATGAGAGCAAAATAGAATAAAGTTAGTCTTGTAAACGTTGAGGGATAACTTATTATTGGCCCTCAATATAGGCCTAAAACTAGTTGCAGACATTAATCTTCAAAGAAACGACAGGTAACTGTTCAGAACATCCCAACAATGGTAGGAAAATTAAGAGGTTAAGACGGAATGCTTTTGGCTTTGAAGTCGAACAGCGGATGACTAAATGATTAACATCAAGCTACAAGATTTCGATTTAAATGAAGATAAAGGTTAGTCAGATTACACACCGTTCAACAATAATCCTTTCAGGCCTCAGTGGCGTGGTGCTGGATTTGAAGAATAGTTTTAACATCACAACCAATGTACCCAACCACAACTACCGGATAAAATATCCTTTGAAGTTTACACGGCTTGACAAGAAATGTGCCATTATGCTCAAGAATTAAAACCTCTGATGCAGAGAAGAAAATTAGGCAACCGTATTAGCAACAGTGCCGGATTTAGACATGAGCAAAAAGCTTCAGCTTAGGGCCTCACAACCTGCAGGGGTCTAAAAATTCAGATTTTTCAAAGAATGTGTTATATGTTCTGTGTTTAATTATATTATATATAATAATATTATCATGTAGAACTGTTTTAACAAATTTTATCGCACCTGAGTAAATGCATTCATTTGAAAATAATTTAAATTTTTCACTTTAAATGCTTACTATTAAATAATTAAAAAGCATATATGCTTTCCAGTTTTGTGGGACCTTCTGGTGTTATTGTTTAACAAGGGGCCTCCATGTTTATATAGTTTAGAGCCTCACCAAGTTTAAATCCAGCACCGATTAGCAATCTCGCAATTGACGTACATGTACCACCGTAACGCACAATCCTAGTAACGCTTCCATGTGAAGCGTAAAGAGGCGCTCATTTCTTTAACTCTTTCATCGCAGTACTTGCCGTTTACCTCCCAGTACAAAATTAAACTGTTTAGTTACAGAGTAACAGATGCACACGTGCGAAAACAACTTGCCCAGAGTCGTTACACGGAGTCGAACCCGTAACCACATGATCCATGACCAAGCGTGTTACCTATAGACTACTGGGTCGAACACATAGTCCTATTATGAATTAGAATTTCGACAAATGCGAAGAATGCCTTTGAAATGCGCGAGTTGTTTCCCTGAGAGTGCCTTCGTCATCAGCGCCTGCGGAGTAGTAACTGAAAACAAATCTGGGCATCATTGAACGTGCATGCTGCTCGAAGTCGGCCAGACACACGAACGTATGAGAATCCATTGTAGTGGCAGGCAGTGAATCTGCAATGAATCCAACATGTTTGTACAGAAAAAATCTTGTATGCTATGAGTAAACACTCGTTAAGTATTTATTGTGCGTTGTGTTGGCCTACGTGCTTTTGTGTATAATAATAATAATAATAATAATAATAATAATAATAATAATAATAATAATAATAATAATAATAATAATAATAGTTATGATGCTTAATAATCGTCTTAGAGAAGCCGTAAGACCTAAGACATGGGCTGAAATTTCACTTTACCATAAAATTTGCAACTGCACGAAATTCATGAGCTTACGATTCTCATCTCCAACTCCACCAATTTTTACTGGTTAACTTAAATCCGTAAGCTTACGATTCTCATCTGCAACTCCACCAATTTTTACTGGTTAACTTAAATCCATGAGCTTACGATTTTCATCTCCAACTCCACCAATTTTTACTGGTTAACTTAAATCCGTAAGCTTACGATTCTCATCTGCAACTCCACCAATTTTACTGGTTAACTTAAATCCGTAAGCTTACGATTCTCATCTGCAACTCCACCAATTTTACTGGTTAACTTAAATCCGTAAGCTTACGATTCTCATCTGCAACTCCACCAATTTTTACTGGTTAACTTAAATCCATGAGCTTACGATTCTCACCTGCAACTCCACTGATTTTCAATGAAAAAGTGAAATCCATAATCTTACGATTCTCATCTGTAACTCCACCAAATATTCCTGAGAAAGTGAAATCCATAATCTTAAGATTCTCATCTGCAACCCCACCAATTTTTATTTGATAATTTATGTCCATAAGCTTACGATTATCATCTGCAACTTCACCAATTTTTATAAAACAACTGATAGGTTAGTGAAAACGTTATCAGTCGTTTGATTGGATATGTCCTCAGTGGCGTCACTAGGGCTGGTGTCACCCAGTGCGGTAAGTCATGGTGTCACCCTCATTAAAAGGTTCATAAAAGTAAATTAGCATAGACTTTCAGCTTTAGGTGAAATTTGATGACCTTTTTTTAGGAATTCGTCTTACAAAAATGTGACCATGTGACACACACACACACACACACACACACACACACACACACACACACACACTCACACACACACACACACACACACACACACACACACACACACACACACACACACACACACACACACACACACACACACACACACACACACACACACACACACACACACACACACACACACACACACACACACACACACACATCTACAAGATGAAAAATGTGATGACCTTTTATAGGAATTCGTCTCACAAAAAAATGTGATGACCTTTTTTTAGGAATTCGTCATCTTACAAAAATTTCATGTCCCTGATTTCTCCTGAAACTCTGCAAAATTCTTACACGGTGATTTTCTCATTTTGGTGTCACCCCCTCTGAGGGTGTCACCCGGTGCGGGCCGCATCCCCCGCACTCCCCTCGTGACGCCACTGTATGTCCTTAAAGAAATTTAAGGATACAAAGACGATTCTCTTTGTAGCGGAAGTCCATAGGCTTACAATTATCGACTACGATTTAACTTTTAACGACTATGTACTGATGCGTTGTGCATTATGATAACAGCAAATAGAAGTCATTAGATTAAGCCAGAGGTACTTAGAAGTGGATTAGAAGTAATTAGACAAGATTATGTCATTAGATTAGATTAGAAGTCATTAGAATGATTATATTAGAAGTCATTAGAATGATTATATT
Source organism: Allolobophora icterica (assembly GCA_963556255.1). NCBI lineage: Eukaryota > Metazoa > Annelida > Clitellata > Crassiclitellata > Lumbricidae > Allolobophora > Allolobophora icterica. The sequence goes on along the minus strand of OY744609.1, from coordinate 18,418,763 downwards.
AGAAGTCATTAGAATGATTATATTAGAAGTCATTAGAATGATTATATTAGAAGTCATTAGAATGATTAGATTAAGTCATGAGAATGAATATATTAGAAGTCATTAGAATGAATATATTAGAAGTCATTAGAATGATTATATTAGAAGTCATTAGAATGATTAGATTAGAAGTCATTAGAATGATTATATTAGAAGTCATTAGAATGATTATATTAGAAGTCATTAGAATGATTATATTAGAAGTCATTAGAATGAATATATTAGAAGTCATTGGAATGATTATATTAGAAGTCATTAGAATGATTATATTAGAAGTCATTAGAATGATTAGATTAGAAGTCATTAGAATGATTATATTAGAAGTCATTAGAATGATTATATTAGAAGTCATTAGAATGATTATATTAGAAGTCATTAGAATGATTATATTAGAAGTCATTAGAATGATTAGATTAGAAGTCATTAGAATGATTAGATTAGAAGTCATTAGAATGATTATATTAGAAGTCATTAGAATGATTAGATAAGAGATGACCTGAAAGAAAAGAACTTTCCTACGGAATCAAATAGACCTGTTCAGTCTACAGACCTGAAATTAAGATAAATATCACCGACTTGGCCGAAATATTCCTGATGGCCGTATACGATATATTTTCTGCTATGCTATACGCGGACCTCGATCGCTTGTCTTTATAAAGTAAGGGCTCGACCCTGATACAACACTAAAATTTAATGCAAAACGAACTATGTCCTTTGGCCATGTGCGAGGCTACTTTGCACATAGGCGTTTACTTATAACTGCCACCCCACCTATACGTGCTGCCATTGTTCGTAGATCGCCGAGTTCACAAGGACACGTTTAGCTAAAAAAGGGTATAGTTACTCAAACACGTGCAAAGTTCCTCACATTGTATAAAGTAAGAGTATTGTCTACATACAACTTGCACCTAACCATCTTCCACTGCATATGTGCATCAGACATTATGTGCGTACAAACACACGCACATACGTACATGCATACATACATGTATACGTACATACATACATACATACATACATACATACATACATACATACATACATACATACATACATACATACATACATACATACATACATACATACATACATACATACATACATACATACATACAACTTCCTCCATTGACAGGTGCCTCTTTATTAGCTGGTGGCCCAAGTGCCTCGGTCTTTCGCACTGGGAGCGCCTCTGATTAGCGAATAATGTGAGAGGCGCTTTATAAAATGTTTAGATACAATACAATACAATACAATACAATACATACATACATACATACATACATACATACATCACATACATACATCGCATACATAAATGAATACAAACATAAATAAATGCATGCATGCATACTTACATAATTATGTAAGACAGTCAAAAGGCAATATAGAAGCTAAAGATATTGACTGCATGATTATGAAGGTTAGAGGTAGAAGTAGACCACATAGATTTTAATAGGAGTCTAGTCTGACTGGACGTGTCAGATGTGAGTAGTTCCAGAAGATAGAGACTTACTGACCGAATTTTAGGAAGAGTTGCCTATATTATTGGATAAAGTGTAGGTTTGCAGATCATTGTCTGGCTGATGGAATACTAAGGACAAATCTGACTCAGCCAGTGGCTTCTATCCCCCTAAACAACCGGGCTCAAACCCTCTCCTTCCCCCCCTCTTTCACAGAACACCCTATAAGCTGGGAGCAATCCCGACTTACTGTAAAGCCCTTCCATACCTCGCCTTCCTTTCCTCCCCTACCCATCCCACCCCATCCCTCGCCCCTTATCCCCTCTCATTTTACCACTCCTGTACCATTCCTGCCCTCACCTTCCCTCCCCTTGAAGCGGAGGGGTCCGAGGTCCTCCCCGAAAATTTTTTGGATTTCTACATTGCCGTAGGTAAGTTTTAGCGCATTTTTGGAGAAAGAAAACTGGTTTTGGAAAACTATTCATTTTAGTTCAACTGAACTGTTGAATTAATTTCTCTAGGGCTTCCAGTGCAATGTAAAAATGTTATGGGACAAACTGCAATATATATGGGACAAAATTCCAAAATATGGGACGCATGTTAAAATACTGGGCAATATGGGACACTGCTTAGCAAATATATGGGGATTTAAAGACTGCATTATGAATGGTGTAATGCAGTGGCAGGCTCCATCCCTGCCTATTGCAGTGTTACCCAGCCGACTGGGTATATATTATCAAGACTGATAAAGTGATAATCCCATTTTCACTGCACTACACGACAATAATTGTAGCATTGACCAACTAGTTTTTTCTTAATCAACAGGAGTATGAACGCTTTTTTCAATTTTTAAGCTTTCTTGGCATCCTACATCAACAGAAAAATAGCGGAACATAATGGTCAATAGCTAAAGAAAAACAAGTAATAATGATACACTATAACACTGCTTAGACACTGTAAACTAAGCATAGGCGTAATTTGTGGGAGGTAATCTAAAATGTTCAGTCCTTGGATGTTGCAGGACAAAGCATTTTACTGGCCTGTCAGTGGAACAGAAACATCCATTTCACTGGAGGGGGGAACTTTCCCTCTGGCACAAATTGGAAGCAGTCTGCTTCCTCCCCCCCCCATACGTAGTAGGCCCTGCGCAGAACTGTGAGCAAAGACTCTGTAAGACTGTAAGACTGTAACTTGTAGGAAGTGTGATAAAAATTGAAAAGAAATACTTCCCCCTCTGTTTTTCACTGGGCTCAACTTGCGCCCACCCTGAATAGGGATAGAAGCCCCTGGACTCAGCAGACATGGTCACTAAGAAAGGAAGGTGAAACAGTCAACGACGCTTACAGTCGCAAATACAAAGGGAGGTATGACCACACTAACGGTTAAAGGTACATAGACGCAGACAGAATAGAGAGACAGAGACATAAGATCGAATCGGGCGGTCGAGTGAGATCAGGAATTAGATAAGGAACTAAAATTAGCAATGCCGCTAGCAGTGTGATTCTCGTTAACGTTAACGATAACGAAAATGTTCGTTAACGAACCAAAAATGATTTCGTTAATGATAACTATAACTGTAACTAAAAATATCATTAACTATAACTATAACTATAACGAAAATAACACTAACGAAAATTCATCGCTATTTTCGTTAATGAAATAAAAAGTGCAATATCGATAAACATGGCGAATTTAATCAAACGCGATATTTTATTCGTTTTAAACCATCCTGTTTATTGTTCCGAGATAAAATGAGAAAATGTGCTGTATATTCCCCTTCCATGGTTTCTTTTCGAAAATCTAATATTTCGAGTTTCTTTCTGATGGAAAGATAATTTTTTCTTTCGATTGTTAATTTTAGAGTGAGAAACTTGTTTTGATTTTAATTTTTTATGTTAAAAGGAATGTTATAAAAAGTTATCATGTTCAAAAAAGACATGTTCATAATAAAAATCAAATTGAATACACATTTAAAAGAAAACGAGATTGTATTTTTTATGGAAAAATCCATTAAATATCTGTGACAGACAGTGATTACACAAGTACTGTAGCCATTAAGTATCAAATTAAAATCTGAATAACAACGTTTTGGTGTTTGGCAATTTTAATTTTTTTGCAAGTTTGAGTCATAAAAGTATTCTGAGGGTGGAGCAATTTTCTTTGACATAATTTTGTTAGGGGGTCCTTGAATGTTTGAAGTCGTGACAAGGGAGGAGATCAATAACTGCCTAAAATTTGTTGACATAATTAATCGATGACCCCATATTTATATGGACCAGAAGGAGTGCCATTGGGGTCACTTGTAATTATGTACTAACTAAAATTAACTAAAATAAAAGTCCAGTAACTATAACTATAACTATAACTAAAAAATAATACTAACTATAACTGTAACTATAACTAAAATAAAAATCCATTAACTATAACTGTAACTATAACTAAAATAAAATCTGTAAGGAGAATCACACTGGCCGCTAGTGAATCAAATGCCTCGAATGTAGGTAGACAAAAGACGGGCAGGAAGACAAAGAATGGGACAGAGACACAGCGACAAAGGACCAGGAAATCAGAGAGAGAGAGAGAGAGAGAGAGAGAGAGAGAGAGAGAGAGAGAGAGAGAGAGAGAGAGAGAGAGAGAGAGAGAGAGAGAGAGAGAGAGAGAGAGAGAGAGAGAGAGAGACACACACACACAGAAGAGTATTCAGGGACATAAAGAGATATACAGTCACAGGATAGCCAGTGGTCAGCGATCACTAATAACATAATAGTTTATTCAAAATAAAGCATTCTTGTAAGAAATGTTTTCCTCATTAAATTGTTCGCCCTGGATATTAATCGGTCGTGCAATCATGGCCTCATAGAATAGTGCTGTGGCCTCAGCGGTGGGAGATGATGGTTCAGCACATGGGCCTCGTCATGCAGTACCGCTGCAAGGCTACATAATTGCTCGAAGGATAGCGTAGGATAGAATCAGGCGCGGAGGCAATGGAGCCGATGGCTGATGGGGTGACGCAGGGAGAAGGACCGGTCAGCCAAGAAGGAAAGAAACTAAGACGTAAATAGTCATCTGGAAGACAGTGTAGCATGTAGGATGAGCTACAGGCTGAGAGGAATAGCAGGTAATTAAATGAGGAAGAGAAGCAAGCCCAAGGCTGAGGATAGTGTAGCCTGGTGGTATCTCAGGGACTGGCCGAAGAAGCTGCATGGAGGTATAAGAAAGTGACGCGAGACAATAGATGCGCACAGGAGTTCAGGCATCTTTGACGACGGAAACAGTTCGGTTATTTCGCACGAAACTAAACATGTGCCCATACCTATATTTTCTACCGATCAGCCGAGCTGCAGCATTTAACAGAGATCGCAGCTCGTTCTATGTAGGCCTGTGTATGAATGGGGGTGGGAGGGGGGTGGGAAACTAGCTACGAGAGAAAGAGCCACTCTGTTTGATTACAAGATATATCATAAAATGCACTTACCGTAGACCAAATATACAGAAAGACTCTAACATCTGATTCTGTCGTCAAAGATGCCTGAACTCCTGTGCGTATCTACCGGCAGTCAGACAGCGCAGAATGCCACTTTGTCTCGCGTATTTTAGACTATCTGGTCTCATAGGTCGTCTCGATTGGGTATGTCCAGTGGACTGAGATTTCCGAAAGCGGTTTGCCTCTAAACTATCATCAATTGATGCCTTGCGCGTTAGAAAAACTGCGCTATAGAAATTAGACTAGAAAGTGTAAATGTTTTTGGCCAATTTGCAGTATACACGTACATTATAACCATTTACGAGAGTCTGAAACGTAGGCCTGTCACCATAATAATTTCTAAGCCAATGTAGAAATCGAAATCATGGGTCGACACACTGGCCCGATTAGCTACATGGGTTAGAGCGCACGTCCCATGCACCTTCTGTGCGTTAGGTCGCAGTTACGCATACCGATGTAACTTATTAAAGTGATTTAAATCTTGCGTCAGTTAGTCCATATGCATCTTGAATGATGTGGCGTCCATTCAAACGATCTACTCAATTAAGAATGAGCAGGGTCGAGGAAAACCATGAAAAAACAGACTATGTCGAGGATAAGATATCCAGGGAGGACGCGATTTCATCTCATACTTGGTCTAACGACATAAGAGAAACCACAGAGCGGACTCAAGGAGGCTGCGAGTTTCAGAGCTAAGCACTAGCAACGTACTCGGATTCCGAATCCTCGGAAGGGTCCGCCGATCAGACGAAAGACAAACAGTCCTCAACTAAGCCACAAAAGACGCCGACGAAAAAAGTGCACCGGCGCCACAAAGCAGACGATGTCATCACAACGTCACTGAACGATGTCGACGTCATTTTTAGCGGGTTTCAAACTTTTAAAGTAGCCTTGCACCTTTGTCGTTGTCTGTCTCTCGCGCTCGATATGGTTGGTCACTTCTTTGTAAGTATTGAGCTTTGTGTACGTTGTGCGTTGCTTCAAAAACTTCATGAAATGCTCCTATTATGTAAGCGAATCATCTTTAGTGTCTAGAAGACAACGGCCCATTGCATGACATCGTGCGTTCTCATGCATTAGACCATCCTCCTGGAACAGTCCACCGCTAAAAAACGAACCGTTTTGTCACAGACAGCTCAAGAAACATTTTCAAGCAAACTAAAGATACACATTGCAAGATAAACTTAAGATACACCTTTTCAGATCTGTTAGATTGCCATGCTAAGCGCCCTTGCGCTTTACAACTAGCCACATACATACTTAAATGCGTACATACATACACGTACATGCATACATGAGTATATGCTATTGTTGTTCTGTGTTTAAGGAGCATTGATCTAAGCATAAGTTACTGAACATGTAGGATTTTAATAGACGTTTTCTTGGCTATCATAACACAATAGAACCAACACACAGCTAAATTGACATCTGATCCTAATAATATGTTTATGTTTCGTTAGACGTTTAGTTGAAAACAATTGGCTTGACAACAGCTAATGCAAGCATTGTCTGCCGAAGAGTTCGCTTTCTGTTGCCAGCTTTAGGCGTCACGAGCTCCTTGCTTCAAAGGTGCGATCCGATCACAGGATTTCTCACGACCATGGAATCCTTGATATCGTCCACGGATGTACAACCTGTGATAGGAAAGAAAACAAAACACAGAGATCTTTAGAATAATATGGTCCTGCAAGGGCTGTAGTATAGATCTATTCTGTATACGTGCAGATATAGGCCTATATATAGACGATCGCGAAATATCAAAGCCCGCGAGCTAAATAAGCGCTGTATGATAATAACATAACAAGGGTTTAATGTGGCTGAGAAGACGTGTAGTCTGTGTTAGAACAACTGCAAATTAACTTCGAACGCTTAATAACCCAATTTTCCTAGCATCTTATTAAAAGCAGTGGTAGTGTCCACTGAGACAGTGCTATCATCCAAACCATTCACAACTCTTGCACTGAAGAATTTATGCCCTAATGTTCCTTTCGGCTTCTTAAATAATTTATACCTGTGTCCGCGAGTTGCTTTGTTTGGGGGCTAATTCAATGCACCAAGCCGTAATCAGGTCACCCTCCAGAATATGAGTCTGCCAAGACAGAGAGACGGCCTATGATGGATAAGAAATTTGAAAGTATTAAGTAGATAACGAAATGACACAATTGACTGAGCAGAACGCTCATTATAGGTCTACAGCAAGTGAATTTTAAAATCTAGGTCCAGTAAACGGAAAAGCTAGTTCATTAAGAACAGTTCTAGATTAAGGTATGACTATAGAAAGGCAGCCAATTTTTGATGGGGTAAGAAGGAGCATATTAGCCGGTGTCCCGAGATATTCTATCCCCCCTAAAGCGTATCCCCCGGATGGAATAAATCGGTTTAGAGTATCCGGTGGGATGAACCATTCTATCCCCCCTCGTCATACGCATCACGATATCCTCGACGAAATTCCAGTCAAAATCACCAAAAACAAAATAAATTGATTTCAGGTCGACGTACAAACTAAAGATACGCAATTCAAAAATTTTATGTGTGCAATAAATCCAAACAGTACGACTGAATACACTTAGAAACCGCAAAAAATGCAAACTAAGCCGAATACTCCATTTCGCTAAGGGGGATACGCATGTATGGGGGATACTCTATTTTGTGACACCGGCATTCAGTACTGAATCACTTCAAAGGCGCTACACGGCAGCTGCATCGATGGCAACAAATGCAGTCGTACTGTCGTACATTTGAGTCTCATCGTATAACACGATATCCCACTGAGTGATTGCGAAGTATCGTATCTAGTGGTGTGCATTGTGAACAAAATGGGGCTTAGACTTGTGTAGCTTCTCAGAACATTTCAAGAGCCTATGTTAACTATAGACTCTGTGCAGGGAACAGAGGAGGGAGATAGAGTAATGGTAACACTCATGGCCGGGAGAGCAGCAGGAGAGCAGCAGTACGCGATTCGATTCCCGCAACCTCTCTCGGATGGGCGCCTTGCATGGCTGCCATAACGTGTGTTTAGTTAAGATATTGATAATTGTACTGTTACGTCTCAGTGTAATCTTACTGCGTTTGTCGGTTTGAATTAATAAAGAAAAAGATTATTATTATTATAAGCCTTATCAATCCCGAAGAGGTAAAAATTGATAAAACTTGGCCTAATTTCGCTGCTTCACTCAAAGTGACTTGACTAAACTGAAAAATCGCCTCAGTTTATTTCTAAAACGACTGATATAATTTATGACCAGAAAGCGCCATTGTAGTAGAGAATTCGTCTTTTAAGATCTGCAGCATCTGACGCACTCCCTCTTCACCCTGCAACAACAGAAAAAGAAAGCATTTTTATTTGGGTGTTGCAATTTGAATCCCATGACTATCATATGTATGTATTCATATTATGTATGTATGTGTGTATGTAATTATGCATGTATGTATGTGTACTACTATGTATTATAGTGGCACCCTAAAATGTGCTGAAACAGACCTACTTAATAATTGTTGGTTATACAAGGGTGCAATTCAACATCGATAAGTAGGATCTATTTATATTCAGAGGAAGAATCTTCCAGAAGAACTGCAAAATCTATCACATTTGAAAACAACCGCATTCAGTCGAATAAGCCAGTGAATGATTTATCATATGATGTGTGTGTGTGTCTTTGTGTGTGTTCTCAACTCTGGTGACTCCTCTAGTTTATTGTGCATTGTTTTGCTAACTTGTGTAATATTCTAGTTCTTAAGTGACATTTACCATCATATATAGGCTAGCGCAGAGAGCGTCTCTGAAATCGCTGTACTCTTTGATCGGCGCTATATGAATGTTCCATTGCAATTACAATATTGATGTTCGCCTGCCTTGTAGTGGAGAGCATAGATGACCGGTCGTCCAATGAAAACGGCTCTGGCTCCAAGGGCCAAAGCCTTAAAGACATCGGTTCCGTGACGAACTCCACTGTCAAGGTAGACCTCGCATCGACCATTGACCGCCTTTACGACATCAGCAAGCACGTCGATCTACAACAGGAAATAACAATGCATGTGTGTCTATAGTATGTAGATAGACTGATAGACAGACAGATAGATAGATAGATAGATATATATATATAGATAGATAGATAGATAGATAGATAGATCTATATATAGACAGTTAAATAGGTAGATAGATAGATAGATAGATAGATAGATAGATAGATAGATAGATAGATAGATAGATAGATAGATAGATAGATAGATAGACAGACAAACAGACAGACAGACTGATAGATAGATAAATAGATTGATAGATATATATATATAGATAGTTAAATAGATTGATAGATAGATAGATAGATAGATAGATAGATAGATAGATAGATAGATAGATAGATAGATAGATAGATAGACAGATGATATATTAATAGATAGATAGATAGATAGATAGATAGATAGATAGATAGATAGATAGATAGATAGATAGATAGATAGATAGATAGATAGATAGATAGATAGATAGATAGATAGATAGATAGATAGATAGATAGATAGATAGATAGATAGAGATACAGATAGAGAGAGATAGAGACAAAGATAGATAGATAGAGACAGAAATAGATAAATAGAGAGATCGATAGATGGGTAGATAGATACAGAGATAGATAGATAGAGATATATAAATAGAAAGATGGATAGGTAGGTAGGTAGATAGATAGATAGATAGATGGAGAGAGAGAGAGAGAGAAATAGATAGAGAGAGATAGTGAAAGGGAGAGAAAGAGAAAGGGAGAGAGATAGAGATAGATAGATAGATAGATAGATAGATAGATAGATGGATGGATGGATGGATGGATGGATGGATGGATGGATGGATGGATGGATGGATGGATGGATGGATGGATGGATGGATGGATGGATGGATGGATGGATGGATGGATAGATCGGTAGATAGATAGATGGATAGATGGATAGATAGATAGATAGATAGATAGATAGATAGATAGATAGATAGATAGATAGATAGATAGATAGATAGAGAAATAGAGGTAGATATAGATGTATTGATCTGACCGATGCTGGAACCGAGTTCAATTGTCTTCCACCGTGACAGGAAACCAAGATTCCAGACACTCCATTTTCCACGGCAAGCACTGCATCAGCAGCTGAAGATAAGATTTTAGTCATTAGGCATCCACCAACTAAGAGCCACCAACTTATAATTATGGTTATTAAAATCAATCAACTAGTAAGCCTCAGATAACTAAGTGTCTCTGTCTCTGTCTCTGTCTCTGTCTCTGTCTCTGTCTCTGTCTCTGTCTCTGTCTCTGTCTCTGTCTCTGTCTCTGTCTCTGTCTCTGTCTCTGTCTCTGTCTCTGTCTCTGTCTCTGTCTCTGTCTCTGTCTCTGTCTCTGTCTCTGTCTCTGTCTCTGTCTCTGTCTCTCTCTCTCTCTCTCTCTCTCTCTCTCTCTCTCTCTCTCTCTCTCTCTCTCTCTCTCTCTCTCTCTCTCTCTCTCTCTCTCTCTGCCTCTCTCCCTCGCACACATGCGTACACCATGCTAACATACATCCATGCATACATACATACATACATATATGCAGTGCTGTACAGCTGGTGTGTTTAGCACATACCACTGAGGATGCCCTTGATGATTATGGGAAGTTTGGTTTGCGATTTCAACCACTTGACGTCCTTCCACGTAGCAGTTTCATCAGCTAAATAATTGTTGTCTTTGCAGGGTGTGTCATACCCGACCAGGTTTCCGAATCTGTCAAATAATTAAGATAGGTAAGATAATCGCCCATTTATTACACGTCACTTTCATCACATGTTCTTAGAAGCGCAAATACCATATCAACAATCCAACAGCTGATTACCAATGAAGTATATGTTCCATCCACAGTGATAAGTTAAATTACTTACGGAAGCCACTTGCAGAAATTCTTGTGCTTCTCGCAAAAATTTACTTATTACAATTAGTCACCAATGAAACCGCAGTCACATCGCTATGGGCAACAAAAGAATTTCGTCAGGGCTGACCAGGAATATAGGCACAGAGGTAGAGAGCGGCATTTGGTCGAGAAAAGACACACAATGACGTCTTTTAATAGAACAAACACCCCTTTGCATGTGAATGGAGGTACGTGTAGACTGTAGACGTGTGCGTAGGTGTGTGTGTGTGTGTGTGTGTGTGTGTGTGTGTGTGTGTACATGTGTGCACGCGAATAGGAGGGGAGATAAGTTTTGCGCGGAAGAGGGCAGTTCTTTTCTTAAACTGAAATTTATAAGCGATTTACGAATTTCAAGGGACTTACGTTTCTTGTGGAATGAAGCCCATCTGTTTAACGATCCGATTTGTATTGACTCTGTTTCCCAGGGTTACAAGATCAACCGTCAACACGATTGCTTTAAAGCCCCGTCTTTCCGCCCATCGGACGAGTGAAAGAGTCAGATCCGGAACGGATAAGAACTGGATTTGAATGAATCGCAGACACTCGCCAGCTGCATCAGCAACTTCGTCGATGGAACGATTGGAGGCCAAACTCAGGGTGAACCCTATCTTCATCGACATGGCACCTACATATAGGCAGTCATCATTCTCGTTCATAATCAAATACTAGGCAGAATCTGTAACGAACACACAAATTTATTTCTGTCCGCTGTGTATTGCTTTATGTTTACTTCTTTGTATTCAACAATATATATGTATTTATAAGCTTAATATTATATATATTATATAAGATTAGTGTGTAATTCTGTTAGCTCAAGAAGAGAGCAAACTTATTAGTGAAAGACTTATTAAAATAAAATAACGTAACCCTATATAACGATAGCGCATTGGATAACATCTGGCGTAGAGTGCGAGAGGTACAGAGATCGAGTCCCATAGGCGGACATGCTTTGTAGGCTGCAATTTGCGCCGTGTATTGCAGGCTGTCTGTTCTGTTAGTAGTTAAGGTTTATCGCATAACATGTACATGTACAGCGCAGTGCGTCTGCAGGCGCTTAATTAAAGAATAAATATTATTATTATTATTATATGCGCTATATTCCAGAATCTAAGAACCAAAGTCGTCAACACCACAGTCTGTCATTATACATAAGAATTTTATAAACGTAGGTCTAATTTCTATTGGCTTCTAAACTGGCATTTCTAAATCTACCTCTTGCACTTCCCATTTCCCCATCTGGATGAGCCCCTGCATGTAAAGCCGATGGGGCAATGCAAACTGGAAATGAGATAGGATGACCAAGGATCGTTGTTCCAGTTTCTCTCTTTGAAACGTCTCGAAGAATTCTTGGAATGATCTGGTACCTGTATCAGTTACAAATCAGAACATGTAATTTCTTCACCTCGGTATCCCTCTATATAGGCCTAAGACTAGTTACAGGCATTAATCTTCAAAGAAACGACAGGTAACTGCTCAGAACATCGCAACTATGGGAGGAAAATTAAGAGGTTCAGACGGAAATGCATTTGATTTTGAAGTCGAACAGCGGATGACTAACATCAAGCGACAAGTTTTCGATCTAGATGAAGATAAAGGTTAGTCAGATTACACACCGTTCAACAATAATCCTTTTAGTCCTCAGTGGCGTGGTGTTGGATTTGAAGAATAGTTTTAACATCACAACCAATGTACCCAACCACAACTACCAGATAAAAAATTCTTTGAATTTTACACGGATTGACAAGGAATTACAAATGTGTCATTATGCTCAAGAATTAAAACCTCTGATGCTGAGAAGAAATTTAAGCAACCGTGTTGGTAACAGTGGCGGATTTAGACATAAGCTAAAAAAGCTACAACTTAGGCCTCACAATCTGCAGGAGTCTAAAAATTCAGAGTTTTTAAAAAATGTGTTATGTGTACTGTGTATATTTATATTAATATAACATAATATCATGTAGAACTGTTTTAACAAATTCCATCGCACCTGAGTAAATGCATTCATTTGAAAATGATATAAATTTTTCACTTTAAATGCTTACTATTAAATAATTAAAAGGCATATATGCTTTCAAGTTTTGTGGGACCTTCTGGTGTTATTATTTAACAAGGGGCCTCCATGTTTATACAGTTTAAAGCCTCACCAAGTTTAAATCCAGCACCGATTAGCAATCTTGCAATTGACTTACATGTACCACCGTAACGTACAATCCTAGTAACGCTTCCATGTGAAGCGTAGAGAGGCGCTCATTTCTTTTACTCGTTCATCGCAGTACTTGCCGTTTACCTCCCAGTACAAAATTATACTGTTTAGTTACAAAGCAACAGAGGCACACGTGCGCAAACAACTTGCCCAGGGTCGTTTTACACGGAGTCGAACCCGTAACCACATGATCCAGGATCAAGCGTGTTACCTATAGACCACCGGGTCGAACGCATAGTCCTATTATGAATTAGAATTTCGACAACTGCGAAGAATGCCTTTGAAATGCACGAGTTGTCTCCCTGAGAGTGCCTTCATCATCAGCGCCTCCGGAGTAGAAACTGAAAACAGATCTGGGCATCATTGAACGTGCATGCTGCTCGAAGTCGGCCAGACACACGAACGCGTGAGAATCCATTGTAGTGGCAGGCAGTGAATCTGCAATGAATCCAAGATGTTTGTGCAGAAAAAACTGGTATTTTATGACTAAACACTCGTTAAGTATTTATTGTGCGTTGTGTAGGCCTACGTGCTTTTGTGTATAATAATAATAATAATAATAATAATAATAATAATAATAATAATAATAATAATAATAATAATAATGATTCAAAGCAGCCTCAGCGCCACACGCCAGCGACTGGCTGTTCGCACTACCGGTATCATCATGCGGGCTGCGATTGGATGACGAGGCGGTAAGAATAACCGCACGCATGTCCCTGTGGAGCAATGGTGACGGCGGACGGGTCACACGGGATGTCGTGCAACCTAGGACCTGGCAGAATCGCCAGACATGCGGCTTTGTATGATTTGATAAGCCGAGGCCTATCTCGAGCGGGCGTCCCTAATATCAAGGAACCACCTGGACTGTCGAGGACGGACGGGAGACGACCGGACGGACTTACGCTGATACCATGGCGCAGAGGACGAAGTCTTGTATGGGACGTCACCGTAACTGACACTGTGGCGCCCTCTTACCTTCATGCAACGTCCGCGACATCAGGAGCAGCAGCGGAACTAGCGGCCACGAGAAAGAACAACAAGTACAGCCAGATCCGCGCAGACCACTTTTTTGTCCCTCTAGCTTTCGAGACCTTAGGCCCTATCAATGACGACGAAATGTCCCTTATAAAAGACTTGGGGAGATACTTAGCTTTAACCACCGGAGACCCTAGGGAGACTTGTTATCTACTCCAGCGGTTGTCAATCACCATACAACGCTTCAATGCTGTTGCCTTCATAGGAACCTTCATGCGGCCAGAACTTGTCGAATGATGTTTTAAAAAAAATAAATATATATAATAATAATAATAATAATAATAATAATAATAATAATAATAATAATAATAATAATAATATAAAAAAAAGTTATGATGCTCCACAATCGTCTTCGAGATGCCGTAAGACCTAAGACATGGGCTGAAATTTTACTTTACCATAAAATCTGCAACTGCACGAAATCCATGAGCTTACGATTCTCATCTGCAACTCCACCGATTTTGACTGAAAAACTTAAATCCACAAGCTTACGATTCTTATCGGCATCTTCGCCAATTATTCTTGAAAAAGTGAAATCCACAATCTTAAGATTCTCATCTGCAACCCCACCAATGTTTATTGAAAGACTGATAGGTTAGTGAAAACTTTATCAATTGTGAGATTGGATATGTCCTTAGAGAAATTTAAGGATACAAAGATGATTCTCTTTGTTGCGGAAGTCCATAAGCCTACAATTATCGACTACGATTTAACTTTTAACGGAATCAAACAGACCTGTTCGGTCTACAGACCTGAAATTAAGATGAATATCACCGACGAGGCCGAAATATTCTTGTTGGCCCTACGATATATTTTCTGCTATGCTATACGCGAACCTCGATCGCTTGTCTTTATAAAGTAAGGGCTCGACCCTGATACAACACTAAAATTTAATGCAAAGCGAACTATGTCCTATGGCCATGTGCTAGGCTACATACCCGTATATACGTAAAACTGCCACCCCACCTATATGTCCTGCCATTGTTCGTAGATCGCCGAGTTCACAAGGACACGTATAGGTAAAAAAGGGCATAGTTACTCAAACACGTGCAAAGTTCCTCTCATTGTATAAAGTAAGAGTATTTGGCTATTTGCTACATGCAACTTGCACCTAACCATCTTCCACTGCATATGTGCATCAGACATTATGTACGTACAAACACACGTACATTCGTACATACATGCATGCATACATGCATACATACATACATACATGCATACATACATACATACATCACGTACATAAATGAATACATACATGCATACATACATACATACATACATACATACATACATACACACATACATACATACATACATACATACATACATACATACATACATACATACCACACATACATACATACATACATACATACATACATAGCTCACTTACATAAATGAATACAGACATAAATAAATGCATACATGCATGCTCACATATATGAGACAGGCAAAAGGCAATATAGAAGCTAAAGGAATTGACTGCATGGTTATGAAGGTTAGAGGTAGAAGTAGACCACAGAGATTTCAATAGGAGTCTAGTCTGACTGGACGTGTCAGATGTGAGTAGTGCCATAAGATAGAGACTTACTGACCGAATTTTAGGAAGAGTAGCCTATATTAAAGGATTATGTGTAGGTTTACAGATCATTGGCCTGGTTGATGGAATACTAAGAACAAATCTGACTCAGCAGATATGGTCGCTAAGAAAGGAAGGTGAAACAGTCAAAGACGCTTACGGTCGCACATACAAAGGGAGGTATGACCACACTAACGGTTAAAGGTACATAGACGCAGACAGAATAGAGAGACAGAGGCATCAGATCGAATCGGGCGGTCGAGTGAGATCAGGAATTAGATAAGGAACTAAAATTAGCATTGCCGCTGGTGAGTCAAATGCCTCGAACGTAGGTAGACAAGAAGACTGGCAGGCAGACACAGAATGGGATAGAGACACAGCGACAAAGGACCAGGAAATTAGAGAGAGACACAGAAGTGTATTCAGGGACATGAAGAGATATACAGAAAAGAATCATGAATGCAGAGGTATATGGACGCCGCAGTCGGGGACGACAGAGGAAGAGATGGGAAGACACGATACAACAAGACCTAAAACTCCTAAAACTGAAGAAAGAAGATGCTCAAGAAAGAAACAAGTGGAAGAGAAGGACCCGAGTGGCTGACCCCTCTCCAAAGAGGGATTAATTCGAGCCTGAAGGGAAAGAAGAAGAAGAAGAAGAAGAAGAAGAAGAAGAAGAGATATACAGTCACAGGATAGCCAGTGGTCAACGATCACTAAGAACTGGTTTGGTTTAATCTAAGTTTAGAACAGTCATCAGCCAATCGGGATTATGCGTAGGATAGATTTAGGCGCGAAGGCGGTGGATGCCATGGCTGATGAGGTGACGCAGGAAGGAGGACCGCTCAGCCAAGAAGGAAAGAAACTAATAAGTAAATAGTCATCTGGAAGACAGTGTATCATGTAGGATGAGCTACAGCCTACAGGCTGAGAGGAATAGCAGGTAATCCAATGAGGAAGAGAAGTTAGCCTAAGGCTGAGGATAGTGTAGCCTAGTTGATAATCCTGAATCGCTTTAGGGCAGTCAGCCCATTGCATGACATCGTGTGTTCTAATGCATTAGACCATCCACTAAACCAACGAACCATTTTGTCACAGACATCTCAAAAAACATTTTCAAGCCATCTCAAGATTCGCCTTTTCAGATCTGTTAAATTGCCATGTTCAGCATCCTTGCGAGGTTCTTAATAGGAGCTTTACAACTACATACATACATACATACACACATACATACACCTACATACGTGTATACAGTCATGACTATAGACTATTGTCGTTCTGTGTTTACGGAGCATTGATATAAGCATAAGTTAGAGAACATAGAGGTTTTTAATAAACGTCTTCATAAGCTATCATAACACAATAGAACCAGCAAATAGCTAACTTGACATATAGGTCTAAATTGTAATATCTTTATGTCATTGTTAGACTTTTGGTTGAAAACAATTGGCTTGACAGTTAATGTAAGCATTGTCGGCCGAAGAGTTCTCTTTCTTTTGCCAGCTTTAAGCGTCACGAGTTCCTTGCTTCAAAGGTGCGATCCGATCACAGAATTTTTCACGATCATGGAATCTTTGATATCGTCCACAGATGCACAACCTGTTATAGGAAAGAAACAAACAACAGAGAACTTTAGAATGATATGTTCCTGCAAAGACGGCAATATAGATCTGTACTCATCTACGTGCAGATAGACGATCGCGAAATCTGAAGGCCGGTAGGCTAAATAGGGTCTATGCGCTGTATAATAATAACATAACAAGGGTTTAATGTGGTTGAGAATACGTGTAGTCTGTGATAGAACCACTGTAAATTAACCTCGAACACTTAATGGCCCAATTTTCCTAGCTTCTTATTAAAAGCAGTGGTAGTTTCCACTGAGATAGTACTATCAGCAAACCATTCCATACGTCTACAACTCTTGCACTGAAGAACTTAAGCCCTAATGTTCCTTTCGGCTTGTTGAATAATTTATACACGTGTCCCCGAGTTGCTTTGTTTGGCGCCAACCGTTCCTAAAGTTCTAAACTTTTATACACAAATGTTCATACAAAAGCTGTGCCTCGAATTTTCTAACTAAATACGTTTGTATGTATTCATTTGTATATCAAAACACATTATTAATAATTGGCAACTTTTATATCGCCGGTATATTCTGCAAGAGTTCAACCGATGTGCGTTAGACATCCAATGCACGAAGCCGTAATCAGGTCACCCTCCAGAAGATGAGTTTGCCAAAGAGGACAAAGAGACGGTATTGGATAAGGAATTTGAAAGTATTAAGTAGATAATGGAATGACACAACTGACTGAGGAGAACGCACATTGTAGGTCTACAGCAAGGAATTTCAAAATCTAGGACCAGCAGTCGAAAAAGCTGGTTCATTAAGAACAGTTCTAAATAAAGGTATGAGTATAGAAAAGCAACCAGTTTTTGATGGGCTAAGAAGGAGCGTATTAGGCCTAGCCGGCACTCAGGACTGCATCACTTTAAAGGCAGTACACAACTGCATCGATGAGAACAGAAACTGTCATGCATTTGAGTCTCATCGTATAAAACGATATCCCACTGAGTGGTTGCGAAGTATCGTATCTAGTGGTGTGCATTGTAAACAAAATGGGGCTTAGACTTGTGTAGCTTCTCAGAACATTTCAAGAGCCTATGTTAACTATAGACTCTGTGCAGGGAACAGAGGAGGGAGATAGAGCAATGGTAACACTCATGGCGAGGAGAGCAGCAGGAGAGCAGCAGTACGCGATTCGATTCCCGCAACCTCCCTCGGATGGGCGCCTTGCATGGCTGCCATAACGTGTGTTTAGTTAAGATATTGATAATTGTACTGTTACGTCTCAGTGTAATCTTACTGCGTTTGTCGGTTTGAATTAATAAAGAAAAAGATTATTATTATTATAAGCCTTATCAATCCCGAAGAGGTAAAAATTGATAAAACTTGGCCTAATTTCGCTGCTTCACTCAAAGTGACATGACTAAACTGAAAAATCGCCTCAGATTATTTCTAAAACGGTTGATAAAATTTATGACCAGCAAGCGCCATTGTATTAGAGAATTCGTCTTTCAACATCTGCAGCATCTGACGCACTCCCTCTTCACCCTGCAACACAAGAAAAAAAGCATTTTTATTTGGGTCTTGCAAATAGAGTCCTATGACCATCATATGTGTGTATTCATATATGTATGTATGTAATTGTGTATTTATGTATGTATGTGTACTACTATGCATATATCGGCACCTTACAAATGTGCTGAAACAGACCTATTTAATAATAATTGTAGGCTAAACAACGGTGCAATTCAACATCGATAAGTAGGGTCTATTTATATTCAGAGGAAGAATCTTCCAGAAGAACTGCAAGATCTATCACATTTGAAACCAACCGCATTCAGTCGGATAAGCCAGTGAATTATTTATCATGTGTTCAACATATAAACATCCACGTGGACAGGAATCAGTTTATTGGTAATACGTGTGTGTGTGTGTGTGTGTGTGTGTGTGTGTGTGTGTGTGCTCACCACTGGTGACTCCTCTAGTTTATTGTGCATTGTTTTGCTAACTTAACGTGTGTAATATTCTAGTTCTTAAGTGACATTTACCATCATATAGGCCAGCCCAGAGAGCGTCTCTGCATGATTTGTTGTACTCTTTGAGCGGCGCTGTATAAATGTTCGATTAGAATTTCGATATTGTGGCTTCGCCTGCCTTGTAGTGGAGAGCATAGATGACGGGTCGTCCAATGAAAACGGCTCTGGCTCCAAGGGCCAAAGCCTTAAAGACATCGGTTCCGTGACGAACTCCACTGTCAAGGTAGACCTCGCATCGACCATTGACCGCCTTCACGACATCAGCAAGAACGTCGATCTACAACAGGAAATAACAATGCATGTGTATCTATAGTATGTAGATAGATAGATAGATAGATAGATAGACAGAAAGACAGATAGACAGATAGATAGATAGATAGATAGATAGATAGATAGATAGATAGATAGATAGATAGATAGATAGATAGATAGATAGATAGATAGATAGATAGATAGATAGATAGATAGATAGATAGATAGATAGATAGATAGATAGATAGATAGATAGATAGATAGATAGATAGATAGATAGATAGATAGATAGATAGATAGATAGATAGATACATCGATCGATAGATAGATAGATAGATAGATAGATAGATAGATAGATAGATAGATAGATAGATATAATATAGACAGTTAAATATATATATATATACACGGTGAGTCATAAAAAAACGGTGTCCCTACATATTTTGTTATAACTTCCTGAGATATAAGTTTATGTCAAAGAAATTTTAAGTAAAGTTAGAGGAGTTATTAGAGAGCATTAAGAAACTTAAAGTTTAAGTTCAAATTGACATCCTTGGGCATCCACGCATGCGCAAAGACGCATACACCGCTGCTTGACTGACTTCAATGATGCGCTGATCCAATTCGTCCCATTCCTCCAAAACTCGATGACGCAACTCGTTGACATCATGTATTCGATATCTGTACACCTTTTCTTGCACGACACTCCTTATTTCATACTCTATCAGATTTAAATCAGGTATGTTAGGTGGCCACAAAGTTGGCGGAATGAAATCAGGTGTTTCAGTTTGCAGTAACTCAAAAGTCTCAGTGTCAACCGTTCTGGCCGTTAACGGGCGGCCTCTACCTAGTCGACGATAAAAAAGATCCAGTCTTATCGATCTTTGAAAGGAGAACATTAAATCTACCATGAATCAACCCTTTATCTGAAAATTCCTTTAAAAACGTTTCGCACCGTCATTTTTTTTATTCTTTTGGGGTTATGAAATGTTTATCTTCCTCGGTAAACACCATTTTTCCGAGGGTTGCCGTAACATAATCATAGTTTAGGCGGGTTCAGCTTTTTATAAAAAAAATAATTTATACAGCTCGTAGCTGGACTATCAAGCTTCATTATTATGAAGTTTCATTATAATTGATGGTTATATGCTTGAATTATTTTAAGTTATGTAGGGACACGTTTTTTAATGACTCACCGTGTATATAGTTAAATAGATAGATAGATAAATAGATAGATAGATGGATAGATAGACAGACAGACAGATAGAGGGGTAGAGAGATAGGAACAGAGATAGATAGCTAGAGACAGAAATAGATAAATAGAGAGATAGATGGGTAGATAGATAGATAGATAGATAAATATAAATAGAAAGATAGATAAGTAGATAGGTAGAGAGAGAGAGAGAGAGAGAGAGAGAGAGAGAGAGAGAGAGAGAGAGAGAGAGAGAGAGAGAGAGAGAGAGAGAGAGAGAGAGATAAGAGAGAGAGAGAGAGAGAGAGAGAGAGAGAGAGAGAGAGAGAGAGAGAGAGAGAGAGAGAGAGAGAGAGAGAGAGAGAGAGAGAGAGAGAGAGAGAGAGAGAGAGAGAGAGAGAGATAGAGAAATAGAGGTAGATATGGATATACTGATCTGACCGATGCTGGAACCGAGTTCAGTTGTCTTCCACCGTGGCAGGAAACCAAGATTCCAGATACTCCACTTTCCACAGCAAGCACGGCATCAGCAGCTGCAGATAAGATTATAGGCATCCACCAATTAAGAGCATCTTTAACAGCTATCAACTTATATGGTTATTAAAATCAATCAACTAATAGGACTCAGACATGCACACGAACACATACACACATCAATCAATCAATCAATCAATCAATCAAATTCGTTTATTCATACTTTAAGCTGACAGAAACGCAACTTAGACGTATATGCACACACACACACACACACCCAAAAATAGACACATACATACGTACGCACATAGACACATAAACACATGCATACATGCATACATGCATGTATGCACATATGGAGTGCAACACAACTGGTGTTCTTAGTACATCAATCAAACAATCAATCAATTCGTTTATTCTTTCTAAGCTGACAAGTGCTCAACTTGTTACAGAGCTAAGGTAGTTACAATAATAAACTGTCATCAAAAATGAGCCCGGCATTCGGGATTTATATGCAAATAATAATTATGCAAATGTGCCACGACAGAAGGTTAGCTTCTGTCGTCTGAGGAGATACATGTACCTTGACTGTCTGTGTCTTATACAGTTAAATATGCGGGATATATGAAAAGCTTAATTTTTAAGTACGGTAAAAATAATTATAGCTTAGTGAGTAATTATACTTTATTGGTTATTGTTAATCAGTTCATATATTTATATAGAATTATGGATATGAAATTGCGATCATCCTTCTTAAGGAGTGGGAATTGGTGGATAGATAGATAGATAGATGGATGGATGGATGGATGGATGGATGGATGGATGGATGGATGGATGGATGGATGGATGGATGGATGGATGGATGGATGGATGGATGGATGGATGGATGGATGGATGGATAGATAGATAGATAGATAGATAGATAGATAGATAGATAGATAGATAGATAGATAGATAGATAGATAGATAGATAGATAGATAGATAGATAGATAGATAGATAGATAGATAGATAGATAGATAGATAGATAGACAGAGAGATAGTGAGAAAGAGACAGAGAGAAAAAGAGAGAGAAAGAGAGAGAAAGACATAGCTAGCAAGCCAGATAGGTATACCACTAAGAATGCCCTTGATGATTATGGGAAGTTTGGTTTGCGATTTCAACCACTTGACATCCTTCCACGTAGCAGTTTCATCAAGTAAATAATTGTTCTCTTTGCAGGGAGTGTCATGCCCGGCCAGGTTTCCAAATCTGTCAAATAATTATAATTTAGATAAGTAAGATAATCACGTCACTTTCATCAAATGTTCTTAGAAACGCACATACCATATCAACGATCCAACAACTTATTACCAATGATGTATGTTCCATCCACAGCGATAAGTTAAATTACTTATCGAAGCCACTGTCAGGAATTTTTTATGCTCTTCGTAAGAACTTTTACTTATTATCAGTGAGTCAACATTTCACCAATGAAACCGCAGTCATATCGCATAATTATGAGAACAAAACAATTTCGTTATAGCTGACCATGGGATTGGCGAAGGCGCAGAACGCGGGACGCACATTGACGGCGTTGGGTCGAAAAAAAACCCCACATGTATGTGTGTGGAGGTGCGTTTTTGCGTGTGTAGGTGTGTGTGTGTGTGTGTGTGTGTGCATGTGTGTACGCGAATAGGAGGGGAGATAAGTTTTGCTCGGAAAAGGGTAGTTCTTTACTTAAACTGAAATTTATAGGCAATTTATGAAATGCTTGGACTTACGTGGCATATGGAATGAAGCCCAACTGTTTTTCAATCCGAAATGTATTGACTCTGTTTCCCAGGGTTACGAGATCAACCGTCAACACGATTGCTTTAAAGCCCCGTCTTTCCACCCATCGGACGAGTGAAAGAGTAAGGTCCCGAGTGGGTGTGAAATGGATTTGAAAGAATCGCAGACACTCGCCAGCTGCATCAGCAACTTCGTCGATGGAACGATTGGAGGCCAAACTCAGGGTGAATCCTGTCTTCATCGACATGGCACCTACATATAGGCAGTCATCACTGTCGTTCATAATCAAATACTAGGCAGAATCTGCATTTGTTTGAAGGAGGTTGTCTCTTCTATTTATCATCACAATTGGAATTGATGGATAGATAGCATTTAGCATCACAACGATTCACGCACCATGTTCAAATGAAACGAGAGGCAAATAAACCTCAACACCGTGACCTGGGGATGATTGCAAAATCACACATACGCGGGTACATAATTATAACCTATATGTTAGAGGCAATTTGCAAAATCATGGATTTTGTAAAATGCCTGAAATTGTTAGGCAATTTGTAAAATCCCTAATTTACTCCGGCACTTTACAAAATCTTCGAAGAAACAGGGATTTTGTCAAGTCCCTGAAATCTGAGGGTGAAAATTTGACAGATTGCCTGAGAGGAAAATGATGAATATAATCGAAGTTTGACATCGACTGTTGCACTTGACTTTCCATTTGAAACATTTGCACCTATAGTTGTCTTGCAGCGTCCAGTGGACTTTGAAGTTGCAGAATAATTGAAGTTGTTGATACATCACAAATTAATTAACAATACGGCTCGACAACTTCATCTTTGAAGTTGCACAAATTAAGTAACAATCCGGCGAATGTCTATTTTCTTATATTTGCAGCTTTCAATATACAAACATCAGCAAATGACAACCCGACAGGCACAAGTACCCTCACCACATCCTCAGACAACAACCTATCTGATCCAGGTACCTAAACCACATCCGTGGACAACCACTAATCAGGTCTTGGCACATCAGCAGAGGTAGCAGTCACCAATGAATCAGGTCTGGGTACATCGGAACAGCAGACAGTCGACAACCATCCTGTTTTGGTGGAAGATGTGATGGACGAGGTTGAGTGCGAAAATAGTTCAGCACTTGAAAAGATTCGTGTTACAATTCAAGCACACCATAAGCTCGGGATGCCATGCATGGTTGAGCGTATGGTAAAGCGTAGACGAGTGATAAACGTTGTTGCAAACCAAGTCCTGAGATAATGTTACCATACCTATACCCCTTGTTGACAGAGGATGGGTAGATCCTCGAAACACAATGGGTGTTGTTTGTGAGCGTGACAACGATCTCTATCGCATCGCTGTAAGGGCCGGAATGTTGACAGGGAAATACTCCCACAAGTTACTAACTAACAATGACGTTTCAACAGAGCAGGAAATAGCACTCCGAAGTACTGTTCAATTTGAGTCCAAATGTGGTGGACAAGAATATCTTAAATGCAACTGTTCAGGGGCTGGACGCTGCAAGAGAAATAAGTGCAAATGTTTCTAAGGGAAAGTCAAGTGCAACAGTTGATGTAAAATCCCTGTACTTATCCTCCTTATTAGTTGACAGTTGATTTAGTTGACAGTTTGGTGAATTTAGTTAGCAGTTGATTGTTATTGATCGTTATAGGTTACTGGCGTGCAATAAAGATGATTGATTGATTGATTGATTGATTGATTGATTGATTGATTGATTGATTGATTGATTGATTGATGTCATTCGAGTATGTTGTGTGAAAACAAAAACTGATGTAGCCTTCGAGAACTGAACTTAGATATAATACCATCTAAAAATGTTAATCCTTTGAAAATAAGGCTTGTGTGCATAATAAACTTCGATTATGTTCGTCATTTTCCTTTCAGGCAATCTGTCAAATTTTTGCCATCAGATTTAAGGGAT
This sequence comes from Allolobophora icterica, assembly GCA_963556255.1. NCBI lineage: Eukaryota > Metazoa > Annelida > Clitellata > Crassiclitellata > Lumbricidae > Allolobophora > Allolobophora icterica. Next base: position 18,393,797 of record OY744609.1, on the reverse strand, counting down.
TTTACAAAATCCCTGTTTTTCAGGGCTTTATAAAGGCCTGAGTGAATTAGGGATTTTACAAATTGCCTAAAAATTTCAGGCTTTTTACAAAATACTTGATTTTACAAATTGCCTGTAACATATACAAATATTGTATACATAGTTTGTATATATGAAGCTACATGAAGCTATATCAGAGCGAACACACATACAAATTTATTTATGTCCGCTGTGTATTGCTTTCTATTTACTACTTTGTCTTCAACAATATATATATATATAATATATATATAATATATATATATATTATACATAAGATTAGTGTGTAATTTTGTCAGCTCAAAAAGAGAGCAAAACTCATTAGTGAAAGATTTATTAAAACAAAATAAAGCATATGCTATATTTCAGAATCCAAGAAGTAAAAGTTGTCAGCACCACAGCCTGTCATATATAGTATACAAAAGGATTTTATAAACGTGGGTCTATAATTCCTATTGGCTTCAAAACTGGCATTTCTCAATCTACCTCTTGCACTTGCCATTTCTCCATCTGGATGAGCAATTCCATGAAAAGCCGATGGGGAAATGCAAACTGGAAATGAGATAGGATGACCCAGGATCGTTGTTCCAGTTTCTCTCTTTGAAACGTCTCGAAGAACTCTTGGAATGATCTGGTACCTGCATCAGTTACAAATCAGAACATGTAGTTTCTTCACCTCAGTATTCCTCTATATATGCCTATAACTAGTTCGAGACATTAAACCTTCAAAGAAAGGACAGTCGCTGGCCCAGACTGAGGCCGAGTTAACTGCTCAAACGAGTCCAACTAGGGTAGGAAAAATAAAAGGCTAACGCATTAGCATGAGGCGGAATGCCTTAACCTTTTATTTTTCCTACCCTAGTTGGGCTCTTCTGAGCAGTTACCTCGGCCTCAGTCTGGGCCAGCGACTGCCTTTTCTACGTTTTGTAGTGTCATTGGATTTCTTCTGCGGAGAGGGATATGTGTCTCAATTTCTTTGTTTACGACTTTTTTAGGAGTTCATCTCTCATATCTCTTATTCTGTTATTTTATTATTCTTATATTACTCGTTTACTCGTCTCTGGGGGAGCGCAACATGTATCCTGGGGGATTTCCCCACCAAAAGAGGTGTCTACATTAAAATATTGCTGGCCTCTGGGGGAAACATAAATCCTAGGGGGGAAATTCCCCCCAAAAGGTGTCTAGATTAAACACTGCACATATGTTTTCAAGTTTTGCGGGACCTTCTGGTGTAATTTTTTTTATCAAGGGGCCTCCATTTTGTTATAGCTTAGGGCCTCACCAAGTCTAAATCTGGCACTGATTAGCAATCTCGCGGTGACGTACCAACGTAAAGGACAGTCCTAATAAAGCTCCCATATCCCATGTGAAGCGTAGGGAGGAGCTCATTCACTTCACCCCTTGAGCGGGCAATGGAAGAATCCCAAGGTCCTGGACAGGGCCAGTGCATCTCAATACTTGCTGTTTACATCCCAGCTTATGCCGATACCAACTTACAGAGGCGTCTATCCCCCCGAAGTCATTGGAGCAACTTCCCCTCCCCTCTCTCCTCTCCCCTTCCCTTCCACCCCCAATTATGATAATAATTATAATTATATTCTTTATTATTTCAAACCGACAGATCTTTCCACCTATTTCTTGGATGGAGCATTTGCTCCAAGGTTTCTATGGAGTAGACGCCCCTGCCAACTTATACTGTTTAGTTACAATGTAGCAGAGGCACACGTGCGCAAATAGCTTGCCCAGGATCGTTACACGGAGTCGAACTCGTAACCACATGATCTATTACCAAGCGTGTTACCTATAGATCACTGGGTCGAACGCATAGTCCTATTGTGAAATATAATTTCGACAAATGTGAAGAATGCCTTTGAAATGCACGCGTTGTCTCCCTGAGAGTGCTTTCATCATCAGAGCCTCCGGAGTAGAAGCTGAAAACGTATCTGGGCATCATTGAACGTGCATGCTGCTCGAAGTCAGCCAGGCACACGAACGCGTGAGAATCCATGGTAGTGGCAGGAAGTGAATCTGTAATGAATCCACGATGTTTGTGTAGAAAGAAACTGGTAGCTTATGAGTAAACACTCGTATTTGTTTTGCATTGTGTAGGCCTACATGCTTTTGTGTATAATGATAATTATAGTTATTATTATTTTTATAACTACTACTACTGCTGCTACTACTACTACTACTAGGCCTACTACTATTTCACCTGAGCTTCACATGATCTTCAGGATTTCAAAAATTAGGGATAGCATTTTCTGGGATGGCAGTCTTCGGTTTTATTATCATCATCATCATCATCATCATCATCATCATCATCATCATCATCATCATCATCATCATCATCATCATCATCATCATCATCATCATCATCATCATCATCATCATCATCATCATCATCATCATCATCATCATCATCATCATCATCATCATCATCATCATCATCATCATCATCATCATCATCATCATCATCATCATCATCATCATCATCATCATCATCATCATCATCATCATCATCATCATCATCATCATCATCATCATCATCATCATCATCATCATCATAATCATCATCATCATCATCACCATCATCATCATCATCATCATCATCATCATCATCATCATCATCATCATCATCATCATCATCATCACCATCATCGTCATCATCATCATCATCATCATCATCATCATTTCACTTTACCATAAAATCTGCAACTGCACCAATTGTTTTACCGAAAAAGTTAAATTCATAAGCTTACGATTCTCATCTGCGACTATACCAATTTTTCTTGAAAAATTTAAATCTCCAAGCTTACGCTATCTCTACGAAAGCAAGTAGAAGTGTTAGGTCTACAGACCTGAAATTAAGATGAATATCACCGACCAGGCCGAAATATTCCTGTACAATAGTCTCGGCTATACTATAGGCGAACCCCGATCGCTTGTATTTATAAAGTAAGAGCTCGACCCTGATACAACACTAAAATTTAATGCAAAGCGAACTATGTCCTATGGCCATGTGCTAGGCTACTTTGCACATAGGCGTTTACGTATAACCCCACCTATACGTGCTGCCATTGTTCGTAGATCGCCGAGTTCACAAGGACACGTTTAGTTAAAAAAAAGGGTAAAGTTACTCAAACACGTGCAAAGTTCCTCTCATTGCATAAAGTAAGAGTATTTTCAACATACAACTTGCACCTAACCATCTTCTATTGCATATGTGCAGCAGACATTATCAAACGCTATTAAAACGTACGTCTCTTTGAGATCAAGTAGATAAACGGCGTAGGGAATGTGCGCAGCTCTTTTGTGAGGAACCAAGATGCGCAATATAAGTGTCTTATTACATAGAAACATACGTACACACGTCGTGCATACGTGCTTGTACACACACACACCTACACACGTGCGTATACGTACGTATATACGTACGTAGATACATACATACATACACACATACATACAAACATACATACATACATACATACATCATATGCATGCACCCGTAGTTATATCCCATACATATATAAATGTATACATGCATAAATAAACGCATACGCATATACATACATTCATACATAGGCCTACATACAACGAGCATACATGATACATTCATACATAGGCCTACATAGACCGATCTACGATCTCTGTAAAATGCTGCAGTTTGACTGATCGGTAAAAAATATAGGTATGGTGATATGTTTAGTTTCATGCGAAATAACTGAACGGAGAAGTGGCAACCTATGAAAAAACGCACTAAGAGATTTTAACGAGCTAAACAAATGTATTTTCTTTTGAGCGAAAAATACAGTTAAAAAGCATCTTCAGCGCAGACCATCTGCTAGTTCAAGAAAGTGTAGGCCCTATATTCTGTCACAAATTCTCGGTTGTCTCCTATTTTCGACGCTTCGACCTCCCTTTCTCCCTCTGCCTCTGGCTGCCTGCAAGCATCCTTCTTTCCCTTATAATTTGTTCTAGCAGTTCCGAGTTGTTCTAAACGGACGTAACCATGCATATATATACATATATATATATATACAAGTATATATATACAAGTAAATCCCTAATGTACACCTACACTCAAATTGGCCAAATATATATATATATACAGACAGACAGACAGACAGACAGACAGAAAGAGAGGCAAAGCTAGACAGAGAGAGTGAGACTGACCGACAGACAGACAGAGATTTTCGTAAATGCCTAATGTACACCTACACTCAAATTGGCCAAAAACTGAAAATTTCCGGGTGAGATGACAAGCTGAGAGAGAATTTAGAAGTGTTGGAGTTTATTTTACACTGTTCATAATGGCTTCAGCAGTTGTTCCCATGCTTACTTTACTTAGTACATTTTAGTCATTTCTGACTCTTAATTGTTTTTACAAGTATTTTGTCCTATTTGGAAAACAATTTTTCATTTAATTGGTGTGTTTTACCAGCAGATTTTGCAAATCACAGGCGAGGTTTAGTCGACGTCTACTGAGATATCTTTACAACGCTTTCGACGAATGGTCTCAATGCAGGTACTCATCTATACTGCGTTTAATCAAGGTCAGTTTACGCATAAAACTAACTGTGAGAACTGTTCAAAGTATTTTTCCTATCAACGTCAACGACCTTTGACGGCATAATATATCGTTAAACCGTTGGAATCCTGCGTTTAATTGACTTTTAGTATAGCCAGTGCCGGCCTTAGGGGCGTGCGAACCAACTAAGGGGAGGGGGGCGAAAATGTCACAGAAAATTTATATGAACAAGACACCCTAATAATAATATTATGGTTTCGATTAAATCTTCTCTTTTGTCAATAAAATAAAAGTCAACTTCCTCTATATCCCAGAATTCTTGTGTATAGTTAAATATGACTTGTTTTTCTTGTTAACAATCTACAAAAATAAAATGATTAGCAATGAAAAACAATTTGACCTGTGTCATGGGGGCCCCGTACAGTATATTCTGCACGGGGCCCAAAATATCCTTAGGCCGGCACTGGCATAGCATTTGAGAGACGTCTGGTGTAGGGTGTCGTTAAACATTCGATACTTCCCCAATTTACAAGACAATTTGCAGGATTTTAAATTTGACCAAACAGAATGAGTGTCATGAATCACATAGTTTCCAATGAGTTTAAATCCAGTGATTGTAATCAACTTGGTTTGGTCAAATTGAACGACAATTTATAATCGATTAAAACAAAATATCGCCTGCTAATTAATTTTTATAGATCTAATCACTTTTAGAAATTTAAATAATATTTTCGAGGAACGATTTTCCATAGTTTTATTCCATCCGTTGCTTCTTGCTGTACAGACTTAGGGAAACAGTTCCACAACCTATCTCAGAGAGACAGCAATTATAAGAAGCCAATGTAGAAATCGAAATCATAGGTTGACACACTGGCCCGATTAGCTACATGGGTTAGAGCGCACGTCCCATGCTCCCTCTGTGTTTTAGGTTGCAGGTTCGCATACTGATATGACTTAAGTGATTCAAATCTTGTTTTAGTTAGTACGGTCCATACGCATCTTGAGTGATGTGGGGTCCATTCAAACGATCGATTCATTTAAAAATTAGAAATTCATGCTTAGGGATGGGTGGGTAAGAATGAGTTTATATACCGCCATCCAAGACTTACTCTCTGTTAGTCTCTTTGTAGGCCTACTATCTCTCTATCGGTCTACCTACCTTCGTACTTACATGCGCAAAGAGACAGAAACAGAAGAAGACGATTGAATACTGATGGCATTATTTATTTGGAGAAAGAAAAGTGGGGTATGGTACCACCCGTCCAAAAAGTGGTTTCCTTCGTACTCATATGCGTGTTAGTTTACAACCGTACGAAACAATAATGTAGTCTATTTTGCATCCAGAATAGAAACAAATTTAATCAAATCGCTTAAGTTGCTCTCCGCAGCAGAAGTATGACAAGATCATAGGGTTTCGGACATGCATGGAACCCACATGGAGACGGTAGACCACGTGGGAATATCGGCATATTCTCACAATGCCTTCAATATATATGGTGTTGGTCTGCCTGTTACTAACCGTTTGAAAGCATTTCTGTTTTCGCCAAGTGTTAATTCTTCGTCGGCTCCTCTAGAGTAGTAGGAGAAAATGAATCTGGTCAACGTCTCTCGCGCATATTTCTCAAAATCATCCAGACAAACAATAGCGTCTGAAGCCATGACCACAATTATAGTCTCGACAACTATAATTATACTTAGGCTAACGATAGCCAAGCTGCGCTTATGGTGAAGATACTGTTCGTATGCTGAAGACAGCACAACATTCGGGCAAGGTATGTCTACGGTCTACGACTTGTATGCAGCCTAGACCTGAATTATATGCATTTCGACCGACATATAATAGGCCTCGTTTAAAGATACTTAAAGTACGCTACACTCTGTGATAGCATCATGATTAACAAAGTAACAAGTGTTCTCGTGTTTTATCGTCGCAAAAACCTAATACTTAAACTCTACTTCATTGGCTCTTGGCTATCCAGTTACATCACAAGGTCTAGTGCGGGCTTAGAAATAGACAGATAAAGGCAGGGTTTGCCCATTAATCGATCGAAAGCGCAAAAGCTATCAATCAACTTTGATCCCAGGCAAGGACCAATGTTTACAGGACTGGAATTACGCCGTAGTTAAATGTCGTGTGACGAGTGAAGCAGTGAGTCATGAGGTCAGAAAGTATAACGCGTCGTTTGCACACCAGAATCAAAAATTGTATGTGGAGGGTAAAACTTCATATTTAATTTATACTCAAAATTTAATCTCTAATGCAGTTTGCTTGTGGTGCGACTACAGCCCGTGTTGTCATTTTAGCAGAACAGCGTTTTCGTCAACAGCTGCTCTCGTCGTCTTCAAGGTCATATGAATTGGATTCACTGGAACCATTCTTAGATGTTCAACACCAGTATGTCTGGGGGATGCCCTCCAGCCTCCCAGATGCGGGCGATGTTTTGCTTAGATTCAAACAACAAGCCATGGAAGCTGAAGACAGTCATAGCCAATTATTTATCGTCCAAACCCTATAGCCTATTTTATCGAAGATGGTTGAGAAGATTGTGTCGATGTTGCTGTTACCTGGAGGAAAATTCGCTCTTATCCAAACAACAACTTCTTATTCTCTACTACCAGGGCTTTCTTCGTTGCTATTGTCTTCAGCTCTCAAACTCGCAGCCTTCTGAGTCCACTCTATGGTTTCTCTTATATCCTTTGACCAAATATGAGATGAAATTCCGTCTTTCCTGTATTTTGGACTCTTGGGCCTCATAGGTCATCTTGATTGGGTATGTCCAATGGACTGAGATATCAGACAGCGGTTTGCCTAGAAGCGACCATCGATTGAAGATCCTAGTCGGACGAACAAGGCACACATCTACTAAGACGGTGGAAGCAAGGTCTTTAGACAGATAACAAGGCCGACTTGTATGGCCGACTAAACTATCAGGCGAGCTCTATAATCTAATATAATCATTAGCATTTATAAAACTATCTGTCTTTGCACTTGCTTTTCTAATTTGTTTGAATTCAGGTATGGAAGCCAATCCTGAATCTTGATCCTCCAGGATAATTCTATTGTGCTATCAAAGAGAGAATTTCCTGATTTTGACAAGTCTTCCCAAAGTTCCTTTTCGTCAGGTCGATTTTGACAATAATAGTTACCGCGTCAGCGAAACTTTTCGCCAATTCTTTTCGATATCGTTAATTAAAATCGTCAGCTGGGCTCTCAGCGGTTTTCGGCTTATTATTAAAATTTCCACCTGTTAAATTTTCAAAGTGCGATGACTGGAACGTTGAATTTTTTAACTCACGAGTTCATTTTGGACATAGGCCTTGTCTGCACCGGAACGACGTCACATTGGACTGTTTAGACCTTCGCTTAGACCCACTGCATCAAGTTGCGGTCACAAGTAATGTTGGATCGCCCCAAAGTCTACCCGACCAAGAGTGAGAATCTAATTACCGAATTTCATATAAGAAAAGAACTCGTAAACATTACAGATCACCTTGTTCGAAGCTTAACTGTTAATATTAAAATAAAATTAACGTAAAGTTGACCTTTCTGTTCCATAACTCGAACTAATCTGACCTATAACTGACCTATTCAGTCAATCACATAATCATGGCCTATAAACTGATTACAAAATCAAATCAAGTATTTATTACCTATAGCGAAACCTGGATCTCACCAGCGACTTTAAACATATTGCATACAAAAAAAGGAGAACACGTCAACAAATAACACCCTATTTTCACTCTCACGCGTTTCTATATGTTGCGGAATTCGGAAGTTAGGTCTGAAAATATATATATATGAAGACTGGAATGTTATTCTCCGGACTGCTTGCGACAGACTTTGTTGTTGGTTATTACTTCCAAGCTGTAGTATAAACGTCGAGGTTCACAGGAGGGCCTTCTTAACAACAACGGTGGTCTTGATATCCGTCACAGATGCACAGCCTGTAAATTGAAAATGCTTCTTTCATTTGCACGGTGTGGCACATTGGCCGAAAGGTTAGATCACTCGGCCTGTAACGCAGACAGTACGGGTTCGAGCCTCGCCCGAGGCAGTTACTTTGTAGGGACCTTGAGCAAGTCCTTCACACACAATTGCTCAGCGCCATCGATGTTCTGTCCTATGTATATGGTCGTGTGCACTTCTGAACTTTGGAAGGAGGGCATTATCAAATATGGCTTATTGTATTGTATTGTACGATCTCTACAAAAGATGTAGGCCTACTCCGAAAATCTAACCGAACCAACAGACTATATGCCACTCTCATAACGAGGCTCTCAAACTACTAGTCTAAGGGGAAAAGCGGTTGTAGACTAGATTAATTGGAGATAGATGCTTACCACAAAGCGCCAGAGAAGAAGAGAATTCGTCTTTCAAAAGTTGCAACATTCGGTGAACTCCTTCTTCCCCCTGCAAATAAGAAAAACACTAGATATAACAGGAAAATATAAAGAAAACTATAAAATAAAAAAATCAATTCTGGCCAGATAAGGCAGTATAGTAATGGAATCTCATAGTGTAATTTCTAAACCAGTGTGCATAATCGAATCCAAACAGCTATGAACTTGTACTTCCGCAAAGACTAAAGGCGTCTGAACTTCTCATGTCTATACTTCCGGATCGGTAGAATAAATCAGCCATTTTAAATCAATCTACATATATTGTGCAAATCAAATACTCATTCACTAAATTGACTAAACATTTAGCTCACAGAGTTTATGTTAGAATACAACCTATTTGTTAATTATATCTCACGTTGTAGCAGAGTGCGTAGATCGCTGGTCGTCCTATGAATACGACTCTGGCCCCGAGGGCCAACGCCTTAACAATGTCCGTTCCATGACGAACTCCTCCGTCCATGTAGACCTCACAGAGACCATCGACGGCCCTAACTATGCCTTCCAGGACGTCTATCTATAGCACGATAAAACAGTAGTTAATATCGTTATGACGCAGAAGACAGTGAAAATGGCGAAAAGAAAAGGCCACATTTGCCGCATGATTGCAACCGTAATTATAATTACTGTAATTTCTATAGCATCGTCAACAACAAGTTACTCTTAGGATGCTTTACACGGTCAACTGTCAGCGAAAATGCTAAGAGTTACACAGTCGGTACATTTAACTGTTTTTTTAAAACAGGACTGCTGTTGGCCTTCTGAATCCAGGCACGTGGGCCAGCAACCCGAGATCCCCGACGCCCGTTTACGGCGTTTAGTCTTAGTTGCTGGCACAAGTACATATTATTAAGCGGACCTCGAAGATCGCAGTCGCGTCCTATTAGGGTCGACCGATAACGATATCCAGCAGTGATCGCCTATACATATATTGAAAAGAATTAAGGTCCTCTGCTGTGCAAGTGAATGAAGACGCTATGTTTTACAAACAGATAAAGGCCTATTGTTTTCTTTATAATCTCCTTGCTGAATGATTGCTGTGTTAGAGGACTTCAGAGAGGTTATCGCAAGAGATTAGCGATGTGCGGGGTCGTGCAATAGTCCATTTACAAAAGTATTTAACGATTAATAAGGAATACCTAATCAATCCCTGAAGATAGACCGCATTCATAAAAACTCCACGAGTGATTCGATAATTACTTGAACAGCCAAAGTCAGAATAGGCCTACCGCTGAGGTATGCGGAAGGAAAGGCATCTTCAACGGAATGCGAGATAAAATGTGGAATGAAAGACATCTTCAAAGAAATGCGATATGGAATGTGGAATGGAATGCGTCTTCAATGAAATGCGAAATGGAATGTGAACAGAAATGCAGTATATAAACTATGGAGACTGCAGCCAGTCGAGAGCGAAGCGGAAACGATAGCGAAAACGAGAGCAGATCAGACGAAAAACGAAGGAGAGGCCGGACACAGAAATCATTCGAGTGGCAGCACCAACGACGACCGAGTCGAGCCAAAGACGGAACGAAGGAGAATCGAAATCTACACGCAGACGAACCGGAACCACAACGCAGAAGGAAGTCGGAACGAAACTGTCCAGCGCAAAGAACCTGGATGAGAAGCAGATGAACCGAGTCCGAACAAGCAACTTTGTCAAGCTCAACCCTATTCCGACGACACATCTTCACTATCCATGACGACATCCTGCTGTTCCTTCGGCGAGGATCGAACCCAGATAGCACGGCTGAAACCTTTCCTTTTCAATCGGCACGCTACTGATGACGACGGAAAAACCCCAGCCTCTGCTCTACGTTTACCCTGCTGACATAAGTAGCACTTGAACGCCGCGTGAGGAGCGTATTCCTCTGCGACTAAAGACACGTGAAAGAGTTAGAATAGTCAGTAAGAAAGTTAAAGCATCGTGAGTAAATGTAGCTCGACGGCAATATAGGATTAGATCGAGGAAACTGTCCAGGTCGAATCGTTCGTGCGACATGCATTCTCGGAAATATCAACTGGAAAACATTCACGCTGTTTCGATATGAACTATTGCCCGGAAGCCCGAAATACATGTCTGTGTGACATTCAAGCAGTACACAGGAGCATTTAAGAACTCCGTTTCATCACAACCGTCTACCTAAGAAGCTTCAGACATACCCCTTCATTCGATATCTTTCCAACTTACCTCGATACACAGAGCAGGATGACTTACCCTTCCCCTCTACATGTATGTATTATTGGCGATTTAGCCATTTGCCATTTTAGCTTCATTTTGGCCTGATTGAGATAAATTAGTGTTAAATTGTTCGTGTGGAGCTGACTTGAACCTATTCATTGTTAACTGCCTAAGTTATAAAGTTGTAGTATAACTGTATAAGAAGCCTATACATAATTGTTGCTTTGGAGCAGTAGCGGATTTAGCCATAGGCCCGGGGGGGGGCGGTTCGCCCCCCCGCGCCCCTCTTGGTTGTATGACGGCGACCCTCCAGATCAGACGCGCCTGTTATGGTGGGCTTCCAGAACGGGCCTGGCATGACCCATGTTTAGCTAAAGTCAGCCGGCTAGGTCTATTTTCAACTGTGCTTCCCCAAGTATTGCTGTTCTGTCTATCTTTACGTATGTAGTAGGGAGGGGTAGATAGACAGACAGCATAGGCAGGATATGGAAGATTGGCATGACTCTGAATTGACCCTCACTCTCCATGTGAGCAAAGCAAGAAACCTTGTGAGCAAAGTGTCTCAGGAGGTAGGCTATGTTCCAAAGTCCAACAGAGTCCTACACACACACAACACACACGCACACACACACACACACACACACACACACACACACACACACACACACACACACACACACACACACACACACACACACACACACACACACACACACACACACACACACACACACACACACACACACACACACACACACACACACACACACACACACACACACACACACACACACACACACACACACACACACACACACACCACGCGTGCAGTCATCCTCAATATGAGTCATACATGTATGATACTCTCCCAAGTCGCCAGAACCAGCATCAAACTAGCAGCATACATTCCGGCTGCCAAGGCGGGGACGGCCAAGGACTCCCAAGAGTGTATACTGTATAGTATATCAAATTTCTTATTCAGTCGGCATCTATAGGCCCCTTCCTAAATGACACGGCCTATTGGATATTATTTCAACATTGCCAATTCTCTACAAGTCGATTTGACACGAAGAATATATGGTATTTATAAAATCAATTCACTTTCCTGAAATAAATAACATTACCTTTAAAATAAATTGGATATATTTATAAATTGTAAAAGACATGGAGAAGCACTTTCAAAGAGGATCTGGTGGCAATAGGAATCGGATGGAAGGAGGCGGAGGACATTGCAGACAACCGTACAGAATGGAGGAATTTTGTCGCCCGATTTTCTGAAAGGAACGAAAGGAACTAAGAGAGAGAGAGAGAGAGAGAGAGAGAGAGAGAGAGAGAGAGAGAGAGAGAGAGAGAGAGAGAGAGAGAGAGAGAGAGAGAGAGAGACAGACAGACAGACAGACAGACAGACAGACAGACAGACAGACAGACAGACAGACAGACAGACAGACAGAGACAGAGACAGAGACAGAGACAGAGACAGAGAGAGAGAGATGGTTGACTTTGAACTACTAAACGCAAACCCGCAGAAAACTGAGTGGAGCGACTATAGACGAAAAATTATGAAGCGAGCTAGTCTTGAAGCAAATGCCAAACAATGCTTGAAACTTATAACATTTATCACCAAATTTAATGCAAATTACCTACAGCATGCAAGTGAGAATGTTAGCTTTTCAGGTGGAGAGCGAAGAGCAGGTGTGATAATTTATGGTCTCAGTAGGAGAGTCCAAGACAGTCTTGCAGCCTGATGCAGTATTTTGGCTAGAGGAAGCAGACCATTGAGCATAGAGTTGCAGTAGTCAAGTGACGTCAGGATAAGGCATCGCAACAGTGTTTCCAGTTATGTTGAATGCAGAGTAGAGCGAAGCTGCCGGATTCTTCTGAGATGAAACAAGCCAGCCCGAGATATGGCGGCTATCTGAGGTTTTGGGGAGAGTGTTAAGTCAAGGATGACTCCAAGATCCCGAACAGAAGATGATGGGCAGAGTAAAGAGGAGGATGTAGAAAGTGAGAGTTCAGCGCACTGTAGGAGCTTAGAGGAACGGAAGAAGAAAAAGAGCAGTCCCTTAAGCTAGCCCTGAGGCAGCCTTGGGTATGAAGTGTTAGCGACTTCATTTTCTTAGCCTCGGCATACGAAGGTGGGTGGCCAGTCCTCTCCCTTGCCGTCCCATCTTTCCACCGACAGTGTTTGGTCAGTGTACTAATTACACATGAGTTGGCTAGGGGATACAGGTGGAGCAGAAATCTCGAAGCAAATTCTTCTTGGCGGGTATTTGAACCTCCACTCCCCAGAGCTATTGAAAAGGATGATTCCTGTGACGTTATTTTATTTTAGTAAAACAATGGCTTTCATTCAGAGAACACCGAGAACATTCTTGCATAGTTGAGAATAAAAACACTGGGAATTTTCTTGAACTATTAGATAGGCTAAGTCTGCTCACTAGTTACTGCTCAGTTCTTCCCCTTAATTGTTGACTCGATAATTGATATATCTAGAACCGATCAGATGTCAGTTTCCTTAAATTTTTCCTATCCTCAATATCCTATTCCTATTGAAAATGTCCATGGTAAGGGACATAGGATAGGAAACATTTCGTCACTTTTCAACAGTTTTATAGGTCTATACTCTATATACTAGTGGTCCACTGCACATGGCATCATTTCAATTATACATGTAGGCCCTACTATCATTTAAAGTTGATTACCAATTTACCCAGAACGTGGCGCCCCTCGAGAGAAACCTCTGCCCCCACGCAAGAAATCCTGGATCCGCCACTGCTTTGGAGTATAAATAATACATTGTTTGCAACGAAAGGCTTTGTTGAGCTTTCTCCTTTAGGCTCCGCATCTCAAGAGAGTGATGATGATGACGACATGAATGTACGAGGTAATGATAAGGTCACTGGTGATGTTTCCTAAGCCCCAATCCTAAATCAGAGTTTGGAAACTCTTCATGGCGTGGTCCAGCCCGCCATGTCTTCGCAGCAGTCTGCCTTGTCTTCGCAACAGTCTGCCTTGTCTTCGCAACAGTCTGCCTTGTCTTCGCAGCAGTCTGTCTTGTCTTCGCAACAGTCTGCCTTGTCTTCGCAACAGTTTACCTGGCCTTTCCAGCAAAAGAAGCCCTACACACCGCACAAAGGACTCTAGAGAACAACATTTATGACGGTTTAATGAGTTTATCTACCAGAATGACTCTGTTGGTGAATGGTTCTATCGCTGCTAAACCGAACTCTGAGGATCGGGACATGATCCTTGACCCGATACCCGGGTCCGCCCTTAGCCACAGATCACCTCGGATTGTGGAAGGAGGGGTGGACTTAACTTCACTTCCTCTTGGTTCCATTCATACAGCTTCTATACCGCGCCGCAGTGCCAGGATATTTGATCAAACTGAGAGAGTGCAACTCCACCGTACGGTCGAAGTTCACCTACCTCCCTCGTCCATACCATCTTTGACAAGGTAGTCCTCACCACATCTGGAGGAGGCCCCAATATCTATGTCAATACAGAGGGACTTCGGCCCTGGGTAAGACAAACCGCCCAGCCTAGCAATTGGGAGGGATCCGGAAATGGATGGCCCACTCTTGACAAATGATCATATGATAGAGCAAGATAACGTGAACAATAACAGCAACAAAACCCCCTAACAAGCTAACGTGAGCCCCGCGAAAGCTTAATCGACAGTGGCGCTATAGAAGGGGTACCACTGGGAACACCTAGCGGAGGCATACCCACACATGGATAGAGCGCTGAAATATCAATAGAGCGGTCGGGCTTCAATTCCTCACAAGGGTAAAAAGATGTTTCAAAATTTCTGCTGCGGTGAGGCAAGTCCAGCGGATCAGTGACAGTATCGATGGGTGTGTTTCATAACTACTTGCTGTAATATTCGTGACAATTTAAATGCACTGGTGTAGATAGATATTGGAAATTTCCAATCAGCGACTGGATCATCTCCCATTAGAGAGACCTGAATACTTAAAAGTTTACTCGACATGTAAAACTGAATTTTTTTTAAACGTCAACCAAACTACAAATCTGAGCACATGCGTCTAAATACAAGACAATCTCTTAATAAGCTCATAATTTTTATAAATACAATGATAGTTAACTTAAAGACACGAACCATGTATTCACACACGGCAGACAACAGTTATTTAGCGCCTTTAGAAAACCAGGAACGAAAGAACTGATGACATCCTACTTACTGACGCTGGAGTGGAGTCTAGTTGCCTTCCACCGTGAGTGGAGACCAGAATTCCAGCCGCTCCGCATTCCACTGCCAAAACTGCATCTTCCGCTACAAAGACCATTTTCAGATCTTTAAGTATTCTTAAGGACATGTCCAATTCCACGACTGATATGTGTTTCTGCTAAGCTATCCGGCGCAGAGCATCTAAGTGCTAGTTTGGCAAAATATACCCGATGGAAACTCACTCAGGCCTTCGATCTCCTAGATGAGATCAGACATTGGTTCTTATTTTGCCTGAGTGAGACTTACAACTTCAAACTTAGCCGAAGATCGAACAAAATAATGACAACGATTCTGATGATAATGGTGATAAAATTTGCCTGTCTGGTTCAAAGTATGTTGTATATCTACCACTGAGAATGCCTTTGAGAATGAGAGGAAGCTTGGTTTCGGATTTCAACCACTTGACATCGTCCCATGTGACAGACGAATCAAGGTCGAAACTGTCCGTCGGGTTCGGACTCGCTCCATCCAAGTTCCCATATCTACAAAAACGGACTGACAATCTGACAATCAAATCTCAGAACTGTTGAAATTTGATTTGCCCACGATCTTATTTATACTCCTGAGGGTGTGATTTGAAGGAACTCCCCTACAGCAACGTCATATCTGGGTGAGACACATGAATCCAATGTGACGTTTCCACGTGGGCTTCATAATATCCTCCAAAATATGGGCTTCATATGCCTTACTAATAAATTTAACGGGATGCTGATAGTCGGCATTGGCTGTGGTCTTGGATTTTATGATGTCCTTAGAGTTCGACTACAACGCACAGTCCGACTAAAACTTACATAATTATATTATCTGTCACTACCAAACATGTAAATTAAAACTACAGCCTTAATATGCGTCTAACTTACTTCCAGGTGTTGCCTGCCTTTGGAACGTTTCGCCTGTAGTTATATCTGTTACCAAGTAGCGGAACGTCGACGGTCAGCACAATGGCCTTGAAGTCCCTTCTCTCTGCCCATCGGACCAGTCGAAGTACGAGGTCTCGACGGGTCAAGATTTGCAGCTGGAAGAATTTCAGACAGTCACCAGCCGCATCAGCTACATCGTCAATGGACCGCGACGAAGCGCTGCTCATTGTATAACCGATCTTCATGGACATGGCACCTGAAATCATTCACACGGCACGCATAGCGATTGGCCTCTGGAGCGGAGAGTACGGGTTGGAGCCTCCACTCATGGAGTAAATTCTGTATGGACTTTGAGCAAGTCCTTCCCTTCCAGTTGCACAACGCCATCAATGTTCTGTCGTATGACCGCGTGCACTTCTGGACTTTGGAAGGAGGGCAAAATCAAATGCAGTGGCATTGTATTGTATTCTTATCAAGGGCCGACGTACGTAGCCTATTCGTCAACCAGCGCAGAAATTACTGTGTATATTTACAAGTTCAGTTTACTGGCATTAAGTTTGTGTACCGGTCTTATTCTTCGTTTGTGCTGTGGAATTTGTACATTTTAATGAAGTTATAATTGCGAGTCGTCTTGGCCAACGTGACTGTATAGGGAATGATGGCGTTTCTGATGCATGGTCGAGTCCGTACATCATCTGCAATGGTGCATGCCGCATACTTCTCGGCCGGAAAGTCTTTGGAGTGTCTTCGACCGTCAGACAGGGCACTTAGATCCACAAAGGTCCGCCAAGGACTTTTTAGTGTGCACCCGATATCTCGAGGGATAGGTGGGAGTGCATCATATTCTAACACCGACGGGCTACGGCGGACGAGACCGCTTGTCGTTGCTCCACACAATCGGCGAAGCTTTGTTTAGAGACGCTGAACATTATGCGCTCAACTTTGGATGTGAATCCGTTGGTTGGGCTCCACGTGTGGGTGTGGAGTAGACGGCACTGGTGACTCTTCTCTTTTCTGTTATACAGGATTACTCACTTACTATATTTCTGTTCTTAATAACATTACAGATTAATTCGGCTAGTGCGGAGATTACACCACATTATTGGAGTGGCACTATATAAATGACCTAAAGAAATCAATATGTAGTTGTAGTCTTTCATCGGCTTTAAGCGCGAAAAACATCAAAGACATAATTATACGACGAGAAAGACCTTATCGTACAAAACAACGTCTCAGCAGGGACTAACCTCTGGCCGTTCCCACTTCACCGTCCGGATGAGCGCGTCCATGTAGAGCCGTGGGTGATATGCAGACTGGAAAGGAAATGGGATAACCCAAGATTGTTGTTCCAGTTTCCCTCTTTGACACATCACGAAGAACTCTTGGAATGATTTGGTATCTGTAAAGTTTATATGCGGTGGCTGAACGAATCAAGGTCATGAATATCAAGGTTATATATATATATATATATATATATATATATATATATATATAAAAACCATATAAAAAGGTCATATATATAAAACCTGTAAGAACTTTACCCCAGCGTAGGCCTACTACTTTTTCCAAAAATGTTCGACCAATTTTAGTATTTCAAAGCCATCGACGGCTGCTATTTAAAACCGTGTGCAATACATCTATGTTTACATTTGTCTCTTCCTAACAACCTGTTTTGTGCTCATATTATTCGCTAGTTACCGCAAGCTTTCGTCATCACATACATCCACCTGAAACACGCATGTTCTATATAACGCTATGTAAATTCCCCAAATTTCTCAACGCCACACAAAAGCTAGGATGAGGAGATCAGCTTTTCACCGGCGCTAACGCTGTCATTATAGTAATTATAGATTATGGTCACAGAGGTAAATGAAGGCAAAGAAAGGCACGTTAACATTAAGTTACAGTAAAGTAAAGCAGGCATACAACTTCTCTAGGCCTGGTCTTTATAAGTGGTTAACGGATCTTACACTTGCAGCACAAGTATGGTAGGACTAACAGGAATCGAGCAACAGGACAAACTTTGCTTCGATTACTCAACAATGAAGTGTCAGGCTAGCAGGACTCCCAAGGACATATATTGCACATTTTCTGTTCTAAAACCATAGCGTTCCTCAAAATGGGACATTTAAAACATTGATCATAAAACATCAAGCTTTAGGTTTTTGCAAAAAAATTTACGGATCATTGTCCAAAGCTTCATTCACAAAACGTTTTTACACTTAGAGACATTAAAAAATCAGGCAATGGTGAGTTGTCAACTTAGTTAGTAGGCTTTAGTACTGCAGTCAGGAAGGTATAGGCCTACTACTTCTCTAGGCCTAGTGCTTATAAGTAGTTCAAGGATCTTACACTTGCAGTACAAGTATAGTAGGCCTAACAGGAATCGAGTCACAGGACAAACTTTTCGTCTAATCGTCGTATACTTACCTCAGCTGAGCTGAACTTTGATCATATCTTTCTTTAAGCAGCTTGTCGTTCAAGAGCAATTGACCTATCGGACTTGTTCAATTCGTATTGTTAGACCTTCCTAATGTCGTAAGGGCCTTGCATTAGTAGCCTTAATTGTGTGTTAAATAAGTCACGCTAATTAATATTCAGTGATATCGTCTAAGTGACTGTGCCCAATAGAAGGAACCTATTTTGACCTTTTAGCAATCTTACAACTTACTGCATCTGTATGTAATTGTAACTGTGACTAGCAACTTCTATAGCGTCGGTCTCCCATGCACACAGCATCAACTGATGGTGCACCAAAATCATTCCAAAGTCAGGTCAACATATGTCACGAATATACATGTATGATGATTTACAAACACCATTTGCACAGTCGATGAAAGACATAGTAGGCCTAGGATCAAAGTAATGCCTAGGTTATGACCAAGTTTGAAAGATTTACGCCATTTAAATTTTTTAAGTTGTCATGGAGTGTCCACAAGCGGAAATTTAGGCTGGGGGGAAAGAAATAGATTAGAAGCCGCCCTCCAAGACTTACTGTCTGTGTGTCTCTTTGTGCTATCTTTCTGTCTGTGTAGCTAACTTAGTAGCTACATACTCAAAGAGACAAAAGCAGCAATACTTGGAGAAGCACAACTGCAATTAGACCTAGCCGTTTGAAAAGTGGTAGCACTACTTATTTGGGGTAAGAAAAGTGGGGATACGGTACCAACCGTACAAAAAGTTGTACCCTTCGTAAGAATATGCGTGTTAGTTTAGGATCGTACGAAACCATAGAGTCTGTTTTACATCCACAAATAGCCCAATCAAATCGCAAGTTCCTCTCCCCAAAAGTAGTACGACAATATCTTAGGGATTAGGACGTGTATGGAGACGGCAGACCACGTGGGAATATTGGCATATTCTCATAATATCTTCAGTATATATGGTGTTGGTCTGCCAGCAACTAACCGTTTGAAAGCGTTTCTGTTTTCGCCAAGTGTTTCTTCTTTGTCCGCTCCACTAGAATAGTAGGAGAAAATAAATTTGGTCAACGTCTCTCGCGCATATTTCTCAAAATCATCCAGACAAACAATAGCGTCCGAAGCCATGACCACAGTAGTCTCTAAACTTGCGCTAACGATAGCACAGCTGTGCTTATGGTGAAGATACTCTTCGTATGCTGAAGACAGCACACCATTCGGTCAAGGTACACCAGCCAACTGTATGCAGCATAAGACTAAAATATATACTATTGGACCGGTATATAATAGGCCTTGTTTAAAGACTCCTGAAGTACGCTACAATCTGTGACTGGATCACGACTAACAAAATATCAAGTGGCCTCGTGTCAAGTGCGAGCCTAGACCTAGACAGATTAACGCAAGGCTCTGCCCTTTAATCGACCGATGTGCAAAAGTTGGTCAATGGACCTTGAGCTCAGGCAAGGACGAATGTTTACAGGACTGGAATAAAGTCGTAATTAAATGTCGTGTGACGAGTGAAGCGGTGTCTCTTGCGTTCGGGGAGTATCACGTCTATATAGTTTGCACACCAGAATCAAACATCGTACGTGGAAAGTAAAACTTCACATTTAATTTGACTCTAATGCCTACATTTCCTATAAATATTGTCTTTGCAGTGTACAACCATGCCTGTGGCATTCGACCTTCAACAATTCTAACATGTCTGAGATTAATGACAATTAAGGTAAGAAGTGGTTGCAAGAAGGCCTGTGAGCAGGCCATCTATGATCTATGATTGGCCTATATATAAAGTTACCCACAAATGCACTCAAACCCTAAAGTCTGACATATTGTTTAACAGCGCCTCGTAGAGTCTAGGTACCGTTTCTAACTGGAATCATATGATTGCAGGCATCCCGACTTGCCAGCTAAGGCTAATCGCATAGCACCACATCGCGTTGGTCGAGCTCAATGGCCTTTATATAAATACGTTTCCTTTCTTACGCACACTTCAATTTTCACGCCGCATCTGCAATTTTCGCACAACTTTCTGTTCCTCCTTTATATTCCTTGGATCTTAGACAGGTCATTTGAAATCAACGACGTAGGTTTTGGACCGAAAATATCATTGATCGTACTTGTAACCAGTGGCGGATCTAGAAGGTTTTTGAGGGGGCCAAAAATAATCATACATACATACTTACGTACGTACATAGATACGTGCATACATACATACATACATACATACATACATACATACATACATACATACATACATACATACATACATACATACATACATACATACATACATACATACATACATACATACATACGTACATACATACATACATACATACATACGTACATACATGGATACATACGCGAATAAATACATAAGTACGTATGTAGGTACATGCTTGCATAAACGCATATCTACATAGGCGCGGAGTTGACCCACAAACCATGTGTGCCCAAAGAGAGTCAAATCAATTTCCTTTTTTTGATTTTTCTATATTTTTGCTTTGATGGATTTGGTTAGGAGAGAGTATTGATATTATCTTTTTGACGGTAGAATATGCAATCTTGCAACGTACGAAAAGAACTCCAGGAGACTAGGAAAATTATAATTTAATATATCCAACAACAGAGTCATATTTCGCACAAAATACATCAGACTAACAATTTTGTATGACTTATTTCATACGCCAAATTTAAGACTGTATATAGATAGGCCTAGAGAGCACTGAGAAAAATGGCTTATTTTCAAAATTAACGGAATGTTACAATGCTACAAAATACTATAGTTTTTAGTTCTCTCCAGTTTCTATTCTCAATTCCAATCTCTTAAAAGCGCTCTTTGGGGACTGATTTCTGGTTGTGCCCAGGCATAGGTGGGCCTTGCATGGCCTATTTCTGGTGGTGCTGGACACTCACGGGCCTCGCAGAGTCGGCGCCCATGCATGTCTACATACATACATTCATGGCTTCCTATATTACATCACATAAAACATGCGCCTGTGGCCCACTGCATACTTTCAACTACGAGGTAAGTAAGCAAGATACCCTCAAACACTTAGTCCCAAATACCAACAACCAAGCTATTTGCAATGAACTAAGAAACTCATAAATCAAATTGTCCGGTTTTATTTCATTATTTTCCTTATAATTCGTCATTTATTTTCTTCATGAAAGATCAAGTGTTGATCATCGTCTACTTCGTGATGGGGGGGGAGGGCACGTCCTGTGTACATATAAAAAATGGGGTCATAGCCGGATTTACCACCCCTCCTTGGATCCGCCCCTTCCTGTAACTAGGATCTTGATGGCAATCATGTGCTACACGGTGGTGTAATCGACTGCAGACTCGTCCTTAATCTTGATTGTCCGGTCGAGTATGCAGAGCGAACGTCGTACAAGCTGCTTGGACCAGTTGCTCACGTGCAGTGTCGCTGCCACCAAAGAGTATTTGAAACCGTCGTGGGCTGGGAAATAAAACAACTCCTTAGGGGTCACCCATAAAGGTCGTCCGCAAAGAGGGGAAGAGAGGTGTCATTCAAATGCGGACAAATGCAGACAAGGGGGAAGGCCACCATGAGCAGTGTAGACGTCGGTATCTAAATTTATAAATTGATAATTTTTTAAACACCTCCTTGTTTCAACCTTCCCCGAGCGCGAAAAGGTCGGTGTGGTGATTGCCTAAAACCTCATGCCGTGTACTCAGGACCGGTTTAACCAGTATGCTCAATATGCTTTAAAATGGGCCCCCGCTTACAGGGGACCCCGACTAAAGTCGGAATACTGCAGGACAAACACAGAATTTATTACACGAAAAAACATTTGCTCATAAGAAACAGACATTAGTTTCATTTTAGACAAGAATTTACTAAACAAATTGCAAATTTGAAATATCAGCCATGCAACCAACTGCTTTGTAGCCTACATGCGTTTGTTTTGGCTCAACTTTCAGTCATTATTATATGATCTATGCTGACGTCAATTTTGTTTCTAATCCGATGCGATTTGTTTCCTAGCATATACATGAATGAATGAATGAATGAATGAATGAATGAATGAATAAATGAATGAATGAATGAATGAATGAATGAATGAATGAATATACATACTAGCGAGCTCACCTTGCAAGGTAGAGAAAAGTTTCTTGCTGGAAGTTATTTGGTTATTGTAGACAAGTTGTTGACGTCGCTAAGGCAGAGTATTCACGCTTACAATGAAGTTCGTTATATATTACAATCCTGACAAGATTCGAGAATTTTCCATCAGGCTGGCCGCGACATACATAAGAATATGTCAGACTGTAAATGTCTTCTGTATGACGAAATGGTTAAACTTGCTGATTTTGTAAAACCAGGAGTTTGTGTCACATCTGCTTAAACTAACCTATCATTCTGATCTTTCTCCAACAAATCTCACTTCCTCTGTGCCTTACTTCCCTGTCAGCAATGTTGGAATCATCTTCGATAAAAAAGCCTTACTTTGCCTACCACAACACACGGCTATCTAGCACCGCACTGATGAACTTTAACTGTTCAGGTGATTGGTGAACACTGTTTCAGTAGGACTGGACTTAGACCGATTAAAAATAAACTGCGAACTTTTATGACCCACGCACGTCTAATAAAATTGAAACTTCTTAGTATTGAGAGTGCTTAATTTGATTTCAGTTGAAGACACAGTTCGCAGCTCCTAAAAGTCTCAAATGCTTCTGAGCTGTTAATAATGGAAAAGAACAGATTCGAATTTGATTATAATTTGACACTAACTGCATGTTATCAATATAGGTATTGGCTATGCTTGGTAGCTTATTAAAGACCTCCTGACTTTTTCCTTTCTTCAGACCGAATGCGCTCTTAGTCCCTAATTACCACAAAAACTGCTTATATATAGACAGAGTTTGCCGCCCTTCAGAATGCGCGCGCGTAGGACCATTTAGCCGCCAAATTTACGCGCTCAACCTGGAGGAACTATCCGCTACTAATCCACTAGCGCGCTCACACGGCTGGAATAAAGAAACTGCGGAGTGTCTAAAAATAAACTGAATGCTTGTGCCCTAGGTCGTCACAGTATCAGTCGTTGGGAGTTTGTAAGTTTTCTTGTATCTTCGAATGTATATAGGCTATATATCGCCGACTACACTATCAGATGGGATCTGTAATGTAATATTGTAATAATCTCATTAGCATTAAGAAAACTAGCTGTAATAGACTGCTTTTTAAAACTTCCAGCTGTTAAATGACTGGAAATTTTAATTTTTCAGCTCAAGAGTTGATTCGGATTTCGTCTGCGTCAGAACAACGGAACAGTGAACCTTGACTTAGACCCAATGTAGCCCAGTGTGATTCTCCTTACAGATTTTATTTTAGTTACAGTTACAGTTATAGTTAATGGTTTTTCATTTTAGTTATAGTTACAGTTATAGTTAATATTATTTTTTAGTTACAGTTATAGTTATCGTTAACGAAATCATTTTGCTTTCGTTAACGAAAACATTTTCGTTACCGTTATCGTTAATGAAAATCACACTGAATTATGAAGACGTGTTACACAATAATTTGCTTAGAGCTTTGACGAATGGGTGCATTCAGCTTCATGAATACACAGCCCTCCATATTCACCGACATCCAAGGCGAACATAGGAATCATTTTGCTTTCGTTAACGGGTGTATTTTCACGTTCTCACGTTAGTTGATATTGCACTTTTTTT
The DNA here is from genome assembly GCA_963556255.1 of Allolobophora icterica. Taxonomy (NCBI): domain Eukaryota; kingdom Metazoa; phylum Annelida; class Clitellata; order Crassiclitellata; family Lumbricidae; genus Allolobophora; species Allolobophora icterica. The sequence goes on along the minus strand of OY744609.1, from coordinate 18,369,432 downwards.
ATTCGTATTAACGAAAATAGCAATGAATTTTCGTTAGTGTTATTTTCGTTATAGTTATAGTTATAGTTAATGATATTTTTTAGTTATAGTTATAGTTATCGTTAACGAAATCATTTTTTGTTCGTTAACGAACATTTTCGTTATCGTTAGCGTTAACGAGAATCACACTGATGTAGCCTAATCATGTCAGGGTCACAAATAATGTTGGATCGCTTTTTCTTCGGATACATTTTGAGACGATAAAGCACTATTTGTGACCCTGACGCCTCAAAGTCTACCCGACCAAGAGGCATCAAAGTTAGAATCAGTTAGAATTTATAGTGACAATATAAAATAACTGACTTTCATATAAGAAAATAATTTATAACCATTACAGATCACCTTATTAAAAAGCCTAACTTACAACAAACCAAATTTAGAACATACTTGACATTTCCGGCCTACAACTCGAACTCAACTGACATATAAGCCACACAGTCAATCATGTAACCATTACCTATAAACGCTTTATAAAATCAAATCAAGTGTTTATTTCTTATAGCCTAGCATCGATCCCACCAGACTACATTCATTGCATACAGGACATGTGCACAAAATTAACTATACAATATTTTCACTCTGATCCGTTTCTACATGTTGTGGAATACAGAGGTTGGGTCTCGGAATACATGTATGACGACTGGAATTTGTAATCTTCTGGCTACTTGCGAGAGACTTTGCTGGATATTACTTCCAAGGAGTGATTATGATAAACGTCGAGGTTCACAGGAGAGACTTCTTGACGACAACGACGGTGGTCTTGATATCCGTCACAGATGCACAGCCTGTAAATTCAGAACACACCTTTCATTTACACCGTATGGCACGCGGCTGGCCGATTGGTTAGAGTGCACGGCCTGTAACGCAGAGAGCACGGATTCGAGCATCGCCCGAGGCAGTTACTTCGTAGGGACCTTGAGCAAGTCCTTGACTCACAATTGCTTTGAGCCATCGATGTTTGTCGTATGGTCGTGTGTACTTCAGAAATTTTGAATGAGGGCAATATTAAATATGGTTTATTTTATTGTAATCTAGGCTAATTGTAATCTAACCGAACCAAGATTATTATGCCACTTTTCGAGGCTCTCATACAGTTAGTCTAAGGGAAAACCGGTGGTAGATTATAGATTAATTGAAGATAGATGTTCACCACAAAGAGCCAGAGAAGAGGAGAATTCGTCCTTCAAAATCTGCAACATTCGGTGAACTCCTTCTTCCCCCTGCGAAAAGAGAAAGACACAAGATATAACAAGAAAATATTAATAAAAACTATAGAAAATCAGCTAGACTTTAATTTTGCCAGGTTAAGGTAGGATCGTAATGGAATCTCCTAGTGTGAATGCTAAACCAGTGTGCGAACTTCAATCAAAACACTTGTACTTTCTTAAAGACAAAAGGCGTCTGAACTTAATATGTCTATACTTTCGGCTCGGTAGAATAAGTAAGTAAGTAAGTATATTCTTTATTAAGAAGCGCTAGCAAACGCACAACTCCGTACAAGAAAGATAATAATAAATCAGCCATTTCAAATCTGCACTCATTGTTTATATAGACAACTCATTTACTGAATCAGCTGAACATTTAGCTTAAAGATTTTATGTTTTAAGTTTTACAATAGAGCTTATTTGTTTATTATATCTCACGTTGTAGCAGAGTGCATAGATCGCTGGTCGTCCTATGAAGACGACTCTGGCCCCGAGGGCCAAAGCTTTAACAATGTCCGTTCCATGTCGAACTCCTCCGTCCATGTAGACCTCGCAGCGACCATTGACGGCCCTTACGATGTCTTCGAGGACGTCTATCTACAGTACGATTAAAAAAAGTCATTTTTATGTGCTACTTAATTTCATCATGCCGCAGAAGACAGTGAAAACGACACAAAGAAAATGTCACATTTGCTGCGTTATTGCAACTATAGCCTAATTGTAATTACGGCAATTTCTATAGCATCGTTAACAACAAGTTACTTCTAGGATGCTCTACACAGCCAACTGTCAGCGAAGATGCTAAAAGTTACACAGTAAGTAACTTTAACTGTTTTTTAAACATGACTGCTTTTGGCCTTCTGAATCCAAGCACGTGGGCCAGCAACCCGAGATCCACGACGCCCGTTTACGACGTTTAGTCTTAGTTGCTGGCACAAGTACATAAGGGGACTTCGAAGATCGCAGTCGCGACCTATTAGGGTCATCACTCATCTGATAGCGATATCCAGCAGTGATCGCCTATACATATATTGAAAAGAATTAAGGTCCTCTGCTGTGCAAGTGAATGAAGACGCTATGTTTTACAAGGAGATAAAAGCCCATTGCTTTCTTTATGATCTCCTTTCTGAATGATTGCTGTGTTAGAGGACTTAAGAGAGGTTACCATAAGAGATTAGCGATGGCAGGATCGTGCAGTTGTCGGTGCATGGATAGAGCGGTCAGGCTTCAATTCCTCACCAGGGTAAAAAAAAGATGTTTCAAAATTTCTGCTGCGGCGAGACAATATCGATGAGTGTGTTGTGTAACTACTTGCTGTAATATTCGTGATAATTTAAATGCACTGGTGTAGATAGATATTGGAAATTTCCAATCAGCGACTGGATCATCTCCCATTAGAAAGACCTGAACGCTTAAACGTTTATCCGACATGTAGAGCTGAAATTTTTAAAACGTAATCCAAACTTCAAATCTGCACACTTAGGACAAAATACAAGACAATCTCTTAATTAGCTCATAACTACAGTGATAGATCAAGGCACGAATCATGAATTTACATACGGAAGACAACAGTTATTTAGCGCCTTTAGAAAACCAGGAACGAAAGAACTGATGACATCCCACTTACTGACGCTGGAATGGAGTCTAGTTGCCTTCCACCGTGAGTGGAGACCAGAATTCCCGCCGCTCCGCATTCCACTGCCAAAACTGCATCTTCCGCTACAAAGACCATTTTCATATCTTTAAGTATTCTTAAGTACACGTCCAATTCCACGACTGATATATGTTTCTGCTAAGCTATCCGGCGCAGAGCATCTGAATGCTAGTTTGGCAAAATATACCCGATGGAAATTCACAGGTATTTTTGCGATCACTCGGGCCTTCGATCTCCTCCTAGATGAGATCAGACATTGATTCTTATTTTGTCTGAGTGACGTTTCAAACTTCAAGCTTAACTGAAGGCCTAACAAAATGATGACAAAGATTCTGATTATAATGGTGATAAAAATGTGCCTGTCTGTTTCAAAGTATGTGGTATATCTACCACTGAGGATGCCTTTGAGAATGAGAGGAAGCTTGGTTTCGGATTTCAACCACTTGACATCGTCCCATGTGACAGACGGATCGAAGTCGAAACTGTTCGTCGCGTTCGGACTCACTGCATCCAAGGTCCCAAATCTACAAAAACGGACTGACAATCAAATCTCAGAACTGTTGAAATTGAATTTGTCCATGATTTTATTTTTACTCCTGAGGGTGTGATTTGAAGGAACTCCCCTACAGCAACGTCATATCTGGGTGAGACATATGAATCCAATGTGACGTTTCCACGTGGGCTTCATAATATCCTCCCATATGGGCTTCATATGCCTTACTAATTAATTTAACGGATGCTGATTGTCGGCATGGACTGTGGTCTTGGTTTTTATGATATCGCTGGAGTTCGACTACAACGCACAGTCCAAGTTAGACATCATTATGTTTAGTCTATGCGATCACAGACCGACTCAGTCTGACGCTCTACTGAAGGTACCTCACCCCTAAGTTCCGTCTAACGGACTGTATGATGTCATTTTAACAGAACAGCTTTCTCATCAACAGCTGCTCTAGTCACCTTAAAGGTCATGTGACTTGGACTCACTGCAAACACTCTTAGATGTTCAACACCAGTATGTCTGAGGGGTATGTCTCCAGCCTGTATGTCTCCAGTATGTTTCCAGCCTACCAGACGCGGGCGATGTTTTACTTAGATTCAAACAAGCCTGGAAGATATATCGTCCAAACCCTATAGCCTATGTATTTTATCGAAGATGGTTGAGAAGATTGTGTTGATGTTGCTGATATCCAAGCAACAACTTCCTATTCTCTGTTAATATATGGTTACATTATTTTCACAAGAACGCCGGTCTAATTAAATTTCAAGACTTTCTTAGCAATAATAATTAAATTCCAAGACGTTATTAACAATAATAGTCTGAAGAATTAAGCTGACCACAAAGGAGAGGAGTCAGTGCAGCGGTCAACGACGACCTCTTCTCGGAATTTACTTGTTCAAAGCTTAAATTACTCAGCCACTGATTTAGAGTGGATTACTCCGCAAAGTAGTACGAGAACCGTACGCCGTACAGAATCGTCAGGATTCTTAAGAGTTGAGAGCAGGATAAGCCAGCGCAGCACAGCAACACGACGAACTGTATGGTTAGAGTGTGGATATAAAGATAGATTCGAACTAAATTATTTCTATATAGCATCCTACACAGTTGATCGGGCTATCCAGTTCCGGTCTTAGGAGTGTAGGAACCGTGCGGTCGCACTGGGTCCGCAGCTTAGGAGGTGGGGGCCGAAAATGTCACAGGAAATTAAAATGATCAAGACATCCTGACAATAAGATTATGGTTTCAATAAAATCTTCTCTTTTGTAAATGAAATAAACGTCAAATGGTACCAACAGTGTGTCATAGTAGTTTGTTTGTCTGTAGTACGTTTCACAAATATATTAGCGCTATAATATTTTAACTTAAAATTTTACTTTTTTTACTTCTTAACAATCTATACTAAAAGAAAATGATTAGCAATGAAAATAATTTGACTCGTGTCATAGGAGGCCCGTACACGCCGTACAGTAGGGCCTATACTCTGCACAGGGCCCGAAAGATCCTAAGGTCGGCAATGGGGCTATCACCCACATAACGGAATTTATCGAATTAACGTAATGGTAAACTCCAAACTTCTAAAAGAACGCCACTCGAAAGTCAAGTGCAGGGCACCAGCTTATTCACTAGCGTTGCGTCAAGTGAGAGGGGTTCCAAATGGTAGACAGAAAGAGGTCAGAGTTTGATTTCAAGAGGATCCAGATAAAGAGAGGAGGCACAACAGATGATATGCGGGATGTTGTTAAGGTCGAGAAGAATTATTGGAAGCCGCAGGATCAGATGAGTCAGAGTAGGTGTTCTTGAAAAGGAGACTTTACTTTTGAAAGGAAAGAATGGATTTGTCAGATGATGGAGGGCGGGTGGCAATGATGATGGAATTACTTAAAGCTACTTCGAGACCCGTTGAAGACTTCTGTAGAAACGTAAGTTCGACACCGATGTCTGACTTGATGAACCCCACATGAAAAGCCTGAATCAGTTAAACGAGTTTCAGCTGGACCACTTCTGGTAATTGCACGTAAGTACTGGGTATACGAAGGACAAATCCTACAGCACAGCTACATAACCTGGTACAATGTCCTCTTAACTACACGATCGGCAAGGAGAACGTGAAGACTGCTTTCGTCTGTCAATTTAAAGCAATAATATTTAATTATATACAATGGGTGCCGTCTAGGTAAATAGGATATATTGAGTTAGATAACTGAACTGATCTACTAATATTTCAAAATTCTATCAAATAAAATATATCAAATATCAAAGTGATTTGTGCTAAATAATGCAATATAACATAATTATATTATCTGTCATTACAAAACATATAAATAAACATTGCACACTTAATATGCCTCTTACTTACTTCCAGATGTTCCCTGTTTTTGGAACGGTTCGCCTGTAGTTGTATCTGTTACCAAGTAGCGGCACGTCGACGGTCAGCACAATGGCCTTGAAGTCCCTTCTCTCTGCCCATCGGACCAGTCGAAGTACGAGGTCTCGACGGGTGAAGATGTGCAGCTGGAAGAATTTCAGACAGTCACCAGCCGCATCAGCCACCTCGTCAATGGACCGTGACGCATAGCTGCTCATTGTGTAACCGATCTTCATGGACATGGCACCTGAAATCATTCACACAGATGGCACACAGAGCGCTTCGTCTTTATCGCGGAGTGTACGGACTGTTAATTTTTGATGGACTTTGAGGAAGTCGTTTACTTACAGTTGTTGCACAACGCAATCAATGTTCTGTCGTATGACCGCATGCACTTCTGAACCAGTGCAAATTTTAAGAGATTAACACTCCTGGGACAAAGTCGGGCGAATTGATCTCCCAGAAAACGTTGATGACCTGTTTTTAGGAAATCATCTCCCAAAAAAGTTGATGACCTTGTTTTAGGAATTCACTTCCAAGAAATTCCCTTTTTCTTGATTTACTGCTGGGACAAATCTTAAAACTCCTGCAAAACTCCTGCAACATTTGTCCCACTATAGTTATACTTTAAACACATACATTGCCTGGGACAAATCCTTAAACTACTGTGACAAATCCTAAAACTACTGGGACATTTGTCCCACTAGTTATACAGTTAAAATATGCCCTGTTCTGAACTCTGGAAGGAGGGCGATATCAATTACAGCTGTATTGTATTGTGTTGTTATCATGGGCCGACGCACCCAGTAGTTAACCAGCACACAATTTGCTCTGTATATTTACAAGTTCAGTTTACTGGCACTGGGTTTGTGTTCCGGTCTTATTCTTCGTTTGTGCTGTGGAATTTTTACGTTTTGCTGAAGTTTTATCTGCGAGTCGTCTTGGCCAACGTGACTGTATAAGAAATAGTGGACTTTCTGTTGCATAGTCGAGTCATCTGGGTCTATGAGCTGCCTACATCATCTGCAACGGTGCCTACTGCATACGTCTCGGCCGGGGAGTCTTTGGAGTGTCGTCGACCGTCAGACAGAGCACTTAGATCTACAAAGGACCGCCACGAACTGTTTAGTGTGAACCCGATATCTTGAGGGAAAGGTGGACGTGCATTATATTCTAACACCGACGGGCTACTCGGTGGTCACATTATCGTGTCCAGCGAACGCTACAGCCTTTCGTCGCTCCACACAATCGGCGTAACTTGATCCAGGGACGCTGAACATTATGCGGTCAACTTTGGATGTGAATCCCTCGGTTGGGTTCCACCTGTGGGTGCGAGGCGGCCGCTACGGGTGACTCCTCTCTTTTCAATAAGGCTTACTCATTGATTTCTATTCTTAATAACATTAAAGATTAATTCGTCTAGCGCGGAGATTCCTCACATTACCCGAGTGGCGCATTATAATTGTCATAAAGAAATAAATATGTAGTTGTAGTCGTTCGTCAGCTTCTAGCGTAAAAACATCAACGACATCATTATACGAAGAGAAAGCCCTTACCGTACAAAACAACGTATCAGCATGAAACTAACCTCTGGCCGTTCCCACTTCACCGTCCGGATGAGCGTGTCCGTGTAGAGCCGTGGGTGATATGCAGACTGGAAAGGAAATGGGATAGCCCAAGATTGTTGTTCCAGTTTCCCTCTTTGAAACATCACGAAGAACTCTTGGAATGATTTGGTATCTGTAAAGTTTGTATGTGCTGGCTGAAAGTATACTGTCAGGTAGGAAACTAAATATAAAATAGTACCAGCCCCTCTCGAACAGATCATCTGCGCACTATTTTGCAAACTATACCTTCTGATTCGCAACTGGCAACACCTGTAAGAATTTTACCCCAGTGTCGGCCTACTACCTTTTAGAAAATTTTCGACCACTTTACCATTTCAAGACTATTGACGGTCGCTTTATAAAACCGTGTACATCAAACAACCCGTTTTGCGCTCATGTTATTCGCTAGTTAGCGCAAGCGTTCGTCATCACATACATCCACCTGCAACCAGTCTTGTTGTCAAGACCTTAGACCTCAAGACCAAGATTTTGAAACTCAAGACCAAGACCAAGACCAAGACTTTGAACCTCAAGACCAAGACCAAGACCAAGACCTTGAACCTCAAGACCAAGACTTTGAAACTCAAGACCTAGACCTAGACAGAAACCCAAAGATCACAATCATATCCAGACTGCTATTCCTTACTGAAAAAATTGTCAAGTCGGAATACCCGCTATTTTCATGAAAACATGAATATTTTATTTTATTAAAGCAAAACAACTCTAAATGCAGACTGCAGAGATTTCCAAATTCGTATTTAAAAAAATTCTTCATGCGAAATATTATTCCAAACGCCTGTTGCATTTCATAAAAACCAATTCGCTCAGAATTTTCTGACCAAGACGTGACCTGTGGGGCCTCATAAAAATTCTGCCATGTGAAAAAATACGTTCTACAGGTGCTGAAATCGCTGGCACACACAGCAGCTTTTCAAGCACTGAATGTATATGCTTTGAAATCATTCCATGGTAAATAACCGGAAGTCAAATAATTGTCCAAAACAACAGAAAAGCCTCAATCACACCGTGTAAATACCAAAGCCATTCACACCGTGTAAATACCACAGCAATTGGTATTAGCAATTGTTGGAATTTTTTTTTAAATTCTTGCGTTTTGTTAAATGATTGTTCATATTGACAAAATCTTGGTCTTAGAAAACCAAGACTTTGAACCTTAAGACCAAGACCAAGACTTTGAACCTCAAGACCAAGACCAAGACTTTTGGTCACAAGACCAAGACTAGATCAACAATTTTAAAAACGAACTCGAGTGCACTAGAGACCAAGACTTTGGTCTCGAGGACAACAAGACTGCCTGAAACACGCATGTTGTATATAACGTTATGTAAATTTCCCAAATTTCTCAACGCCACACAAAGATCAGGTTGAGGAGACCAGCTTTCACCGGCGCTAACGCTACTACCATTATAGTAATTATAGAATATGGTCACAGGGATAGATGAAGTCAAGGAAAGGTACGATTAGTCAAAGTATAAGACACGTTAAGATACAGTAACGTTAAGATATAGATATAGCGACCGTCTATAGGCATACAACTTCGTTAGGCCTAGTCCTTATAATTGGCTGAAGGATCTTACTTGCAGTACAAGTATAGTAGGACTAACAGTAATCGAGCAACAGGACAAACTTTACATCGATGACCCAACAATGAAGTGTCAGGCTAGCAGGAATCCCAAGGAGACACACTTCACATTTTCTGTTCTAAACCCTATAGCGTCCCTCAAAATGGGACGTTTAAACATTGATCATAAAACATCAAGCGAAATGTTTTTGCAGAAACTTTGCGAGGTGTTGTCCAATATCTTTATTCACAAAACGTTTTTACACTTAGAGACTTTACAAAATCAGACAATAGTGAGTTGTCAACTTAGTAGGTTATAGTACCGCAGCCAGGAAGGCATACTACTTCTCTAGGCCTAGTCCTTATTAGTAGGCCTAGTTCAAGGATCTTACACTTGCTGTACACGTATGGTAGGACCAACAGTAATCGAGTAACAGGACAAACTTTTTCGTCTAATCGTCGCATACTTAACTCAGCTGAGCTGAACTTTGATCATATCTTTCTTTAAACAGTTTGTCATTCAAGAACAATTGACCTATCGGACTTGCTTAATTCGTATTGTTAGACCTTCTTAAGGTCGTAAGGACCTTGCATCAGTAGCCTTAATTGTGTGTTAAATAAGTCACACTAATCAATTAATATTCAGTTATATTGTCTAAGTGACTGTGCCCAATGGGAGGAACCTCTTTTGACCTTTTAGCAATCTTACAACTTAATGCATCCGTATGAATTGTAACTGAATAGCACCTTCTATAGCATCGGTGTCGCATACTTCTCTTCTCTTCTTTAAGTTCTCTGCCCTTCGGCAGGTTTCCACTTCCAATGACGCCATTCTTCTCTTCGCTGTGCTTTTCTCTTCAATCCCATACAAGCAGCATTAATTGATGGTGCTCCAAAACCATGCCAACCATGCTTACTACCAGCTGCCCCAGCTTAGGGTGGTGTCGCTCTCTTTGTCCCGGGGGGGCGGGGGTGCCTCTACTATTGTACATGCTTTTGTAGTCTCCTGGTTTGACTGTTGTAATGCCATTTATGCTGGCCTCTCATCTGTCCGGGTTGGGTGCATAGATCGGGTTATCCGAATAGCTGCGCGCCTCATTGGCCGTATTCCTAAATTTGGCCGGGTTTCTCAGTTTATGCTGGATGTGCTGCACTGGCTTCCATCCCACTACGGATCACAAATAGGGTTTCTGCGCTTGTTAGGCGCTGCTTGGAGGGACTCGTACCCCTATACTTACAGGATTTCTGTCGCCCTACATCTATTGTCCAGCGGCGATCTAACCTTCGATCAGTAGTGCAACAATATCATAAAGATTATTACATGTATGGAGACGGCAAACCACGTGGGAATATCAGCATATTCTCACAATAGCTTAAGTATATATCGCGTTGGTCTGCCAGCTACTAACCGTTTGAAAGCGTTTCTGTTTTCGCCAAGTGTTATTTCTTCGCCGGCTCCTCTAGCGTAGTAGGAGAAAATGAATCTGGTCAAAGTCTCTTGCGCATATTTCTCAAAATCGTCAAGACAAACAACAGCGTCCGAAGCCATGACCACAATATTTCCGACAAGTGTGCTAACGCTAACGATAGCACAGATGTGCTTATGGTGAAGATACTGTTCATATACTGAAGACAACACAACATCCGGTAAAGGTAGGCTACATCCACCTTTTGTATGCAGCATAAGACCTAAATATATGCATTTCGACCGATATATAGGCCTAATAGGCCTTGTTTAAAGATTCCTAAAGTACGCTACAATCTGTGCCTAACAAAATATCAAGTGTCCTGTGGTGTTTTATCTTCGCAAAAACTAATAGTTAAACTCTACTTAATTGGCTCTTGGCTATCCAGTTACATCAGTAGGTCAGTTCGGGCCTAAACCTAGACAGATAAGCGACGGCGTGGCCCATTAATCGATCGAAGGTGCAAAAGTTAGTCAATCGACTTTGACCTCAGGCAAGGACGAATGTTTTCAGGACTGGAGTTAAGTCGTAATTAAATGACGTGTGACGAGTGAAGCGGCGTCTCTTGCGGTCAGGAAGTATCGCGTCTCGTTTGCACACCGAAATGAAAAATTGTATGTGAAAAGTAAAAGTTCATATTTAGTTTGACTCCAATGCCTACATTTGCTATAGATATTGAAGCTAATGTCTTTGCGCTGTACAACCATGCGGCATTCGACCTTCAACAATTCTAACATGTCTGAGATTAATGATAATTATGGTAAGATGTGGTTGCAAGAACCTGTGAGGTGGCCAACTATGGTAGGCCTATAAAAAGTTGCCCACAAATTCAGTTCAGACATGACGCCTGGCATCATGTTCAACAACTGCTTCATAGTGTCTAGGTACCGTTGTTAACTAGAATCATCTGATTGCAGGCATCCCAACTTGTCAGTTAGGCCTAATCGGATAACACACGGTATCGGTCGAGCTTGTTTACTTTCTCACGCACAGGTGTCGCCACACCTCAATTTCACGCTGCATCTGCAATTTTCGCACAACATTCTATTCCTCCTTTATATTCCTTGGATCTTACACAGGTCATGTGAAATCGACGACGTTGGTTTTCGACTTTTTAATTAGTCTACCTGTAACTAGGATCTTGATGGCAATCATGTGCTACACGGTGGTATAATCGGTAGCAGTCTGGTCTTTAATCTTGATTATCCGGTCGAGTGTGATGAGCGAACTTCGCTTAACAACCTTGGACCAGTTGCTCACGTGCAGTATCGCTGCCACCATACGCTAGCCCCAACTTTTTGGACTGGAGGGCAGTGATATTTTCGTTAATGAAAACTAAGATTAGAAGTAAAAATAAATGATTTCGTTAACGAAAACTAGAAGCAAAGTCGGAATTATTTCACTAGCATAAACGAAATTAGGAATTGAATTATGAATTATTTGGCGAACTAAAATTATGAACGAAAATAGGAATTAGGCCTATTTTCAAAACTAAAGTCATGTAACTTCTCGTGGCGCTTAAGTTGAGATGAAGGTGAGTAAAACTGCACGGTGCTATGACAATTCGGCGCCGGTCAAGTTGGCGCAAGACAATTCTGCGCAGGACAATTTGGCGCAAGACCATTGGGCGCGGTCAATTCGGCGCAAGACAATTCGGCGCCTTTTGTTTGCGCTTCTATTTCTATTCTATTTCGACTTTTAGTTTGTAGCTTTCAGTTGATTAGGCGCTGTGTGAGTACCTCATATATTGCAATCTAGACCATATATTTGCAATCTAGACTGATACAGCGATGAAAACATAAAAATTAAACTGCACCGAATAGTCTTGCGCCAAATTGTTCATTCGCTGAATTGTCCGGCGCCCAAGTTACCGCGCCGAACTGTCTTTCGCAGAATTGTCTTGCGCCAAAATGTCCTGCGCCGAATTGTCTTGCTCCGAATTGACCGGTTACCAATTGCACACATGATCCATTGGAAAACTTCAGCTGAGAAAGGTTTAGGTAGTTTTATTTCGAAATCATCGTTGAAAATTTTAAGGTAAACAAGAACGCAAAATGTAGGCTACTCTATTTGGCATCATTACGACGTTCCCCAGCCTCTTAGTCGTTAAAGGCTTCTTGCCTTCGGCTTCGCAGCATCGCGCCTTCAGCGCTGGCAATTTCCAACACTCGGAAGTTTTAGTAGGTCTCCCAAACTTCTAGACCGTGGTTGCGTCTAGGCGTTTGTTACTCATACCTTGCCCCCAACCTCGTAGCTCTGGCGACGCCACCGATTGTCGCTGCCATCAAGCAGTATTTGAAACCATCGTAGGCTGGGAAATAAACAACTCCTTAGGACTCATCCATAAAGGACTCCGTAATGTGGGGATGGAGGGGTCATTCAAATGCGGACTCGGGGAAGGGTTTATGACCAGTGTAGACGTCGGCATCTACATTTCTAAATTGATAGTTTTTAAACACCTTGTTTCAACTTTCCCTAAGTGCGAAAAGGTCAGTGAGGCGATTGCCTAAAACCTCATGCCGTGTACTCAGGGCCGGTTTAACCAGTATGCGCAGCATGCTTTAGCATGGGGCCCCCGCTTACACAGGGCCCCGACTAAAGTCGAAATACTGCAGGACAAACAGAAGTTATTACACCAATAATTATTTGTTTATAAGAAAGAGCCATTAGTTTCATTTTAAACAAGAATTTACACTAACCAAATTTGCAAATTTGAAATGTCAGTCATGCAAACAACTGCTTTGTAGCCTACATTGGTTTCTTTTGGCTTAACTTCTTTCAGTCAATATAAAACCTATGCTGAAGTCAATTTTGTTTCTATTCCGACGCGATATCTTTCCTAGCATACACATACCAGCGAGCTCATCTTGCAAGGCAGAGAGTAGAGACAAGTTTCCCGCTGAAACTTATTTGATAATTGTAGACAAGTTGTTGACGTCGCTTAGGCAGAGAATTCACGTTTACAATGAAGTTCGTTGTATATTACAATCCTGACAAGATTCGAGAATTTTCCATCAGACTGGTCGAGACATACACAAGAGATTTGCAGTCTGACATATTTGTCAGACTGCAAATCTCTTGTATATTTGACGAAATGGTTTAACTAACAGCTTTTGCAAAATCAAGAGGTTGTGCCACAGATGCTCAAACTAACCTATCCTCCAACAGATCTCACTCCCCCATGCCTGACTCTTCTTCTTTTGTCAGCAATCTTGGAATAATCTGGGACGAAAACCTTACATTTGCCTACCACAACAGTGACAACACCCAGCCATCTCGCACCTGCTAACTGCACATTCGTGACCTTCGTGTACTATAGAGCTATATTACACTCTGTGCCTGAAATTTCTAACAGGAATAACCTGTTTGTTTAAAAATGCAGCAGTTGATGAAACACACTGCTTAATTTTCAAGTTTGAATAACATTTACTGGTTGACATTTTAAGTACTTAAGGTCATTTAAAATAAGATAGAAATGGTAGCTTATTAAAGACCTCCTGACTTCTTCCCTTAGAACAAATGCACTCTTATAGCCTCTTATCGCCAAAACTGCGTATTATATAGATAGAAGTAGTAAACAATAGTATTGATCTGGCCCACTTTTTACCGTATGAAGTATTGATCTGGCCCACTTTTTACCGTATGAAGTATTGATCTGGCCCACTTTTTACCGTATGAAGTATTGATCTGGCCCACTTTTTACCGTATGAAGTATTGATCTGGCCCACTTTTTACCGTATGAAGTATTGATCTGGCCCACTTTTTACCGTATGAAGTATTGATCTGGCCCACTTTTACCGTATGAAGCGTTGTTCTGGCCCACTTTTTACCGTATGAAGCGTTGTTCTGGCCCACTGTTTACCGTATGAAGCGTTGTTCTGGCACACTGTTTACCGTATGAAGCGTTGTTCTGGCCCACTTTTTACCGTATGAAGGATTGTTCTGGCTCACTTTTTACCGTATGAAGGATTGTTCTGGCTCAATCGTTACAGACAGAGGTTCTAACGAAATTAATTCTTTTATATTTAATATATTTGAAACCTAATTTGTACTCCTACACGATTTATTTTTCACATGTATATGAAGAATAAACATATTTCTTGCAACAATTTTAAGTAGAGCATACATTTAAATTATTTTGAACTTCACCAATTTGTATAGCGTCATATTTATTTCTTGATGCAATTTTTAAATATTTTAGATATTTTAGAATACACCATAGCCGAGTGGTTAGCGCGTTGGACTATCAACCCAGAGGTCGGCGGTTCAAACCCACACCAGGGCAGAAAATTTGAATCCAAACTTCTGTTCAACGCACAATCAACTGACATATGTTGTTGATATAGACCAAACCTCATATCCCGAGGCTAAGAAAATGAAGTCGCTCTCACTTCATACCCGACTTTGCAAATATAAATATATATGCACAGACTTACATCAGTAAAGCTCTCATCATGATGACTCGTCATTTTAAAGCTTACAATACACACACACACACACACACACACACACACACACACACACACACACACACACACACACACACACACACACACACACACACACACACACACACACACACACACACACACACACACACACACACACACACACACACACACACACACACACACACACACACACACACACACACACACACACACACACACACACACACACACACACACACACACACACACACACACACACACACACACACACACACACACACACACACACACACACACATATACATGACACATCAAAGGCTTTGAGATGGCGTGGCAATGACACGACACTTTAATACAAATGCATAAATATATAAATTTATATATGTGCAAATGCATGTGCACATGTTGGCTTACAATATAAATATTTAAAGATGCTGGGGCAAATTTTGAAATAACCAATGAGAACATATGAACAACCAATGAGCATAGCTTCTTTGTGTATCGTCTTATAAAAGTTTCTGTACATGGGTACGACCATTTACTTCACTCGGAAATCGACGCTGGAGACGAAAAGAGACGTTTATCTCAAGCAGAACTCGCCGTTAATATCACTGAGAACATGTTTTCAAGATCTGCATCGTCTACAATGTCTGTGAGTATATGTGAATAATTTGTTTTGGCATTTCACCACTTGCATTACAATCAAACTACAACATCGATATTAGACCATTTAGTATGAAGTTTTCACACACGTACGCATGCACACACATGTGAAATGCTGATTTTACTTGCACATAAACTATAGCAAAGTTCTGTAAATGTATTTGTAGGTAGGATTGAAGCGTGGAAATGAAGAAGTGGACGATGCAAAGCAAGAGACGGTTAAAAAGACTCGAGCAAATCCAGATCTGTTTAATGAGTCCATTGGAACCAATCGTTATCTGACTGCGCGCATGTACAACGAGAACCTGATGATACATGTAAGAGAATACGAGACGGGACATGGCAAGCTATACCCTACAAGAAAGGGGGTTTGTTTCACCAAACCGCGATGGGCAACTTTCCTAAGGCATCTAGATGATATTGACAGAAGCGTTGAGTTGCTAAAAGCGAATCAGCCTGTAGAATATTTCCAACATATAGGCGGTAGATATTATGTTACTATTTCCAAGGGTATAAAGTGTGTAAACATTCGACGATACTTCCAACCCTTGAACACCAAAAAGGAGCGACCAACTCGCAGTGGAATCGCTCTGCGTTTGGACGAATGGGCAACGCTGATGACAAAGATTTTCAGGCTGCATGAGCAATTACCAGAGCTCAAAGTCGCCACACCGTGCTACGACAGCGAGGACCATGCGAACCAGATGGGTTTTTTGAACTGTCGAGAATGTAACCCATTTGGAGCAGATTCGGTTAACGAGTTAAGTGTTTAAGGCGTTAGACTTTACATATGCTCTTACCCGACATTTCATATAATTGGAAGAAATCAAGCAGAATGTGTTTTAATAAAGATTATTAAACGGAAATATGTCTTCGTTATTTGCATGTTTTACTTATGGTTAGCATATCAAGTTTAGGACTCACATGTTGAAAAGCAAAATGGAAAGAGAGTTTGAATAGGAGGCGTAATACTTTGCAAATTCAGAATGAGTTGGATGTTCGAACGTTAAAACCACAACTTTCAGATTCCCAGTGTGCAGAGATGTTGATTTGTATAACTAAGTTACAACTCTTATGAGGAAACATCGAAGCGTTTGGAGTTTTCTTTATCAAAATTCTGAATTTTCAATTCCTACGAGACTTGGAATACACACTTGTACGCTACAATTACAACTTTTTAATTATCAAGACTGTGCGCTGACGACTTTAGAGTTTCCAAATACGTATGGAATGAGAGTTTAAGTTTGCGAATTTTAGTTTGTAAGACTGTTGAGAGAGCGAGAGAGCGCGAGAGAGAAGAGGTTTTAGAAGAGGGATAGAAGAAGGTCGAGAGAGAGAGAGAGAGAGAGAGAGAGAGAGAGAGAGAGAGAGAGAGAGAGAGAGAGAGAGAGAGAGAGAGAGAGAGAGAGAGAGAGGAAGAGAGGAAGAGCGCGAGAGAGCGAGAGAGAGAAGAGAGAAAGAGGTAGAATGGGAGAGAGAGAGAAAGAGTGTGAGAGAAGAGGTTTTAGGGGAAAAGGCATAATTTCCATGATAGTTTGTTCACTAAAACGTCAAATTGTAAGTTCGACAGACACATGCAACGATAGTTTGAATGCTAAACTTGCAATTTATACTAGGCAAAGACTGAGATTGCGATGGGTTTTACAGTGGGTTTTACAGTGGGTTTTACCTCCAGTTGACAACTTTAAGGTTGTAAGGTGGGTGAAACGAAGGTTTTTTAGTTTGAGAAGTTCATTAACATGGTAAAATTTTCTTTCGATAGATGAGTGAGACGAATGTTCTCATTATAAAGTTGTTGCACGGTCTGGTGAGGTAGTTAGAGTGGAGGGTCATATTGTAAAAATTACACATTTTAGGTGCTGCTAAGCTTAAGTCTTTCCACACTGTACAGCCAAATGTGCTAATTTCCACAACAACATATCAAACTTTTAGTCTGCGAAGACGCAGGACTTGTGAGCATACAGGCTAAATGACAAGTTTTGCCACAAAGATACCGATGTCGAAGGTTTGCTAACGTCTTTCACGTTTGCATATTCAGCTGGATTGAGAGTTTACTTATAAAACTTTGAACTTGCAAGCTGCATGAAGGATTTCTACAGTAAAATGTCGAATATTGCTCGTTTTTCATTAGTTATAGCACAACTTTGCTGGTGACTGAAAACTTTGGCTTTTACCTTCGAGTGTACATTTCTACAACTTTTTGCAAATGTTGTAGCCACTTTCGCTCGAATTTCGAATGTTGTCAAGTTTAATTATTTTAAAATGGTCTTGTAACATTGAAATCTTTGATAATGCCGTTTATGTGAAAACGCTGACTTTAACAAACTGAGCGTGTGTGGAACTATAATGATAATGCGTCGAGTACAGATTTCCATATGTTGTGCGAGAAGTTGTATTATTGAAATAAATCAGCTTTTAACCTACAACTCGTGTCTTTGAGTATTTAGTTATTTTACATGCAATTGAAAAACATCTGAGAATGAAAATATGCAAAGTTTCAGGTCTATAGAAGATCTCTCCTCTCAGACGAAACCTCTCGTTTTCTATCAAATTGCATCTCCAACGCTTTGCTAGAACTATCATCCAAACTGCCCAAGACATGATAAAATTTTACAAGTGTACTTCGACTGCTGCTTCCTACAAATCATCTCTAGGAATAATGTGACAACCTCTGAAAATGCAACATGCTTCCCAATGGAAATCACTCTGTTCACCCAAATTGCACGCACATGTCTCATACTTTATCCGTTAGAACTCACATATACTTCAGTTCCATCATCAAAAGATGTACAGTTTCAAATACATTTCAGCCAAAACTTAAAGTTTCCACAAATTCGCTTATTCCACGACATAGCCAAAACCGTGCGAATTCGAGCTCGGCTTGCCAATTACCTTTACTTTCAAGCGTTCAAACCTTTAAAACGTCGCACATTCTTTTTCATAACTTTGGTATTTTAGCTCAAAATTTGTGAAAGAGTTCGCTAACTGGACATGTGTATGTAAAATGTTGGACAATGCACCCGTTCCTACCATATGTCTCGATACGTAAACCTTTCCATGCTAATATTTCACCAAGTTGATCGTCTAAAACACGCAAATCAGCATGCAAATCTTTCGTTGAAACGAACAAAGTTGTAAATTTTCCGTCCTGACCAGTGCTCATGGAACTCAAAAGCTCACATTTTACTCTGCAAACCTTCAGGGCAACTCTCCTAAAAGACCTAAGTTTCTCACCTCGTACGCGTCTCTGCATTCCAAAATTGTGTGTTTGCACTCTTCTCATCAGACTTTACCTCGTAAGAGATGTCACTTTGCAATGTCTTGCACATCTTTGTAACATAAGCGGTCTCATTTTAGCTCTACACCTTGCGACTTCACATGATAAAAGTCGACATTTTACTGTAGAAATCCTTCATGCAGCTTGCAAGTTCAAAGTTTTATAAGTAAACTCTCAATCCAGCTGAATATGCAAACGTGAAAGACGTTAGCAAACCTTCGACATCGGTATCTTTGTGGCAAAACTTGTCATTTAGCCTGTATGCTCACAAGTCCTGCGTCTTCGCAGACTAAAAGTTTGATATGTTGTTGTGGAAATTAGCACATTTGGCTGTACAGTGTGGAAAGACTTAAGCTTAGCAGCACCTAAAATGTGTAATTTTTACAATATGACCCTCCACTCTAACTACCTCACCAGACCGTGCAACAACTTTATAATGAGAACATTCGTCTCACTCATCTATCGAAAGAAAATTTTACCATGTTAATGAACTTCTCAAACTAAAAAACCTTCGTTTCACCCACCTTACAACCTTAAAGTTGTCAACTGGAGGTAAAACCCACTGTAAAACCCACTGTAAAACCCATCGCAATCTCAGTCTTTGCCCAGTATAAATTGCAAGTTTAGCATTCAAACTATCGTTGCATGTGTCTGTCGAACTTACAATTTGACGTTTTAGTGAACAAACTATCATGGAAATTATGCCTTTTCCCCTAAAACCTCTTCTCTCACACTCTTTCTCTCTCTCTCCCATTCTACCTCTTTCTCTCTTCTCTCTCTCGCTCTCTCGCGCTCTTCCTCTCTTCCTCTCTCTCTCTCTCTCTCTCTCTCTCTCTCTCTCTCTCTCTCTCTCTCTCTCTCTCTCTCTCTCTCTCTCTCTCTCTCTCTCTCTCTCTCTCTCTCTCGACCTTCTTCTATCCCTCTTCTAAAACCTCTTCTCTCTCGCGCTCTCTCGCTCTCTCAACAGTCTTACAAACTAAAATTCGCAAACTTAAACTCTCATTCCATACGTATTTGGAAACTCTAAAGTCGTCAGCGCACAGTCTTGATAATTAAAAAGTTGTAATTGTAGCGTACAAGTTTGTATTCCAAGTCTCGTAGGAATTGAAAATTCAGAATTTTGATAAAGAAAACTCCAAACGCTTCGATGTTTCCTCATAAGAGTTGTAACTTAGTTATACAAATCAACATCTCTGCACACTGGGAATCTGAAAGTTGTGGTTTTAACGTTCGAACATCCAACTCATTCTGAATTTGCAAAGTATTACGCCTCCTATTCAAACTCTCTTTCCATTTTGCTTTTCAACATGTGAGTCCTAAACTTGATATGCTAACCATAAGTAAAACATGCAAATAACGAAGACATATTTCCGTTTAATAATCTTTATTAAAACACATTCTGCTTGATTTCTTCCAATTATATGAAATGTCGGGTAAGAGCATATGTAAAGTCTAACGCCTTAAACACTTAACTCGTTAACCGAATCTGCTCCAAATGGGTTACATTCTCGACAGTTCAAAAAACCCATCTGGTTCGCATGGTCCTCGCTGTCGTAGCACGGTGTGGCGACTTTGAGCTCTGGTAATTGCTCATGCAGCCTGAAAATCTTTGTCATCAGCGTTGCCCATTCGTCCAAACGCAGAGCGATTCCACTGCGAGTTGGTCGCTCCTTTTTGGTGTTCAAGGGTTGGAAGTATCGTCGAATGTTTACACACTTTATACCCTTGGAAATAGTAACATAATATCTACCGCCTATATGTTGGAAATATTCTACAGGCTGATTCGCTTTTAGCAACTCAACGCTTCTGTCAATATCATCTAGATGCCTTAGGAAAGTTGCCCATCGCGGTTTGGTGAAGCAAACCCCCTTTCTTGTAGGGTATAGCTTGCCATGTCCCGTCTCGTATTCTCTTACATGTATCATCAGGTTCTCGTTGTACATGCGCGCAGTCAGATAACGATTGGTTCCAATGGACTCATTAAACAGATCTGGATTTGCTCGAGTCTTTTTAACCGTCTCTTGCTTTGCATCGTCCACTTCTTCATTTCCACGCTTCAATCCTACCTACAAATACATTTACAGAACTTTGCTATAGTTTATGTGCAAGTAAAATCAGCATTTCACATGTGTGTGCATGCGTACGTGTGTGAAAACTTCATACTAAATGGTCTAATATCGATGTTGTAGTTTGATTGTAATGCAAGTGGTGAAATGCCAAAACAAATTATTCACATATACTCACAGACATTGTAGACGATGCAGATCTTGAAAACATGTTCTCAGTGATATTAACGGCGAGTTCTGCTTGAGATAAACGTCTCTTTTCGTCTCCAGCGTCGATTTCCGAGTGAAGTAAATGGTCGTACCCATGTACAGAAACTTTTATAAGACGATACACAAAGAAGCTATGCTCATTGGTTGTTCATATGTTCTCATTGGTTATTTCAAAATTTGCCCCAGCATCTTTAAATATTTATATTGTAAGCCAACATGTGCACATGCATTTGCACATATATAAATTTATATATTTATGCATTTGTATTAAAGTGTCGTGTCATTGCCACGCCATCTCAAAGCCTTTGATGTGTCATGTATATGTGTGTGTGTGTGTGTGTGTGTGTGTGTGTGTGTGTGTGTGTGTGTGTGTGTGTGTGTGTGTGTGTGTGTGTGTGTATTGTAAGCTTTAAAATGACGAGTCATCATGATGAGAGCTTTACTGATGTAAGTCTGTGCATATATATTTATATTTGCAAAGTCGGGTATGAAGTGAGAGCGACTTCATTTTCTTAGCCTCGGCATATGAGGTTTGGTCTATATCAACAACATATGTCAGTTGATTGTGCGTTGAACAGAAGTTTGGATTAAAATTTTCTGCCCTGGTGTGGGTTTGAACCGCCGACCTCTGGGTTGATAGTCCAACGCGCTAACCACTCGGCTATGGTGTATTCTAAAATATCTAAAATATTTAAAAATTGCATCAAGAAATAAATATGACGCTATACAAATTGGTGAAGTTCAAAATAATTTAAATGTATACTCTACTTAAAATTGTTGCAAGAAATATGTTTATTCTTCATATACATGTGAAAAATAAATCGTGTAGGAGTACAAATTAGGTTTCAAATATATTAAATATAAAAGAATTAATTTCGTTAGAACCTCTGTCTGTAACGATTGAGCCAGAACAATCCTTCATACGGTAAAAAGTGAGCCAGAACAATCCTTCATACGGTAAAAAGTGGGCCAGAACAACGCTTCATACGGTAAACAGTGTGCCAGAACAACGCTTCATACGGTAAACAGTGGGCCAGAACAACGCTTCATACGGTAAAAAGTGGGCCAGAACAACGCTTCATACGGTAAAAAGTGGGCCAGATCAATACTTCATACGGTAAAAAGTGGGCCAGATCAATACTTCATACGGTAAAAAGTGGGCCAGATCAATACTTCATACGGTAAAAAGTGGGCCAGATCAATACTTCATACGGTAAAAAGTGGGCCAGATCAATACTTCATACGGTAAAAAGTGGGCCAGATCAATACTTCATACGGTAAAAAGTGGGCCAGATCAATACTTCATACGGTAAAAAGTGGGCCAGATCAATACTTCATACGGTAAAAAGTGGGCCAGATCAATACTTCATACGGTAAAAAGTGGGCCAGATCAATACTTCATACGGTAAAAAGTGGGCCAGATCTATACTTCATACGGTAAAAAGTGGGCCAGATCAATACTTCATACGGTAAAAAGTGGGCCAGATCAATACTATTGTTTACTACTGATAGAGTTTTCCGCCCTTCAGAATGCGCGCGCGTAGGACCATTTAGCCACGAAATTTACGCGTCAAATCTGGAGGAACTATCCGATACCAATCCAGTAGCACGCCCTCACGGCTGCTAAAAACAAACTGTGACGTGTCTAATAATAAACTGAATGCCTATGCCTTAGTTCGTCGCAGTATCGGTCGTTAGGAGTTTGTAAATTTTCTTGTGATTTGCGAATGTATAATGTAGGCCCTATACTGCAGACTAAACTATGAGATGGGTTCTGTAATCTAATGATCTAATATTCTGATTAGCATTCAGAAAACTAGCCGTCTGTTCTTGATATTCCAAATTTTCGACTTTACGTGTGGAAGTCGATTCTGAATCTTGATCCTTCAGCATAAATCTCTTGGGCAATAACGAGTCAAAATGTCTTGATCTTGGCCATTTCCCAATTTTTTTTCGCCAGGTCATTTTGAAAATACCCATTGCGTTAGTGAAACTATTGTCTAATTCTTTTCGACAGGTCTATCTTTAATTAACCCTGTCAGCTCAACTTCGAGAGGTTTTCGGCATCTTTTGAAACTTCCAGCTGTTAAATGATTGCACATTTGAATTTTTAACTTACGAGTTCGGTTATCGTCTGCGTCAGAACGACGGAAAAGGGGACTGCTTTCACTTAGACCAAATATCATGTCAGGGTAGACTTTGAGACGATCCAACATTATAGGTAACCCTGACGCCTCAAGGTCTACCCGACCAAGAGGCATCCACGTTAAGAGTCTATTATAGTGATAATGTAAAAGTAAGAGTCTAGTGACAACTTAAAACTTTATTTAACTGAATTTCATACATGAAAATAACGTTTAAACATTACAGATCACCTTTGTCCAAAGGCTAACTTACATCAAACCAAATTTAGGACAAACTGGACATATCCGGCCTATAACTGGAACTAATCTGACCCATAACTGACCTATACAGTCAATCACATAATCATGACCTATAAACTGTCAACTGTGTATAAAATCAAATCAAGTGTTTATTACCTATAGCCTAGCATCGATCTCACCAAAGACTACATAAATTGCACACAGAATATGTGAACAAATGCCACAATATTTTCACTTTCATCTGTTTCTACATGTTGCGGAATACGGAAGCTAGGTCTAGGAATATATTTATATGACGACTGGAATTTTTATTCTTCAGGCTACTCGCAACAGACTTTGTTGGTCATTACATACTGCAGCATAAACGTCGAGTTTCACAGGTGGGACTTCTTGACGACAACGACGGTGGTCTTGATATCCGTCGTAGATGTACAGCCTGTAAATTGAAAATGCAACTCTCATTTAAACAGCGTGGCACGCTGGTCGATTGGTTAGAGTGCTCGGCCTGTAACACAGAGTGCACTGGTTCGAGCCTCGCCAAAGGCAGTTACTGCACAGGGACCTCGAGCAAGTCCTTCACTCACAACAGCTCTGAGCCATCGATATTCTGTCGTATGGTCGTGTGTACTTCTGAACTTTGGAAGGAGGGAAATATCAAATACAGTTTATTTTATTGTATTGCATCACACCATCTGTACAATGAGGTGTAATCTAACCAAACCAAGAGGCAATATGCCATTTTTCGAGGCTCTCATACTACTAGTCTAAGGAAAAACGGATATAGATGCTCACCACAAAGAGCCATAGAAGAGGAGAATTCGTCCTTCAAAATCTGCAACATTCGGCTAACTCCTTCTTCCCCCTGCCAAAGAGAAAGAAGCAGATACTATTAACAAGAAAATATTAAGAGAACTCGGAAATAAAAAAAAATCAATTATGGCCAGTTAAGGTAGGATCGTTATTGCATCTCTCAGTAAACCTGTGTACAAATCGAATCTGAATAGCTAGGAACTTGTACTTTCTTACAGACTAAAGGCGTCTAAACTTAAAATGTATATACTCCCGGCACAGTAGAATAGATCAGCCATTTCAAATAAATCTATACACATTTACTAAACCGGCTAAGCGTTAGCTTACAGATTTTGCTTTAAATTTTACAATAAAACCTAATTGTTAATTATATCTCACGTTGTAGCAGAGCGCGTAGATCGCTGGTCGTCCTATGAAAACGACTCTGGCCCCGAGGGCCAAAGCCTTAACAATGTCCGTTCCATGTCGAACTCCTCCGTCCATGTAGACCTCGCAGCGACCATCGACCGCCCTTACGATGTCTCCGAGGACGTCTATCTACAGTACGGTAAAAAAAAAAACAGCAGTCATATTTAAGTGCAACTTAATTTCGTCACGAGGCAGAAGTCTGTGAAAACGACACACAGGAAAGGTAACATTTGCTGCATGAAAAACAACCAGCAGTGATAAACATCAACTGAAAAGAATTAAGGTCCGATGCCATTCAAGTCAATGAAGTCGCTATGCTTCACAAACAGCGATAGTCCAGTGCATGGATAGAGCGCTGAACTATCAACCGAGCAGTCGGATTTCTACTCCACTAAAGCAACTTCTGCGGATCAGTGACAATATCGAAGGATGTCTTGTGTAACTGCCTGACATAATATTCGTGATGATTTAAATGCACTGGTGTATATAGATATTGCTAATTTCCCATCAACGACTGTATCATTTCAAGCTAATTAGAGAGACCACGAGAAAACTATAACATTATCCGACCTGTAGCCTAGAACTGAAAATTTTACAACGCAAACCGAACTTAAGCCTAAATACAAGACAATCTCTTAATTAGCTCAGAACTACAAGGATAGATAAAGGCGCAAACTATGAACTCACACACGTTAATAAGCGCCTTTATGCAGAACTAGGAACGAAAGAACTGATGACATCCCACTTACTGACGCTGGAATGGAGTCTAGTTGCCTTCCACCGTGTGTGGAGACCAGAATTCCCGCCGCTCCGCATTCCACCGCCAAAACTGCATCTTCCGCTACAAAGACCATTTTCATATCCTTAAGTATTCTTAAGGACATGTCCAATTCCACGACTGATATAAATTTTTACTAATCCATCGGGCGCAGAGCATATGAGTGCTAGTTTGGCAAAGTATACCTTATGTGGAAACTTCCAGGAACTCTTGCTATCATTTGGGTCTTCGATCTCCTCCTAGATGGCGTCAGAGATTGGTTCTTGTTTTGTCAGAGTTAAACTTAAAACTGGAAACTTAGGATAAGGTCCAACAAAATTATGAAAACGATGATGATAATGATGATGATGATGATGATAATGATGATGATGATGTTTTTGATGATAATGATGATGATGATGATGACGATGTTGATAAGTCTGGTTCAAAGTATGTTGTATATCTACCGCTGAGGATGCCTTTGAGAATGAGAGGAAGTTTGGTTTGGGATTTCAACCACTTGACATCGTCCCATGTGACAGACGGATCGAAATCGAATCGCTTCGTTGCGGTTGGCTTTGCTGCATCCAAGGTCCCAAATCTGGAAAACCGGAATAACCATCAAATCCCAGAATCGTTGAAATTAAATTAGCGTAGTTTCTTATTTATACTCATGAGGGTGTGACTTGAAGGAATTCGCCTAAAGACACTTCATATCTGGGTGGAACATATGAAACCCATATGACAACGTTTCCACGTGGGCTTTATAATGTTCTCCCATATCGGATTCATAATGTTTTACTCATTATGTAATTTAACGGGATGCTAATAGTCCGCATGGACTGTGGCCTTGGCATTTATGACATCCTTGGAGTTCGACTATACTACGCACAGCCAGACTTCGACTTTATTGACAACTAAAAACTAGTTGTAGTCAAAGAGTTGGAAGATTCGACTGGGAGTTTACTCGTCCAAAGTTTAAATAACTCGGCTACTGATTTACAGTAGATTTCTCCGCAAAGTACTATGAGAATCGTACGTCGTAAAGTGCAGAATCGCTAGGATTCCTAAGAGTTGAGATGATGATGAATACGACGATTTCTACAGCGCCGTAACACGACACACGCCGTTACAAGGGCGCTTTGACAGGTTCAACACAGCTTAGTATAATAATAATAATAATAATAATAATAATAATAATAATAATAATAATAATAATAATAATAATATAATAATAATAATAAAATAATAATAATATAATAATAATAATATAATAATAATAATAATAATCTTCGTTTAATATTTTCAAACTGACAATTACGCAGTATGATTAAAAATCAGTATGAACGGATGATCACAAGTTATTACAGGCATACGCGCCGAGTTGGCCCAAAAAGTGTGAGTGCCCAAAGAGAGTGAAAGGAACGTAAGCGCGAAAACATTTTTGGACTTTTTTGATTACATTGTAACAATACTACATATACCATTGTTCTCTCCAATGTCAATTCTCAATTCTTTTGTTTTATAATTACAATAGCAAATTACAAATACCGTGGCTTCTCTCGTCCAGTGTCAATTCTTAATTTTTTTTTATTTTTGGGATTTTCTACATCATTACTTTGTTGGATTTGGTTAAGACACACTTATTGAAATTATCCTTTGACAGCAGAATCTGCACTGCAATCTACACAGAGCGGCGATCTTGTTTGACAGGTAGAGGGACACTTTTGAACTAGGTGAATCAAGGTGCGACCGTACGTACGGTACGTACGTTATTTTTTCTATAACGTACGTTATTTTTTTCTATAACGTACGTACGGTACGCGTACGTTATTATGCCGTACGTTACCGTACGTTCACATCTGTTTATGACGAAAATAAAATACATAACATTATGCACAAGAAAAGTTAATAATAGCTGGTGATTGACGGTCGTGAACAATTTTAACTATTACATCAGTCATCTGTGGCTGTTCAATGATCTCTACTTTCAAACTTTTAAAATCCAAATTGTTAATATTCTGTCTAATGTATAGGCCCCCTAGTGTGAAGAATATTAGGATTTTATGGCACACTTTATAGGATGGTCAGTGCCAGTGCTCATTTTATTGGTAATACTAAATTTCGGTACCATTCGTAAAAAAAACTAGTCCTGCGTACTGGGATACCAATACTGCAGAGCTAAACTCATCATTTTTGACGTACACTTTCGGAACGCGTACCTTGTAACGGTAACACTATAGGGCCTAGTTATATTGAGGTTCTTTGAGAATGATCAGATAATTTGTGGCATTTTCAACGTACGCGTACGTTATTTTTTTCGATAACGTACGTAGAGTACGCGTACGTTATTCCGGGAGGTAACGTACGGTCGCACTATGAGGTGAATACGCGCGGAAAATTTGTTTGGACCTTTTTTTGTGAACGAAAAATGCGTTAAAAAGCGAGGGACAGGCACTTTTTAACTGCATGTAGATATTGAGTTTCATCAAATTGTATAATCACATGCAAACTAATTCAATCTAAAGTTTATTGATTTTTATTAGTAATAATTATCATAGTGCGAAACAACTTACTTCCAGATGTGACGTGCCTTTGGAAGGTTTCGCCAGGAACTAATTCTGTTACGAAATACCGGCATGTCAACGGTCAGCACAATTGGCCCTTCTCTCTGCCCATCTGACTAGTCGAAGTACGAGTTCTCGACAGGTGAAGATGTGCAGCTGGAAGAATTTCAGACAGTCGCCCGCTGCATCAGCCACCTCGTCAATGGACCGTGATGCATAGCAGCTCATTGTATAACCGATCTTCATAGACATGGCACCTGAAATCATTCACACATGGATGGCACAGAGAGCGCAGGACCTTTAAAGCGGGGAGTATGGGTTCGTACAAGGACTTTGAGGAAGTCCTTCACTCACAGTTGCTCAGTACCATCGATTTTCTGTCGTATGGTCCTGTGTACATTTCTGAACTTTGGATGGACGGCAATATACGTGGACCTATATTCCATATGGCTCACTTAAAGGTTCGATTCTGGCAACACTCCTTTATATACTCTATACTGCTGACTTGTCAGGCATACTCACTCTCAAGAGGATCTCGGTTCACCAACTGATACGCCGATGACACCCACACCTATACCCATGGCCCAGCATGGCCCAGCCAGCGCAGTTGCTTAATGGTCGCAATGGTACTTGAGGCCAACACGGCGCTGAAGTTTTGGATGTGTTCTAACTGTCCCCACATTAATTCAGATAAAACCCAATTCATTTGGCTTGAGGTCGAGTCCTACTCGCCAAGATTGACATGGAATTTCGTCGCGCTATAGGTTCCCACACATCCACTATTCTTTCTCAGTTAGCGATCTGGTCGGTACATTGGATCTAGGTCTCTCATTTACGGACCATGTCAATGCTATCTCTCGAACATGCCTTTATCACCTACGTCAACTCCGCACCATCTTTCACTTGGACTCCCCTCACGCGGTCCCCGCTTTCCTACATACACTGACCTCGTTGACTTCGGCAACTCTCTCTATGCTGGTCTCTCTTCACTAAACCTTACCAAGCTTCAGTCAATACTTCACGACCAACAGAGGCGACGTTTGCCTGCTGAGCGTTCACACGATGACTCGATAGATTATTGGACGTGCATCACCTTCTACCAACGAGGGACTGCTCGGCGGTGGCGTTATCGTGCTAAGCGGACGCTACTGCCTGTCGTCGCTCCACACAGTCGGCGTAGCTTGGTAGGGCCTACAGAGACGCTCAACATTACGCTGTCACACTTTGGATGGGAATCTGTTCGGCTCTACGTGTGCTTGTACGTGCGTGTGTGCCCCCACTTGTGACTGATATTTTTCAATTTTGCTTACTTAAAATATTTCTGTTCTTAATAGCAATTAACGTAAATTCGGCTAGCGCAGAGAGCGCTTCGGATTACTTGAGTGGTGCTATATAAATGACCTAAAGAAATAAATATATAGCTCTAGTCGTTCGTCAGCTTTAAGCGTGAAAAACATCAACGACGTCATTATAGTCATTATCGTCCAAAACGAAGTCTCAGCAAGGACTAACCTCTGGCCGTTCCCACTTCACCGTCCGGATGAGCGAGTCCATGTAGAGCCGTGGGTGATATGCAAACTGGAAAGGAAATGGGATAACCCAAGATTGTTGTTCCAGTTTCCCTCTTTGAAACATCACGAAGAACCCTTGGAATGATTTGGTATCTGCAAAGTTTGAACGTATCAAGTGGTGTTTTATAAATGTCAGATTAAAGTCATCCGATGCTGAGGAACCAACAAATGCCAGCCTTGTACCATGCAGAACAGTTCTCTGTATAAATGTCAGTTAACAATTTACTGGCAAGCTCGTGGGCTACTAAATAATCACAAGCAATACATGCCTTTGCCAAAATCTTATTAGCAGATTTAATGACAGCTGAAGAACGCTTCCTTACTGAATAGTTACATGCACGACTGAAAAAAATTTTGGATGCAGAATTGAAAATCATATGTGTTAGTTTAGGACCGTACGAAACAATAGAGTCTGTTCTACATCCATAATAGACACAAATTTAATGAAATCACCAAGTTGCTCTCCTCAGCACACTGGCGTAAACCTGTCCAAAATATTGGGTGGGGGCATTTGGTTATTCATTCTACACTTGTTGCATTGGGTGTACCGTCCATCTCAATTATTGGGAGGGGCACGTGCCCCGGCTGCCCCCGCCCCCAGAGTCTACGCCTATGCCTCAGCAGCAGTACGACAATATTATATGGATTAGGACATGTATGGAGCCCACAGGGGAATATCGCAGAGGGCCTATTCTCACAATAATCTTCAGTATATGGCGTTGGTGATCAGTATGCTAGTTACTAACCGTTTGAAAGCGTTTCTGTTTTCGCCAAGTGTTACTTCTTTGTCGGCTCCTCCAGAATAATAGGAGAAAAGAAATCTGTTCATCGTCTCTCGAGCATATTTCTCAAAATCATCCAGACAAACAATAGCGTCCGAAGCCATGACCACAATAGTCTTGACAACTGTGCTAACGCTAACAATAGCACAGCTGTGGTTTCTTGATGATTATGTGTACGTATGCTGAAGACAGCACAACACCCGGTCAAAGCAGTGGCGGCGATCTTGTCTGAGAGGGGGGGGGGGGCAAAGTCGGCCATGGTCTGGTCGATAACCTTTTTTTAGGAATTCATTCCCCCCAATTTTTTTTACTTCTCACGAATTCATCAAAAAAAAAACTTTAAAGACTTTTCTACGAATTCATCTCCCAAAAAGTTGATGACCATTTTTACGACTTACTTCTTCAATTATTCGTCTCAAAAATAAATTGCTTACCTTTTTCGAGATTCATCCCCCTAAAATAACGACGAATTTCTTCTTCATTCATAGAATTTTCGGGAGACACTTCTCCTAAAAAATTGAGTTTTTTTTCCTCGTCTTGTCAAAAAGGCAGTGAAAAGCCTCACGCGCAATTACATATCTTGCCCTTTTTTGGTGTTTCTTCAAAATTTGGGGGGTGGGGGGAACAAATGTATGGCGTGTCCCACCCCCACTCTTAAAGGTGGGGGTCATGTCCCCCTCGAACCCCCTAGATCGCCGCCCATGAGTCAAAGTATTGACGGCATGCATGCAGCCTAGACCTGAATTACATGCATTTCGAACGAAATATAATAGGCTTCGTTAAACACTACTAAAGTAGGCCACACTACTGCATGTGGTCGGTTCACGGCTAACAAACTCACAAGCGTTCTCGTGTCTCACCGTCGCATAAACTTAATACTTAAACTTTACTTAATTGGCTATTGGCTAACCACTTACACCAGCAGATCTAGCTCTAGTCCTAGACGGATAAAAGCATGCTATTCCTATTAATCGACCGAAAGCGATAAAGTTGGTCAATCAACTTTGACCTCAGGCAGGTTTAAGCGTTTACAGGACTGGAAAGTCGTAACTAAACGTCGTGTGACGAGTGAAGCGGTGTCTCTTACGTTCAGGAAGTATCACGTCTTGTTTGCGCACCAAAATGAAATTTGCACGTGGAAAGCAAAACTTCATGTATTATTTGTACTCTAATGCCTACATTACCAATCGATTTTGAAGCTAAAGTCTTTGCAGTGTACATCCATGCGGCATTCGACCTTTCAACAAATCTTATAATTATGTCTGAGGTCAATGAGATATGAGGTAAGAAGTGGTTGTAGCCTAAGAAGGCCTGTGAGCAGACCAAATCTAGGCTTAATAGGTCTACAAACTCTACATGTAAAGTTACCCACAAATTCAATCAAACCGTAAAGTCAGGCATCATGTTCAACAGCTGCTGCGTAGAGTCTAGGAACTGTTGCTAACTGGATTCATCTGATAGCAGGTTACCCGACTTACCAGCTAGGCCTAATCGCATAACATCACACAGCGTTGGTCGAGCTTGTTGGTCTCCCTAGGCCTCTCTTTCATTTTCTCACGCAACGGTGTCGCCACACTTTAAATTTCACGCCGCATCTACAATTTTCGCACAACTTTCTTTTCCTCCTTATATTTCTTTGGACCTCAGGGAAAGCCCAAGAATTCTATATGGAAAAGTCCAAGGAATCTATATTTAGCGTATAATAGTTTTTGGGGAAGACCCTATTATACAAAAGACTGGAAAGTCCTTATCTAAAATCGTGTGACTAGCTATGGCGTCCTTGAAGCGCAGCGCTCCTAGTGGCAAAGGTGTTAAACGCCGTGTTTACATAGCAAATGCACTGCGGTTTCTATGAAGAAAACCAACGAATAATTATTGCCTGGGTAGAGTTAAACTTCATATAAGCGCTGTCATGTATATTGCCATTTATATGACATTTTATTTAATTTTAAGCTAATTTTGCATAATTTTGCAGTGCAAAACCATGCCGCACTGACACTGTACCCACACTGTCAAGAAACCTGTAGACCTGACAGAGATCGATGAGAATTAAGGCTTTAAGTAAGCGTATGAGCAGATCAAATATGTATGTGTGTGTGTTTGTGTGTGTGTGTGTGTGTGTGTGTGTGTGTGTGTGTGTGTGTGTGTGTGTGTGTGTGTGTGTGTGTGTGTGTGTGTGTGTGTGTGTGTGTGTGTGTGTGTGAAATTTTGATTAGGCCTACTGTTACCATATGATGCCAGGTGTTCCGATTTGTTAGCCAGGGTCAATAGGCCTAGATGGTTATTAACTGTACTGCCAGTCTGATCTAGAGGCTTTGCCACGTGAATGTATCAATCTGTGATAGTCTGAACAATGCGCAACAGAAGGGCGTCCATGGATTATATCAGTTATGCGCTACATGACAATCACAAGTAGCTGAGAACTTATGCAGTTCCGTTTGGAGTCAACAGCAAGTTCCATAGTTCTCCACAAAGTTTGGCGAATGTTCAAGTAGCTTCTTGATGACTGGTTGGAACATTTTTCGTGACTAGGGCCTACTGAAGAATGCACCATCTCTAAATTTCGAAGTATGTAGGCTATCAGTCGTTGGGAGATTGCAAGTCTTCTTGTGACCTGCGAAAGTATATATTTTATGGCCGATTAATCTATCAGATGGGTTCTGTAATCATCTAATTCTCATTAGCATCCAGAAAACTATCTGTCTTTGCCCTTGATATTCTAAATTTTTCGAATTCAAGAATGGAAGCCAATTCTTCACCTTGATCGCCATGGCATAATCATATTGTGCTATTAACGAGAGAAAATGTCCTGATTTTGATTATTAGCCTAGTCATCCAAACGTTCTTTTTCGCCGATTTTGACAAAACTTTTCGCTAATTCTCTTCGCTATTATTAACCTCGTAAGCTGGGCTCTGAGCGCTCTTCGGCTTCATTTTAAAACTTTTCCATCTGTTAAATGACCGGAAAAGTGAATTTCTTAACTCACGAGTTCATTGGGGACATAGTCTGCGTCGGAACGACGGGACAGTGGACTATTTAGACCATCATTTAGACCCAATATAATCATTCTAAAATGTTGGATCGCCTTTTGGTCGGATAGACTTTGAAATATTATTGGTGACCCTGACGCCTCAAATTCTGCTAGACCAAAAGGCATCCAAGTTATAGCCAACTGACAACATAAAACTTTAATTGACTGAATTTCATATGATAAAATAACTTTTAAACATTACAGATCGCCTTGTTCGAAGCATAGCTGTATTTGAATCTAAATTAAACAACAAACGTGACCTAACCGGCCTATAACTCGAACTAATCTGACCTATAACTGACCTATATAGTCAACACGTAATCATGACCTACATACTGTGTATACAAAATCAAAGCAAGTGTTTATTACCTATAACCTAGCATCGATTTCACCAAAGACTGCATACATTGCATACTGAATATGTGAACAATTGACAATATATTTTCACTGTCATCCGTTTCTATACCTAAATGTTTCGGATTTCAGAAGTTAGGTCTAGGAACATAGGCGAAATTTGTGGGGAGTACGAGGGGTACCCGTACCTCCATTTGTTGTACTGGGGTACCATACCCCCACTTTTGAATAATGCCAATCAATATTTTATTATTGTGCCTTCCCAGAGATCGCAGTCTCAGCCTTGCTTCGTGTATGTAAGAAATTGGTACCCCTCACTTTTTAGACCAAAGTAACGCCCCTGTCTAGGAATATAGATAGCCTAGGGGATATGACGACTGGAATTTTTATTCTTCATGTTGCTTATGACAGACTTTGTTGGACAGGGCTGTAGTGGTAAAATTAGAGGTGAGTACACGCTACCGGTGAGAAGCGGCGTCAATAGGGCTGGTGTCACCCTCAAAAAATTTGCTGACCTTTTTTATGGAATTCGTCTGAGAAAAATTTATGACCTTTTAGGATTTCTCAGAAAATTCTTCACTTTTCACCCTCAAAACCTCTCATTACCTTTCTTTTTTGGGAAATTTGGTGACCCGTCAAAAGAGCGACCGACAAAAGAGCGCCGACAAAAGAGCGCCGACAAAAGAGCGCCGACATAAGAGCGCCGGCGAAAACTTTATATCGAGGATTCAATACCGAAACTTGTATTAGCATTGAAGGTTGAGGGACAGCTGAAAGATTATCAAATCACTTTAACATTTTATCAATGATTGTTACCAATTGCGTTGTATCAACTGGTATGGGAAATAAACAAGTATTTATTTTATTTTATGTTACATATAGTTGAGCGCCGACATAGCCATTAAATCGCGCGGATGACGCGAACAGAATCCTGGTATTCGGAACGGAAGAAAACATGATTTGCTTTGTAATCTTTTTTGTCGCATTCCGCTAATAACTCTTTTTTTTCAATGCATTCCTTTCAATACAATGAATTTTTATTATTACACTTCGGTTCCAAGACAAATGCTTCACCGACGAATGGTTCACGGACAAATGGTTCACGATAAATAATTAATATTTGAAATAATCATCGAGAATCCAGCTTCTACTTTCAGCTATATTTTCATCGATTTCCAGCTTCTAGCTTGAGCTATATTTTCACAGGCCATCCAACTTCTAGTTTGAGCTTTACTGACGATGAAAACATACTCAAACTAGAAGCTGGATGAGCGATGATAATAGAGCTCACACCAGAACCTGAAAGAGCGTGAACCTTTCGTCAGTGAACCATTTGTCGTGAAACATTTGTCGTGAACCATTTTTTCGTGAACCATTTGCCGGAACACCTTACACTTCTTGTCGGCGCTCTTATGTCGGCGCTCTTTTGTCGGCGCTCTTTTGTTGGGCGCTCTTTTGACGGGGTGCCCCGAAATTTCATTAGTCAATGGCTATAGAGATACGGTCTATGTATACGCTGTATACCCGCGTATACCCTCGACTACAGCCCTGTTGTTGGATATAACTTCCAAGTTGTATCAAAAACGTCAAGTCTCACAGGAGGGACGTCTTGACGACAACGACGGAGGTTTTGATATCCGTCACAGATGTACAGCCTGCAAAATGAAAATACATCGTTCATTTACACAGTGTGGGACTCTGGCCGATTGGTTACAAGCGCACGTCCTGTAACGCAGAGTATGGTCGAGCAGTTACTGTGTTGGGACCTTGAGCAAGTCTTTCACTCACAGTTGCTCTGCGCCATCGATGTTTTGTCACATGGTCGTGTGTACTTCTGACCTTTTAGAAGGAGGGCAACATCAAATACAGTATATTTTATTGTATTGCATTACACGATCTGTACAATGAGATGTAATCTAACCGAACCAAGATTAATATGCCACTTTCTTCTAGGTTCTCATGCTATTAGTCTAAGGAAAAAACAGCAGTAGGGTGAATAAATTGGAGATAGATGTTCACCACAAAGAGCCAGAGAAGAGGAGAATTCGTCTGTCAAAATCTGCAACATTCGGCGAACTCCTTCTTTCCCCTGCAAAAGAGAAAGGCACCAGATAGGTCTATAACAACAAGATATTAAGGGAACTCAAAAATCAATTCTAGCGGACCGTACAGTTTTTGAATCTCCTAGTCACTAGTGTAAATTCTAAAACAGCGCACAAAATCGAATGTGAACGGCTATGAACTTGAACTTTCTTACGGACTAAAGGCGTCTGAACCTAATGTGCAATGGTGGCCGGTTACAGAGTTTTTGGACTGGTGAGGAGTGAGGCAAAAAGTCAGTTGATCTAAAGAGAATTAAAAATTATGAGATAAGGAGGCTTTGTTACCAACAAACATTGTAGGCAACGTATGGCTAATTGAACGTTAAACTGGGCGGCTAAAATTTGTATGGGGAAGGGGGGCTAAGAGAAACGAGAGGGTAACTTTCCAGCTAGGGGTGCAACCCTTAGCGCCCGGTAAAAGCGCCACTGTTCATGTATCTATGCTTCCGCCTCATCAGGACTTGTCTCAAGTCGCTTCCATTCGAGGCCGCGAGGACCGCCGTGGCCTGCGTTGTGCACTCTCGAGTAGACTGCTGTAACAGTCTTCATGCGGGAGCACCGAAGTGTCTTATCGATGGGCTGCAGTCGGCCCTTAACGCTGCGGCGAGGCTACTCTGCGGTCGGCGACGGTTCGACTACGTGACTCCCCTTCTGCGTAACACCCTCCACTGGCTGCCGGTTCCCCAGCTCGTGGAGTTCAAGCTCTGCTTGATCATTTACAAGGCGCTGAGCGCTCCACGGTACGGCGCCTGAGTACTCCACCGACGTCATCATGTGCTGCGGGTTTTCGTCTGAGGGGGAGTGTGCGAGGAGACCTGTTCGTCCCCCGGACGAAGACAAAGTTCGGAGAACGGGCCTTCACCGTCGCAGGACCGCGTAGCTGGAATGGCCTTCCAACCAAGATCCGTTCTGCGCCATCAATTGAGGCATTCCGGACCCGGCTCAACCGTCATCTTTTCATCAAAGCCTATCCGTCTGCTAAATAGGACCGTTTGTCATGCTGGCTGTAGGTGTTGTCTGTACAGCGCCCTTGTTGAGGCATGGTCGCGTTACGGCGCTCTAGAAATTGTCCGTGTTATTATTATTATTATTATTATTATTATTATTATTATTATTATTATTATTATTATTATTATTATTATTATTATTATTATTATTATCATCATTATTGTTATTATTATTATTATTATTATTATTATTATTATTATTATTATTATTATTATTATTATTATTATTATTATTATTATTATTATTATTATTATTATTATTATTATTATTATTATTATTATTATTATTATTATTATTATTATTATTATTATTCCGGCTCGGTAGAATAAATCTGCCATTTCAATTTTATCTATTCATATTGTGTATAATTTATCAAATACACATTTCTAAATTGTTTAAACGTTTGGCTTACAGATTTTATGTTTTAAGTTTTAGTATGCAAGGTATTTCTTTATTATATCTCACGTTGTAGCAGAGTGCGTAGATCGCTGGTCGTCCTATGAACACGACTCTGGCCCCGAGGGCTAAAGCCTTAACAATGTCCGTTCCATGTCGAACTCCTCCGTCCATGTAGACTTCACAGCGACCATCGACCGCCCCTACGATGTCTCCGAGGACGTCTATCTATAGAACGATATTAAAAAATAGTAGTCATTTTTAGGTGCAACTTAATTTCGCCACGACTCAGAAGTCAGTGAAAACGACACCAAAAGAGGTAACCTTTGCTGCATGAAAAACAACCTGCCGTGGTATACATCAATTGAAAAGAATTAAGGTCACCTACCATTAAAATTAATGAAAGTCGCTATGCTTTACAAACAGCTTAAGCTCTACTGCTTTGTTTAGAATATCCTTTCTGAGTACCGTATTCAGAGGGTTTCAGAGTGGTTTTCACAAGAGGTTAGTCCCATACGGGGTCGTGCGATGTAAACTTAGTCCAATGAATGGATAACGCGCTCAATTCCCACCAGCTAGGGTAACTAAAATGTTTCAGAATTTCTGCTCAGGGTGAGGGATCCGGTGAGGAACTCCAGCCGATCAGTGACAATATAGAAGGGTGTGTTGTGTAACTGCTTGCTGCAATATTCATAATTGAAATACCCTAATGTACATAGATGTCACTAATTTCGGATTAGCGACTCATTCATTTCCCAGTGGACACTAAAATATTATCCGAAATGTAGAACTGACATTTTTTAACGCATTTTTAAGCACTACTAGGAACATAAGAACTGACGCCATCTCACTTACTGAGGCTGGACTGGTGTCTAGTTGCCTTCCACCGTGATTGGAGACCACAATTCCCGCCGCTCCGCAATTTACCGCCAAAACTGCATCTTCCGCTACAACGACAATCGTCATTCTATCCTTAAGTTTTCTTAAAGACATGTCCATTCCATGGCTGATATAAGTTTTTACTAACCTATCCGGCGCAGAGCATCTGAGTGGCAGTTTGGCTAAATGTACCTTCTATGGAACTACCAGCTAGTCTTGCGATCATTTTGGTCTTCGATCTCCACCTAGATGACGTCTGAGATTGATTCTTGTTTTATCTGAAAACTTGAAACTTAGCCGAAGTTCAAACGAAATGCTGGCAGCGATTCTGATGATGATGATAACATTTGCCTGTCTTGTTCGAAGTACGTTGTATATCTACCACTGAGGATGCCTTTGACAATGAGAGGAAGTTTGGTTTCGGATTTCAACCACCTGACATCGTCCCATGTGACAGACGGATCGACATCAAAGCTGTCCGTTGCGGTCTGCTTTGCTGCATCCAAGGTCCCATATCTACAAAAACGGACGAACAATCAAATCTCAGAATCGCTGAAATTGAATTAGCGCATGATCTTATTTACACTCAAGAAAAGTGTGATTTGAAGGAATTCCCTTATTACACGTGATAATATCTGGGTGGAACATAATTATTAAATCACATATCTTCTTCTTTCTTCTCTTCCGTCAGTGATCTGACAATGAGGCCTTTACGAAACTTCTCCAAAGTTCTCTATTCTTGATTGTCTCGCCGATTCCGGCTGAGTCGGTGCCTTTCTCCCCTAAGTCCTCCTTGATGTTGTCCATCCAGGTCTTCCTCTGTACTCCTCTACTTCTCTTCCCCTCCACATGTCCGTGTAATGCAGCATTTGGTAGCCTCTTTTCTCCCATCCTGCTTACATGGCCAAACCACCTGAGTCTCCTCTTCCCGATCTTTTCCACTATTGTTTCTTCTACTCCCAGCTCTTCTCTTGTTTTCTCATTTCTGATCTTCTCTCTTCTGCTTCTGCCTATGATTCTTCTTAGCCAGCCCATCTCCGCCACCAGCAGTCTTCGTTCGTCCTCCTTCCTCAAGCACCAGCATTCCGACCCGTATAGTAGCACCGGTTCTACCAAAGCATGATATAGCTTCATTTTGACTCTGGTGGTGATATTTTTTGCCTTCCACAAAAATCACATATGACAACGTTTCAACGTGGGCTTCATAATGTCTTCTCCTCATTTGTCTTACCAAATTGATTTAATAGGATGCTGATAGTCCTCAGCGAAGGTGGTATTAAGTTTTATGATATTCTTGTAGTTCGAAGTTCGAATACAACGCCTTGTCTGACTTAGACTTCACTGACATTTATAGATTCTTAGTAATCTATACGTTCAAAGATCGACTCAGCCTGACGCTCTACTGTAGGTATCTCAGCCCTACCTTCCATCCAACTGACTATTTCATGTCACCATTACAGACTATTGTAGCAGGACAGCCTTTTTATCAACTGCTGCTCTCGTCGCCCTCAAGGTCGTGTCAATTGGACTCACTACAACTACTGTTAGATGTTAAACACCAGTATGTCAGAAGTTAGTGATGTTTTGCCTGTTTTTAGTTTCAAATACCAACGCTAGATCCTGAAGACATAATCATTTATTTATCGTCCATATCCTAACATGTGTATTTTTTTTTCGACAATGGTTAATTAAGAAGATTGTGTCGAGGCTGCTGACATGTTATCTGGAGGAAAATTACCTCTTATCCAAACAACAACCCGTTTTCAGAAGGGTTCATTCCACAGAGTCTGTGTAATAACGAATTATTGCTGATTTTTGTTGGGCCCTTGGCGGGTCAGGTAGCCTTGCTTGCTATCTTTGATATTTACAACGTCGACCGACCACGCCACTCTTTTAAAAGGCGTTTGATAATCGTGAAAGTCGTCGTCTTTAGGGGTTTGACCGCAGCAGTCGTTGGTTTTAGTTCTTCATTTGGGCTGTCACAAGATTCCATTCTATCTCCTCTGATATATATCTTTAACAACGCAGATCTAATACATGTTGTTTCCTTCTTGGAGGAGGCTGCTTACCAGTATGCTGAGGATACTCAGGCAAATATTAATGGCAAAGCTAGAGAGGCAATCTCCTTAGTTGAGGAAATAGTTGAGACATTCAAGGCAGTTTTGTGCATAGATGTAATCTATCCAGGCCTTAATATACCTCTAACTTACTTCCAGTTCGAACCTCCCTTTGGTAAGTATCGTCTGTAGCCAATTCTGTTGCCGAGGACCGGCCTATCGACGGTCAGCACAATGGCCTTGAAGTCCCTTCTCTCTGCCCATCGGACCAATCGAAGTACAAGATCTCGACGGGTGAAGATGTGCAGCTGGAAGAATTTCAGACAGTCACCAGCCGCATCAGCCACCTCGTCAATGGACCGTGACGCCAGGTTGCTCATTGTGTAACCGATCTTCATGGACATGGCACCTGAAATCACTCGTACAGATGGCACACAGAGCGCTGGGCCTTTAAAAAGGAGAGTATGGGGCCGAGCCTCCACTCGGCCAGTAACTGAGTAAGGACTTTGAGCAAGTCCTTCACTTATAGTTGCTCAGCGTCATCAATGTTCTGTCATATCTGAACTTGTCAAGGAGGAAAATATCAAATACAGTTGTATTGTGAGGCTACCGAGGACCGCCAAGTCGACAACCAGCACATAATTTGCTCAGTAGTCACAGGTTGAATACTCGCTTTAGGTTTGTGTACTGGTGTAAAGACTTCAAGCTAAACACTCCCTCTTTCAAGATACCTCCGGTCATATGAAATCGATTTCATATTACCCCCGGGTAGACTGAACGCGATTTAAAGTTACCCTTGTCCTGTTTATATTACCCCCATCTGATTTAGCTAAAATGATACATTCTTATGCTTACAACTCATGATACGTTTAATGAGTAAAACAGGTAAAACATACAACAGTGAAATTATGTCTCAAAATCTGAAAGAAATAAGAATTATACGTGATAGCTGCTACTTTTCTTGATAGCACAACATGTTGTTAATACCATGAATATTAGCATTAATTTATGTGCGTAAAAATGTGCGGAGATCTCGGTGAAAATGCCATCAGCGAGTTTTGCATCATTTTCGATTATAAAGGTTTCAAATGTCTGAAAACAGCCACAGGGCCTATATGCAGTATTCAATGTTCTTTTCCCACAAACCAAGTTTTTTTGATGATACCTCGAATTTTGTCGTGTACTGCAAATGGATCGGCTCCTTCCGTTCCGTGTAAAATACAAATTCAGTTCATTAAGTTTAGAAAATAGGCCTATGTATCCCAAATACCTAAGCTTCAGAACAAATTCCTTTTCGCACAACGATTTTGCTAAATCGCTTTTCGTCCAGAAACATGGCAACTACTTCGCGGAGTTCCACAAGTCTTGTTAGCACTTTCCCCTTCGACAGCCAACATAATCGCAATCTCTAAATTTCTACAGTGCCCACAAAAGCGAAGTCGCGGGAACCAGCTTAATCACAGGCGCTCAATCAAATCACAATCGGTAGCCGGGGTGGGTGGGTGAAATCGGTTCCAGGTCAAGATCCAAAGGGATCAATCAGACTGACAGTCATACCGCTAAGGAGGGTGGTGTTTGGGATTGAAACGGCGAGGGAGGGAAAGGCCAGAGGATGAATCAGGATAGGATTTGTGAAAAAGCAGTGTTTTCAGTTTGAACGGAAGACCTGTGGAGAGATAGTAAGAGGTGCGTGTGCAGAAGAAGTGATTTATGGACACTCCCTATCTCCTCGCACAGCTTTTCAAATAAGCGCTATTGCAAAGGCCTTGACTTTAGTCGGCCCAAGGCTACACACTGACCGCAGGTCTTATCAGGCCTACTTGTGTGTACAGCACAGCCGCACTAAGCTGTATAATTAGCTGATGCTAGCGGTGATTCTGCAGCGGGGTGTGTAAATCTGCGCGTACGTGTGCGTACATTAGTGGGGTAATGTCAGTGATTTCGTGCCGGTTTATCGTTACAACTGGACGAACCTAATACCAGTAGGTTCTCGATTTATAGCTAAACAAAAATCACATTTCAAAAACTTTTCACGACCCACTAAAAATCGGCTCGCGACCCACCAGTGGGTCGCGACCCACAGTTTGGGAAACGCTGGTCTAGGGCCTTCATCATCAGCAACTGGGTATACGTCTCGGTCGCGGAAGAGCAGAGCGAGTCTTTAGGGTGCCCTCGACCGTCAGACATGGCACGCACTTAGATCTACCGACCGGCAGGCGACGATTTTCTGTTTAGTGAGTACCCGATGACTCGATGGATAGGTGGATGCCCCTCTTGGTTGTATGACGGCGCCCCTCCAGATCAGACGCGCCTGTTATGGTGAGCTTCCAGAACGGGCCTGGCATGACCGATGTTTAGCTAAAGTCAGCCGGCTAGGTCTATTTTCAACTGTGCTTCCCCAAGTATTGCTGTTCTGTCTATCTTTACGTATGTAGTAGGGAGGGGTAGATAGACAGACAGCATAGGCAGGATATGGAAGATTGGCATGACCCATGAATTGACCCTCACTCTCCATGTGAGCAAAGCAAGAAACCTTGTGAGCAAAGTGTCTCAGGAGGTAGGCTATGTTCCAAAGTCAACAGAGTCCTACACACACACAACACACACACACCACACACGCACACACACCACGCGTGCAGTCATCCTCAATATGAGTCATATGATACTCTCCCAAGTCGCCAGAACCAGCATCAAACTACCAGCATTACATTCGGCTGCCAAGGCGGGGACGGCCAAGGACTCCAAGAGTGTATTCTGTATAGTATATCAAATTTCTTATTTCAGTCGGCATCTATACTCTATAGGCCCTTCCTAAATGACACGGCCTATTGGATATTATTTCAACATTGCCACCATATCCTCTAAAGTGCTTTACACGCAGATATCTGGTATCTATAAATAATTCATATCCTGAATTAATTTAAAGGTAA
>OY744609.1:18047292-18326108 GCA_963556255.1 Allolobophora icterica | reverse complement strand
TGTACTGCAAATAGATCGGCTCCTTCCGTTCCGTGTAAAATACAAATTCAGTTCATTAAGTTTCGAAAATAGGCCTATGTATCCCAAATACCTAAGCTTCAGAACAAATTCCTTTTCGCACAACGATTTTGCTAAATCGCTTTTCGTCCAGAAACATGGCAACTACTTCGCGGAGTTCCACAAGTCTTGTTAGCACTTTCCCTTCGACAGCCAACATAATCGCAATCTCTAAATTTCTACAGTGCCCACAAAAGCGAAGTCGCGGGAACCAGCTTAATCACAGGCGCTCAATCAAATCACAATCGGTAGGCGGGGTGGGTGGGTGAAATCGGTTCCAGGTCAAGATCCAAAGGGATCAATCAGACTGACAGTCATACCGCTAAGGAGGGTGGTGTTTGGGATTGAAACGGCGAGGGAGGGAAAGGCCAGAGGATGAATCAGGATAGGATTTGTGAAAAAGCAGTGTTTTCAGTTTGAACGGAAGACCTGTGGAGAGATAGTAAGAGGTGCGTGTGCAGAAGAAGTGATTTATGGACACTCCCTATCTCCTCGCACAGCTTTTCAAATAAGCGCTATTGCAAAGGCCTTGACTTTAGTCGGCCCAAGGCTACACACTGACCGCAGGTCTTATCAGGCCTACTTGTGTGTACAGCACAGCCGCACTAAGCTGTATAATTAGCTGATGCTAGCGGTGATTCTGCAGCGGGGTGTGTAAATCTGCGCGTACGTGTGCGTACATTAGTGGGGTAATGTCAGTGATTTCGTGCCGGTTTATCGTTACAACTGGACGAACCTAATACCAGTAGGTTCTCGATTTATAGCTAAACAAAAATCACATTTCAAAAACTTTTCGCGACCCACCAAAAAATCGGCTCGCGACCCACCAGTGGGTCGCGACCCACAGTTTGGAAACGCTGGTCTAGGGCCTTCATCATCAGCAACTGGGTATACGTCTCGGTCGCGGAAGAGCAGAGCGAGTCTTTAGAGTGCCCTCGACCGTCAGACATGGCACTTAGATCTACCGACCGGCAGGCGACGATTTTCTGTTTAGTGAGTACCCGATGACTCGATGGATAGGTGGATGCCCCTCTGGTTGTATGACGGCGCCCCTCCAGATCAGACGCGCCTGTTATGGTGGGCTTCCAGAACGGGCCTGGCATGACCGATGTTTAGCTAAAGTCAGCCGGCTAGGTCTATTTTCAACTGTGCTTCCCCAAGTATTGCTGTTCTGTCTATCTTTACGTATGTAGTAGGGAGGGGTAGATAGACAGACAGCATAGGCAGGATATGGAAGATTGGCATGACCCTGAATTGACCCTCACTCTCCATGTGAGCAAAGCAAGAGACCTTGTGAGCAAAGTGTCTCAGGAGGTAGGCTATGTTCCAAGTCCAACAGAGTCCTACACACACACAACACACACACACACACACACACGCACACACACCACGCGTGCAGTCATCCTCAATATGAGTCATATGATACTCTCCCAAGTCGCCAGAACTAGCAGCATACATTCCGGCTGCCAAGGCGGGGACGGCCAAGGACTCCCAAGAGTGTATTCTGTATAGTATATCAAATTTCTTATTCAGTCGGCATCTATAGGCCCCTTCCTAAATGATACGGCCTATTGGATATTATTTCAACATTGCCAATTCTGTACAAGTCGATTTGACACGAAGAA
The DNA here is from genome assembly GCA_963556255.1 of Allolobophora icterica. Lineage (NCBI taxonomy): Eukaryota > Metazoa > Annelida > Clitellata > Crassiclitellata > Lumbricidae > Allolobophora > Allolobophora icterica. The sequence goes on along the minus strand of OY744609.1, from coordinate 18,324,426 downwards.
TATATGGTATTTATAAAATCAATTCACTTTCCTGAAATAAATAACATTACCTTTAAAATAAATTGGATATAATTATAAATTGTAAAAGACATGGAGAAGCACTTTCAAAGAGGATATGGTGGCTATGGGAATCGGATGGAAGGAGGCGGAGGACATTGCAGACAACCGTACAGAATGGAGGAATCTTGTCGCCCGATGTTCTGAAAGGAACGAAAGGAACTAAGAGAGAGAGAGAGAGAGAGAGAGAGAGAGAGAGAGAGAGAGAGAGAGAGAGAGAGAGAGAGAGAGAGAGAGAGAGAGAGAGAGAGAGAGAGAGAGAGAGAGAGAGAGAGAGAGAGAGAGAGAGAGAGAGAGAGAGAGAGAGAGAGAGAGAGAGAGAGAGAGAGAGAGAGAGAGAGAGAGAGAGAGAGAGAGAGAGAGAGAGAGAGACAGACAGACAGACAGACAGACAGACAGACAGACAGACAGACAGACAGAGAGAGACAGACAGACAGACAGACAGACAGACAGACAGAGAGAGACAGAGAGAGAGAGAGAGAGATAGAGAGAGAGAGAGAGAGAGAGAGAGAGAGAGAAGAGAGAGAGAGAGAGAGAGAGAGAGAGAGAGAGAGAGAGAGAGAGAGAGATGGGAGATGGTTGACTTTGAACTACTAAACGCAAACCCGCAGAAAACTGAGTGGAGCGACTATAGACGTAAAATTATGAAGCGAGCTAGTCTTGAAGCAAATGCCAAACAATGCTTGAAACTTATAACATTTATCACCAAATTTAATGCAAATTACCTACAGCATGCAAGTGAGAATGTTAGCTTTTCAGGTGGAGAGCGAAGAGCAGGTGTGATAATTTATGGTCTCGGTAGGAGAGTCCAAGACAGTCTTGCAGCCTGATGCAGTATTTTGGCTAGAGGAAGCAGACCATTGAGCATAGAGTTGCAGTAGTCAAGTGACGTCAGGATAAGGCATCGCAACAGTGTTTCCAGTTATGTTGAATGCAGAGTAGAGCGAAGCTGCCGGATTCTTCTGAGATGAAACAAGCCAGCCCGAGATATGGCGGCTATCTGAGGTTTTTGGGGAGAGTGTTAAGTCAAGGATGACTCCAAGATCCCGAACAGAAGATGATGGGCAGAGTAAAGAGGAGGATGTAGAAAGTGAGAGTTCAGCGCACTGTAGGAGCTTAGAGGAACGGAAGAAGAAAAAGAGCAGTCCCTTAAGCTAGCCCTGAGGCAGCCTTGGGTATGAAGTGTTAGCGACTTCATTTTCTTAGCCTCGGCATATAAAAGGTGGGTGGCCAGTCCTCTCCCTTGCCGTCCCATCTTTCCACCGACAGTGTTTGGTCAGTGTACTAATTACACATGAGTTGGCTAGGGGATGCAGGTGGAGCAGAAATCTCGAAGCAAATTCTTCTTGGCGGGTATTTGAACCTCCACTCCCCAGAGCTATTGAACAGGACGATTCCTGTGACGTTATTTTATGTTAGTAAAACAATGGCTTTCATTCAGAGAACACCGAGAACATTCTTGCAAAGTTGAGAATAAAAACACTGAGAATTTTCTTGAACTATTAGATAGGCTAAGTCTGCTCACTAGTTACTGCTCAGTTCTTCCCCTTAATTGTTGACTCGATAATTGATATATCTAGAACCGATCAGATGTCAGTTTCCTTAAATTTTTCCTATCCTCAATATCCTATTCCTATTGAAAATGTCCATGGTAAGGGACATAGGATAGGAAACATTTAGTCACTTTTCAACAGTTTTATAGGTCTATATACTAGTGGTCCACTGCACATGGCATCATTTCAATTATACATGTAGGCCCTACTATCATTTAAAGTTGATTACTAATTTACCCAGAACGTGGCGCCCCTCGAGAGAAACCTCTGCCCCCCCCCACGCAAGAAATCCTGGATCCGCCACTGGTGGATGTGTGTCATCTTCTACCACCAAGAAAATGCTCGACGGTCGCATTATCGTGTCGAGCGGACGCTACCGTCTGTCATCGCTCCACATAAGCAGCCGATAGCTTGGTCCAGAGAGGCTGAACATTATGCGGTCACCTTTGGATGTGAATCCCTTGGTTGGGTTCCACGTGTTGGTACGGGGCAGACGGCACTGGTGACCCTTCTCTTTTCTGTACAGGCTTACTCACTGACTACATTTCTATTCTTTATAACATTACAGATTAACTCGGCTAGCGCGGAGATCATCTCGCATTACTGGAGTGCCGCTATATAAATGACCTAAAGAAATAAATATGCAGTCGTTTGTCAGTTTCAAGCGTGAAAACATCAGCGACATCATTATACGAAGAGAAAGTCCTTATCGTCCAAAACAAAGAATCAGTAAGGACTAACCTCTGGCCGTTCCCACTTCACCGTCCGCATGGGCGCGTCCATGTAGAGCCGTGGGTGATATGCAGACTGGAAAGGAAATGGGAAAACCCAAGATTGTTGTTCCAGTTTCCCTCTTTGAAACATCACGAAGAACTCTTGGAATTATTTGGTATCTGTAAAGTTTGAATGAGCTAGACATTTCGTAATTCAAGAGCAATTGACCTATCGGACTTGCTCAATTCATTTTGTTAGACCTTCGTCGCATCCATGCTTGGACTAGGATGACTTCGTTCTGCTGCAGAGGGTGACCTGGTTGTTCCCTCAACTATAGAACAACAACAGTACAGCAGAGAAACGCGCTGTGTTTGCTCCAAATCTCTGGCATAGGTTACCTAGAATCTTACAACACGAACTTCTCGATCTTTCCATACCGCTATTCATTTTGAAGTGGTAAAAATAGAGGTGAGTATACGCTACCGGTTAGTTTTCAGAAAAAAAATTAGAGGTGAGTATACGCTACAGTATTTTGTAAGTATAGGCCCTACGCTACACAATTTTAATATAAATAAATATGAATATTTTGTGAGGTGAGTATACGGTCTCTAGAGGTGAGTACACGCTGTATACAGTGGCGTGCAGAGGTTCTTTGATGCCCGGGGCCAACCCCTTCATTGGATGCCCCTAAATTGTTCTTTCCCTAATTCATTCCCCCTCCCCTCCCACTGCACTGTGCTGTCCCCCTTGCAACGAAATAGTTGCAAGAACACAAGATTTATCTAAAGTAAAGACGAATGGTACGCGTACGCCCGCCAAGGCTGATATTAATGGTTGTCTGCAAATGTTTGATTAAATCCTTACAAAATAGACAATAAAATTACTTACTGTTGCGTCTTGCCGAAAAAATTCTAACAGACGACGCTAACCTAATTAAACCTAAAACCTATGAACGATAATACAATCATAACACTGCCGTTGTCAACCGCTAATTTCATAACACGCTAAAAGGGTTCGCAATGTATTAGACACTATTATTAGTACTGAAACTACGGCATACGATTCGTATGATACGAAATTAGTCCGTCAATACAAGCGCAAGAGACGTGACTGGGCCAACGCCAACCGTTGGATGCCCCCCTGGCTGGATGCCCGGGGCCGTCGCACCCTCGGCACCCCCCTCTGCACGCCACTGGCTGTATACCCGCGTGTACCCTCGACTACAGCTCTGCTCTGGTGAGTTTTCATTTAAAGCTGTGATTATATTACATTAGCATCGAGGAGAAAAGGTTTGACGTCTGCCGCAGTGCCGCAGGGCAGAGTTGTTCAAAAGTTGGATTTTTTATATACTAACCGATTGAATAGTGATGGGATTATTTATTTGGGGTAATAACATTGAGGGTAGGTACGGTACTCCAGTCCAAAAAGTGGGGGTACGAGTAGTCGGGTACCATCGACCGCCTATGCGAGTTAGTTAAGTACCGTACGAAACTATAGAGTTTGTTTTACATCCATAATAGAAAGATATTTGAACAATAAAATCGCTTACGTTGCACTGCCCAACAGCAGTATGGCAAAATCATATGGATTAGGACATGTAGGGAGCCGATATGCATGAGAGAATCGGCATATTCTCACAATATCTTCAGTATATAATTATGGCGTTGGTGTTTGGTCTGACAATTACTAACCGTTTGAAAGCGTTTCTGTTTTCGCCAAGTGTAACTTCTTCGTCGGCTCCTCTAGAGTAGTAGAAGAAAATAAATCTGTTCATCGTCTCTCGCGCATATTTCTCAAAATCATCCAGACAAACAATAGCGTCCGAAGCCATGACCACAATAGTCTCGACAACTATATACTTACGCTAACGATAGCACAGCTGTGCTTATGGTGAAGATACTGTTCGTAGGCTGATGACATATAGAAATAAGGTAAACACTCAAGGTACGTCTACGACTTGCAAGCAGCCTCGGCCTGGATTATACCATATAGGGCCTATAGCCTACTACGCCGTAAGCGATACGCGAGCGTGCGTAAACACTTGGTCTGAATCTGATACAAAAACACATAGGCCTACATCTCCTTCATTTATAAAGATACATGGACAATTTCTTTTTTGTTCTGTCTGGCGACGATTTCTGCACATTTTTATGCTCACATAACATGTGCTGTCACCAGGGCCGTAGCCAGGATTTTGTTTCGGGGGGTGTTTTCTGTTTGGGGGGTGGGGGTGGTGTTTTCTCGTCCTTGAGCAAGCCGCGGCGTGCAACCGAGTCAAGCGACTAGGGGTTTGTAGTTAGTAAATGCATTATTTCATTTTTACATTATTTAATTTCGGGGGGTGTTTAAACACCAAAAACACCCCCCTAGCTACGGCCTTGGCTGTCACTGAAAGATTTATACCCTAGTCGATGACGATCTCTGCCTGTGAGCGTGTGTAGAAACTGGGTCAGACCCGGATTCAAAATCACCTGTTTGTCCTTCATTTATTGAGATATATAGAAAATTTCTTTTGGTTTTGTCTGGCAACAATTTCTGCACATTTTATGTGCTCACTTAACATATGCTGCCACTGAAATTTTGTGTAGACTGTCAAATACTTAGCCTACACACAGAGGCGTAGCTGGGGGGGGAGGGGGGACACGTGTCCCCAGGCGCCAAAGGAAGGGGGCGCCAAAATGAGGGTTAAAGATTAATAATTTTTCTCCTAATTTTGATGTAATTTTTACTAATTTCTTTCCAAAATGATGATTTAATTTTGGCGCCCCAAAAATATACAGTTATATCTTCATTACTTCTAAATCAGTGTTTCAGAGATGATTTTGGCGCCCCATTTTCACCTTCTCTGTATGGGAAACTGCATCCATTGCCGATGAGAGGGAGGGTGGTGGTATGCAGTATGCTGCACCGGGCGCGAAGCCCAGGGTCCGCGCCCCGGGTAGGAGCATCTGTCCACCTGTGGGCTGCCTGAGGGTTAATCTAGCTCTGCCCGCCTTGGCTCTTGCGCCCCTTGGCTGCATCCATAATCCAAGTATGAAAGGCATCATGGATACAGGGCTACTGCTGGTGCTGGCTGGCAGCCAGCACCAGCAGTAGCCCTGTATCCATGATGGATACAGGGCTGAGTGGAGCGACTATAGACGTAAAATTATGAAGCGAGCTAGTCTTGAAGCAAATGCCAAACAATGCTTGAAACTTATAACATTTATCACCAAATTTAATGCAAATTACCTACAGCATGCAAGTGAGAATGTTAGCTTTTCAGATGGAGAGCGAAGAGCAGGTGTGATAATTTATGGTCTCGGTAGGAGAGTCCAAGACAGTCTTGCAGCCTGATGCAGTATTTTGGCTAGAGGAAGCAGACCATTGAGCATAGAGTTGCAGTAGTCAAGTGACGTCAGGATAAGGCATCGCAACAGTGTTTCCAGTTATGTTGAATGCAGAGTAGAGCGAAGCTGCCGGATTCTTCTGAGATGAAACAAGCCAGCCCGAGATATGGCGGCTATCTGAGGTTTTGGGGAGAGTGTTAAGTCAAGGATGACTCCAAGATCCCGAACAGAAGATGATGGGCAGAGTAAAGAGGAGGATGTAGAAAGTGAGAGTTCAGCGCACTGTAGGAGCTTAGAGGAACGGAAGAAGAAAAAGAGCAGTCCCTTAAGCTAGCCCTGAGGCAGCCTTGGGTATGAAGTGTTAGCGACTTCATTTTCTTAGCCTCGGCATATAAAGGTGGGTGGCCAGTCCTCTCCCTTGCCGTCCCATCTTTCCACCGACAGTGTTTGGTCAGTGTACTAATTACACATGAGTTGGCTAGGGGATGCAGGTGGAGCAGAAATCTCGAAGCAAATTCTTCTTGGCGGGTATTTGAACCTCCACTCCCCAGAGCTATTGAACAGGACGATTCCTGTGACGTTATTTTATGTTAGTAAAACAATGGCTTTCATTCAGAGAACACCGAGAACATTCTTGCAAAGTTGAGAATAAAAACACTGAGAATTTTCTTGAACTATTAGATAGGCTAAGTCTGCTCACTAGTTACTGCTCAGTTCTTCCCCTTAATTGTTGACTCGATAATTGATATATCTAGAACCGATCAGATGTCAGTTTCCTTAAATTTTTCCTATCCTCAATATCCTATTCCTATTGAAAATGTCCATGGTAAGGGACATAGGATAGGAAACATTTAGTCACTTTTCAACAGTTTTATAGGTCTATATACTAGTGGTCCACTGCACATGGCATCATTTCAATTATACATGTAGGCCCTACTATCATTTAAAGTTGATTACTAATTTACCCAGAACGTGGCGCCCCTCGAGAGAAACCTCTGCCCCCCCCCACGCAAGAAATCCTGGATCCGCCACTGGTGGATGTGTGTCATCTTCTACCACCAAGAAAATGCTCGACGGTCGCATTATCGTGTCGAGCGGACGCTACCGTCTGTCATCGCTCCACATAAGCAGCCGATAGCTTGGTCCAGAGAGGCTGAACATTATGCGGTCACCTTTGGATGTGAATCCCTTGGTTGGGTTCCACGTGTTGGTACGGGGCAGACGGCACTGGTGACCCTTCTCTTTTCTGTACAGGCTTACTCACTGACTACATTTCTATTCTTTATAACATTACAGATTAACTCGGCTAGCGCGGAGATCATCTCGCATTACTGGAGTGCCGCTATATAAATGACCTAAAGAAATAAATATGCAGTCGTTTGTCAGTTTCAAGCGTGAAAACATCAGCGACATCATTATACGAAGAGAAAGTCCTTATCGTCCAAAACAAAGAATCAGTAAGGACTAACCTCTGGCCGTTCCCACTTCACCGTCCGCATGGGCGCGTCCATGTAGAGCCGTGGGTGATATGCAGACTGGAAAGGAAATGGGAAAACCCAAGATTGTTGTTCCAGTTTCCCTCTTTGAAACATCACGAAGAACTCTTGGAATTATTTGGTATCTGTAAAGTTTGAATGAGCTAGACATTTCGTAATTCAAGAGCAATTGACCTATCGGACTTGCTCAATTCATTTTGTTAGACCTTCGTCGCATCCATGCTTGGACTAGGATGACTTCGTTCTGCTGCAGAGGGTGACCTGGTTGTTCCCTCAACTATAGAACAACAACAGTACAGCAGAGAAACGCGCTGTGTTTGCTCCAAATCTCTGGCATAGGTTACCTAGAATCTTACAACACGAACTTCTCGATCTTTCCATACCGCTATTCATTTTGAAGTGGTAAAAATAGAGGTGAGTATACGCTACCGGTTAGTTTTCAGAAAAAAAATTAGAGGTGAGTATACGCTACAGTATTTTGTAAGTATAGGCCCTACGCTACACAATTTTAATATAAATAAATATGAATATTTTGTGAGGTGAGTATACGGTCTCTAGAGGTGAGTACACGCTGTATACAGTGGCGTGCAGAGGTTCTTTGATGCCCGGGGCCAACCCCTTCATTGGATGCCCCTAAATTGTTCTTTCCCTAATTCATTCCCCCTCCCCTCCCACTGCACTGTGCTGTCCCCCTTGCAACGAAATAGTTGCAAGAACACAAGATTTATCTAAAGTAAAGACGAATGGTACGCGTACGCCCGCCAAGGCTGATATTAATGGTTGTCTGCAAATGTTTGATTAAATCCTTACAAAATAGACAATAAAATTACTTACTGTTGCGTCTTGCCGAAAAAATTCTAACAGACGACGCTAACCTAATTAAACCTAAAACCTATGAACGATAATACAATCATAACACTGCCGTTGTCAACCGCTAATTTCATAACACGCTAAAAGGGTTCGCAATGTATTAGACACTATTATTAGTACTGAAACTACGGCATACGATTCGTATGATACGAAATTAGTCCGTCAATACAAGCGCAAGAGACGTGACTGGGCCAACGCCAACCGTTGGATGCCCCCCTGGCTGGATGCCCGGGGCCGTCGCACCCTCGGCACCCCCCTCTGCACGCCACTGGCTGTATACCCGCGTGTACCCTCGACTACAGCTCTGCTCTGGTGAGTTTTCATTTAAAGCTGTGATTATATTACATTAGCATCGAGGAGAAAAGGTTTGACGTCTGCCGCAGTGCCGCAGGGCAGAGTTGTTCAAAAGTTGGATTTTTTATATACTAACCGATTGAATAGTGATGGGATTATTTATTTGGGGTAATAACATTGAGGGTAGGTACGGTACTCCAGTCCAAAAAGTGGGGGTACGAGTAGTCGGGTACTATCGACCGCCTATGCGAGTTAGTTAAGTACCGTACGAAACTATAGAGTTTGTTTTACATCCATAATAGAAAGATATTTGAACAATAAAATCGCTTACGTTGCACTGCCCAACAGCAGTATGGCAAAATCATATGGATTAGGACATGTAGGGAGCCGATATGCATGAGAGAATCGGCATATTCTCACAATATCTTCAGTATATAATTATGGCGTTGGTGTTTGGTCTGACAATTACTAACCGTTTGAAAGCGTTTCTGTTTTCGCCAAGTGTAACTTCTTCGTCGGCTCCTCTAGAGTAGTAGGAGAAAATAAATCTGTTCATCGTCTCTCGCGCATATTTCTCAAAATCATCCAGACAAACAATAGCGTCCGAAGCCATGACCACAATAGTCTCGACAACTATATACTTACGCTAACGATAGCACAGCTGTGCTTATGGTGAAGATACTGTTCGTAGGCTGATGACATATAGAAATAAGGTAAACACTCAAGGTACGTCTACGACTTGCAAGCAGCCTCGGCCTGGATTATACCATATAGGGCCCAGTGGCGGCGCCAGACCTATTTTGTAACCAGGGCATAGCCAGGGCAGTCATAGAAGTAACCGGTGCAGAGGTCGATTTATGGAGAGCGTGGTAGCGCAAGCATACAATGGTGACCATAAAATTATAAGATCGTGTTTTCGTCAGGAGATCAGATGGGCAAAGCCCCCGGAAGCTGAACGCTTTTTGACATTTGTAAAGCAAATTTTAACATTTCAGTGAATTAAGTGAATTTATATCTCAGGATAAACAAATATGCGCGAACAAATTCTGGATAGGGTACAAATTCTGGCAGGGCATCGACCAGGGCAAAGGCTTTTTTACCAGGGCATTTGCCCTGGCGCGCCCTGGTGTAGCGCCGCCCCTGATAGGGCCTATAGCCTACTACGCCGTAAGCGATACGCGAGCGTGCGTAAACACTTGGTCTGAATCTGATACAAAAACACATAGGCCTACATCTCCTTCATTTATAAAGATACATGGACAATTTCTTTTTTGTTCTGTCTGGCGACGATTTCTGCACATTTTTATGCTCACATAACATGTGCTGTCACCAGGGCCGTAGCCAGGATTTTGTTTCGGGGGGTGTTTTCTGTTTGGGGGGTGGGGGTGGTGTTTTCTCGTCCTTGAGCAAGCCGCGGCGTGCAACCGAGTCAAGCGACAAGGGGTTTGTAGTTAGTAAATGCATTATTTCATTTTTACATTATTTAATTTCGGGGGGTGTTTAAACACCAAAAACACCCCCCTAGCTACGGCCTTGGCTGTCACTGAAAGATTTATACCCTAGTCGATGACGATCTCTGCCTGTGAGCGTGTGTAGAAACTGGGTCAGACCCGGATTCAAAATCACCTGTTTGTCCTTCATTTATTGAGATATATAGAAAATTTCTTTTGGTTTTGTCTGGCAACAATTTCTGCACATTTTATGTGCTCACTTAACATATGCTGCCACTGAAATTTTGTGTAGACTGTCAAATACTTAGCCTACACACAGAGGCGTAGCTGGGGGGGGAGGGGGGACACGTGTCCCCAGGCGCCAAAGGAAGGGGGCGCCAAAATGAGGGTTAAAGATTAATAATTTTTCTCCTAATTTTGATGTAATTTTTACTAATTTCTTTCCAAAATGATGATTTAATTTTGGCGCCCCAAAAATATACAGTTATATCTTCATTACTTCTAAATCAGTGTTTCAGAGATGATTTTGGCGCCCCATTTTCACCTTCTCTGTATGGGAAACTGCATCCATTGCCGATGAGAGGGAGGGTGGTGGTATGCAGTATGCTGCACCGGGCGCGAAGCCCAGGGTCCGCGCCCCGGGTAGGAGCATCTGTCCACCTGTGGGCTGCCTGAGGGTTAATCTAGCTCTGCCCGCCTTGGCTCTTGCGCCCCTTGGCTGCATCCATAATCCAAGTATGAAAGGCATCATGGATACAGGGCTACTGCTGGTGCTGGCTGCCAGTGTTATTTTAGTTCCAGCATTAATTTCTATTCCAGTTCTTATTCTATTCCACTGCTATCATTTTAGTTCTAGTTCTAGTTCCTCTTTAGAAATAATTTTTATTCTTATTCTAGTTCTAGTTCCTCTTTAGAAATAAATATTATTCTTATTCTAGTTCCACTTCCTCTTTATAAATAATTTTAGTTCCAGTTCTAGTTCCACAAAAAAATTATTTGTAGTTCCACTTCCATAGGCCTATCCAATTACAGTTCTAACATGAACGGTTAATGTCTGTCGGACAATGTGAATGCGACTGTTAATAAAACAGTTTATACATGTAGGCAGACACACTAAAAAGTCAATTATTTTACTGCTGAGTTTCAAAAACACACGCATCTCAAGGGATTTGCTCAATTGATTTCTGCGGCCTGTAGACATCCATCCTGCAACAGAAAAGATTCTACGAACGCCTCTGATGCGGGAGCTGAAACTAAATCCTTAGCTATAACAGCAAGTCATGGGTAAACTGAATGTCTACTCTGCCAGAAGTCAAAGAGACTAGGAACAGCGACATGTTCTTCAATTTCCTGAATGTATTTAGACAGTTCTGCTGCAATGCTGTCAGGAGCATGTTTGATGGGGAGTCTGAGTGCCTCACTCTTGTTGCCAGAAGTTTGAATCAAAGAGCGTATAAGACTTATTATTTATAGAATATAGGATATACGGAGAAGCTTCATCATAGCGCCATACTGTGACGTCAATCAAGAGCCGTCGTCATTCCGCATAGTCATTAGTTAGCGTTAGAATTATCGGTTGGGCAGCTTAAAAATTAATTTTTATTCTATTCCGTTCTCGTCTTAAAAATTAATTTTTATTCTATTCCGTTCTCGTTCTAGGAAAATATTGAAATTTTTATTCCTATTCTATTCTCGTTCCACAATTATTTTTCGTTCCAGTTTTCGTTCCGTGGAACTAATATTAAATAATTATTATTCCTATTCTATTCTCTGGAACGAAAATAACACTGTGAAATACTAAAGAATGGTGTTGACTTTATGTCTATATGTCAACTACTAACTAAGATATGCCAATTTAAAACAATTCTACTTTTACGCTGTTTTGCTTAATTTTCAATTTGTGCGACTACGGTATAAATACTAAAAAAATTATATTTCCTTCAGTTTTAGAAATATTTGAAAAATTATTTTTACATGCTGCCCGGGAACAATTTCTGCACATTTTTTATGTCCACAAACCATATGTTGTCACTTAAAATTATTTTGTAGACTCTCTTGCGCATGAAAATGTATCAGATTTTTGGGTACACTTGGGGGTAACCTTATGGTACCTCATGAAATCTTTCATTCAAAACCTGAATGGAGGGATGGAAAGAGGAGATAAAATTCTGAAGAATGGTGTTTACCTTATGTCTATATGTCGACTACTAACTAAAATATGACAATTTTAAATTTGTTTACTTGCACGCTGTTTTGCTTAATTTTCCTCAATTTGTGCTACCACGGTATAAATACTAAAAAATTTGTATCTCCTTCAGTTTTAAAATATTTGAAAAATTATTTTTGCATGCTGTCTGGGAACAATTCCTGCACATATTTTGTGCTTACATAACATAGGTTGTCACTGAAAATTTTATTGTATACTGTCTTGAACATGAAAATATATCATATTTTTGGGGGGTACGGTTTTGGGTAGCCTTGGGGTACCTCAGAAATTTTTTTCCAAAACCTAGACGGAGGGATGAAAGGAGGAGATAAAATGCTAAAGAATGGTGTTTACCTTATTTCTATATGTCAAAAAGTAACATAGATATTACAAGCTCAAATATTTTTATTTTTCGGCCGTTTTTGCCAAAAATGTGCGGTAGTGAGGGGGTAGGTGAAAAAATTTCTGTGGTCGTTAAAGGGTTAAAGCTGTGATAATGTTACATTATCATCGAGGAGAAAAGGTTTGACGTCTGCTTCACGGCAGAGTTGCTCAAAAGTTGCATTTTTGTCCAAGAGTTACCAGTGCACACACACACATATATATATACATATATATATTATATATAAATTTATATATACATATATATATATAATATATATACTAACCGATTGAATGGTAATGGCATTATTTATTTGGGGTAATAACATTGGGGATAGGTACGGTACGGTTCTCCAGTCCAAAAAGCAGTCTTGTTGTCCTCGAGATCAAGGTCTTGGTCTCGAGTGCACTCGAGTTCGTCTCTAAAAGTCTTGGTCTTGGTCTTGGTCTTGAGACCAGAGGTCTTGGTCTTGGTCTTGAGGTTCAAGGTCTTGGTCTTGGTCTTGATCTTGAGGTTCAAAGTCTTGGTCTTGGTTTTGCAAGACCAAGACCAAGACTTTTGTCAATGTGAACAGTCATTAATTTTTACAAACGGCAAGAATTTTAAAAATTTATCCAATAATTACTCATACAGTTATTGCTTTAGTATTTACACGGTGTGAATGAGGCTTCACTGTTGTTTTGGACAATTATTTTGACTTCCGGTTATTTGCCGTGGAATGATTTCAAAACAGACACAAGATTAATTTGTACATTTACACCCGGTTCTTGAAAAGCTGCTTTGTGTGCTAGCGATTTCAGCACTTGTAGACCGTGTTTTTTCACATGGCAGAAATTTTATGAGGCCCCAAGGGTCACGTCTTGATCAGAAAATTCTGAGCAAATTGGTTTCTATAAAATTCAACAGGCATTTGGAATAACATTTCGCATGAAGGACTTTTGTAAATACGAATTCGGAATTCTCTGCAGTCTCTATTAGAGTTGTTTTGCTTGAATAAAAGAAAAAACTCATGTTTTCATTAAAATAACGAGTAGTCCGACTGGACAATTTTTAGTAAGGAATAGAAGTCTGGATACGACTGTGATTTTTTGGGTCTTGGTCTCGGTCTTGGTCTTGAGGTTCAAGGTCTTGGTCTTGAGGTTCAAGGTCTTGGTCTTGAGGTTCAAGGTCTTGGTCTTGGTCTTGAGGTTCAAGGTCTTGGTCTTGGTCTTGGTCTTGAGGTTTAAGGTCTTGACAACAAGACTGCCAAAAAGTGGGGTACGAGTAGTCGGGTATCATCGACCGCCTATGCGAGTTAGTTAAGTACCGTACGAAACTATAGAGTTTGTTTTACATCCATAATAGAAAGATATTTGAACAATAAAATCGCTTACGTTGCACTGCCCAACAGCAGTATGGCAAAATCATATGGATTAGGTCCACAGTGCTTCCCAACCTATGTGCCGCGGCAGGCAAGTGTGCCGCGAGCGCGATAGAAGTGTGCCGTGGCCGAATGTCGGAAATCAGACGTTTTAAATTTTAATAATTTACTCAGTCATAATATGCGCTATCCCACGCTGATAAACTGGTGGAGTCCAGTATAATTTCTGTTTAGCTGTATATGAGCAGAGGGTCTACACCTGTGAGCAGTGCATATTTTAACTATATAACTAGTGGGACAAATGTCCCAGTAGTTTTAAGATTTGTCCCAGTAGTTTTGTCCCAGGTAAAGTGGCTAAAACACTCTATTTGGCAGCAAATGCTCTAAAATGCATTGTCGTGGCCAACTTTGTCCCAGTAGCCCAAATCCGTTAAAATATGCCCCACTCTACACCATAGAAACCTTGGAGCAAATGCTCCATCCAAAAAATAGGGAGGGGATCTGTCAGTGCGTGTGCCATCATTATTGGGGGGATAGGGGAAGGAAGGGGAAGGGAGAAGAGGAGGGATGGGAGGGGAAGTTGCTCCAATGACTTCGGGGAGGATAGACGCCCCTGTATGTGAGTCTGCATATAGACCACTGTGTTTTGCTATTAACTATTCGATGAACTAAGTTACTTCTTTACTCTATGTCTATGACATCATCGTTAGTAAGCTTCATTATTACTCAATACTCATCTTTGCATCATCGTATTTTCAAATTCAATTTCTATGTTTCATCGCGCAGTTGAAGTTGATCCAGGTGCAGTTGTGTTATGTATATATGACATTGTTAATAATATTATTGAGCATTTATCAGATTTGGAAGACAAGTTACAATATAATTTTCCAAGTTTAAATGTCTCTGACAAAGACTTGGCCAGAAACCCATTTCATCACCAACTACAGATTGCGGAAAAGGAACAGCTGATTGATATTGCAGCTGGCAGAACACTGCTACCTAAGTTCGCAGAAATGAATTAACAAAACTTCTGGATTATGATAGAGAAAGAATACGCCTTGTTAGGTGCCAAAGCTGTCGGCATACTGCTGCCCTTCTCCACTAAAGGCATTTTCAGGAATGACACAAATCAAAACGAAACACAGGGGGTGTTTACAGTCAGCTGAAATGACTTACGAGCGTGCTTGTCAACCGCTGTTCAAGCTCGTATTGGTACAATTGAGCCATATATCCCCTTTGTCCCACTAGTTATATAGTTAAAATATGCACTGCATCACAGGTGTAGACCCCCTGCTCACATACAGCTAAATCAGTCTGGTAAGAAATTGTACTGGACTCCACCAATTTATCAGCGTGGGATAGCGCATATTATGACTGAGTAAATTATTATAATCTAAAACGTCTGATCACATTCTTTGCAAAGTCAACCGTCCCATTAGCCATAGTTTTTCATTCTGGTTTATAAACTGCTTTTAATTAATTTGTCCCGGTTATACTGGTTTTTGAAAGAACGGTTGACAATTCCTGATAATCAGTAGGCCTATTGACGTCGACATAATTCCTGATTATCAGTACCTTAGGCTAGCCCTGAGGCAGCCATGGGCATGAAGTGTTAGCGATTTCATTTTCTAAGCCTCGCCATATGACGGCGGGCGGCCAGTTAGCCTATCTCCCTCGCCATCTCATCCTCCCACTAACAGTGTACGGTCAGTGTACTCATCATAGCTGAGTTGACTAGGGGTGCAAGTGGAACAGAATTCTGTAACCAAATTTTTGCCCTGGCGAGAATTTGAACCCCCCCCCCCCGACCTCTCGATTGACAGTCGATTGGCGCTTGGCGCGCTAACCACTACACCACCGAGTACCCATATATATATATATAATATATATATATATATATATAAGTACCATAAATGCAGTGTGCCGTCTCGTGAATGGTTTTAAGAAAGTGTGCCGTGTTTTAAAAAAGGTTGGGAAGCACTGGATTAGGACATGTAGGGAGCCGACATGCATGAGAAAATCGGCATATTCTCACAATATCTTCAGTATATAATTATGGCGTTGGTGTTTGGTCTGACAATTAAGCTTACTAACCGTTTGAAGGCGTTTCTGTTTTCGCCAAGTGGAACTTCTTCGTCGGCTCCTCTAGAGTAGTAGGAGAAAATAAACCTGTTCATCGTCTCTCTCGCATATTTCTCAAAATCATCCAGACAAACAATAGCGTCCGAAGCCATGAACACAATAGTCTCGACAACTATATACTTACGCTAACGATGGCACAGCTGTGCTTATGGTGAAGATACTGTTCGTAGGCTGATGACAGCACAACATCCGGTCAAGGTACGTCTACGACTTGCATGCAGCCTCGACCTGAATTATACATTTCGACCTGAATTATACATTTCGACCTGAATTATACATTTCGACCGATACAAAACAGGCTTCGTTTAGAGACTGCTAAAGTAGATGACACTATATTGTGGTCGGTTCACGGCTAACAAAGTCACCAGCGGGCTCGTGTTTAACCGTCGCATAAACTTAATCCTTAAACTTTACTTAACTGGCTCTTTGGTAACCACTTACACCAGTGGGGCAAGTCCAGGTCTAGACCTAGACAGATAAACGAAAGCTCTCCTCATTAATCTAATGACACCGCAAAATTTGGTCAATCAACTTTGACCTCAGACAAAGACCAGTGTTTACAGGACTGGAAAGTCATGACTATACGTCGTGTGACTGTGCTCTTACGGTCAGGAAGCACACCAAATGCATTGCAGTTCGTTATAGCTACGAAGAGAATGAACGAGTAATTGCAACAAATCTTATATGTTTGAGATGATCGAGAATTAGAGTAAGAAGTGGTTGTAAGAAGGCCAAATATAATAGGCCTATATATAAAGTTACCCACAAATTCAATCAAAAAGTAACGCCAGGCATCATGTTCAACAGCTGCTTCATAGTGTCTAGGTACAGTTGCTAACTGGAACCATCTGATGGCAAGTTAGGGCCATCCCGACTTGTCAGCTAAGCCTAAGCGCATAACAACAAACAGCGTCGGTCGAACTTCATCGCCTGTATACAGGAAAACGTCTACTTTCTCAGGCAAAGGTCTCGCCACACTTCAGTTTTCACGTCGTATCTGCAATTTTCTAAAAGCCAAATTCCTTATTTATATTCCTTGGACCAAAGTCCATGAACTTTAGGGAAGGCCCTATTATACAAGACTGGAAAGTCATTATCCAAACTTGTGTGACTAGCTATGGCGTCCTTGGAGTGCGGCTCCCCTTGAGGCAAAGGTGTAAAGCGTCGTGTTTATATAACAAATACACTGCGGTTTCTATGAAGAAAACCGACGAATAATAATTGCCTGTGTAGAGTAAAACATCATATGTAACATGCGCTGTGATGTCTATTACCATTTGTAAGACATTTTATTTAATTTTTAAACTAATTTTCCATAATTTTTGCAGCGCACAACCGTATGTCGTAGTGGACCAACGCTATATCAACAAATCCAACAAATCGTTGGACATGACCAAGATCGATGAGAATGAAGGTTTTAAGAAAGCTTACGAGCAGATAATATATATATATATATATACATATATATACATATACATATATACATATATATATGTACCAATAAACAATCGTCGTTGTCAAAATAATGTTGATTACAATAGACCTAGTTGGTTATTAGCTTTGCTGCCAGTTTCATCTAGAGGCTTCGCCACGTGAATGTATTAATTTGTGATATCAATAGTCTGATCAAGACGCAATAGAAGGGGGTCCTGCGATCATATCAGTTATGCGTTCCATGATAACCAGAAGTAGCTAAGAACTTATAGTTCCTTAACATTGCCTATTTGGCTGTCACCATACATGGCACTGACTGGCCTTTTCATCATCAGACTACAGATAACCCAGTTTAATACATTCACATGGCATTATAACCAAACCAATGTTGAAATCAGGTACAGTGCTCGTTGGGAGTCAACACCATATTGCATCTGTTAAATGACTGGAAAATTGAATTTCTTAACTCGCGAGTTCATTTGGGACATAGTCTGCGTCGGAACGAAGGAACAGTGAACTTCTGAGACCGTCATTCAGACCAAATATAATCATATCAGAGCCACAAATAATGTCGCATCGTCTCTTCGTCGGGTATAGACTTTGAGACATTATTGGTGACCATGACGCCTCAAATTCTACTCGACCAAGAGGCATCCAAGTTAGAGTCCAGTGACAACATAAAACTTCAATTGACTGAATTTCATATGAGAAAATAACTGCTAAACATTACAGATCACCTTGCTCGAAGCTTAACTGTGTACATCAACCTAAATTAAACACAAACGTTAACTAACCGGCCTATAACTCAAACTAATCTGACCCATAACTGACCTATGGCTAGTTAATCACGTGATCATGATCTATAACTATGAATAAAATCAAATCAAGTGTTTATTACCTATAGCCTAGCATCGATCCCACTAGAGACTACATAGGGTAACTTGGGGTAATATGGACCCCTTAACATAAATGACTATTTCAGAGCAAAATCAAGCATCCATACAGTCCAATTAAATTGCATCCAAATGCTTTCATTATAATGAAGCAAAAACTAAATGATCTTAGCATAGTACATAATACTAGTTATAAAATTACTGTCAGTTTCCTTAATAATAATATTTGTCATCAAATCAAGTCGTTTATTAGCATATAATTGGCTACATGGCTAGATTATAACACGATAAACAGATTTGAAACTATCAATTATCACTTGATACTGGTAATGTGTAATATCCAAAATGCAAAAGTAGGCTACTAGAAAGCTGCATAAAATTTTATCAAGACTGCTGACTAGACAAGCTATTAATACTGCATAATATATGCACTTTATAAAAACTTATCCTACTAGGGTAAACGGTACAAAAAAATAAACAATAACAAGCAGCTAAAAGTCCACAAAAGAGTTCAACGGGTTCAGTGTTTAGGTCTATGTGCAACGTTCACATGCAAAACTATGCTAGTTTGGACTGGCACCGGCATATTCAAAATGTGCTCATTCATTGCACATTTGACATTGAATCCATGACTCTGTTGTTGCTCCAAACAGGTCACCACAGTAAAGGCACGGAACAGCAGCACCACTGGAGCGTGCAAGTTTGCGTTTGCTCGACTTTTCTTTCTGTAGGCAACTATTGAACTTGCCGCTGATTCTTACGTCGTGTTAGGCCTAATAACCCTCGATCTCTTTGGCTTCCAGTTCTCTGTTAGGCCTAATTCCTGTTTCTTTGCCTTGCTATTCTCGGTTCTCTGCAAATCGGACTCGCGCTTCTCTTTTGACAGCAGCTTCAGCAGTTTTTGCCAACTGTTTAGCTTTCATGGCCTCAAGTTCCTTCTTATATGGAGAACTGGTTAGCACACCCACATGGGCGATTTTGTGTTTGGTTTGTCTTCCGTTGCTTTTGGCCTGCGGTATGGTGTTTCGTCAATCTTGAGAATGGAAGAGAAAGAAATACCAGCTGTACTGCTCACTGCTGCAGCCAGAGCACCTTCATCAGTACCACAGGTATCTGCAGTCTCACCTGCAGTCTCATTCACTGTCCTCGGACATTCTTCCACTTGAATGTTCTCACCATGTCTGCTGCTTTTGAAATGATTTAATAATACATGCAATATATAAGAAGAATAAATAATAATCATAATAATAATACAATAATATGGCCTAATACAAATAGATTCAATCACTATTGCATTCAAACACTATATATAGAATTCAATTGAGATAGGCTCTATGGGTTGCATGGACCGTGGTCCATGCAGCCCCTTCAGAGTGGGTCCATACAACCCCAAACAGGGTACACGACTTCAACCACAGCTAAACAACATATTATCGCTCACGTTGCATGAAAATATATAGCCCCGAAAAGCGCAACATTTCAACGAAAAAAATGATATATTGGTTATATTTACCCGCCGCTTGCAGATAATCGGTATTCTGGATGGCAGATGGCAGCAACAAATAGCAATTGACGAACTTTATATGTGGGATCACTTTTTAAATCATAAATCGGTCAAACAACATCGGTAACAATATCCGGCGCGACCACAGCATCGAGTAGTATTATAAACTAGAACAAACTTAATTAAATGCCAGTGACTACTTCCTTCACTTGGTGACTCACTATGGTCCATATAGCCCCGGGTCCATATAACCCCAAGTTACCCTACAGTGCATATAGAGTATGTCAACAACTGACACCAAATTTCACTTTCATCTGTTTCTACATGTTGCGGAATTCGGAAGTTAGGTCTAGGAATATATGACGACTGGAAATTTATTCCTCGGGCCACTTGGACAGACTTTGTTGGATATTACTTCGAAGCTGTTATAAGATAAACGTCGAGGTTCACAGGCGGGAGTTCTTAACGACAACGACTGTGGTCTTTATATCTGACACTGATGTACAGCCTGTAAATTAAAAATGCACCTTTCATTTACACAGTGTGGCGCGTTGGGCGATTAGCTAGAGCTTGTAACGCAGAGAGTATGGGTTAAGGATTCGCCCGAGGAAGTTACTGTGTAGGAACCTTGGGCAAATCCTTCACTCACAGTTGCTCTGCGCCATCAATGTTCTGTCGTATGGCCGTGTCTACTTCGGACCTTTTGGAAGGAGGGAAATAACAAATAGAGTTTATTTTATTGTATTGCATTAAACGATCTTCACAATG
Source organism: Allolobophora icterica (assembly GCA_963556255.1). NCBI lineage: Eukaryota > Metazoa > Annelida > Clitellata > Crassiclitellata > Lumbricidae > Allolobophora > Allolobophora icterica. The sequence goes on along the minus strand of OY744609.1, from coordinate 18,303,973 downwards.
AGATGTAATCTAACCGAACCAAGATTAATATGCCACTTTCTTCTAGGTTCTCATACTATTAGTCTAAGGAAAAAAGGTTGTAGACTAAATAAATTGGAGATAGATGCTCACCACAAAGCGCCAGAGAAGAGGAGAATTCGTCTTTCAAAATCTGCAACATTCGGCGAACTCCTTCTTCCCCCTGCAAAAGAGGAAAACACAGACAGGTCAGTAACGACAAAATTTTAAGAGAACTCGAAAATCACCTCCATATCAATTATAGCAGATCGTAATTGAATCTCTTAGCTTAAATTCGAAACCAGTCCACAAAATCGAATGTGAACGGCTATGAACTTGTACTTTCTTAAAGACTAAAGGCGTCTGAACTTCATGTGCAGTGGTGGCCAGTTCTAGAATTTTTGGGTTGGGGCGGGCAAAAAGTCAGTTGATCTAATGTGAATTAAATATTAGGACATAAGGAGGCTTTGTTACCAACAAGCATCATAGGACACGTATGGCTAATGTTTGATTAGCCATTAATTGATTAAACTGAGGGGCTAAAATGTGTATAGTGGGTTACTTTCCAACTAGGGGGTACAACCCCTTAGCTCCCGGTAAAGCCGCCACTGTTCATATATCTATACTTCCGGCTCGGTAGAATAAACCTATTTATATTCTGTATAATTTATCAAATACTCATTTACTAAATTGTTTAAACATTTGGCTTACAGATTTTATGTTTTAAGTTTTATAATACAACCTATTTGTTTACTATATCTCACGTTGTAACTGAGTGCGTAGATAGCTGGTCGTCCTATGAAAACGACTCTGGCCCCGAGGGCCAAAGCCTTAACAATGTCTGTTCCATGACGAACTCCTCCGTCCATGTATACCTCACAGCGACCATGGACCGCCCTCACTACGTCTCCGAGGACGTCTATCTATATTACGATTTAAAAGAAAACAGTAGTCATTTTATGTGCAACTTAATTTAGTCACGACGCAGAAGTCAGTGAAAACGACACCAAAGGAAGGTAACATTTGCTGCATGAAAAATTAATAGCAGTGATAGGCCTATGCATCAATTGAAAAGAATTAATGTCCCCTACTATTCAGGTCAATGAAGTCGCTATGCTTTACAAACAGCTAAGGCCCTACTGCTTTGCTTGGAATATCCTTTCTGAGTGATTGTTGTGTTAGAGAACTTCAGAGAGGTGCGAAATAGGTACAAAAGAACTGTCGACACCTGACTTACTGACGCTGGGACGGTGTCTAGTTGCCTTCCACCGTGAGTGGAGACCACAATTCCCGCCGCTCCGCATTCCACCGCCAAAACTGCATCTTCCGCTACAAAGACAATCGTCATTGTAGCCTTACGTTTTCTTAATGACTTGTCCAATTACATGACTGATATAAATTTTTGCTACTCTATCCAGTGCAGAGCACCTGCGTGCTAGTTTTGGCAAAAATGTACCTTCCGTGGAAACTTCCAAATAGTCTTGCGATCATTCGGGTCTTCGATCTCCTCCTAGATGGCGTCAAAGATTGATTCTTGTTTATCTGAGTGAGACTTAAAACTTAAAACTTAGCCCAAGTTCAAACGAAATGCTGACAGCGATTCTGATGATGATGATGAAAACACGTGCCTGTCTTGTTCAAAGTATTTTGTATAGTTACCACTGAGGATGCCTTTGAGAATGAGAGGAAGCTTGGTTTCGGATTTCAACCACTTGACATCGTCCCATGTGACAGATGGATCGACATCGAAGTTGTCCGTTGCGGTCGGCTTTGCTGCATCGAAGGTTCCAAATCTAGAAATACGGATTGACAATCAAATCTCAAAATCGGTGAAAATGATTTGGCGCTTGATCTTATTTATAGGCCCTACCCATGAAAGGTGTGATTTGAAGGAATTCCCCTTTCACAACGTGATATCTGGGCGGAACATAATTATGTATCCCATATGACAACGTTTCAACGTGGGCTTCATAACGTCTTCTCTTCATTTGTCTTACCAAATTGATTTAACGGGATGTTCATAGTCCGCAGCGAAGGTGGTCTTAAATTTTATGATATCCCTGTAGTTCGAAGTTCAAATAGAACGCACAGTCCTACTTAGACTTCACTGACACTCGTAAACACTTCGTAATCTATGCGTTCACAGATCGACTCAGTCTGGCGCACTACTGTTAGTATCTCACCCTCTGCCTTCCTTCCATCTGATTGTTTGATGTCACCATTACAGACTAATGTAGCAGGACAGCCTTTTTGTCAACTGCTGCTATAGTCGCCCTCAAGGTCATGTAAATTAGACTCACTATACACCTACTGGTAGATGATAAACACCAGTATGTCAGAAGCGAGTGAAGTTTTGCCTGTTTATAGTCTCAAATACCAACGCTAGATCCTGAAGTCATAACCATTTATTTATCGTCCAAACCCTAACCTGTGTATTTTATTTAGACAATGGTTAATTAAGAAGATTGTGTCGAGGCTGCTGACATGTTACCTGGAGGAAAATTCTCTCTTATCCAAACAACAACTCGATTTCAGGAGGTTTCAATCCAACTCATTTCAGGAGGATTTATTCCACATAGTCTGTGTAATAACGAATTATTGCTGATTTTTGGTGGGCCCTTGATCGGGGTCAGGTAGCCTTGCTTGCTATCTTCGATATAAGTAGGGCTATTGACAACGTCGACCGACCACGCCACTCTTTTAAAATGCGTTTGATAATCGTGGGGGTCGTCATCTTTAGGGGTTTGACCGCTGAAGTGGTTGGTTTTGGTTCCAATCACTAATCCTGGTCCCCGGTTTCATTTGGGCTGTCACAAGATTCCATTCTATGTCCTCTGATTTATATCTTTTACAATGCAGATCTAATACATGTTGTTTCCTTCTTGGAGGAGGCTGCTTAGAAGTATGCTGAGGATACTCAGACAAATATTTTTAATGGCCAAGCTAGAGAGACTGTGAACTGAGTTTTGTGTACAGTCTTGCAGTGCGAGATATTGGCGTATATATTTAGTGCGCTTACTTTAGTTTCACGTGTATATGTATATATGATAGATGTATAACGTTTAGTCTTAGTGACACGCGCGGCCGGCCGATATCGGCAGCGGCGCGCTATATGTATATTATTAGATTTCGCTTATGCGCACAGAAGACAGGTGTGTCAAGAGGCGCGAAGAATTATGCTGACTAGAGAAGTTTGAATTCGAGTGTGTTCGCTGTAGTAGTGTGGCTGACTAGTTGAGTTGTAATCGAATTGAGTTCTGTCTGTTTGTTTCTTATTAAACTGAAAAGATATTAAACTGTGTTGCTGATTAATTCAGGTTATACTTATACGTAGAATTAGTGTTCAAAAGGTGAACGTTAAATAGGCGTTAAGTACACAGAGAACAAGGATTTAATCAGAAGGATTGTCAACGGAAGGATTGGGTTGACATTATTGGTGGCAGCGTCGGTGTGGATAAGAACTCACGGTGGATAAATACTCACGGTGAATATATACTCACGGTGGAATAAATACTCACGGTGGATATAAACTCAGTGGATTAAAATTCACATTATCACCTCCTTCGGCGGATAGAAGAATCTACGACGGTGATAAAAGAATTTACAACGGTGTTAGAAGAATCTACGACGGTGTTAGAAGAATCTACGCGTTGTGTGCTGTGTGACGTGTCTACGATATCAACGACGGTGGAACACGAGAAACGGTATAAAAATTTCGTTGTTTTTCACGAACAAATACAAAAGAAATCCCGTTTGTTTATCGATTCACACAACAAGAAAAACCGTGACTTCTTTGAAAAGAGAAATCACCAAAGTAAACAAGTAAGATGGAGAAATTAAGTGCTGAAAGACAAGCAGATATTAAGAAGATGTCTACGGAAAGGCTAAAACAGCGTTTGTTGAAAGCCGGTTTTAAAGAAGAACAATTAGAAGGTATGTCACGTGGTGACATGATGCAGGAACTCGCCGATGTGTGGGTTAAAGAAGAAGTCGAAGAAGAAGGTGCCGTTGGCGGTGCCGTAGAAAAGGCTATTGAAAAACCTCCTGCGCCTATGTCTATGGAGATGTTGATGCAGTGGATGATGATGACTAGGCAGGAAGAGAAGGATAGAGAGGAGAAACGTAGACAAGAAGAGAAAGAAAGAGAAGATAAACGGAGACAAGAAGCAGAACGTGTAAGACAAGACGAATTGCGCTTGCAGAGAGAGAAAGAAGAGAAAGCAGAACGTCTGCAGAGAGAGAAAGAAGAGAAAGCAGAACGTTTGCAGAGAGAGAAAGAAGAGAAAGAATTGCGCTTGCAGCGAGAGAAAGAAGAGAAAGCGGAACTTGCAAGGCAAGAGGAATTGCGTCTGCAAAGAGAGAGAGAAGATAAAGCAGAACAAGTGCGTAAGGCAGAACTTGAATTGCAAAAGAATCAGTTTGAGATTCAGTTAGAACAGTTGAAAAGAGATAGAGAAGATGCTGAAAGAAGAAGATTGGAGCAGATGATTGAATTTGAAAGAGCTAGAAAAAGTGATGAAGAGGTTCGTCAGCAACAGATTGAAGCAAAGAGAATGCGTGAAGAAGAAAAAGAAAAAGCGCGAACGTTAGAGTTAGAACGCGCCGAACAGATCAGACAAGAAGAACTCAAATTTCAGAAAGAAAGTTTGGAAAAGGCAGAGGCAGAAAGACAGGAACGTCTGAAACTGGAGAAATCAAAATTGACATTGAAAGAAACGCAAATGAGAGAAGAACGGGAAGCAGAAAGAAGGAAACAGCAAGAAAGTGAAACTTTGGTGTCAAAAATTAAGAAAATAGGTGATGCAATGAAGCATGTATTGCCTCAAATGCCAACTGATATGATGGAGGTGCCATTATATTTTGAAACAGTCGAGAACGCGTTTCGTAGCTTTGCTGTGGAGAAGCCGTTTTGGGTAAAATTATTACTACCATTGATGACGCCGAAAGCTCGAACCGTTCTGAATAGATTGTCATTCGATGATCTAGACAATTACGATAAAGTCAAGCAGCACTTATTAAAAGAATTTAAATTGACCTCGAGAGAATACAGAGCCAGATTTGTGGATGCTAAGAAGACAACAGAAGAGACTTATACGATGTTTACGGCAAGACTGAAGAACTTGTTAAACTATTACGTGAGAAGTCGAAACGTGAACAGAGAGTATGATACGCTCTTTGATTTGCTGGTAGCGGATAAGCTAAAAGAATGTTTACCACCAGGTCCACTACAGTTTGTATTGTCGAAGGAAGGAACTGACTGTCTCCAAGCTAGTGCAGTGGCAGACCTAGCAGACATTCATGTAAACAATCGAATTGGGTTTGCGTTCCCAAACATAAACAGTTATCCTTCTCAACGTTCCGTAAACCAAAGCCAGAGTGGAAAGTGGAAAAGTAATCCAGGAACAGGGAATCAGTTCAAAGGTAAAGAAGTCAAGGCTAGTGTCCCTGTACCCAATGAGACCAGAGACGTGACGTTTGGTCGTCAGGGATTTAACAAATCGTCAGCGCCGTTTGCCAAGAGGGAAGGCAACACATCGTTTACGCAGTATAAGAGATATGAAGGAAATGAACAACGAGGCATGGCTGTGAAGCGTTGTCACAACTGTGGTTCAGACAAACATTTGGTTAAATTTTGTCCAGTTCCAGTGGCAGCAGCTAGTTCTAGCAGAAATCAAGAACACACAAGGGTGAATTTGATTCAAGTGGTTAGTGATACAGATAATCAAACCGCGAGTCAAGAAAACCAAGAGACTGAAGTAAAGTCAGTAATGAAATGTGGTATTCAAAAAGAAATTCTATTGGATGCTGAAATTCAGAGAGAAGTCATAGGAAAAGATGACAGTCGAATATTGAAGAAATCGTTCTTGCAATATGTCGAGGTTGAAATTCGTGCAGTAGACGGTAAAGAGCCAGTGAAAGTCAAAGCACTGAGCGACTCGGGTGCAGAAATTCCGGTGATTAGTGAAGAATTACTGGAAGGCATGAAGGTGGAACAAATTGGAAAAGTGAATTTGCAGTGTGTGGCAGGAGAGGCCATTCCTGCGAAGTTAGTAAAAGTCGATGTTAGACTGTGTGATAGTGACGTGGAAGAAGAGGGATTTCCGCGTAAAATCCAGTGTTCACTTACACCTTATGTCACCTTGATGTGTGCTAGTATTGCAAAGATGGGCAGTACAGAAAGATTCTTGTTGCATCCAGAGATAATTGCCGAATTAAAAGCCGTACCACAGATGAAAATTAAAACGATACAAGGAGATGTGAGTGTACGAGCAAATGTAATGACGAGAGCGCAGAGTCGGAAACAGGAAATGGTAGATGTTGATAAGAAGAGTGAAACTGAAAGTTCAAGTGATGAGGAAAACGACAGTAATGAGCAACGAAGCTTATCGCGAGATGGTATAACATCAGAGATGAATGAGCAAGAGATGGCTGCATGCGAGAATGGCACATTAAATGAAACTGAAGAAGACAATGAATGTGATGTGGGGATAGGAGACTTGTATAGAGATGAAGAGATGGATGAAGAACAAAAGGTGCAGATTGCCGATTCGAAGAAGTTCGAAGAGCAACAGAGAAAGGATGAATCGTTGAAGCCGTGGTGGAAGTTAGCACAAGAGAAAGAATCTGAATTCTGTGTGATCAACGGTTTATTGCATAAGAAATATCAGATATTAGACCAGACGATATATCAACTAGTGTTGTCAAAAGAGAGACGAATTAAAGTGATGGAATTGGCACATGAATCGGTATTTGGAGGACATCTAGGAGAAGAGAAAACAAGAGAACGAATAAAATTATCTTTTGTATGGCCAAAGATGAGAAGAGACATTGTGAAATTTTGTAAGTCTTGCGAGAAGTGTCAACTAAAGGCAAGGAGTCTGGTGATGGATAGAGTGCCTATCACTCCAGTCTCAAGAGAAGAGGTCGCCTTCAGGAGAATGACAATGGACCTAATAGACAACCCGAGGAAATGGCACAAGAAAATTCCTTTTCACGAAAAGCATTTGAAAGAACTCAAAGAAACTACGGAGAAAGCATTATTGTTTGCAGAATCTTACTCTCAAGAAAAGCAGTTACAATACCCAAATCAGTATAACAAGAGAGCAAGGCACAAAGGAATTTGCAGCATATCGAATTCCTTTGATTTATCGATCAGAAGTGGAACGTCAGATCAAAGAAATGTTAAAAACAAACATTATCAAACCATCATCGAGCAGAATGGCAAGCCCTTTGGTTATTGTTAAAAAGAAAGACGGATCTTTAAGACTTGCCTGTGACTACAGATACATTAACTCATTCACAGTGGATTGTAAATATCCGATGCCGATTGTCAGAGACGTTTTGAACAAAGTTGGAAAGTCTAATGTGATTTCTATTTTGGACTGTCGAAGTGCTTATTGGACTTGTCCTGTAAAACAATCTGATCAATGGAAGACAGCTTTTGTAACACATAATGGACTGTATGAATTTACTCGTGTTCCTTTTGGAATGATAAATTCTGGACGAACTTTTGTTAAGGCGATAAATTTAGTTTTACAGCCTATAAGTGACTTTGCAGAACCGTATGTTGATGACATTGCTGTGCATTCTGACAGTTGGAATATTCACTTGCAGCATCTAGATGCATTTTTGATGCAAATGAGATTGCATAACGTTACTTTGAATTTGAAAAAATGCATATTTGGTAAGAGTGAGGTAAGGTTTATCGGTCATGTGGTTGGGTCTGGTAAGATAAAGATGAATCCAGACAGAATTGAAAGTTTGACTAATTTGAAGATCCCAGAAACTAAGAAGCAAGTTAAGCAACTGCTTGGATTTTTTAATTATTACAGACAGTTTATTAAGGACTTTGCACAGATTGCGAAACCTTTATCTGATTTAACTAGTAAACGTGTTTCTGATAAGATTGATTGGACTGTTGAACATCAGCAAGCATTTGATTTACTTAAAGAGGCTGTGCGATCCAAAGTAGTATTATATGTTTTTGAAGTGGGAAAACCATTCAATTTGTACTGCGATAGTAGTGACTTTGCAGTCGGTGCTGTTTTAACACAGATGGACGACAAGGGAATAGAACGCCCTGTGTCATTTATCAGTCAGAAGTTAACTGATACCCAGAAGAGATGGGCTACTGTGGAAAAGGAAGCCTATGCTATTGTTTGGGCTCTAAACAAGTTAAAAGAAATTATAATTGGATCAAAAATTTTCATTTTTACTGATCACAATCCTCTTACATATTTGACTGAGTCAATGTCTAAGTCTGCTAAACTTGTGCGTTGGGCGTTAGCCTTAGAAACTTTTGATGTTGAGGTGATGTACAAGAAGGGCAGATTGAATGTTATTGCTGATTGTTTGTCAAGGTTATAAGTAATCGTAAGACTGTTTATTGATTAGTTAGATATATATATGTTTCATGTATTTTGGTAATTTCGCAAATTTTGAAATTTAATTTGCTCAATTCCAGAAAAAGGAAGGAGGTAATGTGAACTGAGTTTTGTGTACAGTCTTGCAGTGCGAGATATTGGCGTATATATTTAGTGCGCTTACTTTAGTTTCACGTGTATATGTATATATGATAGATGTATAACGTTTAGTCTTAGTGACACGCGCGGCCGGCCGATATCGGCAGCGGCGCGCTATATGTATATTATTAGATTTCGCTTATGCGCACAGAAGACAGGTGTGTCAAGAGGCGCGAAGAATTATGCTGACTAGAGAAGTTTGAATTCGAGTGTGTTCGCTGTAGTAGTGTGGCTGACTAGTTGAGTTGTAATCGAATTGAGTTCTGTCTGTTTGTTTCTTATTAAACTGAAAAGATATTAAACTGTGTTGCTGATTAATTCAGGTTATACTTATACGTAGAATTAGTGTTCAAAAGGTGAACGTTAAATAGGCGTTAAGTACACAGAGAACAAGGATTTAATCAGAAGGATTGTCAACGGAAGGATTGGGTTGACAGAGACAATCTCCTTAGTTCAGGAAATGGTTGAGACATCTAAGGCAGTTTTGAGCATATGTCATCTATCCAGGACTTAATATACCTCTAACTTACTTCCAGTTCGGACCTCCCTTTGGATAGTTTCGTCTGTAGCCAATTCTGTTTCCAAGTATCGGTCTGTCGACGGTCAGCACAATGGCCTTGAAATCCCTTCTCTCTGCCCATCGGACCAATCGAAGTACGAGATCTCGACGGGTGAAGATGTGCAGCTGGAAGAATTTCAGACAGTCACCAGCCGCTTCAGCCACCTCGTCAATGGACCGTGACGCAAAGCTGCTCATTGTGTAACCGATCTTCATGGACATGGCACCTGAAATCACTCACACAGATGGCACACACTGCAAAGCGCTGGGCCTTTAAAAAGGAGAGTATGGGGTCGAGCCTCCACTAGGCCAGTTACTGAGTAAGGACTTTGAGCAAGTTCTTTACTTATTGTTGCTTAGCGCCATCAATGTTCTGTCATATGGCCGCGTGCAATTCTCAAGGGGGAAAATATCAAATACAGTTGTATTGTGAGGTTACCGAGGACCGCTAAGTCGACAACCAGCACATAATTTGTAAAGACTTCAAGCTAAACACCCCCTCTTTCAAGATACCCCCGGTCATATGAATTCGATTTCATATTACTCCCGGGTATACTGAACGCGATTTAAAGTTACCCTTGCCCTGTTTATATTACCCCCTATCTGTTTTAGATAAAAATTATACTTTCTCATGCTTACAACTCACTATACGTTCAATGAATAAAACAGGTGAAACATACAACATTGAAATTATGTTTCAAAATCTGAAAGAAATAAGAAATTTGCGTGTTAGCTGCCCCATTTCATGATAGCACAACAGGTTGTTAATACCATGAACATGAGGAATTATAAAAGAATAATACAGACAGTTTCCATAACATTTAGTTAATGTGCAAGATTTGCATGTTTCATATTTAGTTGATGTAAGTGAGATCTTCAGAGAAAGATAACTTATGGCAGATCATGCAGCCGGGGTTAATGAGAGTTTAATGATAAATATTGGCAATTATTATTATTAATATTATTATTATTATTATTATTATTATATGAGATAGTCGAAAATGGGCCCAATAATTTGCGGGGGGTATCTGAAATCGTATACGGGGTAATCTAAAATAGATTTCAGCCCCCCTCCGAACCCGATTTAAAGTTACCGGGGCTCTGAAATGGCTATTCCGGTCTTATTCTTCGTTTGTGCTGTGGAATTCGTACGTTTTGATTACAGTTAATTTGCGAGTCGTCTTGGCCTATGTGACTGCAAGAGGAAGGATTGGCTTTCTTATGCATGGTCGAGTCGTCTGGGTCTATGAGCCGTCTAGGGCCTACATCATCTGCAAGTAGGTATACGTCTCGGTCGGGGAGGAGCGTAGCGAGTCTTTGGAGTGCCCTCGACCGTCAGACAGGGAACTACCGACCGGTAGGCGACGATTTTCTGTTTAGCGAGCACCCGATGACTCGATGGATGTGTGTCATGTTCTACCACCAAGGAACTGATCGGCGGTCACATCATCGTCTCCAGCGGACGTTCGTCGCTCCACAAATCGGCGTAGCTTTGTTTAGAGATGCAGAACATTACGCGCTCAACTTTGTATGTGAATCCGTTGGCTGGGCTCCACGTGTGGTTGCGGGGCGGGCGCCACTGGTGACCCTTCTCTTTTCTGTACAGGCTTACTCACTTACTATATTTCTATCATTAATAAGTTAGAATCAATTCGGCTAGCGCGGAGATTATCTCACATCAATCGAGTGGCGCTATATGAATGATCTAAAGAATAAATATGCAGTAGTAGTCGTTTGTCAGTTTCAAGCGTGAAAACATAAACGACATCACTGTACGAAGAGAAAGTCCTTATCGTCGAAAACAACGTCTCACGTGGACTAACCTCTGGCCGTTCCCACTTCACCGTCCTCATGAGCGTGTCCATGTAGAGCCGTGGGTGATATGCAGACTGGAAAGGAAATGGGATAACCCAAGATTGTTGTTCCAGTTTCCCTCTTTGACACATCACGAAGAACTCTTGGAATGATTTGGTATCTGTAAAGTTTGTATACGTTAGCTGAACGAATGAAGGTCATATATTATACATCTAGGTATCTCTTAAATAGTTTCCCAGATCTGTGTGATCATCGTACGATAAACGGTTTGGAATAAGGACGATCAGATAGACAGATTGATAGAAAGGCAAACAGCTGTTTGTTAGTCTGTCTCTGCCTCCCTCACTCACTCCCTCCCTCCATGCCTAAGGCCTGCATCGGGCGGAGCCGGACGCAATATCAGAAGGGCGCCCGAAATTGGCCGGGCCCACGAAGACTCGGCACTCGGCAGATAGACGTACAGACGCACAGCCAAACAGACAGACGGACGGTCACGGATGGTCAGATAGACAGACAGACGGATTGATAGAAAGACAAAGAGCGCTTAGTAAGTCTATCTCTGCCTCCCTCCCTTGCTTCTTCCCTCCGTCTTCAAGAAAACCGACCGTCAAGGTCTTTCGCAAAATGATACTCGAATTTTCACAACATCCAGGCACAGAGTCCCTCCGATGTCTGAAGCATTTTCTCCACCATGAAGATGGTATCTACGGCTGGTCCATGAACGTGTGCCTGGGTATCATCTGCATACTGAGCCGTAACTTCCAAAGAAGAAAGAAACTGGCTTAAGTTGGTGGCGTGAGAATATTCAGCAGCAGTGCTTTTTTCAGCCGGAACGCGCCGGCACATTTTTTCAGCTACTAACAAATAATTTGTTTATTTATATAATAAAAACAGCAATTCAGTTATTTTAATTTAATTTCAGCGTTGTGAACTGTTTTCAGTGTTTATTGAGACCCCTCCTAACCCCAATCCCGTTTTTTGGGGAGTTTAGTCCTTCCAAAATTGTTCAGTTCCGCAACCGATTGTTCAGTTCCGGAACATTTTTCTTTTCTAGAAAAAATGCACTGTACAGGAGAGTCCCTCAGCTGGAACCCTGAGGGATACCAAGTAGAAAAATGGACCAATAGTGATGGCATTATGTATTTGGGGTAATAAAATTGGGGGTACGTAAGTTACTCCAGTCCAAAAAGTGGGGTACGGGAACCATCGATCGCCTATGCGTGTTAGTTAAGTACAGTACGAAACCATAGAGTCTGTTTTACATCCATAATAGACACATATTCAATCAAATCGCTTATGTTGCACTGCCCAGCACAAGAATGACAATATCATATGGGTTAGGACAGGCATGGGCAACTTCTTTTAACAGAGGGCCGCCCTAAGATTTTAAGGGCAGCTCGGGGGCCGTATGCTAAATCGCGGGTTAATTTTTGCAGATTCATTTGCCCCAGAAAATGAGACAATATTAATTTTATTCAAACTAAATATTGCAGAATAACCGTTGCGGTTAAATTTAAGTTTAAAGTAAATGAAGAAAATTTTTATGATGAAAACATAATTATCCTAATGCCTACAGTCCTACACTACAATAAAAACAAAATGTTTTAAGTTTCTTCACTTTTAAAAATACATAAAACTGTTAGTCTGACAGTGTATCCATTTGCTTGGTATGAAATATTTAATTATTAATGTGAGATCTGACACTTCTTCTCACGGCAAAAATCTGGAACGTTTGCTTCAATGTTTGAAGTGGCAATTAATAATAAATTGGAGTGATTGTCATCTGTTGGTCTGCGTCTCTTTTCGCATTTGGTTAGTTTCATTTTTGAGAAGAACTGTTCACAAACATAGGGGCCTAAGTGCTTGGAAACAACCCAACCATTTCAGGGCATGAAATCTGAGTGAAGATGGCTTCTAAAGTTGCGAACCTACCCACTTTGTGGACTTGTTTCATGCAGAGAGTCATTACTTTGAGGATTGAGTAAACTAGTTGACTAGACTAGAGGCCGGATTCTTAATAAATAAGAAACAGATGTTTAAATGTCGGCCCAGGTACAGAAATCCAGACAATTCATGTATTACGTCCCCAAGTTCCAGGTACAATGCTAATACAAAAGACATGTCAAGGGCCGGTCCAAAGGTCCCTAGGGGCCGGATCCGGCCCGCGGGCCGTATGTTGCCCACCCCTGGGTTAGGACATGTATGGAGCCCACATGCATGGGAATATCGGCATTTTCTCACAATATCTTCAGCATATGGCGCTGCTTTTGTGTCTATCAGTTACTAACCGTTTGAAAGCGTTTCTGCTTTCGCCAAGTGTTACTTCTGCGTCGGCTCCTCTAGAATAGTAGGAGAAAATAAATCTGGTCAAAGTCTCTTGCGCATATTTCTCAAAATCATCCAGACAAACAATAGTGTCCGAAGCCATGACCACAATAGTCTCAACAACTATGCTTAGTACTTACGCTAACGATAGCACAGCTGTGCTTATGGTGAAGATACTGCACGTATGCTGAAGACCGCACAGAATCCGGTCAGGTATGTCTACGACTTGCATGCAGCCTCGACCTGAATTATGCCCCATACATTTCGACCGATACAACACAGACTTCCTTTAAAGACTGCTAAAGTAGACCACACTATGTGGTCGGTTCATGGCTAACAAAGTCACAAGCGGGCTCGTGTTTTACCGTCGAATAAACGTAATACTTAAACGTTACTTAATTGGCTCCTGGCTAACCACTTAGGGGTTATCCATAAAGGACGTCCGCAATGAGGGGGGGAGGGAGGGGTCATCGAAATGCAAACAAATGCGGAAAAAGGGGAGAGAGGGTTATGACTAGTGCGGACGTCCGCATCAAAACTTTTAAATTTTATGGGTTTTTTAAACACCACCTTGTTTCAGCCTCACTCGGAAGACGAAAAGGTCAGTGAAGTGATTGCCTAAAACTTCATGCATGGTATAACTATTACTGCGACTGTATAGAGGCTTTTATTACTGCACATCCTGTGATATGAAACCTGAACTGTCGCTTAAACGTGCACAGGAACTGTGGGATAATTGTAAAAAGGATGACGACGATATTAAAAATTGGCTTAGCCGTGCGGACGTCCGCAGAGGGGGAGGGAGGTAAGGTCAAATGCGGACAAGGGGGAGTTAGGGGTCCAAAGTGGGTCATATTTTGCGGACGTCCATTATGGACGACCCCTTACACAAGTATGTCAAATGCGTGTATATATACCTAGACGGATTAAAGCGCACTTTGCCCATTAATTGACTGAAACCTCATAATTTGGTCAATCATCTTTGACCTCAGGCAAAAACCAGTTTAAAACAGGTCTGGAAAGTCGTGACTAAACGTCGTGTGACGGTGCTCTTACGGTCAGTAAGCACGCCAAATGCATTGCAGCTCATTATAACTATGAAGAAAATCAACGAATAATTTACGCAAATATTGCGCCTATATGTTTGAGACTATTGAGAATTACGGTAAGAAGTGGTTGGAAGAAGGCCTATATATTTATAAAGTTAACCACACATTCAATTAAACCGTAACGCCAGGCATCATGTTCAACAGCTGCTTCATAGTGTCTAGGTACAGTTGCTAACTGGAATCATCTGATAGCAGGTTATGGCCTACCCAACTTGTCAGTTAAGCCTAAGCGCATAACAACACACAGCGTCTGTCGAACTTGTTCGCCTCTACAGAAAAAGGTTCACTTTCTCACGCAAAGGTGTCGCCACACTTCAATTTTCACGTCGTATCTACAATCAAAATTCTCTAACAATACCTCCTTTATATTCCTTGGATCAGGGTCCATGAACCTTAGGGAAGGCCCTATTATACAAAAGACTGGAAAATCATTATCTAACCAGTGTTGATATCAGCTACAGTCCTCGACAACCAGAAGTAGCTGAGAACTTATGCAGTTCCTTTGGGAGTCCATAGTCCCCCACAAAGTTTGGCGAATGCTCAAGTAGTTCGTTTCTGGATGACTGCTTGGAACAGTTTTCCTAACCACTGAAGAATGCACCATCTTTAACTTTCATAACTAAATTTAGGCTATGGCTATCAGTCTTTGGCAGTTTGTGAGTTTCTTGTGATTTGCGAAAGTATATCTATAACCTAATAATCTAATATTCTCATTAGCATCCAGAAAACTTTCTGTCTTTGCTCTGCTATTCTGAAATTTACGAATTCAGGAATGGAAGCCAATTCTTCGTCTTGATCGCCAGCATAATTATCTTGTGCTATTAACGAATGAAAATTTCCTGATTTTGACTATCAGCCTAGTCTTCAAAAAATTCTCTTTAGCCAGGTCGATTTGACAATGGCTTCTGCGTCGGGGAAACTTTTCTCTAAATCTCTTCGATATCGTTAATTAACCTCGTAAGCTGCAGGGTTCTAATCGCGTTTCGGCTTCATTTTAAAACTTCTGTCAACTCAGTTTTGTGCACAAGGTCTTTCGGTGCGAGATATTGCATTATATTTTTACTTTAGTGTCGCACATATATATACACACACATTATATTGATAGATATTATATAACGTTTGGTTGTATTGTCTTAGCAAAGCACGTGGCTGGCCGGTCACGCCGCAGGCGGCCGCTCTATAATTATATTATAATGAGATTTCGCTCAGGCGTAGCGCACACGTGTCTAAGAAGGGCGCGAGGATTTCTGCTGACAGTCGATTTTTGAATTTGTGTATTCTCTGTAGAAGTGTTGCTGACTATTTGAAACTGTGAATTATATTTCTGTTTTAAAACAAAGATAGGCCTACTGAAGCATTACAACTGAGTTTGTGTTCAGTCAAGGTTATGCTACACAGTATAATTAAGCTACAAATACGTAGACTTAAGTGAAACAGTGAACAGTAAATAGGGTAAGTACAAAGGAGCAGTGGCGGCGCAAGACACTTCTTGTAACCAGGGCATAGCCAGGGCAGTCATACAAGTAACCAGTGCAGAGGGCGATTTATGGAGAGCGCGGTAGCGCGAGCTTAAATGGTGACCATATAACGTGCCTGTCATAAATCGCCCCCAGGACTATCATAGTTGTCTATAGTTAGGAGGTCAGATGGGCGAAGCCCCCCGGAAGCTGAACGCTTTTTGACATTTGTAGAGCAAATTTTAACATTTCAGTGAATTAAGTGAATTTATATCTCAGGGTATAACAAATATGCCCGAACAAATTCTGGACAGGGCAAAAATTCTGGCAGGGCATCGACCAGTGCAAAGGCTTTTTTACCAGGGCATTTGCCCTGGCGCGCCCTGGTGTAGCGCCGCCCCTGCAAAGGAGACAAGTGAAGTTGATAGAACTATTGACAACAGAGGGAAAGTGTTGACAACATCCATCTGTTAAAAGACCGGAAAATTGAATTTTTAACTCACGAGTTCATTTGGGACTTAGTCTGCGTAGGTGACGACGGAACTGTGGACTGTTTACTAGTGTTTAGGCCTTCACTTAGACCAAATCTAAGAATCCAAATCATGTCAGACCCACAAATAATGTTGGATCGCCTCTTGGTCGGGTAGACTTTGAAACATTATTGGTGACCATGACGCCTCAAATTCTACTAGACCAAGAGGCATTCAAGTTAGAGTCCAATGACAACATAAAACTTCAATTGACTGAATTATGAGAAAATAACTGTCATATGCATTAATTGTGGGTAGGTGTTTTGTTAGGCTATAGAGTGGGTAGGCGTGGTTTATATGTAATTATGTATATGCTTGTATAGTATAATGACACTATATATAGGTAAAGAACTGTATTAGGATTGGCCAATGTAGATTTAGTATAGTGCATGTGGCCTTAGCCAATCGCAAGAGTTGTATGTGCATGCCTGTGTATGTATCCTGTATATAAAAATCGTAGTTGATATTATTAAATCAGTCATAACGTGTTTGACTCAGTTGGTCGGTTTAATAGAGCTGACATTTTGGTGGCAGCTTTGCGGGATGCGAATATCCCTGGCTACGCAACAGAAGAGACTGTTTGTGTGTGACCAACGTAGAGAGATAACTACAACAAAATAGTTATCTGTGTCTGAGTGGTCGAGTGGGCCCATCCACAAGTCGAACTCGGACGGAAATCAGCAGTTGGTTAGTGGATGCGATAAGGGCTGATCATATTTAGGTCTGAGTCGTATCCGCTGCCTTCTGCGTGATTTGGGGTGCAACGGAGGAGGCCACGCTGATTCGGAAACAAGGAAATCAGACGAAGCCAAGCAGTTCGGTATCCAGGTCAACAGTACACGCGGTGACTGAAGCGGACGATTTCTGGTGCCGTGAATTGGAGAACAAGCCGTGCAACGGATCGACAGGCGAAGTTCTGGATCGACAGACGGTGAACAAGTCGGAGACAACCGGATCTGTTGGTGATTTCAACGATAACGGAAGAAAAGAAAACCGTGGTTGAAGATAAGTTGAATTTGTGTACACAATAGCTTGACATTTATCACTTTTGTGTGTAATTTTGCTTTGTGTACTGATTATTTGGTTCTTGAATAACGTGTCAAGATGGAGCGTCTTTCAAGTGAAAGAAGAGCTCAGTTAAAGAAAATGTCGACCGAGAGGGTTAGAGAAGCGTTGGTAAGGTATGGTAAATCGGAGGATGAAATGGTTTTGCTTGACAGAGAAGCACTTTTGGAAGAGTTGGCTATGGCGTGGATTGCAGAAGAAGGAGAGGAATATGAAGGAGCGTTTGCAAAAGTGGAAGAAGAGAGTAGAGAGTTGGAGGGGGAGAGGCAAAGAAGGATGAGTGAAGATCGAGAGGAGAGATTGAGAATGGAGGATATGGCGCTGAAGAGGGAGGAGAGAAGAGAAGCAATGGCTTTGAAAGAAATGGCTTTAAGAAGAGAGGAAATGGAGATGAGAAAGGAGGAGATGGCATTTCAGAAAAAACAATTGCAGATGCATATGGAGAACATGGAAGCAGTTTGGAAGAAGCAGCAGGAACAGATGGAGGTAGAGAGATTAAAATGGAGGGAGCGTGATGAAGAAAGGTTAAGAAAGAAGGAGGAGGAGAAAACGCCTATTGTGAAAATGAAAAGGCTAGGGGATGCAATGAAGCATGTTTTACCTAGGATGCCTGCTGATTTGGGAGACATACCCCTGTATTTTGAAACGGTTGAAAATGCTTTCAGAAGTTTTAAAGTCGAGAAGGCGTTTTGGGTAAAACTGCTCTTACCCTTAATGACATACAAAGCAAGAGCAGTGTTAAACAGACTGGCTTTTCAGGACCATGATGATTATGATCGGGTCAAAGATTATATTCTCCGAGAATTTAAACTCACTGCCCGTCAATACAGGTCACAGTTTTTTGAGGCCAAAAAATTGCCTGATGTGACTTTTACTCTGTTTTTAATACCAGATTAAAGAACATTTTTAATTATTATTTACGGAGCAGAGATGTCAAACAGAGCTTTGAAAAGCTGGCCGATCTAATGGTGGCCGACAGGCTGAAAGAATCCTTGGCACCGGGATCACTTCAGTTTGTTCTAATGAAAGAGGGAACAGATTGTTTGACATCTGATACTATCGCCGAGTTGGCCGATCTCCACGTAAATAATAAAATTGGTTTTTTGGGTCAACCGAAAGCATTTTACAGTCAACAACCAAAACCTCAAGAGAATTATGTTCAGCAGGGCAAGGTTCAAGGTAATGGAGGCATGAAGGACATGTCTGTTAAGGAAAAAGTATTTCCAAGTAAATATGTAAGACCTGAAGAGAGGAAAGGTTTTACTGCAGAAAAGAGTGAGAGAAGATGCTGGGCTTGTGGTGATAAGTCACATCTTTTGAAGAATTGCTGGAAAAAGCAATCAAAAGAAGTTTCTTCTAGGGCGTGTGCATTAGAAGATATGGAAACACCGGTTATTCAGGTGATTAACAGACCAGAAAGTGAAAATTTGGAATCGACCGAGACTGAAGCGAAGGTCGTAATGAAGTGTGTGGTGGAGAATGAAAGAAAGATAAGCAGGGCAGAGAATGAAAGAATGAAGGAAGAAAATTTTAATTGCCCTAAGCCTGATGTGGTTCTTAAAAAAGCGACTTTACAACATGTGTCAGTGGAGATCAGACAGAATGGAAGTGAGAATAGACGGATAAATTGCCTAGTTGATTCTGGGACAGAAATTCCCGTGCTAAGTCAGGAGGTAATAAAAGGTGTGCCTGTGGAAGAAATGGGAAGAGTAAGCATTCAATGTGCTGCTGGCCAGCCGATTTCTGCTAAATTGGTCAAGCTTGAATTGAGAATGGCGAATAATGAAATCGATGACAATGGCAAGTGGCTAAATAGTGGACCTTTTATGCCAATCATATGTGCAGTTGTTGAAAACATGACGGGAAAAGAAAACTGTCTTCTTCACCCAGAGTTCATTGCAGATTTAAAACAATTGCCACAAATTCATATTTTGGACGCACAGGTGCAGTCAAATGTAATGAAAAGGGTACAAAAGATAAAAGCTGAACAAGAGATGAGTAAAGAAGTAAGCCAAACTGAAGAGGCAGATGATTTGGAGAAATCTGAAACAACAGATATACATTTGGATAGTCTTATTGACACAGAGAAAACTGGTGTAGATAATAATACATTATCATCACAACAACAAGTAACATCATCATCGCAACAACTACAACAGCTTGTAGATTTATCAGATTCTGTTTTGTTTGCCAAGCAACAACAGGAAGATGAGTCTTTGCGGAAATGGTTTGATAAGGCGAGGGAAGATAATTCTGAATTTTGTTTGTGTAATGGTCTGTTACATAAACGAGCCATTATAATTGGGCAGATCGTATTACAGTTGGCTGTGCCAGAGGAAAGGCGGATGCAGATAAAGAAATTGGCACATGCATCAGTTTTGGGAAAGCACTTGGCGAGGATAAAACCCGAGAGCGGATAAGTTTATCTTTTATCTGGCCGGGAATCAGACATGATATCAGTGAGTGGTGTAAGTGCGGCGCTGCGTGCCAATTCAAAGCTTTGAAAAGTCCTGATATACAAACTCAATTAAAACAATATAGGCCTACCCATCAGTACGATAAACATGCCAAAAAGAAATCGTTTGAACTGGGAGACGCAATTATTGTTTTGTTGTTCCGCACCTTATCTAACAAATTAATGTCGAGATGGCATAGTCCTTGCAACATTTTGCAGGAAAGATCAAAGGGCTCATATTTGGTTGACATGGGCGATGGTAGTAGAAGGGTTGTGCATGCCAATAAAATATGCAGATTTGTAACAAGAGCATTATCATGTGGCCATGTTGTGGACGAAAATGAAGCGTGTGGAAAGATACATGAAATTCCAGTGAAAACTGAAACCGAAACTAAGCCGTTGCAAATGGGTCATAAACAAATTGATCATTTGATTGTTATACAACAGAAACAATTGTTGAATGTTTTGCATAAATATTCTGATAGTTTTTCTGACAAATTTGATTTGTGTATTGTAGTAGAACATGAGGTTAAACTGTGCTCTGACTGTGTATCGAAAGAGTTTTCTGCGTACCGTGTACCACTGATTTATCGATCTGAAGTCAAGAGACAGATCGAGGGTCTGAATGCCATGGGCGTCATGAAGACGTCGAACAGTCTTCTGGATGCGCCATTGGCGAAAGTAAAGAAAAAGGATGGTTCGCTTCGATTGGCTTGTGACTATCATATCGATAGTTTTACAATTGAATGTCAATATTCGATGTCTATTGTTGATGAAATTCGTATGAAAGTTGGTTAAGCTAATGTCATTTCAGTGTTTGATTGAAGTGTTTATTGGACACGTGATTGGTTCGAGTTATAAGAAAATGGAACCTGATAAACTGAAGACAATGACAGACATGACTAGACTATCAGCTAAGAAGTAATGGAGACTTTTGATTTGTTTTGTTTAGTTAGTACAAACAGTTTATAAAAGACTTTGCCAAAATTGCGAAACCATTAGCTAATAAAACTGGAAAGAAAACGCCTGAAAGTGTGTGCTGGACAGAAGATCATCAGAAAGCATTTGATGAATTAAAACATTGCTTCTGCCATAATGTTGTACTTGAAATATTGCAGTTAGGTCAACCAGTAAATTTATATTGTGATAGCATGTGAGGCAGGTGTTGGTAAATCCTGCCCAGCTACATCAGTATGGCCCTGAAATGGACTATTTGGGGATAACTCATGACAGATAAAGATTTAGTTGTGATCCAGACAGTCAGAGCTATTCGTGTTTATTATTAGCATTGTTTATTTTTATTAGTATAAAAAAATGTGCATGCGTAAAGAGGTACAACAGTTCGAATCATGTGTATTGGTGGCCAACAAGTTATTAGGTCGTAGACTTGTAGTGCTATTACATATCATCGTGGCTGGAAGCCAGTGTGTGAAGGAGTAGTTTTTGGGTGTTGCCTTAAGATAAACATTGAATTTGATGTTCAGAGAGCGATTGTATGCTGTCTGTTATGACAATCCTACACAGTAACATAGATAGTGGAGTCATGAAGATTAAAAGACTTTTAGTGTTGACCGTATAACAGGCCAGATTATCAGTCAGAAATTGACTCCTAGCCAACAAAATTGGGCAAGAAGCATATGCCGTTGTTTGGGCGTTGTCCAAATTAAAAGATATTATTCTGGGCTCTCACATAATGGTAGACACAGATCATAATCCTCTGACCTACTTAAGCACGACCATGTATAAATCAGCCAAGCTAGTACGCTGGGGATTGGCGATACAAGCTTTTGATCTAGAACTTAAATACGAGAAGGGAAAATTGAACGTGGTAGCGGACTGCCTTTCTAGACTTTAGATTACGGCCTAAAGTGTAATGTAATGTACATATGGACCCAGGGAAAACATATGTAGTGTATAGTCTTTGTGTTTTTGTGTTTTTATGTGTTTTTGAATTACTATTGTGTTGATAATTGCATTGTATTCAAGTTTGCAAATTTATATGATTTGCAAACTTGAAAAAGAAGGATAAGAGGTATGTCATATGCATTAATTGTGGGTAGGTGTTTTGTTAGGCTATAGAGTGGGTAGGCGTGGTTTATATGTAATTATGTATATGCTTGTATAGTATAATGACACTATATATAGGTAAAGAACTGTATTAGGATTGGCCAATGTAGATTTAGTATAGTGCATGTGGCCTTAGCCAATCGCAAGAGTTGTATGTGCATGCCTGTGTATGTATCCTGTATATAAAAATCGTAGTTGATATTATTAAATCAGTCATAACGTGTTTGACTCAGTTGGTCGGTTTAATAGAGCTGACAATAACTGTTAAACATCACAGATCACCTTGCTCGAAGCTTAACTGTATACATCAATCTAAATTAAACACAAACTTGAACTAACCGGTCTATAACTCGAACTAATCTGACCTATAACTGACGTATAGCTAGTGAATCACGTAATCATGACCTACAACTATGAATAAAATCAAATCAAGTGTTTATTACCTATAGCCTAGCATCGATCCCACCAGAGACTACATACGTTGCATACAGAATATGTCAATAACTGACACCATAATTGTTTTCACTTTTATCCGTTTCTACATGTTTCGGAATTCGAAAGTTAGGTCTAGGAATATATATATAGGAGATAATTTTTCATGACGACTGGAAATTTATTCTTCGGGCTGCTTGCGACAGACTTTGTTGGACATTACTTCCATGCTGCCGCATAAACGTTGAGCTTCACAGGAGCGACTTCTTAACGACAACGACGGTGGTATTGATATCCGTCACAGATGTACAGCCTGCAAATTGAAAATGCACCTTTCGTATAAACGGTGTGACACGTTGGGCGATTGGCTAGAACGCACGGCTTGTAACGCAGAGAGTATGGGTTAAAGCTTCGCCCGAGGCAGTTTCTGTGTAGGGACCTTGAGCAAGTCCTTCACTCACTATTGCTCTGCGCCAATGATGTTCTGTCATATGGCCGTGTGTACTTCTGACCTTTTGGAAGGAGGGCAATATCAACTACAGTTTATTTTATTGTATTGCATTACACGATCCGTACAGTGAGTTGTAATCTAACCCAACCAAGATTAATATGCCACTTTCTTCGAGGTTCCCATACTACTAGTCTTAGGGTAAATATCAGCAGTAGACTGAATAAATTGGAGGTAGATGTTCACCACAAAGAGCCAGAGAAGAGGAGAATTCGTCTTTCAAAATCTGTAACATTCGGCGAACTCCTTCTTCCCCCTGCAAAAGAGCAACAACCAGAGAGGTCTATAACGACAAAATATCAATTCTAGCCAAGTCGTATACATTGAATCTCCTAGTGTAAATTCTCAGCCAGTGTATACAAAATCGAATCTAATACTTTCTTAAAGACTAAGGCGTCTGAACTTCATATGCAGTGGTGGCCGGTTGTACAGTTTTTGGACTGGGGCGGGAGAAAAGTCAGTTGATCTAATGAGAATTAAAAATGGGACATAGGAGGTTTTGTTACCAAGAAACATTGTAGCCAACGTATGGCTAATTAAACGCAAAACTGGGGGGCTAAAATGTGTTTATCGGGGCTAAGAGAAACGAGGGGGCAACTTTCCAGCTAGTAGGTACAACCCATTAGCTGTCGGTAAAACCGCCACTGTTCATCTATCCATGCTTCCTGCTAGGTAGAATAAATCTGACATTTCAATTCAATCTATTCATATTGTGTATAATTTATCAAATACTCATATACTAAATTGCTTAAACATTTGGCTTACAGATTTTATGTTTAAAGTTTTACAATACAACCTATTTGTTACTATATCTCACGTTGTAACTGAGTGCGAAGACAGCTGGTCGTCCTATGAAAACGACTCTAGCCCCGAGGGCCAAAGCCTTAACAATGTCTGTTCCATGACGGACCCCTCCGTCCACGTAGACCTCGCAGCGACCACCGACCGCCCTTACGATGTCTCCGAGGACGTCTATCTATAGTACGATAAAAAAACAGTATTCATTTTACGTGCAACATTATTTCGTCACGAGGCAGAAGTCAGTGACAACGACACAAAGAAAGGCAACACTCGCTGCATGAAAAACGAATAGCAGTTATAGGCCTATACATCAATTGAAAGAATTAAGGTCCCATGCGATTCAAGGGAATGAAGTCGCTATACTTTACAAACAGCTAAGGACCTACTGTTTTGCTTAGAATATCCTTTCTGAGTAAGTGTCGTGTTCAGAGGGTTTCAGAGTTTTTTTTACAAGAGGTTAGTTCAATATCGGGTCCTGCGATATAGTCCCGTGAATGGATAGCGCGCAAAATTCCCACCAGGGTAAGAAGGTGTTTTAGAATTTCTTGCCAGAGTGAGGGATCCGGTGATGCAACTCCAGCCGTTCAGAGACAATGTCGAAGTAACTGCTTGCTGCAACATTCATAATTGAAATGCACTGGTGTATATAGGTGCTGCTAATTAGTAATTTCCGATAAGCGACTGATTCATTTCCCAGAAGACACTAAAACATTATCCGAAATGCAGAACTGAATTTTTTTTAACGCATTTTTACGCACTACTAGGAAAAAAACAACTGACGACATCTCACTTACTGACGCTGGAACGGTGTCCAGTTGCCTTCCACCGTGAGTGGAGACCAGAATACCCGCCGCTCCGCATTCCACCGCCAAAATTGCATCTTCCGCTACAAAGACAATCGTATAGTGTATCTTTAAGTTTCGTTGGGACATGTCCAATTACACGACTGATATAAGTTTTTACTAATCTAGGAGACGCAGAGCATCTGCGTGCCAGTTTGGCTAAGTTTACCTTCCGTGGAAACTTCCAGGTAGTCTTGCGATCATTCGCGTCTTCGAGCTCCTCCTCGATGGCGTCAGAGAATGATTCTTGTTTTATCTGACTGAAACTTAAAGCTTGAAACTTAGCCCAAGTTCAAATGAAATGCTGGCAGAGATTCTGATAATGATGATATCACGTGCCTGTCTTGTTCAAAGTGTGTTGCATATTTACCACTGAGGATGCCTTTGACAATGAGAGGAAGTTTGATTTCGGATTTCAACCACTTGACATCTTCCCATGTGACAGACGTATCGACATCAAAGCTGTCCGTTGCGCTCGGCTTTGCTCCCTCCAAGGTCCCCATTCTGCAAAACGGACTAACAATCAAATCTCAGAATCGCTTAAATCGAATTAGCGCATGATCTTATTCATACTCATGAAAGGTGTGATTTGAAGGAATTCTTCTTTAGCAACGTCATATCTGGGTGGAACGGATGACATATATGCTTTATATTCTTTCACACTGCAGATCTAGCACTTGTTGTTGCCTTCTTGGAAGCTGGTGGTCACCACTCTCCAGTATCCTGAGGATAGATAGGCCTACTCAGGCAAATATTACTGGTCAAGCTAGAGAAGCAATCTCATTAGTTGAGCAAATGGTTGAAACACCTGAGGCAGTTTGTGCATGGATTTCATTCACTCATATGACAACTTTTCAACGTGGGCTTCATATTGTCTTCTCCTCATATGTCTTACCAAATTGATTTAACAGGATGCTGATAGTCCGCAGCGAAGGTGGTCTTAAGTTTTATGATATCCTTGTAGTTCGAAGACAACGCCAAGTCCGATTTAGACTTCAATACACTTATAGACTCTGTAATCTATGCGTTCAAAGAATGATCGACTCAGTCTGGCGCTCTACTGAAGGTACCTCACCCCTACCTTCCCTCCAACTGACTGTTTGATGTCACCATTGCAGGCCATTTTAGCAGAGCAGCCTTTTCGTCAACCTCTGCTCTCGTCGCCCTCAAGGTCATGTGAATTGAACTCACTGCAACCACTTTCATATGCTAAGCACCGGTATGTCAGAAGTGAGTGATGTATTGCCTGTTTACAGTCTAAAATACCAACGCTGGATCCTTAAGACAGAACCATTTATTTATCGTCCAAACCCTAACCTGTGTTTATCAACAATGATTGTGTCGAGGCTGCTGATATGTTACCTGGAGGAAAATTCTCTCTTATCCAAACAACAACTCATTTCAGGAGGATTTATTCCACAGAGTCTGTGTTATAATGAATTATTGCTGATATTTGGTGGGCCCTTGATCGAAGTCAGGTAGCCTTGCCTGCTATCTTCGATGTAAGCAGGACTATTGACAACGTCGATCGACCACGTCACTCTTTTAAAAGGCGTTTGATAATCGTGGGGGTCGTCGTCTTTAGGGGTTTGACCATAGCAGTCGTTGGTTTTGTTCAACTCGCTAAACCTGGTCCCCGGTCTCATTTCGGTTGTCACAATTTTCCAATACAGGCCCTCTGATTTATATCTTTTAGATGTAGCACAAGTCATATTGCTGCCGTTTTGGAGGCATCTGCTCACCACGCAAATGTGTATGCTGAGGATTCTCAGGCAAATATTGATGATCAAACTAGAAAAGCAATCTCTTTAGTTGAGCAAATGGTTGAAACATCTGAGGCAGTTTGTGAATGGATGTCATCCATCCTCATCTTTCTCGGGTTAATGACTTTCAATCCGGTTTAAACTCTGAAGCTTAGCAAATTGTATCCAGTGGGATTACTCTACCTTAAGGAGCTGTGTATTTTGCCATAGAGGAGTATACAGTCATATGGGCTCCGTATGTCCCACGCAATAGTTGTCGTTGTTGAATAAAATCGGGGATAATCGACATTACCCCTCTCAAACCATTAGAGAGCTATACTTGTAAAGGAATGGAAAACTTTCCCATTTTACTGCTTAGAGTACCTACCACTGATTCCCACTAATTAATTAATTCATTCTCCTACTCACTCATTTCACTCCCACATGTAAGCTTACGTCTCCACACGTCTACCAACCATTCATCGCATCCTGTGTATAGAACACGTGTAAGTCTTTCTGCACACACAGCATATAGCCGCAACAGTAACAGCAACATTAGCAGCAGCAAGAGTAACACAAGCATGCGTACGTAGATGATGGTATTTAGACATCATGAATACAATTTATGGATAGGCCTACATAAAGCACACATTCCAAAGTTCGGTTTGCCCTGTTTAACGATAATATTGTTGTATGACAAGAAAAGAGCCGTTGACGTCAATGCAGATTTAGTATTTCGGTTTTGTTTTTAGTAATTCGTTTTCAAAACTGTATTTTGCGAGCCTTCTGTTAGATTTACGTCACAGTAAACTTAATATTATTTAATTCAAAGCATGTTTCAAAGCTCGTTAATCTCAATCATGGGCGGCGATCATGGGGGACGGGAGGATATGTCCCCCCACCTTTAAGAGTGAGAGGGGACACACCATACATTTCCCCCCACTTTTTGAGGAAACACCAAAAAAGACCAAGAAATGTCATTGCGCGTGAGGGTTTTTGGTGCCTTTTCGAACAGACGAGGTAAAGAAGAAATTTTTGAGCAGAAGTGTCCCCCAAAATTGTGAGAAAGTAAGAATACAAATTTATAGGGTTGAATTTCGAAAAAGGACGTGTCCCCCCACCTTTAAGAGTGGGGGACACACCATACATTCCCCCCCCAGTTTTTGAAGAAACACCAAAAAAGACCAAGAAATGTCATTGCGCGTGAGGGTTTTTGGTGCCTTTTCGAACAGACGAGGTAAAGAAGAAATTTTTGAGCAGAAGTGTCCCCCAAAATTGTGAGAAAGTAAGAATAAAAATTTCTATGGTTGAATTTCGAAAAAGAAATTTTAGAAAGCGGTCAAAAAAGTTATGACGGGGGACTCTGACAAAAGATGTCATCAACTTTTTTTAGGAGATGAATTGGGAATTTTCATGGAGATTTTTTCACGGTTGAATTTTTAAAGTGGTCAAAAGTTATGACTCTTGAGAAAAGGTGTAGAAAAAAGTTGTAAAAAGAGGTAAAGGACTAAAAAAAGGTCATGAACTTTTTAAGGAGATGATTTGGAAATTTTTTTGGAGATTTTCTAAGGATACATTTTTTTCTGAGAAGAATTAAATGTTCTTCGGTGACCATGGCCGACTTGTCCTCCTCCCTCCACCTCTCAGACAAGATCGCCCCCACTGATCTCGATACAGTTCTTTCTGCCTTCCTGCCAACACACCCCAGGTAGTATCTCCAATCCATAGGTGCGGTGACCATATACTAGTCTACACCTTCTTGTTCTGTTACACTTTTCTTCTTCGTTCCTTCTTATTATCTACTAATAAATGCTAACATTTCAAAAGAACGTAGGCCTAATTAAATTTAAAGAAGACATTTTTAACAATAATTATAGTCTGAAGAAGGAAGCTGACCGGAAAGGAAAGTAGTCAACGTATCGGATAACGACGACTTTGTCTCGGAGTTTACTCGTCAAAACCTTAAATAACTCGGCCATTGATTTACAATAGATTACTCCGAAAGGTATTATGAGCATCGTACGTGGTAAAGAACAGATTCGCCAGGATTTTTAAAAGTCGAGAGCAGGATCAGAGGGCCCGTAGAGTAATGGATAACACACTGGCGTGAGGTGCAGAAGGTACCAAGATCGAATCCCGTAGCCCTCCATAAGGTTTACTCAGCCTTCTACTCGCTAGATGGCGGCGGTAATTAAGTGAGTGTTAGGCCGTGATTGGCGCCCTGCGTGGCTGCCGTTAAAAAACAGTTGTATTCGACTCCTGTAAAACTGTTATCATGTGCTTCTACTGTATACATGTATATAAGGCGCTCTGCGTGGCTGCCGTTTCTACTATATGTATGTTCACTGTACAGCGCAGTGCGGTTAGCAGGCGCTTAATTAAAGAAAATATATTATTATTATTATTATTATTATTATTATTATTATTATTATTATTATTATTATTATTATTATTTTTATTATTATTATTATCATTATTATCATTATTATTATTATTATTATTATTATTATTATTATTATTATTATTATTATTATTATTATTATTATTATTATTATTATTATTATTATTATTATTATTAAGACGATTGCGCACCAGTAAGACGAGGTGTATTGTTAAGTGTGTGGATATAAAGATAGATTCGACACAAGTTGCCTCTTTCTGTCGTCCTACACTTTTGCTCTGACTATCACCCACATAACGGAATTTATCGAATTAATCGTAATGGTAAACTCCACACTTCTAAAGCCCCACTCGAAAGGCAAGCGCAGGGCACCAGCTTACTTACGAGCCATGCAGTAAGTTTCCAGGCGGAAGTCAAAAGGAGGTCCGTGTCCGGTTTCTAGATCAAGACATAAGGCAGAGCAACTTCTTGGGCGGGTGTCGTTTAGGTCGAGAAGAATTGCAAGGCGGAGGATCAGATGAGTCAGGGTAGAGTTCTTGAAAAGGATATACTTTAGTTTGAGAAGAAGGCCTGGGGTGATAGATAAAGGAGCTTGAGGCGGATGATGGAGATACTTAAAGCAATTTCAAGATCCGTTGAAAACTTCTAGAGAAACGCAAGTTCGACATCTCTGTATGATTTGCTGCACTCTGTATAAAAAGGTGGAATCATCGAAACGAGTTTCAGCTGGACTTCTGTAATTGCACGTAAAGTCCTGGGTATACGAAAGACAAATCCTACAGAACATCTACCTAACCTCGTTCAAAGTCCTGTCATCTACACGATCGGCAAGGAGAATCTGAAGACTGCTTCCGTCTGTCAAGTAGCAGCAATAATATTTAATTAAAGTCAATCGGTAACGTTTAGGTAAATAGGATATATTGAGTTCGATTACTGAACTGATCTACTAATATATTTTTCAAAATTCAATCAAATGACTGAGGCGTGAGTTCATTTGTGTAAACCTAATGTGATTTACTGTATACCTGTCACTACCAAACAGTGGCGCCGATAATTTAACACTACACTCTTAATTTACCTCTAACTTACTTCCAGTTGTGGCCTGCCTTTGGAAAGTTTCGCCGTTCGCTAATTCTGTTACCAAGTATCGGCCTGTCGACGGTAAGGACAATGGCCTTGAAGTCCCTCCTCTCTGCCCATCGGACCAGTCGAAGTACGAGGTCTCGACGGGTGAAGAAGTTCAGCTGGAAGAATTTCAGGCAGTCACCAGCCGCATCAGCCACCTCGTCAATGGACCGTGACGCAGAGCTGCTCATTGTATAACCGACCTTCATGGACATGGCACCTGAAATCATTCGCAGAGATGGCACACAGAGGACCTGGCCTTTAAAGCCGAGAGTAGGCCTACGAGTTCGAGCCTCAACTCGGGTAGACACCGAGTAAGGACTCTGAGCAAGTCCTTTACTTATAGTTGCTCAGCGCCATCAATGTTCTGTCGTATGGCCGCTGGGAATTCTGAACTTTTCAAGGAGGGAAATATCAAATACAACTGTATTGTGTTGTGAGGTTACCAAAGGCCGCCAAGTCGACAATCAGCGCATAATTTACTCAGTAGTGATAAGTTGAGTACTTGCATTAAGTTTCTGTACCGCTGTAAAGACTTCAAGCTATACCCCTCTTTAAAGTCATCCCCGGTCATCTTAAATCGATTTCAAGTTACCCCTAGGGTAGCCTGAACGCGATTTAAAGTTACCTTTGCGGTGTGCATATTACCCCCGTTGTGATTTATCTAAATTGATAAATTCTTATGCTTACAACTCATGATACGTTTAATGAACAGATGAACGATAAACAGGTGAAACATACAACATTGAAATTATGTCTCAAAATCTGAAGAAAAAAGTAAAAAATGCGTGTTAGCTGCCCCATTTCAGCTTGCTAATACCACGAATATAAGCATTAATCGTATGCTAATGGCTATCTAAAAATAATACAGGCAGTTACCAAAATATTTTAGTTAATTACAAGAATTGCGTGTTTAATATGTAGTTCATGTAAGCGTGACCTTCAGAGAAAGATAACTTGTCATGCATCATGCACTAGGGGGTAATGAGAGTTTAATTATAAATATTGACAATTATTTTTATTATTATAAGAGATAGTCGAAAGGGGCCCCATTAACTTGCAGGGGATCTGAAATCGTAGGGGGTAATCTGAAATCGATTTAAGATCCCCCCGTAATCTGAACACGTTTTTAAGTTACCGGGGGTAATGTGAAATGGGTACTCTGAAATTGCTATAGGCTACTGGTCTTATTCTTCGTTTGTGCTGTGGAATTCACGTACGTTTTGATGATAGTTTACTTGCGAGTCGTCTTGGCCTACGTGACTGTTTAGGGAAAGATGGACTTTCTGATACATAGTTGAGTCGTCTGGGTGTTTGAGCCGCCTAGAGCCTACATCATCATCTCGGTCGGGGAGTAGCAGAGTGCGTTCTTGGAGTGTCCTCGATCATGAGACAGGGCCCTATCGATCTATACTGACCGGCAGGCTACGATAGTCTGATCAACGGGCACCCTATGACTTGATGGATAGGTGGATGTGTGTTATCTTGTATACCACCAAGAAAATGCTCGACGGTCGCATTATCGTGTCCAGCAGACGTTACCGCCTGTCATCGCTCCAAATAATCAGCCTGTAGCTTGAGCCAGCGACGTTGAACATTATGCGTTCAACTTTGGATGTGAATCCGTTGCTTGGTCTCCACGTGTGGGTGCGGGGTGACGCCACGGGTGAACCTTCCATTTGTTTGTGCAGGCATACTCACTGACAATATTTCTGTTCTTAATAACATGTAACATTGATCCGGCTAGCGCGGAGATTACCTCACGTAATTGGAGTGGCGCTAAATAAATGAACTAAAGAAATAAATAAGTAGTTGTAGTCGTTCGTCAGCGTCGGGCGTCAAAAACATCACTGACGTCACTAAATGTCATCATCGTACAAAGCACCGTCTCAGCAGGGACTAACCTCTGGCCGTTCCCACTTCACCGTCCGGATGAGCGAATCCTTGTTGAGCCGTTGGTGATATGCAGACTGGAAAGGAAATGGGATAACCCAAGATTGTTGTTCCAGTTTCCCTCTTTGAAACATCACGAAGAACTCTTGGAATGATTTGGTATCTGTAAAGTTTGTATGCGCTGGCTGAACGTTTCAAGGTCATATCTATCTATACATATAACATCCATATAGCGTGTGTCCGTCGGAGGACGCTACGTCACACACGGTTTCTGTTCTATTGTGAAACAGAAACCGTTTGTGACGACAGTACTACCGTCTTGACGACGGCGATAAGAGCATTTTAACCAACGACATACGGTAATTGTATAGGCCTACACTGCCGTCATAATATGACGTCATAATATGACGGGTAATATGATCAGAGCATTTTAACCAACGACATAATTATATAGGCCTACACTGCCGTCATAATATGACGGGCAAATACATTAGTAAATATGTAGTTTCCCAGATCTGCGTGTCCATCGTACAATAAACGCTTTGGAATGTAGCGCCCCTCCCTTCGTGGCTGCAGTGTAATGTATGGAATGTCTGCTAACCATGCCCAAGAAGCCGCTGACCGACCTGTTTAGGGCCTGCATCGGGCGATGCAGGCCTTAAACAGCGCAATAGCACACGGGCGCCCGAAATTGGCCCGGCCTACGAAGAGTAGGCACTACGCAGGTAGGGCCTGGCATCAGTAGCCTCAATTGCGTGCTAAATATGACACGCAGATTAATATTCAATTATGTTAAGTGACCATGGGCGTCCGGAGGGGGCAAGGAGGGGCATTTGCCCCTGGATTTTGAAAATATAAAAAAACTAAAATCTTTTGATTTTTATGATTATTCCAACAGTCCCAAAAAACGTCATTTTGCTCCCGCTACAAAAATTTTGCCCCCTAGAAAATTTTGCCCCCCCAGAAATGTGTCCCTCCGATGGAAACATTCCTGCGAGCGCCCATGTAAGTGACTGTGTCCAATTGCAGGAGGAATCTACTTTGACCTTTTAGCAATCTTACAACGTATGCATGACTGCATCTGCATGTAATTGTAACTGTGATTAGGAACTTCTATAGCGTCGGTGTCTCAAGCATCAACTGATGGTGCACACCAAAATCAAGCCAAAGTCAGGTCAACATAATTATGTCACGAATATCCATGTATGATGACTTACAAAAACCATCTAACAATCGATGAGGACACAGTAGGATCAAAGTAATGCCGAAGTTATGACCAAGTTTTGAAGAT
This sequence comes from Allolobophora icterica, assembly GCA_963556255.1. Lineage (NCBI taxonomy): Eukaryota > Metazoa > Annelida > Clitellata > Crassiclitellata > Lumbricidae > Allolobophora > Allolobophora icterica. Next base: position 18,271,037 of record OY744609.1, on the reverse strand, counting down.
TTACGCCATTTAGATTTATTAAGTTGTCATGGAGTGCCCATTAGCAGAAATTCATGCTTAGGGGTACGTGGGTAAGAATGTTTGTCTCCTTGTGCTATCTTTATGTCGGTCTACCTACTTTCGTTCATATTTATGCAACGAGACACAGATACAGCAATACTTGGAGACGCACAACTGTAATTAGACCTAGCCGGCTGAATAGTGATGGCATTATTTATTTGGGGTGATAAAAGTGGGGGTACGGACGGTACCCCAGTCCAAAAAGTTGGATACGGGTACCATCGTACGCCTATGCGTGTTAGTTAAGTAACGTACGAAAACCTGTTCTACATCCATGTTAGACACATATTCAATCAAATCCCTTACGTTGCACTGCCCTGTAGCAGTATGGCAATATCATATGGGATAGGACATGTATAGGACCCACATGAGAATATCGGCACATTCTCACAATATCTTCAGTATATGGCGATGGTGTTGCGTCTGCCAGCTACTAACCGTTTGAAGGCGTTTCTGTTTTCGCCAAGTGTTACTTCATCGTCGGCTCCTCCAGAGTAGTAGGAGAAAACAAATTTGGTCAACGTCTCTCGAGCATATTTCTCAAAATCATCAAGACAAACAATAGTGTCTGAAGCCATGACCACAACTCGACGACTGTACTTTTGCTAACGATAGCACAGCTGTGCTTATGGTGAAGAAACTGTTCATATGCTGAAGACAACACAACATCCGGTTAAGGTACACCTACCTTTTGTATACAGCATAAGACCGAAAATATAGACTTTCCGACCGATATATAATAGGCCTTGTTTAAAGACTCCTAAAGTACGCTACAATCTGTGATAGAGTCAAGCCTAACAAATATCAAGGGCCCTGGTGTCTAATCGCCATATATGGTGCCTAATCGTCGCAAAAACTAATACTTAAACTCTACTTAATTGGCTCTTGGCTATCCAGTTACATCAGTAGGTCTAGTTCGGGCCTAGACCTAGACAGATAAACGTATAGGCCTATTAATCGACCGAAGGTGCAAAAGTTGGTCAATCGACTTTGACCTCAGGCAAGGACCAATGTTTGCAGGACTGGAATTAAGTCGCAATTAAACGTCGTGTGACGAGCGAAGCGGTGTCTCTTGCGGTCAGGAAGTATCATGTCTCGTTTGCACATCAGAATCAAACATTGTACGTGAAAGTAAAACGTTATATTTAATTTCACTGTAATGCCTACATTTACTATAAATATTGAAGTAATGTATTTGCAGTGTGCATTGTGCAACCATGCGGTGTTCGACCTTCAACAATTCTTATGTGTCTGAGATTAATGACAATAAGTGGTTACAAGAAGGCCCGTGAGCAGCCTAACTATGATAGGCCTACATATAAAGTTACCCACAAATTCAATCCAAACATAACGCCTAGAATCATGTTCAGCAGCTGCTTTATAGTTTCTAGGTATCGTTGCTAACTAGCCTAACTGTAATCATATGATTGCAGGTATCCCGACTTGCCAGCTAAGGCTAATCGCATAACAACACACCGCGGTGGTCGAGCTCGGTGGCCTTTATATAAATACGTTTCCTTTCTCACAAACAGGTGTCGCAACACTTCAATTTCACGCCGCATCTACAATTTTCTAACAACTTTCTATTCCTCCTTTATATTCCTGGGATCTTAGACAGGTCATGTGAAATCGATGACGTAATTTTGGACTTTTTTTATTTAGCCTAGCCTATCTGTAACTAGGATCTTGGTGGCAATCATGTGCTACACGGTGGTATAATCGGCAGCAGACTCGTCTTTAATCTTGATTTTTCGGTCGAGTAAGCTGAGCGAACTTCGCATAACAATCTTGGATAAGTTGCTCACGCTGCCAACAAGCACCATTTGAAACTGTCGTAGGCTGGGAAATAAGCGACAACTCCTTAGGGGTCATCCATAAGGGATGTCCGCAATGATGGGGAGGCAGAGGTTATTCAAATGCGGACAAATGCGGACAAGGCGAGGGGGTTATAACCAATATAGACGTCGGCATTTAAATTTCTGAATTGATAGTTTTTAAACACCTTGTTTCAGCCTTCCCCGAGTGCGAAAAGGTTAGTGAGGTGATTGCCTAAAACCTCATGCCGTGTACTCAGTACCGGGTAAACCAGTATGTTCAATATCCTTTAACATGGGCCCTGTTTAGAGCACCCTTTTCCTGAGTAAAGTCAGAATACTGCACGTCAACACACATAATTTATTACACGAAATAATTATTTGTTCATAAGAAAGCGACATTTATTTCATTTTAAACAATAATTTACACTAAGCAAATTGCAAATTTTAAATGTCAGCCATGCAACCAACTCTTTTGTAGCCTACGTGCCTTTCTTTTGGCTCAGCTTCTTTCAGTCAATATATAATCTACTAGTGGATTTGCCCGTCATTATGACGGGGGAGGAAGGCATGAAGGGAGGGTGTGAAGGAGGGATGGAGGAAGGGACAGAAGTAGGGCGGGAGGGAGGGAGGCATAGACAGACTTACTAATCGTTGTTTGTCCGTGTGTCAGTCCGTCTGCCTGTCTGGCTTTGCGTCTGTACGTATATCTCCTTAGTGCCGAGTGTTTGTAGGCGGGGTGAATTTCGGGTCCCCGTGTTATATTGCATCGGTTATAATCAGTCTTCTCATCGTCCTTGTTCCCCCTCCCCCTCAAGAGGGACAGAGGTAGGACGGGAGGGAAGGGAGGAGGCAAACAGACTTAATAACCGCTGTATGTCTGTGTGTCAACCCGTCTGTCTGTCAGTCTGTTTGGCCAGTGCCCAGTGTTCGTGGGCGGGGCCAATTTCTGGCGCCTGTGAGAGCGTTTATCGACACACAGAACTGGGAAATTAAATGTATAGATGCTGACGTTGAATTTGTTTCTATTCCGACGCGATTTGTTTCCTAGCATATAATATGTACTAGCGAGACAAGTTTCCTGTTGAAACTTACTTAGTTATTGTAGACAAGTTGTTGACGTCACTAAGGCAGAGAATTCTCGTTTACAACGAAGTTCCTTATATATTCCAACCCTGACAAGATTCGAGAATTTTTCATCAGGCTGCCCGCGACTTACATAAGAATTAGATGTCAGACTGCAAATCTCTTGTATATGACGAAATGGTCAAACTTGCTGATTGTGCAAAATCAAGAGCTAGGTTGTCCCACATCTGCTCCAACTAACCTATCCTTCCAACGTTCCTCCAACAGATCTCACCTCCCCTGTGTCTTATATACGTTTCTTCTTTTGTCCGAAATCTTGGAATCATCTTCGTTTAAACCTTACCTTTGCCTACCACAACACTCAGCTATCTCGCACCTGCTATATATGCACATTCGTGACCTTCGTCGACTGCGCCCAATACTTGATTACAAGACCATCTGCACAGTAAGCACCTCAACTGTCCATTCCAAGCTCGATTACTGTAATTCCCTCTTCTACAATATCGACTCTTTTCAATAAAACACTTGCAAACAGGCCAGAATGCCCTCGCCCGCTTAGTCACCAAAACTCCCAAACACCGCCACAAAACCTTATTTTGAAATCACTTCACTGGCTAAAAGTACTTCAGGGGAAACAATCCTTTACAAAATTGTATATGGGCCAACACATGACAACCATCATGCTGTCTCCTCAGCTTGACCTCCGCGGATTCTGAACTGGCATCAGAACGGACAAGGCAGCCTGTCTATTGCGGATTTGATTGGATATAGCGCCAGTAAATAAGGTGCGCCTCCCTGACGCGGCTCTTCTGTGGCGCTGAGAAATTTCGAAGATTTACATTAAAACCGAAAATCTTCTCTAAACAATCCCGAAAGTTTTTATCGCTTTGCATATGTTCATGTTATTGATGAACTTTAACTGTTCAGGTGAACACTGTTTAAGTAATTTGGGACAGACATTTTAAAAATAAACTGTGAACTGCTATGACCTACACACGTCTAATAACATTGAAACTTCTTAGTGTTGACAGTAGGCCTAATTATGCTTTACTTGATCTCAGTTGAAGACACAGTTTGCAGCTACTAAAAGTAGCAAATGTTTCTGAGCTGTAAAACAATGAAGCAAACATTCGAATTTTGATTATAATTTGACGTTAAGCGCATGTTGACAATTTAGGCCTATTGTACCAAGCATTTGAAAACCCTTAGAGAGTCCCAAAATGCAAGTAGTTAAAGTTGCGTTGCATGCATTGACTAATCTGAGTAGCACGGTGCACATCATTGACCATTAATTACTACAAGTTGATTATCATATTTTTACTGCATCTCATCATTCCATGCTCAATACGACAAGGCCCCCTCGTGTGTAATTAGCATGTTGCTCCCCGAGTGGCTAATCCGGCCCTGCGTGTATTAGAACGATATTACACTCTAGGCTTGAACATTCTAACAGGAATAACTTGTTTGTTGTTTCAAAATGCAGTAAAATGCAGTTGTTGATGAAGGATACTGCTTACTTTTCAATTTTAAATAGCATGTACTGGTCGACATTTTAAGTAAGGTGATTTTAAATAAGATAGAACTGCATTTTTTTTTAGCTTATTAAACACCTCCTGACTTCTTCCTTTCTTCTGGACGAATGCGCTCTTAGTCCCTTACCGTCAAAAGTCAAAACTGCTTATTATATACAGGGTGCGGCAAAATAAAGTAATCCCCTGCAGTGTGTTGCAAATTCTGTAGCAACCGCTTAGAATTTTTATATAAAACTTGGTAATGATATTGTCTGTTCACATCTACATAATACTTCCAAATGTTATTTAACAATCTTGAAATATGACAAAGTTATGTTATTTCAAACACGACACCCCCACGATTTTACATGGTTAAAAATAGTTACTTTGTAAAGAAACAAGAAAAATAAATGGTACAACTTGAAATATTTTTACAACAAAGCTTTACGAATTGCACTTTCAATTTTACATTTAGTGTTCAAAGTGTCCACCATTGGCCTGCACGCATGCCTTCAGCCGTTTGGTAAAGTTCTTGATGGCCTTGTTGATCGGCGCCTATCGTCCCATATTGACTGCAAAGCGGCTTTCAACTCGGCGATTGTCTTTGGCTTCGGCTGGAGTTTGTGACACCTTTCCAGCATGGCTCCCCACACGTGATAGTCAAGGGGGTTGCCAGATGAATTTACGTCACTGTGATGACGTTGCTTTTAAGCTGGTGCCCTGTTTTTTGTTTTCATAATAAATGCTACAGTACAACCAATAACGCAACCGTAAAATTTGCACGTTATAAAGCGTGGGCTTGTCTCTGTTCAAATAGCATAACTTAGTCAATTGTTGTGATAATATAATGTAATTTGGCAATTGTACGTAGATATGAATGACCAATGGCCGTGTAAATTTTCTTATAAAAATCCAACTTCGTTCTTGAGATATCAACCAAACACTGCAGAGGATTACTTTATTTTGCCGCACCCTGTAGACAGTTTGCCGCCTTTCAGAATGCCCGCTCGCGTAGGACCATTTAGCCACCAAATTTACGACTGACACTGTGACCTTGGGAGTTTTTAAGTTTTCTTGTGATCTGCGAATGTATATGTATGGCCGACTAAACTTGGATACCGGTATTAGCCTCGTCCTCGAAAGGTCTTTTTGGCAGGTCATTTTGACAATAGCTACTGCTTTATCGAAACTTTTGGCTAATTCGTTTCGACAGATCTATCTTTAGCTAACCTCGTCAGCCGGGCTCCGAGATGTGTTCGGCTTCTTTTTGAAACTTCCAGCTGTAAATGACTGGATGCTTTAAATTTTTAACCCACGAGTTGATTTCGGAATTCGTCTGCGTCAAAATATCATGTCATGGTAGAATTTGAGACGATCCAACATTATAGGTGACCCTGACCCCTCAAAGTCTACCTGACCAAGATGCATCCAGTTAGAGTCTATAGTGATAATGTAAAACTTAAATAATCTTTAATTTAAGTTTTATAAATAATCTGCGTCAATCATCTTCGATATGACGGCGTCGTTAAATAAATGTTACAACCGTTAAATAATCTGAATTTCATATAAGAATATAACTTTTAAGCACTACAGATCACCTTGTTCAAAGCTTAACTTACATCAAACCAAATTTAGGACAAACTTGACATATACGGCCCATTACTCGAACTAATCTGACCTATGACTGGCCTATATAATCGATCACATAATAATGACCTACATACTGTGTATAAAATCAAATCAAGTGTTTATTACCTATAACCTAGCATCGATCTCACCAAAGACTACATACTTTGCATACTGAATATGTGAACAATTGACACCATATTTTCACTTTCATCCGTTTCTACGTTTCTATTCCATTGGAATACGGAAGCTAGATCTAGGAATATATATATGACGACTCGAATGTTGTTCTCTGAGATGTTTGCAACAGACTTTGTTAGATATTACTTCCAAGCTGTAGTAACATAAACGTCGAGGTTCACAGGAGGGACTTCTTAACGACAACGACGGTGGTCTTTATATCCGTTACAGATGTACAGCCTGTAAATTGAAAATGCATATCTCATTTAAACGATGTGACACGCTGGCCGATTGGCTAGAGCGCTCGGATCGGCTCCAACGCCTCTCTACTGCCTTTGGGTTGGCTGGTGCTCCCTTAGAAAGGCTTCACTCCTATATATGTCTGAGCCCACAAACTGTGTGGTTGTTGAGCTCGGCATTGGGCAATTTACTGTACATTCTTTACACAGCTGGTATTAGTACTTTGCTGTCAGCAAACGGCCTCCTGCACCAGCTCTATGCTGATGATGTGCAGGCCTATGTTCACTGCCTCGCCACCGACGCAGTGTCTTCTGTATCGCTGATGTCCCATGCGATTGATTCTCTCTCATCATGGATGGCTTCAAATCGCTTGCTTTTGAATCCATCTAAGACCCAGTTTATCTGGATCGGTACCCGCAGGCAATTGGCGTCCATTGACCTGCGCCTGTTAGCGGTGACTTTTCCTCATATCTCTTTCTCTCTCACAGTTCGAGACTTTGGAGTAAGTTTGGATCTAGAATTCAATTTCTCACAGCATATTACTTTGGTCACTCGTAGTTGCTACTACCAACTACTCCAACACCGAGTTGTCTCACGATCTCTGCCTCTGTCTGTCTGTCTATCTCTGTCTGTCTGTCACACACAAACACACACACACACAATGTTCTGTGGCTCTTGTGGATGATTTCGTCACCACTAGACCTGATCATTGCAGTTCGGTACTTGTAGGCCTGCCTCTTAGGCGGCTAATTGGGCGCCTTGATAGGGTTCTCCGCTCAGCGGCTCGCCTCACTGGCCACCTTCCTAAACATGATCCTGTCTCTGCCTATATGCGTGACGTCTTTAACTGGCTCTCTGTTTCTCAGAGCATCTCCATCAAGTTGCTGCACATGATTGGCGGCGCCTTCTTGGCTGTGCTCCTTACTACCTGTCTGATCTTTGTCGACCTGTCTCTGACCCTGCAGCCCGTCGAGCTCTCCGCTTTTCGGCAAGGGGCTCTTTTGGTCACGCGTGCTCGCACTGCTTTTAGACAGTGTGAGGCCTTTTCGGTTGTGGGGCCCTACAACTAGAATGGCCTCCCTCTAGACATTCGCTTTCTGCCTCGGTTAAACTTGCCTGTTCTATATTAGTCCTTCAAATCACAATTCTTTAGCTGTGGATAATCTGGGAGCGCCTCTGCTTAGATCTCTTTAAAAGGCGCTATATAAATTCTCAGAATGAATGAAGGCAGAAAGTACGGGTTCGAGCCTCGCCCGAGGCAATTACTGTGTAGGGACTTCACTCACAATTATTACTCTGCACCATCGATGTTCTGTCGTATTGTCGTGTGCATGCACTTCTGAACTTTAGAAGGAAGGCAATATCAAATAATGTTTATTTTATTATATTGCATTACACGATCTGAACTCTAACCGAACCAAGAGACAATATGCCACTTTTGACGACGCTCATCCTACTGATCTACGGGGAAAAGCCGTTGTAGACTAGATTAATTGGAGATAGATGCTCACCACAAAGCGCTAGAGATGAGGAGAATTCGTCTTTCAAAATCTGCAACATTCGGCTAACTCCTTCTTCGCCCTGCAAGAGAGAAAGACACAGATATGAACAAGAAAATATTTTTTTAAAACTCGAAAATTAACAAAAATTCAATAACGGCAAGTTAAGGAAGGATCGTAATTGAATCTCGCAGTGTAAAATTCTAAACCCTTATGCACAACAGAATCTGAACGGCTATGAACTTTCTTAAAGACTAAATGTGTCTGATCTTCATTTGTCTATATTTCCTGTTCGGTAGAATAAATCAGTCATTTCAATTCAATCTACACATATTGTGCATATCAAATAATCATTTACAAAAATAACTAAGCATTTGGCTTAGAGATTTTATGTTTAAATTTTACAATACAACCTATTTGTTTACTATATCTCACGTTGTAGCCGAGTGCGTAGATAGCTGGTCGTCCTATGAACACGACTCTGGCCCCGAGGGCCAAAGCCTTAACAATGTCCGTTCCATGACGAACTCCTCCGTCCATGTAGACCTCACAGCGACCATCGACCACCCTCACGATGTCTCCGAGGACATCTATCTATTGTGCGATAAAAAAAACAGTAGTCATTTTAATCTGCAACTTAATTTCGTCATTGAAACCGCCACAAAGAAAACGTAAAGTTTGTTGCATGAAAAACAACCAGTAGTGATATACGTCACTTCAGAGAATTAAGATCCCCTGCCAATCAAGTTAATGAAGTCGCTATGCTTTACAAACAAACAGTTAAGGGCCTACTTCTTTGTTTAGAATATCCTTTCTGAGAAATTACCATGTTCAGAAGACTTCAGTGAGGTTTTCACAAGAGGTTAGTCCTATACAAGGACGTGCGATATAGTCCAATGAATGGATAGCGCGCAAAATTCCTCACAGGGTAAAAGATGTTTCAATATTTCGGCTCAGACTGCGGGATCGGGTGAGGCAACTCCAGCTGATCAGTGACACTATCGAAGGGTGTGTTGTGTAACTGCCTGCTGCAATATTCATAATTGGAATACCCTAATGTATATTATTATATACAGGGTGGCGCATAAAAAGTGGGACCGCCTCACGAAATATTGTGCAATATATATCAAATTATGTTTTGGGCGGTTTTTTTAAACTAAAAAATATCCTTACTCGCTAACTCAACGTGTGACGTCACTATTTCGTGAACTTCCGGTCGCCATCTTTATAGTTAATGCCATTTTTACGGTCTTTATAAAATGACAAAGATAACAGCAGAAGATCGTAGGCCCTATTCTCGACTTCCTTCTTCGGGAGAATGCCACCTTTATCGAACCAGACTTGTGGCCCCCATATAGCCCGGACCTAAACCCTGTAGATTATGCTATTTGGGTTGCTCTTCAACAAAAAGTCTACCTTCGTCGTAAATTTGCAACAAGAGATCAATTGAAACTGGCCATTTTTGAAGAGTGGCAAAAATTCTCTCAGCGGTTTATAAACAGAAGCATTGACCAGTGGCGCAGACGTTTAGAAAAAACTGCTGAGAACCGAGGAGGACACATTGAATTTGATTTCTGATTTTGTATAAATTATCATTTGGCAATAATTTACTTGTTTTTCTTAGAAGAAAGTCTTTCAAAGAAGTTTATTACTTGATATCATACTAGGCGGTCCCAATTTTTCTGCGCCACCCTGTATGTTGCTAATTTCCTATTAGCGACTCATTCATTTCCCATTAGACACTAAAACATCATCCGACCTGCAGAACTGAAATTTATAAAACGTTTTTTAAAGCCCTACTAGGAACGAAAGAACTGACGACATCTCACGTACTGACGCTGGAATGGTGTCTAGTAGCCTTCCACCATGAGTGGAGACCAGAATACCCGCCGCTCCGCATTCCACCGCCAAAACTGCATCTTCCGCTGCAAAGATAAATTGTCATTGTATCCTTAGGTTTTCTTCAAGACATGTCCTATTACACGACTGATATGCTTTCAGTAATCTACAGGGCGCAGAGCATCTGAGTGCAAGTTTGGAACAGTGTACCTTATGTGGAAACTTCCGGGAACTCTTGCGATCATTCGGGTCTTCGATCTCCTCCTATATGGCGTTAGAGATTGATTCTTGTTTTATTTGAGTGAAACTTAAAACTTGAAACTCAGCCCAAGTTCGAATGAAATGATGACAGCGATTCTGATGATGATGACGACGACGACGATGATGATTTGTAATTGTAATTGTAATTGTAATTGAACATTTATATAGCGCCACTCAAGTAATCAGCGCTCTAGACCCGCATCACTGCCAAAACCGGCAAAAACATAGGTCTTCAAGCGTCTACGGAACTGAAGAGGAGAGAGGACAAGAAGTTCTTTGCGGAGGGTTTGTGAAGACTGTTCCAGGCTGAAGGACCCACATAGGCAAAGCTCCTGGATTGGGCCGTGGAGGAGTGCATACGCGGAACAACCATAAGGCCACGGGCCGAGGATCGCAAGGAGGCCCTCTCAGGCAGGGAAGAAACGGGATGCAGAAATTCATTAGGTAAGACGGAGCAGACCCAGTGAGGCAGTTGTGCACGAGGGCGATGGTTTTGAACTGAATTCTCTGTTGGGCAGGAACCAGTGGAGGGAGTCACGAATAAAAGCAGAGATGTGGGCAAACTTAGGAATATCACCTATAAGCCGAGCAGAAGCATTGAGGATAGACTGAAGTTTGTGCATATTGGAGGAGGAAAGGCCAGTGTACACAGCATTACCAAAGTCAACCCGAGTGCAGATCAAGGCGTAGACCAGTGTGGAGACAGCATGGACCGAAAGACACCTGCGGATGGATCGAAACTGGCAAGATCGCGATAAATGGTTAACTTGATCAGTGAAGGAGAGGCTAGAGTCAAGGACAATCCCCAAGTCACGAACAGAGAGGAGAACTGAATGAGGGGAAATCGGAGATGAAGAGATTCAAAATCAATCTTGCTGAGTTGGAGGCGACCACCAAGCCAGATAAACTGAGTTTTATCAGGGTTCAGCCGCAAGCGTCTAGAAGAAAGCCAAGCATCCATAGCAGAAGAGGTTGCTAAGGTGCGTTCAACCATTTGGACAGCAGAGGAGGCCGGATCATGCAGCAGAGATTGAGTGTCATCCGCATACTGGTGGGATGAAACCCCAAACGGCTGTAAAATCCCCTCAAGGTCCGAAGTACAGAGCATGAAGAGCAAAGGAGCGAGAACAGAGCCTTGAGGGAGACCATAGGAGATAGTGACCCAAGGAGTGCGAATGCGATGTGTTCCAAAGACCACAGAGATGGATCTGTCAGAGTGGAAAGAGCGGAATCATAAGAGAGCACTGTCAGTGATGCCAAAAGATGTACATAGCCGGTTTAGGAGAATAGAGTGGTCTACAGTGTCAAAGGCTGCACTTATGTCATAGAGAGCTAGCAAGGTGACATGACCACGGTCCAAGGCTTGAAAACCATCTGCTAGAAGCCGAATTAGTAAGGTTTCAGTTGAATGAGATTTCCTAAATCCAGATTGAAATGGAGGCATGAGGGAATTACAGTCGAGGTAGTGGACCAGTTGAAAAGCAACACATCTTTCCAGGATCTTAGAAAGAAAGGAGAGGTCAGAGATGGGCCTAAAGTTAGCGGGAGAATTGGGATCCAGACCTTGTCGCTTGATGGAGGGAAAGACAACAGCCCGCTTATGAGAGACCGGAATAGCACCCTGGGCCAGAGGGGAATTACAAATCAATTGCAAAAACCGGAGCGAAGTCATCTATGAACTCCTTAAGTAAAAAGGGTGGTAACAGGTCCAGTTCGCAAGACTTAGAGGAGGAATCCAGAACTAATTGACGGATGGTAGCTAACTGAAGAGGATCCCAGGCTGAAAGCGAAGATGATGATGATAACATGTGCCTGTCTGGTTCGAAGTGTGTTGTATATTTACAACTGACGATGCCTTTGAGAATGAGAGGAAGCTTGGTTTCGGATTTCAACCACTTGACATCGTCCCATGTGACAGACGGATCGAAATCGAAACTGTCCGTTGCGGTTGGCTTTGCTCCATCAAAGGTCCCAAATCTACAAAAATGGACTAACAATCAAATGTCAGAATCGTTGAATTTGAATTAGCGCATTTTTTAAAATTTAAACTTAAGAAAGGTGTGATATGAAAGTATTCCCTTCCAGCAACGTCATATCTAGGTGGACATAAAATTGTGTATCCCATGTGACAACGCTTCAACGTGGGCTTCATTAATCTTCTTTTAATGTCTTGCCAAATTCATTTAACAGGATGCTGATAGTCCGCAGCGACGGCGATCTTGAGATTTTATATATCCTTAAAGCTCGACTACAACGCACAGTCCGACTTAGACTTCACTGACACTAAACTCTTAGTATACTCTATGCGTCCAAAGATCGACTCAGTCTGGCGCTCAACTGAAGGTACTTCACCCCCTACCTTCCCTCTACTCTCTCTAATTTACGACACAGTTATGGCTTTAATTATTGGTAAACGGAAACGACTTTCGTTTCTATACACATACCCTGAAAGCAAGTCGTTTCCGTTTACCAATAACTTCAGTCATAACTATGTCGTAAATGAAATCTAACTTCACTTAACTATCTAAGAAATACGCTCTCAAACAACCCAAGCTATTATTCTTCGCAATAGCCAACTGCAGGATGTAATACCCTGAAAATATGCAAGTACCCTGAAAATTTCAGAAAATATACATATACCCTGAAAATACACATTCCCTGTAACCAGTGATGGGCACTAAACTATTTTCTTTAGCTAAACTATTTTCCAACTAAAAATATGGTTTAACTAAAGTTGGCAAATAATTTTGGAAATTAGTTAACTAAACTAAATAATTTTGGAAATTAGTTAACTAAACTAAAAAAGTAGTTAAACTTTTTCCAACTTTTTCCAACTTTTTACGACAAACATTTTCACAATAACAGAGGTTAAGTGAACTGTGATAATGCAGAGCGTGAATGAAAATTTCACCTTCAAACTATTCAATGTGTACTGTTCTAGCATACAGTTACAGGCATACTGTAAGTAGTGTATGAATTTGAAAAAACAGGCTGTTAATGCTGAAACCATGAAGTGTTAATCAATAACTTTCGTGTTGAGTTGTTCAATGTTCATTGCGGAAAATAGTTGCGTATTGCTGATTTCTTAGTTAAACTTTTAGTTAGCAACTAACATTTTTAAGCTACACTATAATTTTAACTAAACTATTTTTTTTAAGTTAAACTTCATCCTTAACTAAATTTTGTTAGTTAAACTGAAAGTTAGCAACTTTTTAGTTAACTATTGCCCATCACTGCCTGTGACATATACCAACCCAATTGTGGGGCGCGGTGGCTCAGTGGTAAGTTCGGCGCCTTGTGACCGGAGGGTTGCAGGTTCGAATCCCACTCTAAGCCGCTGCGTACGGACCTTGGGCAATCCTTCACTCGCGATTGCTCGTGACGCTTCGGCGTGAAAACTCCGACACAGTATCAATGCTGTAGTCGGGAGCGCCTCTGAGTAGTAGTAGACTTGCGGAGGCGCTATGGAAATATCCGAAATAAATAAATAAATAAAAAATATACATAGACACACGTACGTCTTCATACACACTAAATGTAGCAGCAGCATTAACAGCTGCATTAGCAAAAGCAGCAGCAACACCACAGACATGCACACGTAGATGCTGGTATTTAGACATCATGAATACAATACACGAATGCATAAAGCACGCAGGCCGAAGTTCGTTGACGTCAAAACAGATTTAGTGATACGGTTTTGTCCGCAGTCTTTCGTTTTCAAAAGTGCATTTCAGAAACTTCATGTGTTGTCGCACTTTTCGTGTTCGTTCCTTTGTATTCTCTGTTAATACATGCTTACATTTCAAAAAACGTAGGCGTAATTAAATTTAAAGAAGACGTTATTGGCAATAGTAGTCTGAAGAAGGAAGCTGACCAGAAAGAAAAGTATTCTACGTATCGGTCAACGACAACTTTTACTCGTTCAAAGTGTGGCGTTCGCCGCCCGGACGCCTGCCCTGCCGCGCCGGGCGGGTTCCTGTGGTGACTCCAGCCCACTACCCGTCTGGAGCCACCCGAGTCACTGCCTTGCCTATTGTCACCGTCAAATGGTTTATCTCTGTCCATAGTGACCATTCCTGTCAGAGGAGGTTCAGGGTTTACCGCTTTACTAAGAGAGGCTACACTGTAGAGCTCGGTCTCGGCATCAGACTCTGCCACGTCCGCGGTCACCGGGTGGGCAACGTCCTGAGGATGGCCGTCCTTCAGAACAGGGTTCGATCTTTTACCTGCAGCAGTCTGCCTTTCTGTGTACCTTCCTAGTTACGGGCTTTCTCTTCCTCTCTACCTGGTCTGAACTTTGACGGACCATTCTGCACCTCGTGACTCTTGAACTATCGCCGTTATCATGGAACACCAAACGTTCTCTAAGTTCAGGGAACAAGGAGTACTTATGACGAGTCTCTGCGTCATGTAATAGAAGACACGTATCCATCGGGCAACGCGTCTTCTTACTGTCACGTATCTCTAGCTGTGTTTCCGTGTGCGGCATACCGGCCTCACAATAATGAATTCTGCGTCGAAAGATAACGGGTCTCTATGGCACTCTGATAGTGAAGGTCCTCTCTCTATAACCTTCGCTATCTACACACACAGACCTTTGTTCTGACCTACGCACGAGGGGGCCCAACCTCGCACTTCAATCAGTCCTCAGAGCTGTGTGTTGCGACAAGCAAATATGTTCTATCTGGATACCCGACTACCCGGACTTTCTCGTATCGTTTACTCTTGGTCTGCGTTAATGTTCCTTTAACCGGGGACTCTCGAACACTTCACCCTGGGATTCTGACTAGCTGGGTTTCGCTAGTAAGGCGGACGTGTCTCTTTCGGACCTGGGTACCCGAATACCCGACCCGAATATCTTGGTCTGATCTCTTTCCGGTTTACACAACCTTTTATCCTCCCACTATTCGGAATTAGTCTGTCTCGAGACCTGAGCAGCAGAGTGGGCCCTTACTCCACTAGCCGTATCTCTTGAACATGACTCTCTGAATAAAATAGAGAACGTAACAGTTGTGTCTTTTTCCGGGAGCGCACAGACTCGTAGGCTTCGTTTCTCGGTACTCACACTCGATTCTGCTAACGGTATCTGTGGGTAAATATCAATTACTTTACCCCGTTATTGCACACAGACCTGTGTAGCTTCCCACCGTGGGAACTTTCCCGAACACCGGAACAGACAACGGTCGGATCGTCCGGATGGTCTTCCGGACGGATATTTGCCGGTAAACCGCGGGAGTAACTATGACGCGTAAAACAGCCAAACCCGGGTACCGCGTATTGAGATTCACCGGTTGTTCCCCGATGTTATCGAACAGTTTCAACAAGATCGTTCCGGTACTTCACCGGACGTCACCAGCGGAATGTTTCTCCGCACTTTACCGATACAGACCTGTATTTTTGTATATCTCGGACGATCGGTCTCTCCCCGAGGTTTACTCAGCCTGCTAAACTTCCACAATCAGGATTCAGACCGGCTCGCGATCTAACGGCAGGGTGGGCCCCAAACCTGTCGAATCGGCGGTCAATCCAATACCCAAGAGTGATTAGTTTTTGCTGTAACTCGGGATCGCACTGCTCAGCTTTTATGGACGATACTTTAACTGAGTTATCACCACCGGGTCTTTGCCCGTGTATCTCAGACGGTCAACTGCGGGGCCTTTCCGCGTGTATCTCTGACGGCTACCACCGGGTCTTTGCCCGTTTATATCTGACGGTCAACACCGGGTCTGTGCCCGCGTATCTCCGGGTCTTTGCCCGTGTATTTCTAACGGTCAACAGCGGGGCCTTTCCGCGTGTATCTCTGATGGCTACCACCGGGTCTTTGCCCGTTTATCTCTGACTGTCAACAGCGGGGCCTTGCCCGAGGTTTATCAGACGGTCACCAGGAAACTCTTTGCCCCGTACGTTACCGGAACAGACCTGTGAGCTCTCAATCTCTCACGATCGGTCTTTCCCCGAGCTATACTCAGCCCGCAAACTACCAACAATCGGGATTCAGACCTTTTCGCGATCTAACGGCAGGGTGGGCCCCAAACCTGTCGGATCGGCGGACTCAATCCTTCACCCGAGAGCGATCGATTCGGCTGTAACCCGGGATCGCACAGATTAGCCTTTTCTCGGACGCCCTCTCGTCCGTTAATATATTTGTAACTTGCCCGAAACCTGGAACTCGCTTTATCACTCGCCGTATACTACCACACGGAGTGCAGTATTTATCGCTAACCAACGACACTAAAGAACCGTATCGCTGTATATGCAGGATGCAGCGTCGCCATCCTACGATATAGGCAACGCAGCGTGAGGCAAGCTCTATGAATCCATCTGCATCTATCTGCACGCTATAACTCAGTACGTAAGACATTATTTTGGCCTCCATAGGACGGCTACATTCTCTGTCTGCACGACTATAAGTTAGTACGTAAACCATATTCAGGCCTCCATGCTTATATAGTAGGCCATCAACATCTTCTTAAATAGAGGTGTCCAAAATCAAAATATCTACAAGCTATATTAAGCGGCGCCCTATGTTTAGCCACTAAATATTAGACAAACGGTGTGTTCTCTTATTTTAATTAATAAATTAAAGCGTTGAAATGGCAAAAATAAAATACAGCACTTATAATTATAATAATAATCGAACAGCTATAAAGCGCCACCCATCGAATAAGACGCTAATTAACTAAGACAGTAATCATTATATCCCTTCGTTCGTGTCTTGTGGCGTAACCGCCACACTCTCCCCACCTTACTTAGATGCGGAGCATCTCCGACAAACCGGGGACCTGAATTCACGTGACAGAAACAGCTCCAACCCAGATCCACTTAGAAGGCAAGGAACCACCATTTCGCTGGTTATAGGGCGTAACACCTCGGTCATCTGGACGACTTACTCTGTGAAGTACTAAATCCAGACCCAACAATCTCTGCAACCCCGCACGAACGCCAAGTAACGATGAGAGCCTCAGCAACTGGGGAAGCAATCTTTGGTGCGAGCAACCACTCTGCGACCGTAGAGAAGCCACCCAGCGCCCTTATCTCCTGCGAACCGTACTGACGACAGCCTTTTTAGTGGTGCAAGAGATCCCATCAACCGCCCTACTGGCAACCTGTCTTATCCCTCAAGTTGCCAACCTTAACAGGCCCTCTATCATGACTCTGGGCTCTACCCAACCAAACTGGCCAGGAGACCTAGGAGAGAAAAGTCACCAAATTATCTCCCGAATGTCAACTTAGTCCATCACATCATGCACAACTCCAAAATAATATAACTAAAAGCAAAGACGAAGTCAATAACCGACCGGCATCGCTCGGCGGCCTTAAAAATTTTTTTTCTTTTTTTTAAATACAAATTATCCTATTTACATCATTGCTCTAACATCGTGTATCAAATAAAACGAAACTATTTAATGTCATTTAACATAGGCACTAACATTATACATCAATCGCACAAGTTTATCTTTACACACAATTGTCAACTAATGCAACGTATCAAAGCATTAGCTATCTTAATAGACAAACAATTCAACATAATGACGGCGTTGCACTAACAATTTCTAAGTCCGTACACTTCGGATCAAAGAAGTGAAATTAACATTTCAACTCAAAACCGTATCCGTAAGATTCTCGCACTCGCCGACAACCGTAATGTTTACCGCAATGTCTTATATCTTATGCGGTTCGTAAATCCAAACAGCATACACGAAAACACCCAATAGGCGTCTTCACAAGAAACTGAAAGTCGCACTGCGAAGCTTCTTTGTAAATTTTTCGCAATTAAACTACCTAGTACCGCAAATGGCATTATCTGCGTCTAGGGTAGTCTGAAAATTATTCTCATCAGAACAAAACTCAAAGTTGTCATCGGAACCCCCGAATTTAGTATCGGTAGACGTGCCGAAAATAGTCACACATCTTATAGTAGCACTTCTGCATCAGTTATCATCAAACGGGAAACAAGGAATTCGCAATGCGACGAACTTTCAGAACACCCGTAATTATGCATTTACTAAGTATTCCGAGTATTGTTACATCAAAATACTAATACACAGTCGAAACAAAAGGTTTTCATCAAACAGAAACTTAAAACATCGTTTTCCAACAATAGTCCGTAAACTCGCCGCAATTAAGCTGTAACATGTACCGCAATTGTTATGCATTTCAGTACAAGGAAACTGTCCAAACAAAAAGTCATCAAACGAAAACTCAAAAATATTTCTCCGACAGAAGTCCGTAAAATCGCCGCAATTAAGCGGTAAATGTATCGTCCTCGCAACAGAGCTCTCACAGCAGCTTTGAAAGTCACTTAACATGAGCCTCATTGTCCTTTCTAACAATAATAGTCGTCCATCTTCGTTATCCTCTTGGAAATGTCGGTACACCACTGAAGCTGGGACGTCAACCTGGCTTCTTCGCGGAATTTCGGTGTCCTCCTGAACGACAACTCTCCGGCACATGGATTCGGTCACGGCTTCTTTCAGAGGGATCTTCTCGCTCCCTAAACAAACGCAGCGACTTGCGAAGTCCCATCGAGCTTCATTGTTTTCTAACCATGACAACCCCAAGATCACTTCCGTCACTTGGTCCGTCACTAAACATGGTAGAGGATATATCTGTTTTCCAATACCAATCTTCAGCGTGGTTTCACCGTCCACTTTTATCTGACTTCCATTAGCGGCTAACAGACGCTGTGCTGACGGTACTAGCACGGTGTTCAACACAAGGCGTCGTGGCACAAGTGACATTTCACTTCCAGAATCAAGTAGACAGTGTATTCGCTTCCCTTCTAGTCTAGCGACAACGTAAGCCATCCTGCTGCCTTTGATCAGTCGATTTTGAGCCTCCTCTTGGATGGGTTCTGCCTTAGTTGTTTCATTGGTTCTGTCTTCACCACTCCTCTCAGCAGTTCCTTGAGGACAAAAACGCTTTATGTGCCCTTTCTGTTTACAAAGGTAACATTCAATATCAGGGTTTCTATACCGTCCTGGCGGAAAAATCCGTCGCTGTACGACGTTCGGTTCGGTCTTCCTTTGACCTTCAATGGTTCTATCCCAATTGTTCGCCATTCCATGCGGTCTTCCAGAAACCGGGTCGGAATCTTGTTTCGAGATAAGTCGTCCAATTTCTCTTGACAAATTCTTAATTTCCAGTTCTAGATCTTCTATACGAAAAGTTTTCTGCTCATCAACAGACGTGGCTTTTCGATCTTCCCTTGTAGCTTTAACTCTGCCGTGTCTGCGGTCCATATCACTTCCTTGTGTCGAAGATCGGCCATAAGCATCTAACCGAACTGCATGTTTATAGGCAGCCTCAAGGTTAGCAGGCTCTCGTTCGCGCACTTTCTGTGCCAAGTCTTCATTTGCCAATGCGTCAATGAAAGCATCACAAGCAACCGTCTCGACAATATCACTTGTAGGTCCTGGGTACGCCAAAGCCATCAACCTCCTTATCTCTTGCACAACAGTGCTCAGAGTCTCTCCATGAGCCTGCCTGTATGTGCGAAGTTTCATACGATATAGGCTTGTCTGGTCTTCGGAACCGTACCTCGCTTTGAGCCTTTCGACAAGTTCTTGCCAGGTTACATTGTCCTGTGCTCCCATATCCCACAATAGCTGAGACGCGGGCCCTGTCAAAGCGCACATCAACTGATCTGCTTTCTCCCGATCAGTCCACCGATTGCAACGACCACAAACTTCGAACTTGGCCAAAAACGCGGCTATCGCTGTTTTTCCATCATATTTCTCCAGCTTAATTCGTATTCCACGGTCTGTTGGGTTTTCGCCTTTCTTCTGCGTAACAGGCGTTTTTCTGACATTCGTCTTTGGCAAATTCTTCCTAGTGTCATCGCGGTCACTCATCGATTCGTTTCCGTCTTCAGACCTCACAGCTGATCGATGCTGACCGTTTTCACCCCTCTTCCGAATAATGTGCCTCTTTCCATTTCGTCCCGTAGACTCTTCTGTGTCTATTTCATCGTCACTCAACGGCTCGTTTTCTCCTGTAGAGTTCCGTACCGACCGATGTTGCTCGTACCCATGTCTCTTCTGAGTACTGGTCGCATTTTTAGTACGCCACTTAGAAGCCTTCGTACTTATCTCTCGGTCGTTCGAAGCTGCACTTTCTTCTTCAGTACTTAATGCAGCCCGACCGTTTCCACGCGGATCGCCGCCTGCGAAAGACTCGAAATCTGACCCTTTGCGTTCATTTCGCAAACTCTGGGAATTTCGGTCTTCTGCGCAAACATCTCTCTTTCTCGGCTTCTTCGATCGATCGGAATCCTCGTACAGAACGGGAGCTTCCCACTGGCTGTCGATTGCACCTGACGACGCCCTCCCGACGAAACGGGTATTATCTGTTAACACAGTCTTCGGTCGAGTCACTTTCCGCGCACCGTCGGCGGCCTTAACAACACCACTACCACCTGGGCGATTAATACCTTTGAAATCGGTATTCTGGCCTCTAGAGCATCGCTCTTTGGTCGATTTCCTCGAGAAAGGATCTCTGTCCGTTTCCGTTTTCCTTTCTTCGTCTGTTTCTTCATGTGTTACTTGGTCTCTATCGTGTCTGTCATACTCGGATAGATTAACCCGACCATACGTCTCTCTTTCATATTTCATAGGATCTTTCCGTCTAAAACTTCTGTTACTCACGGCCGCTTCTCTGTAAACGCTTTTAACCTCTGTATCTGAAGCGCCATCTGACAAAGGTTGTCTCACTTCAACCTTGCTTCTTTTCAGCAGAAACTGACCACGTGATTCTCTTGACTTTTCGTCACGTGATATTTCTTTGTCTTTCTCTGGGTATCCTCGGCTCCGCGAATTTACCGAGCTTTCTATCTGCCAGCGTTTCTCCGGTTTCTCTGGATAACCACGGTTTCGCGAGTCACCTGCACTTTTAGCCTCTGCAAGCTTCTCTGGGAATCCTCGGGTCCGCCAATTTTCCGCACTTTCAGCTTCACGATTTTCTTGAAAATCTTGACTCCACGAGTTTTCTGTCTTGACACCTTCCGACATCACTCTGCTATCCTTCGGAAAACAGCGGGTGAGCGACTTTGCTACAGTTTCAGAATGCGAAACTTTCTCACGTGTTTCTGGGAAACCTCGGTTCCGTGCTGACTCATCTGTCTTTAATTGTCCTTGGCAGTCCTCCAGGAAACCTGGGCCCAACGGGTCCCCCGGATTTTCCCCTCGGAACAACTCTTTGTGATGAGCAGCGGGAACCGATAGTTCTTCTAGCCTCTTACTCATTGTCGCCACGCTCTGTCGCAAGTAAGACATCTCCGCTTTCCAATCCACTATATCTGTCAAAGATCTTCGATCGTCTTCGTTCCGCTGACGCGCCTCACAAACATTCGCTTTCTTCGCAACGATGTCATCGTTTAGGTAACGCGGTTCTCGGACTTCCTCAAACGCCCTTGGCATCCCTTCAGCCCTATTCAAACGTAGAGGCTGCGTACCTTGTCTAAGACTAGTGTCTCGAAGCTGCTCAAAGTCTTCTGGCATGGCTTCTACCCTTCTCTCATGAAATATTCGCGGTACTCTAGCGTCTTCAATTAATCCGGGCACTCCCTTTAGCACTGTGCCATCCCCAGGAAAAGGCACTGAGATCTCCTCAAACACGTCTGGCATTCTCTCTATATTTTTCAAGCGTAAAACTCGTGGTATCCTCATATCCTCAAAATGCCTTGATACATCAAGCCCATTCTCATCGACAGTTCGTTGACCGAACTGGTATCTCTCATTTCCCACATCGTTCTGGACAACTGTCTCAATAGTCCTTGGAACGTTTCTCAGCCATCCTTCAACACCGGCGAGAGAAAACGAACCTCTTTTGTGGCCACTACGAGCCCCAGCTACCGTTTCGATTGTATCGGCTACACCAGGTGCGAGCAATTCGCCAAACAACTTCTGCTCATTTTGCCGTGTCTTTGGACGTGCACCTTTGTGGTCCAAGCTTCTGTTTTCACGGTTAGGGATATCATCGGACTCGTCATCGGCATCTTCAGGGCCTTCCCCTGATCTGTGGATAGGAAACGCTGGTACCCCACTTCTGGTACCAGTTTGTGGCGTTCGCCGCCCGGACGCCTGCCCTGCCGCGCCGGGCGGGTTCCTGTGGTGACTCCAGCCCACTACCCGTCTGGAGCCACCCGAGTCACTGCCTTGCCTATTGTCACCGTCAAATGGTTTATCTCTGTCCATAGTGACCATTCCTGTCAGAGGAGGTTCAGGGTTTACCGCTTTACTAAGAGAGGCTACACTGTAGAGCTCGGTCTCGGCATCAGACTCTGCCACGTCCGCGGTCACCGGGTGGGCAACGTCCTGAGGATGGCCGTCCTTCAGAACAGGGTTCGATCTTTTACCTGCAGCAGTCTGCCTTTCTGTGTACCTTCCTAGTTACGGGCTTTCTCTTCCTCTCTACCTGGTCTGAACTTTGACGGACCATTCTGCACCTCGTGACTCTTGAACTATCGCCGTTATCATGGAACACCAAACGTTCTCTAAGTTCAGGGAACAAGGAGTACTTATGACGAGTCTCTGCGTCATGTAATAGAAGACACGTATCCATCGGGCAACGCGTCTTCTTACTGTCACGTATCTCTAGCTGTGTTTCCGTGTGCGGCATACCGGCCTCACAATAATGAATTCTGCGTCGAAAGATAACGGGTCTCTATGGCACTCTGATAGTGAAGGTCCTCTCTCTATAACCTTCGCTATCTACACACACAGACCTTTGTTCTGACCTACGCACGAGGGGGCCCAACCTCGCACTTCAATCAGTCCTCAGAGCTGTGTGTTGCGACAAGCAAATATGTTCTATCTGGATACCCGACTACCCGGACTTTCTCGTATCGTTTACTCTTGGTCTGCGTTAATGTTCCTTTAACCGGGGACTCTCGAACACTTCACCCTGGGATTCTGACTAGCTGGGTTTCGCTAGTAAGGCGGACGTGTCTCTTTCGGACCTGGGTACCCGAATACCCGACCCGAATATCTTGGTCTGATCTCTTTCCGGTTTACACAACCTTTTATCCTCCCACTATTCGGAATTAGTCTGTCTCGAGACCTGAGCAGCAGAGTGGGCCCTTACTCCACTAGCCGTATCTCTTGAACATGACTCTCTGAATAAAATAGAGAACGTAACAGTTGTGTCTTTTTCCGGGAGCGCACAGACTCGTAGGCTTCGTTTCTCGGTACTCACACTCGATTCTGCTAACGGTATCTGTGGGTAAATATCAATTACTTTACCCCGTTATTGCACACAGACCTGTGTAGCTTCCCACCGTGGGAACTTTCCCGAACACCGGAACAGACAACGGTCGGATCGTCCGGATGGTCTTCCGGACGGATATTTGCCGGTAAACCGCGGGAGTAACTATGACGCGTAAAACAGCCAAACCCGGGTACCGCGTATTGAGATTCACCGGTTGTTCCCCGATGTTATCGAACAGTTTCAACAAGATCGTTCCGGTACTTCACCGGACGTCACCAGCGGAATGTTTCTCCGCACTTTACCGATACAGACCTGTATTTTTGTATATCTCGGACGATCGGTCTCTCCCCGAGGTTTACTCAGCCTGCTAAACTTCCACAATCAGGATTCAGACCGGCTCGCGATCTAACGGCAGGGTGGGCCCCAAACCTGTCGAATCGGCGGTCAATCCAATACCCAAGAGTGATTAGTTTTTGCTGTAACTCGGGATCGCACTGCTCAGCTTTTATGGACGATACTTTAACTGAGTTATCACCACCGGGTCTTTGCCCGTGTATCTCAGACGGTCAACTGCGGGGCCTTTCCGCGTGTATCTCTGACGGCTACCACCGGGTCTTTGCCCGTTTATATCTGACGGTCAACACCGGGTCTGTGCCCGCGTATCTCCGGGTCTTTGCCCGTGTATTTCTAACGGTCAACAGCGGGGCCTTTCCGCGTGTATCTCTGATGGCTACCACCGGGTCTTTGCCCGTTTATCTCTGACTGTCAACAGCGGGGCCTTGCCCGAGGTTTATCAGACGGTCACCAGGAAACTCTTTGCCCCGTACGTTACCGGAACAGACCTGTGAGCTCTCAATCTCTCACGATCGGTCTTTCCCCGAGCTATACTCAGCCCGCAAACTACCAACAATCGGGATTCAGACCTTTTCGCGATCTAACGGCAGGGTGGGCCCCAAACCTGTCGGATCGGCGGACTCAATCCTTCACCCGAGAGCGATCGATTCGGCTGTAACCCGGGATCGCACAGATTAGCCTTTTCTCGGACGCCCTCTCGTCCGTTAATATATTTGTAACTTGCCCGAAACCTGGAACTCGCTTTATCACTCGCCGTATACTACCACACGGAGTGCAGTATTTATCGCTAACCAACGACACTAAAGAACCGTATCGCTGTATATGCAGGATGCAGCGTCGCCATCCTACGATATAGGCAACGCAGCGTGAGGCAAGCTCTATGAATCCATCTGCATCTATCTGCACGCTATAACTCAGTACGTAAGACATTATTTTTGGCCTCCATAGGACGGCTACATTCTCTGTCTGCACGACTATAAGTTAGTACGTAAACCATATTCAGGCCTCCATGCTTATATAGTAGGCCATCAACATCTTCTTAAATAGAGGTGTCCAAAATCAAAATATCTACCAGCTATATTAAGCGGCGCCCTATGTTTAGCCACTAAATATTAGACAAACGGTGTGTTCTCTTATTTTAATTAATAAATTAAAGCGTTGAAATGGCAAAAATAAAATACAGCACTTATAATTATAATAATAATCGAACAGCTATAAAGCGCCACCCATCGAATAAGACGCTAATTAACTAAGACAGTAATCATTATATCCCTTCGTTCGTGTCTTGTGGCGTAACCGCCACACTCTCCCCACCTTACTTAGATGCGGAGCATCTCCGACAAACCGGGGACCTGAATCCACGTGACAGAAACAGCTCCAACCCAGATCCACTTAGAAGGCAAGGAACCACCATTTCGCTGGTTATAGGGCGTAACACCTCGGTCATCTGGACGACTTACTCTGTGAAGTACTAAATCCAGACCCAACAATCTCTGCAACCCCGCACGAACGCCAAGTAACGATGAGAGCCTCAGCAACTGGGGAAGCAATCTTTGGTGCGAGCAACCACTCTGCGACCGTAGAGAAGCCACCCAGCGCCCTTATCTCCTGCGAACCGTACTGACGACAGCCTTTTTAGTGGTGCAAGAGATCCCATCAACCGCCCTACTGGCAACCTGTCTTATCCCTCAAGTTGCCAACCTTAACAGGCCCTCTATCATGACTCTGGGCTCTACCCAACCAAACTGGCCAGGAGACCTAGGAGAGAAAAGTCACCAAATTATCTCCCGAATGTCAACTTAGTCCATCACATCATGCACAACTCCAAAATAATATAACTAAAAGCAAAGACGAAGTCAATAACCGACCGGCATCGCTCGGCGGCCTTAAATTTTTTTTTTTTTTTTTAAATACAAATTATCCTATTTACATCATTGCTCTAACATCGTGTATCAAATAAAACGAAACTATTTAATGTCATTTAACATAGGCACTAACATTATACATCAATCGCACAAGTTTATCTTTACACACAATTGTCAACTAATGCAACGTATCAAAGCATTAGCTATCTTAATAGACAAACAATTCAACATAATGACGGCGTTGCACTAACAATTTCTAAGTCCGTACACTTCGGATCAAAGAAGTGAAATTAACATTTCAACTCAAAACCGTATCCGTAAGATTCTCGCACTCGCCGACAACCGTAATGTTTACCGCAATGTCTTATATCTTATGCGGTTCGTAAATCCAAACAGCATACACGAAAACACCCAATAGGCGTCTTCACAAGAAACTGAAAGTCGCACTGCGAAGCTTCTTTGTAAATTTTTCGCAATTAAACTACCTAGTACCGCAAATGGCATTATCTGCGTCTAGGGTAGTCTGAAAATTATTCTCATCAGAACAAAACTCAAAGTTGTCATCGGAACCCCCGAATTTAGTATCGGTAGACGTGCCGAAAATAGTCACACATCTTATAGTAGCACTTCTGCATCAGTTATCATCAAACGGGAAACAAGGAATTCGCAATGCGACGAACTTTCAGAACACCCGTAATTATGCATTTACTAAGTATTCCGAGTATTGTTACATCAAAATACTAATACACAGTCGAAACAAAAGGTTTTCATCAAACAGAAACTTAAAACATCGTTTTCCAACAATAGTCCGTAAACTCGCCGCAATTAAGCTGTAACATGTACCGCAATTGTTATGCATTTCAGTACAAGGAAACTGTCCAAACAAAAAGTCATCAAACGAAAACTCAAAAATATTTCTCCGACAGAAGTCCGTAAAATCGCCGCAATTAAGCGGTAAATGTATCGTCCTCGCAACAGAGCTCTCACAGCAGCTTTGAAAGTCACTTAACATGAGCCTCATTGTCCTTTCTAACAATAATAGTCGTCCATCTTCGTTATCCTCTTGGAAATGTCGGTACACCACTGAAGCTGGGACGTCAACCTGGCTTCTTCGCGGAATTTCGGTGTCCTCCTGAACGACAACTCTCCGGCACATGGATTCGGTCACGGCTTCTTTCAGAGGGATCTTCTCGCTCCCTAAACAAACGCAGCGACTTGCGAAGTCCCATCGAGCTTCATTGTTTTCTAACCATGACAACCCCAAGATCACTTCCGTCACTTGGTCCGTCACTAAACATGGTAGAGGATATATCTGTTTTCCAATACCAATCTTCAGCGTGGTTTCACCGTCCACTTTTATCTGACTTCCATTAGCGGCTAACAGACGCTGTGCTGACGGTACTAGCACGGTGTTCAACACAAGGCGTCGTGGCACAAGTGACATTTCACTTCCAGAATCAAGTAGACAGTGTATTCGCTTCCCTTCTAGTCTAGCGACAACGTAAGCCATCCTGCTGCCTTTGATCAGTCGATTTTGAGCCTCCTCTTGGATGGGTTCTGCCTTAGTTGTTTCATTGGTTCTGTCTTCACCACTCCTCTCAGCAGTTCCTTGAGGACAAAAACGCTTTATGTGCCCTTTCTGTTTACAAAGGTAACATTCAATATCAGGGTTTCTATACCGTCCTGGCGGAAAAATCCGTCGCTGTACGACGTTCGGTTCGGTCTTCCTTTGACCTTCAATGGTTCTATCCCAATTGTTCGCCATTCCATGCGGTCTTCCAGAAACCGGGTCGGAATCTTGTTTCGAGATAAGTCGTCCAATTTCTCTTGACAAATTCTTAATTTCCAGTTCTAGATCTTCTATACGAAAAGTTTTCTGCTCATCAACAGACGTGGCTTTTCGATCTTCCCTTGTAGCTTTAACTCTGCCGTGTCTGCGGTCCATATCACTTCCTTGTGTCGAAGATCGGCCATAAGCATCTAACCGAACTGCATGTTTATAGGCAGCCTCAAGGTTAGCAGGCTCTCGTTCGCGCACTTTCTGTGCCAAGTCTTCATTTGCCAATGCGTCAATGAAAGCATCACAAGCAACCGTCTCGACAATATCACTTGTAGGTCCTGGGTACGCCAAAGCCATCAACCTCCTTATCTCTTGCACA
The DNA here is from genome assembly GCA_963556255.1 of Allolobophora icterica. Taxonomy (NCBI): domain Eukaryota; kingdom Metazoa; phylum Annelida; class Clitellata; order Crassiclitellata; family Lumbricidae; genus Allolobophora; species Allolobophora icterica. The sequence continues at coordinate 18,243,337 of OY744609.1, read as the reverse complement.
ACAGTGCTCAGAGTCTCTCCATGAGCCTGCCTGTATGTGCGAAGTTTCATACGATATAGGCTTGTCTGGTCTTCGGAACCGTACCTCGCTTTGAGCCTTTCGACAAGTTCTTGCCAGGTTACATTGTCCTGTGCTCCCATATCCCACAATAGCTGAGACGCGGGCCCTGTCAAAGCGCACATCAACTGATCTGCTTTCTCCCGATCAGTCCACCGATTGCAACGACCACAAACTTCGAACTTGGCCAAAAACGCGGCTATCGCTGTTTTTCCATCATATTTCTCCAGCTTAATTCGTATTCCACGGTCTGTTGGGTTTTCGCCTTTCTTCTGCGTAACAGGCGTTTTTCTGACATTCGTCTTTGGCAAATTCTTCCTAGTGTCATCGCGGTCACTCATCGATTCGTTTCCGTCTTCAGACCTCACAGCTGATCGATGCTGACCGTTTTCACCCCTCTTCCGAATAATGTGCCTCTTTCCATTTCGTCCCGTAGACTCTTCTGTGTCTATTTCATCGTCACTCAACGGCTCGTTTTCTCCTGTAGAGTTCCGTACCGACCGATGTTGCTCGTACCCATGTCTCTTCTGAGTACTGGTCGCATTTTTAGTACGCCACTTAGAAGCCTTCGTACTTATCTCTCGGTCGTTCGAAGCTGCACTTTCTTCTTCAGTACTTAATGCAGCCCGACCGTTTCCACGCGGATCGCCGCCTGCGAAAGACTCGAAATCTGACCCTTTGCGTTCATTTCGCAAACTCTGGGAATTTCGGTCTTCTGCGCAAACATCTCTCTTTCTCGGCTTCTTCGATCGATCGGAATCCTCGTACAGAACGGGAGCTTCCCACTGGCTGTCGATTGCACCTGACGACGCCCTCCCGACGAAACGGGTATTATCTGTTAACACAGTCTTCGGTCGAGTCACTTTCCGCGCACCGTCGGCGGCCTTAACAACACCACTACCACCTGGGCGATTAATACCTTTGAAATCGGTATTCTGGCCTCTAGAGCATCGCTCTTTGGTCGATTTCCTCGAGAAAGGATCTCTGTCCGTTTCCGTTTTCCTTTCTTCGTCTGTTTCTTCATGTGTTACTTGGTCTCTATCGTGTCTGTCATACTCGGATAGATTAACCCGACCATACGTCTCTCTTTCATATTTCATAGGATCTTTCCGTCTAAAACTTCTGTTACTCACGGCCGCTTCTCTGTAAACGCTTTTAACCTCTGTATCTGAAGCGCCATCTGACAAAGGTTGTCTCACTTCAACCTTGCTTCTTTTCAGCAGAAACTGACCACGTGATTCTCTTGACTTTTCGTCACGTGATATTTCTTTGTCTTTCTCTGGGTATCCTCGGCTCCGCGAATTTACCGAGCTTTCTATCTGCCAGCGTTTCTCCGGTTTCTCTGGATAACCACGGTTTCGCGAGTCACCTGCACTTTTAGCCTCTGCAAGCTTCTCTGGGAATCCTCGGGTCCGCCAATTTTCCGCACTTTCAGCTTCACGATTTTCTTGAAAATCTTGACTCCACGAGTTTTCTGTCTTGACACCTTCCGACATCACTCTGCTATCCTTCGGAAAACAGCGGGTGAGCGACTTTGCTACAGTTTCAGAATGCGAAACTTTCTCACGTGTTTCTGGGAAACCTCGGTTCCGTGCTGACTCATCTGTCTTTAATTGTCCTTGGCAGTCCTCCAGGAAACCTGGGCCCAACGGGTCCCCCGGATTTTCCCCTCGGAACAACTCTTTGTGATGAGCAGCGGGAACCGATAGTTCTTCTAGCCTCTTACTCATTGTCGCCACGCTCTGTCGCAAGTAAGACATCTCCGCTTTCCAATCCACTATATCTGTCAAAGATCTTCGATCGTCTTCGTTCCGCTGACGCGCCTCACAAACATTCGCTTTCTTCGCAACGATGTCATCGTTTAGGTAACGCGGTTCTCGGACTTCCTCAAACGCCCTTGGCATCCCTTCAGCCCTATTCAAACGTAGAGGCTGCGTACCTTGTCTAAGACTAGTGTCTCGAAGCTGCTCAAAGTCTTCTGGCATGGCTTCTACCCTTCTCTCATGAAATATTCGCGGTACTCTAGCGTCTTCAATTAATCCGGGCACTCCCTTTAGCACTGTGCCATCCCCAGGAAAAGGCACTGAGATCTCCTCAAACACGTCTGGCATTCTCTCTATATTTTTCAAGCGTAAAACTCGTGGTATCCTCATATCCTCAAAATGCCTTGATACATCAAGCCCATTCTCATCGACAGTTCGTTGACCGAACTGGTATCTCTCATTTCCCACATCGTTCTGGACAACTGTCTCAATAGTCCTTGGAACGTTTCTCAGCCATCCTTCAACACCGGCGAGAGAAAACGAACCTCTTTTGTGGCCACTACGAGCCCCAGCTACCGTTTCGATTGTATCGGCTACACCAGGTGCGAGCAATTCGCCAAACAACTTCTGCTCATTTTGCCGTGTCTTTGGACGTGCACCTTTGTGGTCCAAGCTTCTGTTTTCACGGTTAGGGATATCATCGGACTCGTCATCGGCATCTTCAGGGCCTTCCCCTGATCTGTGGATAGGAAACGCTGGTACCCCACTTCTGGTACCAGTTTGTGGCGTTCGCCGCCCGGACGCCTGCCCTGCCGCGCCGGGCGGGTTCCTGTGGTGACTCCAGCCCACTACCCGTCTGGAGCCACCCGAGTCACTGCCTTGCCTATTGTCACCGTCAAATGGTTTATCTCTGTCCATAGTGACCATTCCTGTCAGAGGAGGTTCAGGGTTTACCGCTTTACTAAGAGAGGCTACACTGTAGAGCTCGGTCTCGGCATCAGACTCTGCCACGTCCGCGGTCACCGGGTGGGCAACGTCCTGAGGATGGCCGTCCTTCAGAACAGGGTTCGATCTTTTACCTGCAGCAGTCTGCCTTTCTGTGTACCTTCCTAGTTACGGGCTTTCTCTTCCTCTCTACCTGGTCTGAACTTTGACGGACCATTCTGCACCTCGTGACTCTTGAACTATCGCCGTTATCATGGAACACCAAACGTTCTCTAAGTTCAGGGAACAAGGAGTACTTATGACGAGTCTCTGCGTCATGTAATAGAAGACACGTATCCATCGGGCAACGCGTCTTCTTACTGTCACGTATCTCTAGCTGTGTTTCCGTGTGCGGCATACCGGCCTCACAATAATGAATTCTGCGTCGAAAGATAACGGGTCTCTATGGCACTCTGATAGTGAAGGTCCTCTCTCTATAACCTTCGCTATCTACACACACAGACCTTTGTTCTGACCTACGCACGAGGGGGCCCAACCTCGCACTTCAATCAGTCCTCAGAGCTGTGTGTTGCGACAAGCAAATATGTTCTATCTGGATACCCGACTACCCGGACTTTCTCGTATCGTTTACTCTTGGTCTGCGTTAATGTTCCTTTAACCGGGGACTCTCGAACACTTCACCCTGGGATTCTGACTAGCTGGGTTTCGCTAGTAAGGCGGACGTGTCTCTTTCGGACCTGGGTACCCGAATACCCGACCCGAATATCTTGGTCTGATCTCTTTCCGGTTTACACAACCTTTTATCCTCCCACTATTCGGAATTAGTCTGTCTCGAGACCTGAGCAGCAGAGTGGGCCCTTACTCCACTAGCCGTATCTCTTGAACATGACTCTCTGAATAAAATAGAGAACGTAACAGTTGTGTCTTTTTCCGGGAGCGCACAGACTCGTAGGCTTCGTTTCTCGGTACTCACACTCGATTCTGCTAACGGTATCTGTGGGTAAATATCAATTACTTTACCCCGTTATTGCACACAGACCTGTGTAGCTTCCCACCGTGGGAACTTTCCCGAACACCGGAACAGACAACGGTCGGATCGTCCGGATGGTCTTCCGGACGGATATTTGCCGGTAAACCGCGGGAGTAACTATGACGCGTAAAACAGCCAAACCCGGGTACCGCGTATTGAGATTCACCGGTTGTTCCCCGATGTTATCGAACAGTTTCAACAAGATCGTTCCGGTACTTCACCGGACGTCACCAGCGGAATGTTTCTCCGCACTTTACCGATACAGACCTGTATTTTTGTATATCTCGGACGATCGGTCTCTCCCCGAGGTTTACTCAGCCTGCTAAACTTCCACAATCAGGATTCAGACCGGCTCGCGATCTAACGGCAGGGTGGGCCCCAAACCTGTCGAATCGGCGGTCAATCCAATACCCAAGAGTGATTAGTTTTTGCTGTAACTCGGGATCGCACTGCTCAGCTTTTATGGACGATACTTTAACTGAGTTATCACCACCGGGTCTTTGCCCGTGTATCTCAGACGGTCAACTGCGGGGCCTTTCCGCGTGTATCTCTGACGGCTACCACCGGGTCTTTGCCCGTTTATATCTGACGGTCAACACCGGGTCTGTGCCCGCGTATCTCCGGGTCTTTGCCCGTGTATTTCTAACGGTCAACAGCGGGGCCTTTCCGCGTGTATCTCCGATGGCTACCACCGGGTCTTTGCCCGTTTATCTCTGACTGTCAACAGCGGGGCCTTGCCCGAGGTTTATCAGACGGTCACCAGGAAACTCTTTGCCCCGTACGTTACCGGAACAGACCTGTGAGCTCTCAATCTCTCACGATCGGTCTTTCCCCGAGCTATACTCAGCCCGCAAACTACCAACAATCGGGATTCAGACCTTTTCGCGATCTAACGGCAGGGTGGGCCCCAAACCTGTCGGATCGGCGGACTCAATCCTTCACCCGAGAGCGATCGATTCGGCTGTAACCCGGGATCGCACAGATTAGCCTTTTCTCGGACGCCCTCTCGTCCGTTAATATATTTGTAACTTGCCCGAAACCTGGAACTCGCTTTATCACTCGCCGTATACTACCACACGGAGTGCAGTATTTATCGCTAACCAACGACACTAAAGAACCGTATCGCTGTATATGCAGGATGCAGCGTCGCCATCCTACGATATAGGCAACGCAGCGTGAGGCAAGCTCTATGAATCCATCTGCATCTATCTGCACGCTATAACTCAGTACGTAAGACATTATTTTTGGCCTCCATAGGACGGCTACATTCTCTGTCTGCACGACTATAAGTTAGTACGTAAACCATATTCAGGCCTCCATGCTTATATAGTAGGCCATCAACATCTTCTTAAATAGAGGTGTCCAAAATCAAAATATCTACCAGCTATATTAAGCGGCGCCCTATGTTTAGCCACTAAATATTAGACAAACGGTGTGTTCTCTTATTTTAATTAATAAATTAAAGCGTTGAAATGGCAAAAATAAAATACAGCACTTATAATTATAATAATAATCGAACAGCTATAAAGCGCCACCCATCGAATAAGACGCTAATTAACTAAGACAGTAATCATTATATCCCTTCGTTCGTGTCTTGTGGCGTAACCGCCACACTCTCCCCACCTTACTTAGATGCGGAGCATCTCCGACAAACCGGGGACCTGAATCCACGTGACAGAAACAGCTCCAACCCAGATCCACTTAGAAGGCAAGGAACCACCATTTCGCTGGTTATAGGGCGTAACACCTCGGTCATCTGGACGACTTACTCTGTGAAGTACTAAATCCAGACCCAACAATCTCTGCAACCCCGCACGAACGCCAAGTAACGATGAGAGCCTCAGCAACTGGGGAAGCAATCTTTGGTGCGAGCAACCACTCTGCGACCGTAGAGAAGCCACCCAGCGCCCTTATCTCCTGCGAACCGTACTGACGACAGCCTTTTTAGTGGTGCAAGAGATCCCATCAACCGCCCTACTGGCAACCTGTCTTATCCCTCAAGTTGCCAACCTTAACAGGCCCTCTATCATGACTCTGGGCTCTACCCAACCAAACTGGCCAGGAGACCTAGGAGAGAAAAGTCACCAAATTATCTCCCGAATGTCAACTTAGTCCATCACATCATGCACAACTCCAAAATAATATAACTAAAAGCAAAGACGAAGTCAATAACCGACCGGCATCGCTCGGCGGCCTTAAATTTTTTTTTTTTTTTTTAAATACAAATTATCCTATTTACATCATTGCTCTAACATCGTGTATCAAATAAAACGAAACTATTTAATGTCATTTAACATAGGCACTAACATTATACATCAATCGCACAAGTTTATCTTTACACACAATTGTCAACTAATGCAACGTATCAAAGCATTAGCTATCTTAATAGACAAACAATTCAACATAATGACGGCGTTGCACTAACAATTTCTAAGTCCGTACACTTCGGATCAAAGAAGTGAAATTAACATTTCAACTCAAAACCGTATCCGTAAGATTCTCGCACTCGCCGACAACCGTAATGTTTACCGCAATGTCTTATATCTTATGCGGTTCGTAAATCCAAACAGCATACACGAAAACACCCAATAGGCGTCTTCACAAGAAACTGAAAGTCGCACTGCGAAGCTTCTTTGTAAATTTTTCGCAATTAAACTACCTAGTACCGCAAATGGCATTATCTGCGTCTAGGGTAGTCTGAAAATTATTCTCATCAGAACAAAACTCAAAGTTGTCATCGGAACCCCCGAATTTAGTATCGGTAGACGTGCCGAAAATAGTCACACATCTTATAGTAGCACTTCTGCATCAGTTATCATCAAACGGGAAACAAGGAATTCGCAATGCGACGAACTTTCAGAACACCCGTAATTATGCATTTACTAAGTATTCCGAGTATTGTTACATCAAAATACTAATACACAGTCGAAACAAAAGGTTTTCATCAAACAGAAACTTAAAACATCGTTTTCCAACAATAGTCCGTAAACTCGCCGCAATTAAGCTGTAACATGTACCGCAATTGTTATGCATTTCAGTACAAGGAAACTGTCCAAACAAAAAGTCATCAAACGAAAACTCAAAAATATTTCTCCGACAGAAGTCCGTAAAATCGCCGCAATTAAGCGGTAAATGTATCGTCCTCGCAACAGAGCTCTCACAGCAGCTTTGAAAGTCACTTAACATGAGCCTCATTGTCCTTTCTAACAATAATAGTCGTCCATCTTCGTTATCCTCTTGGAAATGTCGGTACACCACTGAAGCTGGGACGTCAACCTGGCTTCTTCGCGGAATTTCGGTGTCCTCCTGAACGACAACTCTCCGGCACATGGATTCGGTCACGGCTTCTTTCAGAGGGATCTTCTCGCTCCCTAAACAAACGCAGCGACTTGCGAAGTCCCATCGAGCTTCATTGTTTTCTAACCATGACAACCCCAAGATCACTTCCGTCACTTGGTCCGTCACTAAACATGGTAGAGGATATATCTGTTTTCCAATACCAATCTTCAGCGTGGTTTCACCGTCCACTTTTATCTGACTTCCATTAGCGGCTAACAGACGCTGTGCTGACGGTACTAGCACGGTGTTCAACACAAGGCGTCGTGGCACAAGTGACATTTCACTTCCAGAATCAAGTAGACAGTGTATTCGCTTCCCTTCTAGTCTAGCGACAACGTAAGCCATCCTGCTGCCTTTGATCAGTCGATTTTGAGCCTCCTCTTGGATGGGTTCTGCCTTAGTTGTTTCATTGGTTCTGTCTTCACCACTCCTCTCAGCAGTTCCTTGAGGACAAAAACGCTTTATGTGCCCTTTCTGTTTACAAAGGTAACATTCAATATCAGGGTTTCTATACCGTCCTGGCGGAAAAATCCGTCGCTGTACGACGTTCGGTTCGGTCTTCCTTTGACCTTCAATGGTTCTATCCCAATTGTTCGCCATTCCATGCGGTCTTCCAGAAACCGGGTCGGAATCTTGTTTCGAGATAAGTCGTCCAATTTCTCTTGACAAATTCTTAATTTCCAGTTCTAGATCTTCTATACGAAAAGTTTTCTGCTCATCAACAGACGTGGCTTTTCGATCTTCCCTTGTAGCTTTAACTCTGCCGTGTCTGCGGTCCATATCACTTCCTTGTGTCGAAGATCGGCCATAAGCATCTAACCGAACTGCATGTTTATAGGCAGCCTCAAGGTTAGCAGGCTCTCGTTCGCGCACTTTCTGTGCCAAGTCTTCATTTGCCAATGCGTCAATGAAAGCATCACAAGCAACCGTCTCGACAATATCACTTGTAGGTCCTGGGTACGCCAAAGCCATCAACCTCCTTATCTCTTGCACAACAGTGCTCAGAGTCTCTCCATGAGCCTGCCTGTATGTGCGAAGTTTCATACGATATAGGCTTGTCTGGTCTTCGGAACCGTACCTCGCTTTGAGCCTTTCGACAAGTTCTTGCCAGGTTACATTGTCCTGTGCTCCCATATCCCACAATAGCTGAGACGCGGGCCCTGTCAAAGCGCACATCAACTGATCTGCTTTCTCCCGATCAGTCCACCGATTGCAACGACCACAAACTTCGAACTTGGCCAAAAACGCGGCTATCGCTGTTTTTCCATCATATTTCTCCAGCTTAATTCGTATTCCACGGTCTGTTGGGTTTTCGCCTTTCTTCTGCGTAACAGGCGTTTTTCTGACATTCGTCTTTGGCAAATTCTTCCTAGTGTCATCGCGGTCACTCATCGATTCGTTTCCGTCTTCAGACCTCACAGCTGATCGATGCTGACCGTTTTCACCCCTCTTCCGAATAATGTGCCTCTTTCCATTTCGTCCCGTAGACTCTTCTGTGTCTATTTCATCGTCACTCAACGGCTCGTTTTCTCCTGTAGAGTTCCGTACCGACCGATGTTGCTCGTACCCATGTCTCTTCTGAGTACTGGTCGCATTTTTAGTACGCCACTTAGAAGCCTTCGTACTTATCTCTCGGTCGTTCGAAGCTGCACTTTCTTCTTCAGTACTTAATGCAGCCCGACCGTTTCCACGCGGATCGCCGCCTGCGAAAGACTCGAAATCTGACCCTTTGCGTTCATTTCGCAAACTCTGGGAATTTCGGTCTTCTGCGCAAACATCTCTCTTTCTCGGCTTCTTCGATCGATCGGAATCCTCGTACAGAACGGGAGCTTCCCACTGGCTGTCGATTGCACCTGACGACGCCCTCCCGACGAAACGGGTATTATCTGTTAACACAGTCTTCGGTCGAGTCACTTTCCGCGCACCGTCGGCGGCCTTAACAACACCACTACCACCTGGGCGATTAATACCTTTGAAATCGGTATTCTGGCCTCTAGAGCATCGCTCTTTGGTCGATTTCCTCGAGAAAGGATCTCTGTCCGTTTCCGTTTTCCTTTCTTCGTCTGTTTCTTCATGTGTTACTTGGTCTCTATCGTGTCTGTCATACTCGGATAGATTAACCCGACCATACGTCTCTCTTTCATATTTCATAGGATCTTTCCGTCTAAAACTTCTGTTACTCACGGCCGCTTCTCTGTAAACGCTTTTAACCTCTGTATCTGAAGCGCCATCTGACAAAGGTTGTCTCACTTCAACCTTGCTTCTTTTCAGCAGAAACTGACCACGTGATTCTCTTGACTTTTCGTCACGTGATATTTCTTTGTCTTTCTCTGGGTATCCTCGGCTCCGCGAATTTACCGAGCTTTCTATCTGCCAGCGTTTCTCCGGTTTCTCTGGATAACCACGGTTTCGCGAGTCACCTGCACTTTTAGCCTCTGCAAGCTTCTCTGGGAATCCTCGGGTCCGCCAATTTTCCGCACTTTCAGCTTCACGATTTTCTTGAAAATCTTGACTCCACGAGTTTTCTGTCTTGACACCTTCCGACATCACTCTGCTATCCTTCGGAAAACAGCGGGTGAGCGACTTTGCTACAGTTTCAGAATGCGAAACTTTCTCACGTGTTTCTGGGAAACCTCGGTTCCGTGCTGACTCATCTGTCTTTAATTGTCCTTGGCAGTCCTCCAGGAAACCTGGGCCCAACGGGTCCCCCGGATTTTCCCCTCGGAACAACTCTTTGTGATGAGCAGCGGGAACCGATAGTTCTTCTAGCCTCTTACTCATTGTCGCCACGCTCTGTCGCAAGTAAGACATCTCCGCTTTCCAATCCACTATATCTGTCAAAGATCTTCGATCGTCTTCGTTCCGCTGACGCGCCTCACAAACATTCGCTTTCTTCGCAACGATGTCATCGTTTAGGTAACGCGGTTCTCGGACTTCCTCAAACGCCCTTGGCATCCCTTCAGCCCTATTCAAACGTAGAGGCTGCGTACCTTGTCTAAGACTAGTGTCTCGAAGCTGCTCAAAGTCTTCTGGCATGGCTTCTACCCTTCTCTCATGAAATATTCGCGGTACTCTAGCGTCTTCAATTAATCCGGGCACTCCCTTTAGCACTGTGCCATCCCCAGGAAAAGGCACTGAGATCTCCTCAAACACGTCTGGCATTCTCTCTATATTTTTCAAGCGTAAAACTCGTGGTATCCTCATATCCTCAAAATGCCTTGATACATCAAGCCCATTCTCATCGACAGTTCGTTGACCGAACTGGTATCTCTCATTTCCCACATCGTTCTGGACAACTGTCTCAATAGTCCTTGGAACGTTTCTCAGCCATCCTTCAACACCGGCGAGAGAAAACGAACCTCTTTTGTGGCCACTACGAGCCCCAGCTACCGTTTCGATTGTATCGGCTACACCAGGTGCGAGCAATTCGCCAAACAACTTCTGCTCATTTTGCCGTGTCTTTGGACGTGCACCTTTGTGGTCCAAGCTTCTGTTTTCACGGTTAGGGATATCATCGGACTCGTCATCGGCATCTTCAGGGCCTTCCCCTGATCTGTGGATAGGAAACGCTGGTACCCCACTTCTGGTACCAGTTTGTGGCGTTCGCCGCCCGGACGCCTGCCCTGCCGCGCCGGGCGGGTTCCTGTGGTGACTCCAGCCCACTACCCGTCTGGAGCCACCCGAGTCACTGCCTTGCCTATTGTCACCGTCAAATGGTTTATCTCTGTCCATAGTGACCATTCCTGTCAGAGGAGGTTCAGGGTTTACCGCTTTACTAAGAGAGGCTACACTGTAGAGCTCGGTCTCGGCATCAGACTCTGCCACGTCCGCGGTCACCGGGTGGGCAACGTCCTGAGGATGGCCGTCCTTCAGAACAGGGTTCGATCTTTTACCTGCAGCAGTCTGCCTTTCTGTGTACCTTCCTAGTTACGGGCTTTCTCTTCCTCTCTACCTGGTCTGAACTTTGACGGACCATTCTGCACCTCGTGACTCTTGAACTATCGCCGTTATCATGGAACACCAAACGTTCTCTAAGTTCAGGGAACAAGGAGTACTTATGACGAGTCTCTGCGTCATGTAATAGAAGACACGTATCCATCGGGCAACGCGTCTTCTTACTGTCACGTATCTCTAGCTGTGTTTCCGTGTGCGGCATACCGGCCTCACAATAATGAATTCTGCGTCGAAAGATAACGGGTCTCTATGGCACTCTGATAGTGAAGGTCCTCTCTCTATAACCTTCGCTATCTACACACACAGACCTTTGTTCTGACCTACGCACGAGGGGGCCCAACCTCGCACTTCAATCAGTCCTCAGAGCTGTGTGTTGCGACAAGCAAATATGTTCTATCTGGATACCCGACTACCCGGACTTTCTCGTATCGTTTACTCTTGGTCTGCGTTAATGTTCCTTTAACCGGGGACTCTCGAACACTTCACCCTGGGATTCTGACTAGCTGGGTTTCGCTAGTAAGGCGGACGTGTCTCTTTCGGACCTGGGTACCCGAATACCCGACCCGAATATCTTGGTCTGATCTCTTTCCGGTTTACACAACCTTTTATCCTCCCACTATTCGGAATTAGTCTGTCTCGAGACCTGAGCAGCAGAGTGGGCCCTTACTCCACTAGCCGTATCTCTTGAACATGACTCTCTGAATAAAATAGAGAACGTAACAGTTGTGTCTTTTTCCGGGAGCGCACAGACTCGTAGGCTTCGTTTCTCGGTACTCACACTCGATTCTGCTAACGGTATCTGTGGGTAAATATCAATTACTTTACCCCGTTATTGCACACAGACCTGTGTAGCTTCCCACCGTGGGAACTTTCCCGAACACCGGAACAGACAACGGTCGGATCGTCCGGATGGTCTTCCGGACGGATATTTGCCGGTAAACCGCGGGAGTAACTATGACGCGTAAAACAGCCAAACCCGGGTACCGCGTATTGAGATTCACCGGTTGTTCCCCGATGTTATCGAACAGTTTCAACAAGATCGTTCCGGTACTTCACCGGACGTCACCAGCGGAATGTTTCTCCGCACTTTACCGATACAGACCTGTATTTTTGTATATCTCGGACGATCGGTCTCTCCCCGAGGTTTACTCAGCCTGCTAAACTTCCACAATCAGGATTCAGACCGGCTCGCGATCTAACGGCAGGGTGGGCCCCAAACCTGTCGAATCGGCGGTCAATCCAATACCCAAGAGTGATTAGTTTTTGCTGTAACTCGGGATCGCACTGCTCAGCTTTTATGGACGATACTTTAACTGAGTTATCACCACCGGGTCTTTGCCCGTGTATCTCAGACGGTCAACTGCGGGGCCTTTCCGCGTGTATCTCTGACGGCTACCACCGGGTCTTTGCCCGTTTATATCTGACGGTCAACACCGGGTCTGTGCCCGCGTATCTCCGGGTCTTTGCCCGTGTATTTCTAACGGTCAACAGCGGGGCCTTTCCGCGTGTATCTCCGATGGCTACCACCGGGTCTTTGCCCGTTTATCTCTGACTGTCAACAGCGGGGCCTTGCCCGAGGTTTATCAGACGGTCACCAGGAAACTCTTTGCCCCGTACGTTACCGGAACAGACCTGTGAGCTCTCAATCTCTCACGATCGGTCTTTCCCCGAGCTATACTCAGCCCGCAAACTACCAACAATCGGGATTCAGACCTTTTCGCGATCTAACGGCAGGGTGGGCCCCAAACCTGTCGGATCGGCGGACTCAATCCTTCACCCGAGAGCGATCGATTCGGCTGTAACCCGGGATCGCACAGATTAGCCTTTTCTCGGACGCCCTCTCGTCCGTTAATATATTTGTAACTTGCCCGAAACCTGGAACTCGCTTTATCACTCGCCGTATACTACCACACGGAGTGCAGTATTTATCGCTAACCAACGACACTAAAGAACCGTATCGCTGTATATGCAGGATGCAGCGTCGCCATCCTACGATATAGGCAACGCAGCGTGAGGCAAGCTCTATGAATCCATCTGCATCTATCTGCACGCTATAACTCAGTACGTAAGACATTATTTTTGGCCTCCATAGGACGGCTACATTCTCTGTCTGCACGACTATAAGTTAGTACGTAAACCATATTCAGGCCTCCATGCTTATATAGTAGGCCATCAACATCTTCTTAAATAGAGGTGTCCAAAATCAAAATATCTACCAGCTATATTAAGCGGCGCCCTATGTTTAGCCACTAAATATTAGACAAACGGTGTGTTCTCTTATTTTAATTAATAAATTAAAGCGTTGAAATGGCAAAAATAAAATACAGCACTTATAATTATAATAATAATCGAACAGCTATAAAGCGCCACCCATCGAATAAGACGCTAATTAACTAAGACAGTAATCATTATATCCCTTCGTTCGTGTCTTGTGGCGTAACCGCCACACTCTCCCCACCTTACTTAGATGCGGAGCATCTCCGACAAACCGGGGACCTGAATCCACGTGACAGAAACAGCTCCAACCCAGATCCACTTAGAAGGCAAGGAACCACCATTTCGCTGGTTATAGGGCGTAACACCTCGGTCATCTGGACGACTTACTCTGTGAAGTACTAAATCCAGACCCAACAATCTCTGCAACCCCGCACGAACGCCAAGTAACGATGAGAGCCTCAGCAACTGGGGAAGCAATCTTTGGTGCGAGCAACCACTCTGCGACCGTAGAGAAGCCACCCAGCGCCCTTATCTCCTGCGAACCGTACTGACGACAGCCTTTTTAGTGGTGCAAGAGATCCCATCAACCGCCCTACTGGCAACCTGTCTTATCCCTCAAGTTGCCAACCTTAACAGGCCCTCTATCATGACTCTGGGCTCTACCCAACCAAACTGGCCAGGAGACCTAGGAGAGAAAAGTCACCAAATTATCTCCCGAATGTCAACTTAGTCCATCACATCATGCACAACTCCAAAATAATATAACTAAAAGCAAAGACGAAGTCAATAACCGACCGGCATCGCTCGGCGGCCTTAAAATTTTTTTTTTTTTTTTTAAATACAAATTATCCTATTTACATCATTGCTCTAACATCGTGTATCAAATAAAACGAAACTATTTAATGTCATTTAACATAGGCACTAACATTATACATCAATCGCACAAGTTTATCTTTACACACAATTGTCAACTAATGCAACGTATCAAAGCATTAGCTATCTTAATAGACAAACAATTCAACATAATGACGGCGTTGCACTAACAATTTCTAAGTCCGTACACTTCGGATCAAAGAAGTGAAATTAACATTTCAACTCAAAACCGTATCCGTAAGATTCTCGCACTCGCCGACAACCGTAATGTTTACCGCAATGTCTTATATCTTATGCGGTTCGTAAATCCAAACAGCATACACGAAAACACCCAATAGGCGTCTTCACAAGAAACTGAAAGTCGCACTGCGAAGCTTCTTTGTAAATTTTTCGCAATTAAACTACCTAGTACCGCAAATGGCATTATCTGCGTCTAGGGTAGTCTGAAAATTATTCTCATCAGAACAAAACTCAAAGTTGTCATCGGAACCCCCGAATTTAGTATCGGTAGACGTGCCGAAAATAGTCACACATCTTATAGTAGCACTTCTGCATCAGTTATCATCAAACGGGAAACAAGGAATTCGCAATGCGACGAACTTTCAGAACACCCGTAATTATGCATTTACTAAGTATTCCGAGTATTGTTACATCAAAATACTAATACACAGTCGAAACAAAAGGTTTTCATCAAACAGAAACTTAAAACATCGTTTTCCAACAATAGTCCGTAAACTCGCCGCAATTAAGCTGTAACATGTACCGCAATTGTTATGCATTTCAGTACAAGGAAACTGTCCAAACAAAAAGTCATCAAACGAAAACTCAAAAATATTTCTCCGACAGAAGTCCGTAAAATCGCCGCAATTAAGCGGTAAATGTATCGTCCTCGCAACAGAGCTCTCACAGCAGCTTTGAAAGTCACTTAACATGAGCCTCATTGTCCTTTCTAACAATAATAGTCGTCCATCTTCGTTATCCTCTTGGAAATGTCGGTACACCACTGAAGCTGGGACGTCAACCTGGCTTCTTCGCGGAATTTCGGTGTCCTCCTGAACGACAACTCTCCGGCACATGGATTCGGTCACGGCTTCTTTCAGAGGGATCTTCTCGCTCCCTAAACAAACGCAGCGACTTGCGAAGTCCCATCGAGCTTCATTGTTTTCTAACCATGACAACCCCAAGATCACTTCCGTCACTTGGTCCGTCACTAAACATGGTAGAGGATATATCTGTTTTCCAATACCAATCTTCAGCGTGGTTTCACCGTCCACTTTTATCTGACTTCCATTAGCGGCTAACAGACGCTGTGCTGACGGTACTAGCACGGTGTTCAACACAAGGCGTCGTGGCACAAGTGACATTTCACTTCCAGAATCAAGTAGACAGTGTATTCGCTTCCCTTCTAGTCTAGCGACAACGTAAGCCATCCTGCTGCCTTTGATCAGTCGATTTTGAGCCTCCTCTTGGATGGGTTCTGCCTTAGTTGTTTCATTGGTTCTGTCTTCACCACTCCTCTCAGCAGTTCCTTGAGGACAAAAACGCTTTATGTGCCCTTTCTGTTTACAAAGGTAACATTCAATATCAGGGTTTCTATACCGTCCTGGCGGAAAAATCCGTCGCTGTACGACGTTCGGTTCGGTCTTCCTTTGACCTTCAATGGTTCTATCCCAATTGTTCGCCATTCCATGCGGTCTTCCAGAAACCGGGTCGGAATCTTGTTTCGAGATAAGTCGTCCAATTTCTCTTGACAAATTCTTAATTTCCAGTTCTAGATCTTCTATACGAAAAGTTTTCTGCTCATCAACAGACGTGGCTTTTCGATCTTCCCTTGTAGCTTTAACTCTGCCGTGTCTGCGGTCCATATCACTTCCTTGTGTCGAAGATCGGCCATAAGCATCTAACCGAACTGCATGTTTATAGGCAGCCTCAAGGTTAGCAGGCTCTCGTTCGCGCACTTTCTGTGCCAAGTCTTCATTTGCCAATGCGTCAATGAAAGCATCACAAGCAACCGTCTCGACAATATCACTTGTAGGTCCTGGGTACGCCAAAGCCATCAACCTCCTTATCTCTTGCACAACAGTGCTCAGAGTCTCTCCATGAGCCTGCCTGTATGTGCGAAGTTTCATACGATATAGGCTTGTCTGGTCTTCGGAACCGTACCTCGCTTTGAGCCTTTCGACAAGTTCTTGCCAGGTTACATTGTCCTGTGCTCCCATATCCCACAATAGCTGAGACGCGGGCCCTGTCAAAGCGCACATCAACTGATCTGCTTTCTCCCGATCAGTCCACCGATTGCAACGACCACAAACTTCGAACTTGGCCAAAAACGCGGCTATCGCTGTTTTTCCATCATATTTCTCCAGCTTAATTCGTATTCCACGGTCTGTTGGGTTTTCGCCTTTCTTCTGCGTAACAGGCGTTTTTCTGACATTCGTCTTTGGCAAATTCTTCCTAGTGTCATCGCGGTCACTCATCGATTCGTTTCCGTCTTCAGACCTCACAGCTGATCGATGCTGACCGTTTTCACCCCTCTTCCGAATAATGTGCCTCTTTCCATTTCGTCCCGTAGACTCTTCTGTGTCTATTTCATCGTCACTCAACGGCTCGTTTTCTCCTGTAGAGTTCCGTACCGACCGATGTTGCTCGTACCCATGTCTCTTCTGAGTACTGGTCGCATTTTTAGTACGCCACTTAGAAGCCTTCGTACTTATCTCTCGGTCGTTCGAAGCTGCACTTTCTTCTTCAGTACTTAATGCAGCCCGACCGTTTCCACGCGGATCGCCGCCTGCGAAAGACTCGAAATCTGACCCTTTGCGTTCATTTCGCAAACTCTGGGAATTTCGGTCTTCTGCGCAAACATCTCTCTTTCTCGGCTTCTTCGATCGATCGGAATCCTCGTACAGAACGGGAGCTTCCCACTGGCTGTCGATTGCACCTGACGACGCCCTCCCGACGAAACGGGTATTATCTGTTAACACAGTCTTCGGTCGAGTCACTTTCCGCGCACCGTCGGCGGCCTTAACAACACCACTACCACCTGGGCGATTAATACCTTTGAAATCGGTATTCTGGCCTCTAGAGCATCGCTCTTTGGTCGATTTCCTCGAGAAAGGATCTCTGTCCGTTTCCGTTTTCCTTTCTTCGTCTGTTTCTTCATGTGTTACTTGGTCTCTATCGTGTCTGTCATACTCGGATAGATTAACCCGACCATACGTCTCTCTTTCATATTTCATAGGATCTTTCCGTCTAAAACTTCTGTTAACAACGGCCGCTTCTCTGTAAACGCTTTTAACCTCTGTATCTGAAGCGCCATCTGACAAAGGTTGTCTCACTTCAACCTTGCTTCTTTTCAGCAGAAACTGACCACGTGATTCTCTTGACTTTTCGTCACGTGATATTTCTTTGTCTTTCTCTGGGTATCCTCGGCTCCGCGAATTTACCGAGCTTTCTATCTGCCAGTGTTTCTCCGGTTTCTCTGGATAACCACGGTTTCGCGAGTCACCTGCACTTTTAGCCTCTGCAAGCTTCTCTGGGAATCCTCGGGTCCGCCAATTTTCCGCACTTTCAGCTTCACGATTTTCTTGAAAATCTTGACTCCACGAGTTTTCTGTCTTGACACCTTCCGACATCACTCTGCTATCCTTCGGAAAACAGCGGGTGAGCGACTTTGCTACAGTTTCAGAATGCGAAACTTTCTCACGTGTTTCTGGGAAACCTCGGTTCCGTGCTGACTCATCTGTCTTTAATTGTCCTTGGCAGTCCTCCAGGAAACCTGGGCCCAACGGGTCCCCCGGATTTTCCCCTCGGAACAACTCTTTGTGATGAGCAGCGGGAACCGATAGTTCTTCTAGCCTCTTACTCATTGTCGCCACGCTCTGTCGCAAGTAAGACATCTCCGCTTTCCAATCCACTATATCTGTCAAAGATCTTCGATCGTCTTCGTTCCGCTGACGCGCCTCACAAACATTCGCTTTCTTCGCAACGATGTCATCGTTTAGGTAACGCGGTTCTCGGACTTCCTCAAACGCCCTTGGCATCCCTTCAGCCCTATTCAAACGTAGAGGCTGCGTACCTTGTCTAAGACTAGTGTCTCGAAGCTGCTCAAAGTCTTCTGGCATGGCTTCTACCCTTCTCTCATGAAATATTCGCGGTACTCTAGCGTCTTCAATTAATCCGGGCACTCCCTTTAGCACTGTGCCATCCCCAGGAAAAGGCACTGAGATCTCCTCAAACACGTCTGGCATTCTCTCTATATTTTTCAAGCGTAAAACTCGTGGTATCCTCATATCCTCAAAATGCCTTGATACATCAAGCCCATTCTCATCGACAGTTCGTTGACCGAACTGGTATCTCTCATTTCCCACATCGTTCTGGACAACTGTCTCAATAGTCCTTGGAACGTTTCTCAGCCATCCTTCAACACCGGCGAGAGAAAACGAACCTCTTTTGTGGCCACTACGAGCCCCAGCTACCGTTTCGATTGTATCGGCTACACCAGGTGCGAGCAATTCGCCAAACAACTTCTGCTCATTTTGCCGTGTCTTTGGACGTGCACCTTTGTGGTCCAAGCTTCTGTTTTCACGGTTAGGGATATCATCGGACTCGTCATCGGCATCTTCAGGGCCTTCCCCTGATCTGTGGATAGGAAACGCTGGTACCCCACTTCTGGTACCAGTTTGTGGCGTTCGCCGCCCGGACGCCTGCCCTGCCGCGCCGGGCGGGTTCCTGTGGTGACTCCAGCCCACTACCCGTCTGGAGCCACCCGAGTCACTGCCTTGCCTATTGTCACCGTCAAATGGTTTATCTCTGTCCATAGTGACCATTCCTGTCAGAGGAGGTTCAGGGTTTACCGCTTTACTAAGAGAGGCTACACTGTAGAGCTCGGTCTCGGCATCAGACTCTGCCACGTCCGCGGTCACCGGGTGGGCAACGTCCTGAGGATGGCCGTCCTTCAGAACAGGGTTCGATCTTTTACCTGCAGCAGTCTGCCTTTCTGTGTACCTTCCTAGTTACGGGCTTTCTCTTCCTCTCTACCTGGTCTGAACTTTGACGGACCATTCTGCACCTCGTGACTCTTGAACTATCGCCGTTATCATGGAACACCAAACGTTCTCTAAGTTCAGGGAACAAGGAGTACTTATGACGAGTCTCTGCGTCATGTAATAGAAGACACGTATCCATCGGGCAACGCGTCTTCTTACTGTCACGTATCTCTAGCTGTGTTTCCGTGTGCGGCATACCGGCCTCACAATAATGAATTCTGCGTCGAAAGATAACGGGTCTCTATGGCACTCTGATAGTGAAGGTCCTCTCTCTATAACCTTCGCTATCTACACACACAGACCTTTGTTCTGACCTACGCACGAGGGGGCCCAACCTCGCACTTCAATCAGTCCTCAGAGCTGTGTGTTGCGACAAGCAAATATGTTCTATCTGGATACCCGACTACCCGGACTTTCTCGTATCGTTTACTCTTGGTCTGCGTTAATGTTCCTTTAACCGGGGACTCTCGAACACTTCACCCTGGGATTCTGACTAGCTGGGTTTCGCTAGTAAGGCGGACGTGTCTCTTTCGGACCTGGGTACCCGAATACCCGACCCGAATATCTTGGTCTGATCTCTTTCCGGTTTACACAACCTTTTATCCTCCCACTATTCGGAATTAGTCTGTCTCGAGACCTGAGCAGCAGAGTGGGCCCTTACTCCACTAGCCGTATCTCTTGAACATGACTCTCTGAATAAAATAGAGAACGTAACAGTTGTGTCTTTTTCCGGGAGCGCACAGACTCGTAGGCTTCGTTTCTCGGTACTCACACTCGATTCTGCTAACGGTATCTGTGGGTAAATATCAATTACTTTACCCCGTTATTGCACACAGACCTGTGTAGCTTCCCACCGTGGGAACTTTCCCGAACACCGGAACAGACAACGGTCGGATCGTCCGGATGGTCTTCCGGACGGATATTTGCCGGTAAACCGCGGGAGTAACTATGACGCGTAAAACAGCCAAACCCGGGTACCGCGTATTGAGATTCACCGGTTGTTCCCCGATGTTATCGAACAGTTTCAACAAGATCGTTCCGGTACTTCACCGGACGTCACCAGCGGAATGTTTCTCCGCACTTTACCGATACAGACCTGTATTTTTGTATATCTCGGACGATCGGTCTCTCCCCGAGGTTTACTCAGCCTGCTAAACTTCCACAATCAGGATTCAGACCGGCTCGCGATCTAACGGCAGGGTGGGCCCCAAACCTGTCGAATCGGCGGTCAATCCAATACCCAAGAGTGATTAGTTTTTGCTGTAACTCGGGATCGCACTGCTCAGCTTTTATGGACGATACTTTAACTGAGTTATCACCACCGGGTCTTTGCCCGTGTATCTCAGACGGTCAACTGCGGGGCCTTTCCGCGTGTATCTCTGACGGCTACCACCGGGTCTTTGCCCGTTTATATCTGACGGTCAACACCGGGTCTGTGCCCGCGTATCTCCGGGTCTTTGCCCGTGTATTTCTAACGGTCAACAGCGGGGCCTTTCCGCGTGTATCTCCGATGGCTACCACCGGGTCTTTGCCCGTTTATCTCTGACTGTCAACAGCGGGGCCTTGCCCGAGGTTTATCAGACGGTCACCAGGAAACTCTTTGCCCCGTACGTTACCGGAACAGACCTGTGAGCTCTCAATCTCTCACGATCGGTCTTTCCCCGAGCTATACTCAGCCCGCAAACTACCAACAATCGGGATTCAGACCTTTTCGCGATCTAACGGCAGGGTGGGCCCCAAACCTGTCGGATCGGCGGACTCAATCCTTCACCCGAGAGCGATCGATTCGGCTGTAACCCGGGATCGCACAGATTAGCCTTTTCTCGGACGCCCTCTCGTCCGTTAATATATTTGTAACTTGCCCGAAACCTGGAACTCGCTTTATCACTCGCCGTATACTACCACACGGAGTGCAGTATTTATCGCTAACCAACGACACTAAAGAACCGTATCGCTGTATATGCAGGATGCAGCGTCGCCATCCTACGATATAGGCAACGCAGCGTGAGGCAAGCTCTATGAATCCATCTGCATCTATCTGCACGCTATAACTCAGTACGTAAGACATTATTTTTGGCCTCCATAGGACGGCTACATTCTCTGTCTGCACGACTATAAGTTAGTACGTAAACCATATTCAGGCCTCCATGCTTATATAGTAGGCCATCAACATCTTCTTAAATAGAGGTGTCCAAAATCAAAATATCTACCAGCTATATTAAGCGGCGCCCTATGTTTAGCCACTAAATATTAGACAAACGGTGTGTTCTCTTATTTTAATTAATAAATTAAAGCGTTGAAATGGCAAAAATAAAATACAGCACTTATAATTATAATAATAATCGAACAGCTATAAAGCGCCACCCATCGAATAAGACGCTAATTAACTAAGACAGTAATCATTATATCCCTTCGTTCGTGTCTTGTGGCGTAACCGCCACACTCTCCCCACCTTACTTAGATGCGGAGCATCTCCGACAAACCGGGGACCTGAATCCACGTGACAGAAACAGCTCCAACCCAGATCCACTTAGAAGGCAAGGAACCACCATTTCGCTGGTTATAGGGCGTAACACCTCGGTCATCTGGACGACTTACTCTGTGAAGTACTAAATCCAGACCCAACAATCTCTGCAACCCCGCACGAACGCCAAGTAACGATGAGAGCCTCAGCAACTGGGGAAGCAATCTTTGGTGCGAGCAACCACTCTGCGACCGTAGAGAAGCCACCCAGCGCCCTTATCTCCTGCGAACCGTACTGACGACAGCCTTTTTAGTGGTGCAAGAGATCCCATCAACCGCCCTACTGGCAACCTGTCTTATCCCTCAAGTTGCCAACCTTAACAGGCCCTCTATCATGACTCTGGGCTCTACCCAACCAAACTGGCCAGGAGACCTAGGAGAGAAAAGTCACCAAATTATCTCCCGAATGTCAACTTAGTCCATCACATCATGCACAACTCCAAAATAATATAACTAAAAGCAAAGACGAAGTCAATAACCGACCGGCATCGCTCGGCGGCCTTAAATTTTTTTTTTTTTTTTAAAATACAAATTATCCTATTTACATCATTGCTCTAACATCGTGTATCAAATAAAACGAAACTATTTAATGTCATTTAACATAGGCACTAACATTATACATCAATCGCACAAGTTTATCTTTACACACAATTGTCAACTAATGCAACGTATCAAAGCATTAGCTATCTTAATAGACAAACAATTCAACATAATGACGGCGTTGCACTAACAATTTCTAAGTCCGTACACTTCGGATCAAAGAAGTGAAATTAACATTTCAACTCAAAACCGTATCCGTAAGATTCTCGCACTCGCCGACAACCGTAATGTTTACCGCAATGTCTTATATCTTATGCGGTTCGTAAATCCAAACAGCATACACGAAAACACCCAATAGGCGTCTTCACAAGAAACTGAAAGTCGCACTGCGAAGCTTCTTTGTAAATTTTTCGCAATTAAACTACCTAGTACCGCAAATGGCATTATCTGCGTCTAGGGTAGTCTGAAAATTATTCTCATCAGAACAAAACTCAAAGTTGTCATCGGAACCCCCGAATTTAGTATCGGTAGACGTGCCGAAAATAGTCACACATCTTATAGTAGCACTTCTGCATCAGTTATCATCAAACGGGAAACAAGGAATTCGCAATGCGACGAACTTTCAGAACACCCGTAATTATGCATTTACTAAGTATTCCGAGTATTGTTACATCAAAATACTAATACACAGTCGAAACAAAAGGTTTTCATCAAACAGAAACTTAAAACATCGTTTTCCAACAATAGTCCGTAAACTCGCCGCAATTAAGCTGTAACATGTACCGCAATTGTTATGCATTTCAGTACAAGGAAACTGTCCAAACAAAAAGTCATCAAACGAAAACTCAAAAATATTTCTCCGACAGAAGTCCGTAAAATCGCCGCAATTAAGCGGTAAATGTATCGTCCTCGCAACAGAGCTCTCACAGCAGCTTTGAAAGTCACTTAACATGAGCCTCATTGTCCTTTCTAACAATAATAGTCGTCCATCTTCGTTATCCTCTTGGAAATGTCGGTACACCACTGAAGCTGGGACGTCAACCTGGCTTCTTCGCGGAATTTCGGTGTCCTCCTGAACGACAACTCTCCGGCACATGGATTCGGTCACGGCTTCTTTCAGAGGGATCTTCTCGCTCCCTAAACAAACGCAGCGACTTGCGAAGTCCCATCGAGCTTCATTGTTTTCTAACCATGACAACCCCAAGATCACTTCCGTCACTTGGTCCGTCACTAAACATGGTAGAGGATATATCTGTTTTCCAATACCAATCTTCAGCGTGGTTTCACCGTCCACTTTTATCTGACTTCCATTAGCGGCTAACAGACGCTGTGCTGACGGTACTAGCACGGTGTTCAACACAAGGCGTCGTGGCACAAGTGACATTTCACTTCCAGAATCAAGTAGACAGTGTATTCGCTTCCCTTCTAGTCTAGCGACAACGTAAGCCATCCTGCTGCCTTTGATCAGTCGATTTTGAGCCTCCTCTTGGATGGGTTCTGCCTTAGTTGTTTCATTGGTTCTGTCTTCACCACTCCTCTCAGCAGTTCCTTGAGGACAAAAACGCTTTATGTGCCCTTTCTGTTTACAAAGGTAACATTCAATATCAGGGTTTCTATACCGTCCTGGCGGAAAAATCCGTCGCTGTACGACGTTCGGTTCGGTCTTCCTTTGACCTTCAATGGTTCTATCCCAATTGTTCGCCATTCCATGCGGTCTTCCAGAAACCGGGTCGGAATCTTGTTTCGAGATAAGTCGTCCAATTTCTCTTGACAAATTCTTAATTTCCAGTTCTAGATCTTCTATACGAAAAGTTTTCTGCTCATCAACAGACGTGGCTTTTCGATCTTCCCTTGTAGCTTTAACTCTGCCGTGTCTGCGGTCCATATCACTTCCTTGTGTCGAAGATCGGCCATAAGCATCTAACCGAACTGCATGTTTATAGGCAGCCTCAAGGTTAGCAGGCTCTCGTTCGCGCACTTTCTGTGCCAAGTCTTCATTTGCCAATGCGTCAATGAAAGCATCACAAGCAACCGTCTCGACAATATCACTTGTAGGTCCTGGGTACGCCAAAGCCATCAACCTCCTTATCTCTTGCACAACAGTGCTCAGAGTCTCTCCATGAGCCTGCCTGTATGTGCGAAGTTTCATACGATATAGGCTTGTCTGGTCTTCGGAACCGTACCTCGCTTTGAGCCTTTCGACAAGTTCTTGCCAGGTTACATTGTCCTGTGCTCCCATATCCCACAATAGCTGAGACGCGGGCCCTGTCAAAGCGCACATCAACTGATCTGCTTTCTCCCGATCAGTCCACCGATTGCAACGACCACAAACTTCGAACTTGGCCAAAAACGCGGCTATCGCTGTTTTTCCATCATATTTCTCCAGCTTAATTCGTATTCCACGGTCTGTTGGGTTTTCGCCTTTCTTCTGCGTAACAGGCGTTTTTCTGACATTCGTCTTTGGCAAATTCTTCCTAGTGTCATCGCGGTCACTCATCGATTCGTTTCCGTCTTCAGACCTCACAGCTGATCGATGCTGACCGTTTTCACCCCTCTTCCGAATAATGTGCCTCTTTCCATTTCGTCCCGTAGACTCTTCTGTGTCTATTTCATCGTCACTCAACGGCTCGTTTTCTCCTGTAGAGTTCCGTACCGACCGATGTTGCTCGTACCCATGTCTCTTCTGAGTACTGGTCGCATTTTTAGTACGCCACTTAGAAGCCTTCGTACTTATCTCTCGGTCGTTCGAAGCTGCACTTTCTTCTTCAGTACTTAATGCAGCCCGACCGTTTCCACGCGGATCGCCGCCTGCGAAAGACTCGAAATCTGACCCTTTGCGTTCATTTCGCAAACTCTGGGAATTTCGGTCTTCTGCGCAAACATCTCTCTTTCTCGGCTTCTTCGATCGATCGGAATCCTCGTACAGAACGGGAGCTTCCCACTGGCTGTCGATTGCACCTGACGACGCCCTCCCGACGAAACGGGTATTATCTGTTAACACAGTCTTCGGTCGAGTCACTTTCCGCGCACCGTCGGCGGCCTTAACAACACCACTACCACCTGGGCGATTAATACCTTTGAAATCGGTATTCTGGCCTCTAGAGCATCGCTCTTTGGTCGATTTCCTCGAGAAAGGATCTCTGTCCGTTTCCGTTTTCCTTTCTTCGTCTGTTTCTTCATGTGTTACTTGGTCTCTATCGTGTCTGTCATACTCGGATAGATTAACCCGACCATACGTCTCTCTTTCATATTTCATAGGATCTTTCCGTCTAAAACTTCTGTTACTCACGGCCGCTTCTCTGTAAACGCTTTTAACCTCTGTATCTGAAGCGCCATCTGACAAAGGTTGTCTCACTTCAACCTTGCTTCTTTTCAGCAGAAACTGACCACGTGATTCTCTTGACTTTTCGTCACGTGATATTTCTTTGTCTTTCTCTGGGTATCCTCGGCTCCGCGAATTTACCGAGCTTTCTATCTGCCAGCGTTTCTCCGGTTTCTCTGGATAACCACGGTTTCGCGAGTCACCTGCACTTTTAGCCTCTGCAAGCTTCTCTGGGAATCCTCGGGTCCGCCAATTTTCCGCACTTTCAGCTTCACGATTTTCTTGAAAATCTTGACTCCACGAGTTTTCTGTCTTGACACCTTCCGACATCACTCTGCTATCCTTCGGAAAACAGCGGGTGAGCGACTTTGCTACAGTTTCAGAATGCGAAACTTTCTCACGTGTTTCTGGGAAACCTCGGTTCCGTGCTGACTCATCTGTCTTTAATTGTCCTTGGCAGTCCTCCAGGAAACCTGGGCCCAACGGGTCCCCCGGATTTTCCCCTCGGAACAACTCTTTGTGATGAGCAGCGGGAACCGATAGTTCTTCTAGCCTCTTACTCATTGTCGCCACGCTCTGTCGCAAGTAAGACATCTCCGCTTTCCAATCCACTATATCTGTCAAAGATCTTCGATCGTCTTCGTTCCGCTGACGCGCCTCACAAACATTCGCTTTCTTCGCAACGATGTCATCGTTTAGGTAACGCGGTTCTCGGACTTCCTCAAACGCCCTTGGCATCCCTTCAGCCCTATTCAAACGTAGAGGCTGCGTACCTTGTCTAAGACTAGTGTCTCGAAGCTGCTCAAAGTCTTCTGGCATGGCTTCTACCCTTCTCTCATGAAATATTCGCGGTACTCTAGCGTCTTCAATTAATCCGGGCACTCCCTTTAGCACTGTGCCATCCCCAGGAAAAGGCACTGAGATCTCCTCAAACACGTCTGGCATTCTCTCTATATTTTTCAAGCGTAAAACTCGTGGTATCCTCATATCCTCAAAATGCCTTGATACATCAAGCCCATTCTCATCGACAGTTCGTTGACCGAACTGGTATCTCTCATTTCCCACATCGTTCTGGACAACTGTCTCAATAGTCCTTGGAACGTTTCTCAGCCATCCTTCAACACCGGCGAGAGAAAACGAACCTCTTTTGTGGCCACTACGAGCCCCAGCTACCGTTTCGATTGTATCGGCTACACCAGGTGCGAGCAATTCGCCAAACAACTTCTGCTCATTTTGCCGTGTCTTTGGACGTGCACCTTTGTGGTCCAAGCTTCTGTTTTCACGGTTAGGGATATCATCGGACTCGTCATCGGCATCTTCAGGGCCTTCCCCTGATCTGTGGATAGGAAACGCTGGTACCCCACTTCTGGTACCAGTTTGTGGCGTTCGCCGCCCGGACGCCTGCCCTGCCGCGCCGGGCGGGTTCCTGTGGTGACTCCAGCCCACTACCCGTCTGGAGCCACCCGAGTCACTGCCTTGCCTATTGTCACCGTCAAATGGTTTATCTCTGTCCATAGTGACCATTCCTGTCAGAGGAGGTTCAGGGTTTACCGCTTTACTAAGAGAGGCTACACTGTAGAGCTCGGTCTCGGCATCAGACTCTGCCACGTCCGCGGTCACCGGGTGGGCAACGTCCTGAGGATGGCCGTCCTTCAGAACAGGGTTCGATCTTTTACCTGCAGCAGTCTGCCTTTCTGTGTACCTTCCTAGTTACGGGCTTTCTCTTCCTCTCTACCTGGTCTGAACTTTGACGGACCATTCTGCACCTCGTGACTCTTGAACTATCGCCGTTATCATGGAACACCAAACGTTCTCTAAGTTCAGGGAACAAGGAGTACTTATGACGAGTCTCTGCGTCATGTAATAGAAGACACGTATCCATCGGGCAACGCGTCTTCTTACTGTCACGTATCTCTAGCTGTGTTTCCGTGTGCGGCATACCGGCCTCACAATAATGAATTCTGCGTCGAAAGATAACGGGTCTCTATGGCACTCTGATAGTGAAGGTCCTCTCTCTATAACCTTCGCTATCTACACACACAGACCTTTGTTCTGACCTACGCACGAGGGGGCCCAACCTCGCACTTCAATCAGTCCTCAGAGCTGTGTGTTGCGACAAGCAAATATGTTCTATCTGGATACCCGACTACCCGGACTTTCTCGTATCGTTTACTCTTGGTCTGCGTTAATGTTCCTTTAACCGGGGACTCTCGAACACTTCACCCTGGGATTCTGACTAGCTGGGTTTCGCTAGTAAGGCGGACGTGTCTCTTTCGGACCTGGGTACCCGAATACCCGACCCGAATATCTTGGTCTGATCTCTTTCCGGTTTACACAACCTTTTATCCTCCCACTATTCGGAATTAGTCTGTCTCGAGACCTGAGCAGCAGAGTGGGCCCTTACTCCACTAGCCGTATCTCTTGAACATGACTCTCTGAATAAAATAGAGAACGTAACAGTTGTGTCTTTTTCCGGGAGCGCACAGACTCGTAGGCTTCGTTTCTCGGTACTCACACTCGATTCTGCTAACGGTATCTGTGGGTAAATATCAATTACTTTACCCCGTTATTGCACACAGACCTGTGTAGCTTCCCACCGTGGGAACTTTCCCGAACACCGGAACAGACAACGGTCGGATCGTCCGGATGGTCTTCCGGACGGATATTTGCCGGTAAACCGCGGGAGTAACTATGACGCGTAAAACAGCCAAACCCGGGTACCGCGTATTGAGATTCACCGGTTGTTCCCCGATGTTATCGAACAGTTTCAACAAGATCGTTCCGGTACTTCACCGGACGTCACCAGCGGAATGTTTCTCCGCACTTTACCGATACAGACCTGTATTTTTGTATATCTCGGACGATCGGTCTCTCCCCGAGGTTTACTCAGCCTGCTAAACTTCCACAATCAGGATTCAGACCGGCTCGCGATCTAACGGCAGGGTGGGCCCCAAACCTGTCGAATCGGCGGTCAATCCAATACCCAAGAGTGATTAGTTTTTGCTGTAACTCGGGATCGCACTGCTCAGCTTTTATGGACGATACTTTAACTGAGTTATCACCACCGGGTCTTTGCCCGTGTATCTCAGACGGTCAACTGCGGGGCCTTTCCGCGTGTATCTCTGACGGCTACCACCGGGTCTTTGCCCGTTTATATCTGACGGTCAACACCGGGTCTGTGCCCGCGTATCTCCGGGTCTTTGCCCGTGTATTTCTAACGGTCAACAGCGGGGCCTTTCCGCGTGTATCTCCGATGGCTACCACCGGGTCTTTGCCCGTTTATCTCTGACTGTCAACAGCGGGGCCTTGCCCGAGGTTTATCAGACGGTCACCAGGAAACTCTTTGCCCCGTACGTTACCGGAACAGACCTGTGAGCTCTCAATCTCTCACGATCGGTCTTTCCCCGAGCTATACTCAGCCCGCAAACTACCAACAATCGGGATTCAGACCTTTTCGCGATCTAACGGCAGGGTGGGCCCCAAACCTGTCGGATCGGCGGACTCAATCCTTCACCCGAGAGCGATCGATTCGGCTGTAACCCGGGATCGCACAGATTAGCCTTTTCTCGGACGCCCTCTCGTCCGTTAATATATTTGTAACTTGCCCGAAACCTGGAACTCGCTTTATCACTCGCCGTATACTACCACACGGAGTGCAGTATTTATCGCTAACCAACGACACTAAAGAACCGTATCGCTGTATATGCAGGATGCAGCGTCGCCATCCTACGATATAGGCAACGCAGCGTGAGGCAAGCTCTATGAATCCATCTGCATCTATCTGCACGCTATAACTCAGTACGTAAGACATTATTTTTGGCCTCCATAGGACGGCTACATTCTCTGTCTGCACGACTATAAGTTAGTACGTAAACCATATTCAGGCCTCCATGCTTATATAGTAGGCCATCAACATCTTCTTAAATAGAGGTGTCCAAAATCAAAATATCTACCAGCTATATTAAGCGGCGCCCTATGTTTAGCCACTAAATATTAGACAAACGGTGTGTTCTCTTATTTTAATTAATAAATTAAAGCGTTGAAATGGCAAAAATAAAATACAGCACTTATAATTATAATAATAATCGAACAGCTATAAAGCGCCACCCATCGAATAAGACGCTAATTAACTAAGACAGTAATCATTATATCCCTTCGTTCGTGTCTTGTGGCGTAACCGCCACACTCTCCCCACCTTACTTAGATGCGGAGCATCTCCGACAAACCGGGGACCTGAATCCACGTGACAGAAACAGCTCCAACCCAGATCCACTTAGAAGGCAAGGAACCACCATTTCGCTGGTTATAGGGCGTAACACCTCGGTCATCTGGACGACTTACTCTGTGAAGTACTAAATCCAGACCCAACAATCTCTGCAACCCCGCACGAACGCCAAGTAACGATGAGAGCCTCAGCAACTGGGGAAGCAATCTTTGGTGCGAGCAACCACTCTGCGACCGTAGAGAAGCCACCCAGCGCCCTTATCTCCTGCGAACCGTACTGACGACAGCCTTTTTAGTGGTGCAAGAGATCCCATCAACCGCCCTACTGGCAACCTGTCTTATCCCTCAAGTTGCCAACCTTAACAGGCCCTCTATCATGACTCTGGGCTCTACCCAACCAAACTGGCCAGGAGACCTAGGAGAGAAAAGTCACCAAATTATCTCCCGAATGTCAACTTAGTCCATCACATCATGCACAACTCCAAAATAATATAACTAAAAGCAAAGACGAAGTCAATAACCGACCGGCATCGCTCGGCGGCCTTAAATTTTTTTTTTTTTTTTTAAATACAAATTATCCTATTTACATCATTGCTCTAACATCGTGTATCAAATAAAACGAAACTATTTAATGTCATTTAACATAGGCACTAACATTATACATCAATCGCACAAGTTTATCTTTACACACAATTGTCAACTAATGCAACGTATCAAAGCATTAGCTATCTTAATAGACAAACAATTCAACATAATGACGGCGTTGCACTAACAATTTCTAAGTCCGTACACTTCGGATCAAAGAAGTGAAATTAACATTTCAACTCAAAACCGTATCCGTAAGATTCTCGCACTCGCCGACAACCGTAATGTTTACCGCAATGTCTTATATCTTATGCGGTTCGTAAATCCAAACAGCATACACGAAAACACCCAATAGGCGTCTTCACAAGAAACTGAAAGTCGCACTGCGAAGCTTCTTTGTAAATTTTTCGCAATTAAACTACCTAGTACCGCAAATGGCATTATCTGCGTCTAGGGTAGTCTGAAAATTATTCTCATCAGAACAAAACTCAAAGTTGTCATCGGAACCCCCGAATTTAGTATCGGTAGACGTGCCGAAAATAGTCACACATCTTATAGTAGCACTTCTGCATCAGTTATCATCAAACGGGAAACAAGGAATTCGCAATGCGACGAACTTTCAGAACACCCGTAATTATGCATTTACTAAGTATTCCGAGTATTGTTACATCAAAATACTAATACACAGTCGAAACAAAAGGTTTTCATCAAACAGAAACTTAAAACATCGTTTTCCAACAATAGTCCGTAAACTCGCCGCAATTAAGCTGTAACATGTACCGCAATTGTTATGCATTTCAGTACAAGGAAACTGTCCAAACAAAAAGTCATCAAACGAAAACTCAAAAATATTTCTCCGACAGAAGTCCGTAAAATCGCCGCAATTAAGCGGTAAATGTATCGTCCTCGCAACAGAGCTCTCACAGCAGCTTTGAAAGTCACTTAACATGAGCCTCATTGTCCTTTCTAACAATAATAGTCGTCCATCTTCGTTATCCTCTTGGAAATGTCGGTACACCACTGAAGCTGGGACGTCAACCTGGCTTCTTCGCGGAATTTCGGTGTCCTCCTGAACGACAACTCTCCGGCACATGGATTCGGTCACGGCTTCTTTCAGAGGGATCTTCTCGCTCCCTAAACAAACGCAGCGACTTGCGAAGTCCCATCGAGCTTCATTGTTTTCTAACCATGACAACCCCAAGATCACTTCCGTCACTTGGTCCGTCACTAAACATGGTAGAGGATATATCTGTTTTCCAATACCAATCTTCAGCGTGGTTTCACCGTCCACTTTTATCTGACTTCCATTAGCGGCTAACAGACGCTGTGCTGACGGTACTAGCACGGTGTTCAACACAAGGCGTCGTGGCACAAGTGACATTTCACTTCCAGAATCAAGTAGACAGTGTATTCGCTTCCCTTCTAGTCTAGCGACAACGTAAGCCATCCTGCTGCCTTTGATCAGTCGATTTTGAGCCTCCTCTTGGATGGGTTCTGCCTTAGTTGTTTCATTGGTTCTGTCTTCACCACTCCTCTCAGCAGTTCCTTGAGGACAAAAACGCTTTATGTGCCCTTTCTGTTTACAAAGGTAACATTCAATATCAGGGTTTCTATACCGTCCTGGCGGAAAAATCCGTCGCTGTACGACGTTCGGTTCGGTCTTCCTTTGACCTTCAATGGTTCTATCCCAATTGTTCGCCATTCCATGCGGTCTTCCAGAAACCGGGTCGGAATCTTGTTTCGAGATAAGTCGTCCAATTTCTCTTGACAAATTCTTAATTTCCAGTTCTAGATCTTCTATACGAAAAGTTTTCTGCTCATCAACAGACGTGGCTTTTCGATCTTCCCTTGTAGCTTTAACTCTGCCGTGTCTGCGGTCCATATCACTTCCTTGTGTCGAAGATCGGCCATAAGCATCTAACCGAACTGCATGTTTATAGGCAGCCTCAAGGTTAGCAGGCTCTCGTTCGCGCACTTTCTGTGCCAAGTCTTCATTTGCCAATGCGTCAATGAAAGCATCACAAGCAACCGTCTCGACAATATCACTTGTAGGTCCTGGGTACGCCAAAGCCATCAACCTCCTTATCTCTTGCACAACAGTGCTCAGAGTCTCTCCATGAGCCTGCCTGTATGTGCGAAGTTTCATACGATATAGGCTTGTCTGGTCTTCGGAACCGTACCTCGCTTTGAGCCTTTCGACAAGTTCTTGCCAGGTTACATTGTCCTGTGCTCCCATATCCCACAATAGCTGAGACGCGGGCCCTGTCAAAGCGCACATCAACTGATCTGCTTTCTCCCGATCAGTCCACCGATTGCAACGACCACAAACTTCGAACTTGGCCAAAAACGCGGCTATCGCTGTTTTTCCATCATATTTCTCCAGCTTAATTCGTATTCCACGGTCTGTTGGGTTTTCGCCTTTCTTCTGCGTAACAGGCGTTTTTCTGACATTCGTCTTTGGCAAATTCTTCCTAGTGTCATCGCGGTCACTCATCGATTCGTTTCCGTCTTCAGACCTCACAGCTGATCGATGCTGACCGTTTTCACCCCTCTTCCGAATAATGTGCCTCTTTCCATTTCGTCCCGTAGACTCTTCTGTGTCTATTTCATCGTCACTCAACGGCTCGTTTTCTCCTGTAGAGTTCCGTACCGACCGATGTTGCTCGTACCCATGTCTCTTCTGAGTACTGGTCGCATTTTTAGTACGCCACTTAGAAGCCTTCGTACTTATCTCTCGGTCGTTCGAAGCTGCACTTTCTTCTTCAGTACTTAATGCAGCCCGACCGTTTCCACGCGGATCGCCGCCTGCGAAAGACTCGAAATCTGACCCTTTGCGTTCATTTCGCAAACTCTGGGAATTTCGGTCTTCTGCGCAAACATCTCTCTTTCTCGGCTTCTTCGATCGATCGGAATCCTCGTACAGAACGGGAGCTTCCCACTGGCTGTCGATTGCACCTGACGACGCCCTCCCGACGAAACGGGTATTATCTGTTAACACAGTCTTCGGTCGAGTCACTTTCCGCGCACCGTCGGCGGCCTTAACAACACCACTACCACCTGGGCGATTAATACCTTTGAAATCGGTATTCTGGCCTCTAGAGCATCGCTCTTTGGTCGATTTCCTCGAGAAAGGATCTCTGTCCGTTTCCGTTTTCCTTTCTTCGTCTGTTTCTTCATGTGTTACTTGGTCTCTATCGTGTCTGTCATACTCGGATAGATTAACCCGACCATACGTCTCTCTTTCATATTTCATAGGATCTTTCCGTCTAAAACTTCTGTTACTCACGGCCGCTTCTCTGTAAACGCTTTTAACCTCTGTATCTGAAGCGCCATCTGACAAAGGTTGTCTCACTTCAACCTTGCTTCTTTTCAGCAGAAACTGACCACGTGATTCTCTTGACTTTTCGTCACGTGATATTTCTTTGTCTTTCTCTGGGTATCCTCGGCTCCGCGAATTTACCGAGCTTTCTATCTGCCAGCGTTTCTCCGGTTTCTCTGGATAACCACGGTTTCGCGAGTCACCTGCACTTTTAGCCTCTGCAAGCTTCTCTGGGAATCCTCGGGTCCGCCAATTTTCCGCACTTTCAGCTTCACGATTTTCTTGAAAATCTTGACTCCACGAGTTTTCTGTCTTGACACCTTCCGACATCACTCTGCTATCCTTCGGAAAACAGCGGGTGAGCGACTTTGCTACAGTTTCAGAATGCGAAACTTTCTCACGTGTTTCTGGGAAACCTCGGTTCCGTGCTGACTCATCTGTCTTTAATTGTCCTTGGCAGTCCTCCAGGAAACCTGGGCCCAACGGGTCCCCCGGATTTTCCCCTCGGAACAACTCTTTGTGATGAGCAGCGGGAACCGATAGTTCTTCTAGCCTCTTACTCATTGTCGCCACGCTCTGTCGCAAGTAAGACATCTCCGCTTTCCAATCCACTATATCTGTCAAAGATCTTCGATCGTCTTCGTTCCGCTGACGCGCCTCACAAACATTCGCTTTCTTCGCAACGATGTCATCGTTTAGGTAACGCGGTTCTCGGACTTCCTCAAACGCCCTTGGCATCCCTTCAGCCCTATTCAAACGTAGAGGCTGCGTACCTTGTCTAAGACTAGTGTCTCGAAGCTGCTCAAAGTCTTCTGGCATGGCTTCTACCCTTCTCTCATGAAATATTCGCGGTACTCTAGCGTCTTCAATTAATCCGGGCACTCCCTTTAGCACTGTGCCATCCCCAGGAAAAGGCACTGAGATCTCCTCAAACACGTCTGGCATTCTCTCTATATTTTTCAAGCGTAAAACTCGTGGTATCCTCATATCCTCAAAATGCCTTGATACATCAAGCCCATTCTCATCGACAGTTCGTTGACCGAACTGGTATCTCTCATTTCCCACATCGTTCTGGACAACTGTCTCAATAGTCCTTGGAACGTTTCTCAGCCATCCTTCAACACCGGCGAGAGAAAACGAACCTCTTTTGTGGCCACTACGAGCCCCAGCTACCGTTTCGATTGTATCGGCTACACCAGGTGCGAGCAATTCGCCAAACAACTTCTGCTCATTTTGCCGTGTCTTTGGACGTGCACCTTTGTGGTCCAAGCTTCTGTTTTCACGGTTAGGGATATCATCGGACTCGTCATCGGCATCTTCAGGGCCTTCCCCTGATCTGTGGATAGGAAACGCTGGTACCCCACTTCTGGTACCAGTTTGTGGCGTTCGCCGCCCGGACGCCTGCCCTGCCGCGCCGGGCGGGTTCCTGTGGTGACTCCAGCCCACTACCCGTCTGGAGCCACCCGAGTCACTGCCTTGCCTATTGTCACCGTCAAATGGTTTATCTCTGTCCATAGTGACCATTCCTGTCAGAGGAGGTTCAGGGTTTACCGCTTTACTAAGAGAGGCTACACTGTAGAGCTCGGTCTCGGCATCAGACTCTGCCACGTCCGCGGTCACCGGGTGGGCAACGTCCTGAGGATGGCCGTCCTTCAGAACAGGGTTCGATCTTTTACCTGCAGCAGTCTGCCTTTCTGTGTACCTTCCTAGTTACGGGCTTTCTCTTCCTCTCTACCTGGTCTGAACTTTGACGGACCATTCTGCACCTCGTGACTCTTGAACTATCGCCGTTATCATGGAACACCAAACGTTCTCTAAGTTCAGGGAACAAGGAGTACTTATGACGAGTCTCTGCGTCATGTAATAGAAGACACGTATCCATCGGGCAACGCGTCTTCTTACTGTCACGTATCTCTAGCTGTGTTTCCGTGTGCGGCATACCGGCCTCACAATAATGAATTCTGCGTCGAAAGATAACGGGTCTCTATGGCACTCTGATAGTGAAGGTCCTCTCTCTATAACCTTCGCTATCTACACACACAGACCTTTGTTCTGACCTACGCACGAGGGGGCCCAACCTCGCACTTCAATCAGTCCTCAGAGCTGTGTGTTGCGACAAGCAAATATGTTCTATCTGGATACCCGACTACCCGGACTTTCTCGTATCGTTTACTCTTGGTCTGCGTTAATGTTCCTTTAACCGGGGACTCTCGAACACTTCACCCTGGGATTCTGACTAGCTGGGTTTCGCTAGTAAGGCGGACGTGTCTCTTTCGGACCTGGGTACCCGAATACCCGACCCGAATATCTTGGTCTGATCTCTTTCCGGTTTACACAACCTTTTATCCTCCCACTATTCGGAATTAGTCTGTCTCGAGACCTGAGCAGCAGAGTGGGCCCTTACTCCACTAGCCGTATCTCTTGAACATGACTCTCTGAATAAAATAGAGAACGTAACAGTTGTGTCTTTTTCCGGGAGCGCACAGACTCGTAGGCTTCGTTTCTCGGTACTCACACTCGATTCTGCTAACGGTATCTGTGGGTAAATATCAATTACTTTACCCCGTTATTGCACACAGACCTGTGTAGCTTCCCACCGTGGGAACTTTCCCGAACACCGGAACAGACAACGGTCGGATCGTCCGGATGGTCTTCCGGACGGATATTTGCCGGTAAACCGCGGGAGTAACTATGACGCGTAAAACAGCCAAACCCGGGTACCGCGTATTGAGATTCACCGGTTGTTCCCCGATGTTATCGAACAGTTTCAACAAGATCGTTCCGGTACTTCACCGGACGTCACCAGCGGAATGTTTCTCCGCACTTTACCGATACAGACCTGTATTTTTGTATATCTCGGACGATCGGTCTCTCCCCGAGGTTTACTCAGCCTGCTAAACTTCCACAATCAGGATTCAGACCGGCTCGCGATCTAACGGCAGGGTGGGCCCCAAACCTGTCGAATCGGCGGTCAATCCAATACCCAAGAGTGATTAGTTTTTGCTGTAACTCGGGATCGCACTGCTCAGCTTTTATGGACGATACTTTAACTGAGTTATCACCACCGGGTCTTTGCCCGTGTATCTCAGACGGTCAACTGCGGGGCCTTTCCGCGTGTATCTCTGACGGCTACCACCGGGTCTTTGCCCGTTTATATCTGACGGTCAACACCGGGTCTGTGCCCGCGTATCTCCGGGTCTTTGCCCGTGTATTTCTAACGGTCAACAGCGGGGCCTTTCCGCGTGTATCTCCGATGGCTACCACCGGGTCTTTGCCCGTTTATCTCTGACTGTCAACAGCGGGGCCTTGCCCGAGGTTTATCAGACGGTCACCAGGAAACTCTTTGCCCCGTACGTTACCGGAACAGACCTGTGAGCTCTCAATCTCTCACGATCGGTCTTTCCCCGAGCTATACTCAGCCCGCAAACTACCAACAATCGGGATTCAGACCTTTTCGCGATCTAACGGCAGGGTGGGCCCCAAACCTGTCGGATCGGCGGACTCAATCCTTCACCCGAGAGCGATCGATTCGGCTGTAACCCGGGATCGCACAGATTAGCCTTTTCTCGGACGCCCTCTCGTCCGTTAATATATTTGTAACTTGCCCGAAACCTGGAACTCGCTTTATCACTCGCCGTATACTACCACACGGAGTGCAGTATTTATCGCTAACCAACGACACTAAAGAACCGTATCGCTGTATATGCAGGATGCAGCGTCGCCATCCTACGATATAGGCAACGCAGCGTGAGGCAAGCTCTATGAATCCATCTGCATCTATCTGCACGCTATAACTCAGTACGTAAGACATTATTTTGGCCTCCATAGGACGGCTACATTCTCTGTCTGCACGACTATAAGTTAGTACGTAAACCATATTCAGGCCTCCATGCTTATATAGTAGGCCATCAACATCTTCTTAAATAGAGGTGTCCAAAATCAAAATATCTACCAGCTATATTAAGCGGCGCTAATTAACTAAGACAGTAATCATTATATCCCTTCGTTCGTGTCTTGTGGCGTAACCGCCACAAAAGCTTAAATAACTCAGCCACTGATTTGCCGTAGATCACTGCGCAAAGTAGTGTGAGAATCGTAGGCCCTACGTCTTAAAGTACAGAATAGCTAGGTTTCTTTAGACTTGAGAGTATGACGAGCTGTATGGTGAATTAATATGTGGATATAAAGCTAGATTCGAACTATCGTCCTACACAGTTATTGGCAATATACCTTCTAGTCGTCTAGCGTGCCTCGATCAAGTGGCCGAATCCCTAAATTTTGTCAGGTCTCAGGCTATATGTTTGAGGTCCTGCACTGGCTTCCCGTCAGCCAGCGTGTAGTATATAGGGTTGTTTCCCTAGTCTGGCGGAGCCTGCTAGGCTGTGCTCCAGCCTATCTTCGGGTCCTTTGCCGCCCCGTGCAGGGAGTTTAGGGTAGCAAGTTGGACACCTCTGTCTGACTTGCTGCACTCCGTATGAAAAGGTCGAATCATCGAAACGAGTTTCAGCTGTACTTCTGTTATTGCACTGAAGTCCTGCATTCGAAGGACAAATCCTACAGAAGATCTACATAACATGGTACAAAGTCCTCTCATCTACACGATCTGCAAGGAGAATCTGAAAACTGTCAAGTTAATGATATTTAATTGTAGACAGTCGGTGGCTTTTAGAGAAATAGAATATATTCAGTTCGATTATTGGACTGATCTACTAATATTTCTAAATTTTATCAAATTACTGATTTGTGTAAACCTGATGTGATGTAATGTATATCTGTGGCTAGCAAACAGTGGCGCGAATGAATTAACACTACACCCTTAGTATACCTCTAACTTACCTAACGGTGATGCCTGACTTTGGAAGGTTTCGCATGTAGTTATATCTGTTACCATATATCGGCATGTCGACGGTCAGCACAATGGCCTTGAAGTCCCTTCTCTCTGCCCATCGGACCAGTCGAAGTACGAGGTCTCGACGGGTGAAGATGTGCAGCTGGAGGAATTTCAGACAGTCGCCAGCCGCATCAGCCACTTCGTCAATGGACCGTGACGAATGGCTGCTCATAGTGTAACCGATCTTCATGGACATGGCACCTGAAATCATTCACACAGAAAGCACGGAGAGGTCTTGACCTCTAACGCGGAGAGTGTGGGTTCGAGCCCCACTCGGGCAGTCATTCTTCATGAACTTTGAGCAAGTCCTTTACTCACTGCTGCTCAGCGTCTTCTGTCGCGTTCTGTCGTATACCGCATGCACTTCTGAACTTACAGAGTGAGGGTAATAAAAAAAAGTAGTGTTGTATTGTTAACAAGGACCGCCAAGTCGACAACCAGTGCAGAATTTGCTCAGTATAGTTACAAGTTGAGTTTACTCGCATCAAGTTCGTATAACGGTCTAATTCTTCGTTTGTGTTGTGGAATTTGTATGTTTTGATGATGTTCAATTTGCGAGTCTCGGTCTACTTGACTGAATGAGATAGGACTGGCTTTCTGATGCATGGTCGAGTCGTCTGGGTCTATGAGCCGCATACATAATCTTCAATGGAGCTTACGTCTTGGCGGGGGAGTCTTTGGAGTGCTCTCGACCGTCAGACAGGGCACTTCGATCTATCGACCGGCATGGCGACGCTGCTCTGGATAGGTCATATTATCGTGTACGGCGGACGCTACCGCCTGTCGTCGCTGCACAAAAGGTTGGTTCAGAGACGTTAAGCATTATGCGCTCAACTTGGATGTGAATCCGTTGGGGTGTGGGGGGGGGGGTGCGGACTGTAGGTGTTGATGCGGGACGTCCGCCACTGGTGACCTTTGTCCTTTCTGTACAGGCTTACTCACTTACTATATTTCTATTCTTAATAACACTGCCGCTATATAAATGACCTAAAGAAATAAATATGCAGTTGTAGTTGTTTGTCAGTTTCAAGCGCGAAACGATGTCATTTTACGAATAGAACGTTCTTATCGTCCAAAACAATGTTTCAGCAGGGACTAACCTCTGGCCGTTCCCACTTCACCGTCCGGGTGAGCGTGTCCATGTTGAGCCGTTGGTGATATGCAGACTGGAAAGGAAATGGGATAACCCAAGATTGTTGTTCCAGTTTCCCTCTTTGAAACATCACGAAGAACTCTTGGAATGATTTGGTATCTGTAAAATTTGTAGGCGCTGGCTGAATGTAAACTGTCAGGTAGGGAACTACATTTTAAATAGTACCAGCCCCTCTCCAACAGATCATCTGCGCAGGATCTTACACTTCAAGTACAAATATATGGTAGGACTAACAGCAATCGAGCAACAGGACAAACTTTACTTCGATGACTCAACAATGAAGTGTCAGGTTAACAGGACTCCCAAGAGGCACACCGCACACTTTCTGTTCTAAACCCTAGCGTCCCTCAAAATGGGACGCCTAAAACATTGCTCCTAAAATACCAAACGCTAAACTTTTCTAGAAATTTTGCTAGGCATTGTCCACTGGTGGTTAGCACCCGGAGTCAGTCGCTAAGAAGTTACCGACTGACTTGATGAGTTAGCGACTGACTTAGCGACTCAGTCGACTAAGTCGCATGCTTATCGA
Source organism: Allolobophora icterica (assembly GCA_963556255.1). Taxonomy (NCBI): domain Eukaryota; kingdom Metazoa; phylum Annelida; class Clitellata; order Crassiclitellata; family Lumbricidae; genus Allolobophora; species Allolobophora icterica. The sequence goes on along the minus strand of OY744609.1, from coordinate 18,203,028 downwards.
CTGACTAAGTCGCTTAAACTTATCGACTGACTTAGCGACTTGCTATCGACTTATCAGGTATGTCTACCGGACATACCTGATTACCTAACAATATAATTCATTTTATCGCATACTGTACTGACCGCGCCATCATTTCCGTGGGCATTAGTTGGAACCCATATGGACTCTATAAAGTCTATATGGGTCCAATATGGGAATATGGGCTCTGCTCCATGTGGGCATGCTGACAGAGGGCAGACCGATTACTGAAAATTAATGTTAATGTGAATTCGTTAAATAGAGCGCCTGATAAATCGAATGAAGCGAGGAGGATTTATAGCAGTACCCGATCTTACGTAGGCCTACGGCCAACCATTTGGCCGAAAATGCTGATACGTCCCTCTTTCAGGCAGTAACAGACGAGAATCATGCACTCCGGCACTTATTTCCAGTTTGAGAATTGTTTAAAAAAGACTGGGAGGGTTGGTAGACTTTGATCCATGTGGAGTTAAATATTTTATTCGTATTTTCCAAACTGATATCAGCGAAATTTTAAAGCAGCAGATTTCAACGCTAGCAGTTTTGCAAGTCAAACTCGAATCAAAGTCAATTCGTTGTTGAGAAAATTAAAACATGCATTCACGATACACCATGGAAATGCCTTCACTTTGTCAGAGATTCAGAATCAAATAATTCAACTCACACAAGCACAACTGAGGGCTTGAAGACGACCCCCTGGGTGTGCAAAGAAGACTTAACTGTGGGGGTCCTAGGAAAGACTAGGGGGTTAAATCCCAACCCCCAACAATTCTCACCCTGCTTATTTCCCCCTCTTCGTAATATAAACAATATCGTCGTAATAAAATGCATAAATTCACTGTGCCAAAAAACACAACAACCATAGCCCCCGTATTCTCTATAAGAACTGTTGCTAATAGAGTAAACGCTTTCTCTTATAATGTACCAAGTTTCGCAATCAGCGGCATGTCAGTTTGTTTTCCTCAACAAACGAATATTGTATTGTATTGTATTTTAAGTGTTGCCATGTCCTGCTGCTGCTGATGTCTTCGTCAAATCGAAACTTGAAAACCGCGATTAAAACAAGCAAAATATTAATTGAACGAAGTCGCTAGCAGTCGATAGCTTACCGACTGGTTTCGACTTGAGGGCTTAACGGCGGCGGCGGCGGCGGATGGCGGCGGCTCCGGGGACTACTGGTGGTCCGCGGCCATCTGCCTGGTGGTACGCGAAAAGCCTACAATTTATATTTTTTTATAATTAAAAACATGGAAACAGACAAATTTTGTCAATTTTTTATTTTTAAAAAATTTCAATCGCAAGAATCGGCACCATTAAACTAATAATACGCGGATTTATGGCAAAAATATTTTTTTATTAATTTGTTTGTGGCACAATTTTCAGTGGTGGTCCGCGACTTATAGACACAAAGTTTAAAAGTGGTCCTTAGTCTCAAAAGGTTGAGAATCGCTGTGTTAAACAAGTCACGCAAATTAATATACAGTGATATCGTCAAGTAACTGTGCGCAATGGGAGGAACCTAACCTTTGACCTTTTAGCAATCTTACAACTTACTGCATCTTTATGAATTGCAACTAAGATTAGCAACTTCCATAGCGTCTTTCTCCCATACACACAGCATTAACTGATGGTGCACCAAAATCTTGCCAAGGTCAGGTTAATATATTATGTCATGAATAAACATGTATGACGACCTGCAAATGCCATTTACATAGTCGATGTGAGACGCAGTAGGATCAATGTAGGCCCTAATGCCTAAGTTATAACCAAGTTTCAAATATATATAAGCCATTAATTTTAGATTTATTAAGTTGTCATGTAGTGCCCATTAGCAGATATTCCTGCTTAGGTGGGTAAGAATGACATCCAAGACTTACTGTCTAGGCCTATTTGTCTCCTTGTGCTATCTTTCTGTCTGTCTACCTAATTTCTTACCTGCATACGCAAAGAGACACAGATACAGCAATACTTGGAGAAGCGCAACTGCAATTAAACCTAGCCGACTGATGCGATGGCATTATTTACTTGGAGTGAGAAAAGTGGGGGTATGGTACCATCCGTCCAAAAAGTGGTGCCATTCGTACGCCTCTGCGTGATAGTTTAGAGCCGTACGAAAACTTAGAGCTTGTTTTATATATACATTAGGCCTATAGAAGCAAATTCAATCAAATCGCTTAAGTTACTCTCCCCAGCAATAGGATGACAATATCACAGGGTTTAAGACATATATGGAGACAATCGACCACGTGAGAATATCTGTATATTCTCACAATATCTTCATTATAATTATGGCGTTGGTGTGTCAGCAACTAACCGTTTGAAGGCGTTTCTGTTTTCGCCAAGTGTTTCTTCTTTATCCGCTCCACTAGAATAGTAGGAGAAAATAAATCTGGTCAACGTCTCTCGCGCATATTTCTCAAAATCATCCAGGCAAACAATAGTGTCCGAAGCCATGACCACAATAGTCTCAGCAACTGTACTTACGCTAACGATAGCACATATGTGCTTATGGTGAAGATACTGTTCGTAGGCTGATGACAGCACAACATCCGGTTAAGGTACGTCTACGGTCTACGACTTGTATGCAGCCTATACCTGGATTATATGCATTTCGACCGACTATAACAGGCTTCGTTTAAAGGCTGATAAACTAATACTTAAACTTTACTTAATTGGTTGTTGGCTACCAAATTACATCCGTAGTTTTACTTCGGGCCTAGACCTAAACAGATAAAACAGTGTTTGCCCATTAATGAATCGAAAGAGGAAACGTTGGTCAATCGACTTCATTGGTCCTCAGGCAGGGACCAATGTTTATAAAGGACGGGAACGTCGTATTAAAACGCCGTGTGACGAGTGAAGCAGTGCCTCCTGCGGTCAGGAAGTCTTGTCTTGTTTGAACACCAAAATGAAAAATTGAATGTGGAGTAAATCTTCATACTTAATTTGTACTGTAATGCCTACATTGAAAATTGATTTTGAAGCTAAAGTCTTTGCAGTGTACAACCATGCGGCACTCGATCTTTCAACAAATCTGACATGACTGATGTGAATGAGAATTCAGGTAGGAACGTGTAAGAAGACCTGTGGGCTAAGCTGCCTAAAAATAATAGGCCTGTATGATATAAAGCAACTTACAAATTCAATCCAAAAATAATACCTGCATGCCATCATGTTCAACAGCTGCTTCACAGTTTCTAAATGGCATCATCTGGTGACAGGTTCCCGACTTAACATCTTAATCGCATTACACCACACAGATCGTTGGCTTTTATAGAAATACGTTTACTTTCTCAGGCACAGGTGTCGCCACACTTCACTTTCACTCCGCATCTGCAATCTTCGCACAACTTTCTATTCCTCCTTTATATTCCTATAGGATCTTAGACAGGTCATGTGAAATCGACGACGTAGGCTTTCGAATTCTTAATAAGCCTCCCTGTAACTAGGAGCTTGAAGGCCATCATGTGCTACATGGAAATCATCGGTAGCAGATTGGTCTTTTGTCTTGATTATCCGGTCGAGTAAGCTGAGGGAACTTCGCATAACAATCTTGGATAAGTTGCTCACGCTGCCTACAAGCACTATTTGAAACTGTTGTAGGCTGGGAATAAACGACAATTCCTTATACGCTTAATGCGAACGCATGCACCCATTCACACGTGCAGTGCTCGCGAAGCCATTCACATGCTAAAAAAGAGCAAGGTCGAGGCCATACGATTGCTATGAACAACGGGTACATTTAAATAATGTAATGATGATATATAGTCGCGTAATTCCGTGCAATCTGCTTATTGACCCCAGCCGCTCGAACCAAGGACTGCAATAGGTACGGGATTTTGTCGTTGTAATAGGTTCCTCATCTTCGTGCATTTTCTGAAATTTCGACGATAACCTAATTTATTCGATGAAATCATCTTTAAATTTCGTAGTATCAGTCGTTGGCAGATTGCAAGTTTTCTTCTGTATCTGCGAATGTATATATGTAGATAACTAAACTATCAGATGGGCTTTGTAATGTAATAATCTAATAGGCTCATTAGTATTCAGAAAACTGTCTTTGTTCTTGCGACTCTAAATTTGTCGACTTCAGGTATAAAAGCCAATTTTGAATCATGATGCTCTAGCATAATTCTCTTGTGCTATTAACGAGAAAATTTCCTGATCTAGCCTTCCAAAGTTCTATTTCGCAAGGTCGATTTTGACAATAATAGCTACTGGAAACCGACACTTTTCGCTAATTCTTTTCAATATCGTCAAGTCAGCTGGTCTTGGGCAATTCATGTCTTATTTTTAAACTTCCATCTGTTAAATGACTGGCAAATTGAATTTCTTAACTCACTTGTTCGTTTGAGACTTAGTCTGTGTCGGAACGACCCAACAGGAGACTTTTTAGGCCGTCATTTAGACACAATATAATCATGGCAGGGTCACAAACAGTGTGGGATCACCTCTTGGTCGGGTAGACTTTGAGACGATCCAACACTATAGGTGACCCTGACGCCTCAAACGTCTATTCGACCAAAGAGGAATCAAAGTTAGAGTCCAGTGACAACATAAAACTTACATTAACTAAATCTCATACATGTATAAGAAAATAACTTTTAAACACTACAGATCACCTTGTTCAAAGCCTAACTTGCATCAAACCAAATTAAGCACAAACTTGACCTATCCAGCCTATAACTCGAACTATATCTGACCTATAACTGACCTATGTAGTCAATCACATAATCATGACCTATAAAATCAAATCATGACCTCTAATAACAAATCATGTAGACCTATTTATTAATTACAACCTAACCTCGATCTCACCAGTGACTATATACATTGCATACAGGACATGTCAATAAATATCACCAGATTTTCACTTTAATCCGTTACGGAATTGGGAAGTTAGATCTTGGAACAAAGATGGCGACTGGCATATTTATTCTCTGAACTGGTTGCGACAGACTTTGTTGGAATATAGAGGACGACTTGCAAATGTTATTCTCCGGGCTGCTTTAGACAGATGTTGCTGGACATTTCTTCCAAGCTGTAGCATAAGTGTCGAGGTTCAAAGCAGGGACTTCTTAACCACAACGACGGTGGTCTTGATATCAGTCACAGATGTACAGCCTGTAAATTTAAAATGCAACTCTCATTTAAACTTGAGAAAACATCAAAATTTAACTACACTTCTAATTATATAACAAGTTCGAAGTGAGACCCAATGGAGAAAACGTCTATCGTCTTTTTTGTCCAATATCGTGACTCAATATGCGGACCGGCAACTAGGGCTCGGGGACCGGTATCGATCCGCGGACCACTACTTTGGGAAACACAGGGTTAAAGCACTCGGCCTGTAACGCAGAGGTATTATTATGTAAAGCTCTTGAGCAAGTCCTTCACTCACAATTGCTCTGCGCCATCGATGTTCTGTCGTGTGCACTTCTGAACTTTGCAAGGAGGGCAATATCAAATACAGTTTGATCAATCAATGAATCAATCAATCAATCAATCAATCAATCAATCAATCAATTCTTTTTATTGATGCCGTTAGAAAACGAAGCCATATCAACGTAAGAATTTAGCAGCTTTAGGATCAAAAGGAGACCCAGAAAGGATCCTAATCCCGCTAGGTAGGTCTCCCAAGTATTCATCACCAAGATTTTTATATTGACATTCGTTGTGAATGTCAATATAAAAGTCTTGCAAAATCAACACTCTAACTGATTACTTCGATCAAACGAACGAGATAAACTAAAACTTAATTAAATGATATATGTAGAATCTTGTAATTGCAGCTAGCGGTTGACATTATCTGATATCAAGGGAATTAGGCATAGCACGAGTGGACACAAGCAACATACGACAAACACGAAAAGACACAAATAACACGAAGAACAAGTTAAGGAATCGAATAACAACATAAGCAAGTAAAGAAATAATAATAACAAACCTATACAAGAAAACTCAGTAATAAATTTGTAAAGACAGACAACAAAACTTAACAAGCTACGACTGCAGTAGGAGTACGAGCAAAGATTTTTTGCATAAGTATAAGTTAGGCGGTTTACGGGTATTAGACGAGAGACTGTTCCATGCAATAGGGCCAGTGCATACCCAAGAGTGACATGAAGGTGTAGTGACCTGATTGAAAACGATGTGGTTTATTTTATTTTAAGTTTTTTTTATTGTATTCCATTGTATTACACGGTCTATGCAATGAAGGCTCTCACACTACTAGTCTTAGGAAAAACGGTTGTAGACTAGATTAATTGGAGATAGATGCTCACCACAAAGCGCCAGAGAAGAGGAGAATTCGTCCTTCAAAATCTGCAACATTCGGCGAACTCCTTCTTCCCCCTGCAAAAGAGAAAGACACAGATATGAACAAGAAAATATGAAGAAAACTTGAAAATCATCTAGACATTAATTGTGACCAGTTAAGGAAGGATCGTAATTGAATCTCTCAGTGTAAATTCTAAACCAGTGTGGAAAATCGAATCTAAACAGCTACGAACTTGTACTTCATTAAAGACAAAAGGCGTCTGAACTTCAGATGTCTATACTTCCGGATCGGTAGAATAAATCAGCCATTTCAATTCAAACTACATACATTGTGTATATCAAATACTCATTTACTAAATCAGATAAATATTTAGCTTACGCATTTTGTTTTATGTTATAAAATACAACCTATGTGTTTACTATATCTCACGTTGTAACTGAGTGCGTAGATCGCTGGTCGTCCTATAAACACGACTCTGGCCCCGAGGGCCAAAGCCTTAACAATATCCGTTCCATGACGAACTCCTCCGTCCATGTAGACCTCACAGCGACCATCGACCGCCCTTACGATGTCTCCGAGGACGTCGATCTATAGCACGATAATAAAGCAGTAGTCATTTTAATTTGCAATTCAATTTCGTCACCACACAGGCCAGTGAAAACGACACAAAGAAGAGGCCACATTTGCTGCATGATTGTAATTGTATTGTTTGTATTGTCTTTAAGCATTTATAAAGCGCCTCTAGTAGGGTGAACCGTTCAGAGGCGCTCCCAATTCGCAAGGCCACAAGAAAAGAAGTAAGTCTTGAGGAAATCAAAAGAAGACGAGGAGTTACCTACTAAAATTTGAGAGCGAGTAGGAGACATTGTATTCCAGAGAGAGGGACCAATTTAGGCAAAATATCTGGACTGTGCCATAGCTATTCTATAGTATGAGGAACTAATAGACCCCGTCTGTTCGAGCAGCGAAGTGAACAGTGAGAGGAGCCAGAAAGAAGCCGATGGATTACATTAATTAAAAATGTAGTGGCGGGGCCTCGTTGTGCCTTGGAGACTAGAATGAAGATTTTGAACATAATACGTATAGAGAGAGGAAGCCAGTGCAGTTACTCAAACAAGAAGGTCGAAATGCGTGAGTAGCGTGGCATTATGTGCTATTAATCTTGCAGCTGCATTTTGGACTGACTGCAGAGGCATGAGACGAACCTTAGGAAAGACCGATAAGAAGAGAATTGCAGTTGTCGATTAGGGAGCAAATGAAAGCATGGACCAGCGTGGTAAAATAAAGGATGAGACAGGAGTATATTTTTAATTAATGTAATCCATCGGCTTCTTTCTGTCTCCTCGCATCAAAGACGTCGAGAAGGGATTGTGAGCAGTAAGCAAACTTTTCCGAGAAGAAGCGAGTCAGAGACCAGAGGGAGGTGTAGACAGAGTTGGAGAATGAAGAGAGAGGGACCAACCTTCATCGACTAAAGTAATCCATACTTTAGTCGATGAAGGCGACTGCTGTCGAAATTGTGAAGGGTCAATCCGCCAAGAAGAATGAGTTAGCAGCAGCAGGCTTCAATACTGGCTCAAGCGGTTGCCACGCGGAGGAAGATCGAATCAGTCCACCTGATCGATCCAGCCTCTACTGCCGACAGATGGCAAGAACCAGTTTTGGAACTGGAACAGGACCTTTCGAAGAGCATGAGTAGTCCGGTAACTATTAAGCCACACTGGTCTTAACTGTTGTGAGGAGTCGGCGATACCTGTTACTCTAACTACGGCTCTACCTTATTTCGTCGCCGATGCAGCCTTTAATAGTTCAATGCTAAGACCACTGATTGATTAAAGCAATGATCTTACCAGTGGTGCTTTACGGATGCGAAACATTGACAAAAACCAAGGCATTGGAGAAGAAAATTGAGGCATGTGAAATGTGGATCTGGAGGAAAATGTTGAGGGTTTCTTGGACTGAGAAGAGAACTAGCGAGGATATCCTGGAAGAAATAGGACACTGGAGAGGGAGTTTGACGTTGGGGCAGAGAGCGTCCAGGCAGAAGATGTCATACTTTGGACATGTGATGCGTGCAGATGGGCTGGAAAAGGAGATGATGTTGGCGTGTGGGGAGGGCAGGAGGAGGAGAGGACGACCAAGGAGGAGATGGATGGAGGAGATACAAGAGGCAATGAAGATGAACATCTCGGAGCTGAGAGAGGCAACGAGAAATCGGAGCACATGGAGAAGGTTGACCATGACAGTCGCTAGGATTCAACGAATCGACAGCACAAGGTGACAAGGTGAAGACCACTGAACTATTAAAAGTAGGATCGGCGACGGGATCAGGAAGACCCATAGTTAGAGTAACAGATAACGACGTAGGCTCCAGTGTAGGCTCCAGTATTCACTGTCACCGGCCCCGACATCAAGCACGACCTCGGCACCACAGGAAGAGATATGGTTTCTTGACAATGTAAACAGTGCGCTAATTAGTCAACACTATTGTGTACAACCTGTATTAAGGATGTACATCCGATGACGTAGGCTGAATCAGATCATCCAAACGACACTGAAAAACTTCAAGTTTCACCAAAAACAGATGAAAAGGTCAAAAACAAAACGAACGCCGAGGATTCAGTAGAGGTAATCAATTAAATTGACTGCAGCAACATTGATCCAAAGTTGAGACAGATATCAATCAAAATAAACGAGCCTCAACCTTGAATCCACCCAAATCAAGCGCTTGTAATTAATTAAAAACTCATTAGCCAGGTCATTACAAGAACGCCCAAACATTATCACATCACTCCCATCCTCAAATTAACCACTCCACTGGCTATAAATCTCAGAGCGAATCCACTTTAAAGCCCTATCACTAGCCTACCACCAGTGTTGGGTATGAGTTAACTCAGATGAGTTTAAACTCACGAGTTAACTCACTTGCTGTGATTTATGAGTTTGAGTTAACTCACCTTAAAGAGTGTGAGTTTTGAGTTAACTCATTTTTTCTGTGAGTTTGAGTTGTAACTGTCAATTATTTTAAACTCAACTCACTCTTCGGCACTCGGCACATATTATGTTGAAACAAGCCTTTTTTATACCGTCGGCTTTCCATACTGGTGAGTAGTGACGGCAGGGAGGGTCGTAAACACTGCTAGCGGACAGTGTTTAAGCACTGCATATTTTGTGTATTGTGAACAGTTAAGAACAACATGGCTAAAGTACCGTGTATTCTTGATGGAAAATATTTTTCTGTTACAAGTAGGCGTGATGGAAAAATTGTTGCTCGATTAGAACGTGCTAGTATGAAACGTGTGAGTTTATGAGTTAACTCATTTAACAAGTGAGTTTGAGTTAACTCATTTCACTTAGGATGAGTTGAGTTTGAGTTTAAACTCATTTTGAGGTGCATGAGTTGAGTTTTGATTTAACTCATTTCTTGTCTGAGTTTACCCAACACTGCCTACCACTAACTCCAAGTACCTCCGTGATCTCTTCACCATCCAGGCAACCAGCTCCACCAGATAATCTCAGTCTTTCTCGACCCCCACCAGTCACTACTCATCTCAGGTTCACGAACCGAGCCATATCCAACACAACACCACGACTTTGGAACGATCTCCCAACTGAATTCCGCATATTCTCGGTTCCTCTGAAGACATGTGCTTATTGCACTAATGCCTATCCAGCCGATGTCACAAGTTCTGAGCTGGAGATTGTCGCGCCTTGTTAAACATGCCTGAGAGTTCATGTACTCCACCTGAGACGCCTATTGAGTTGCTGAGATTCATCACTTCATTTAGCGGACCTGGATGTTTTCCAGAACCTTGCTACAATTTTGCAGATACTGCTTACTAGTGCTAAGAGTACTTTAAGTGTACAGTACATAGTGACACTAGTAGTGGATCTGCATCATCTGCTACTTTGCTCTAATCCAGGCTACTAATGGCTAAGGCTACTACTAACTACTATCATACAGAATACAGACAAAATTTCACTAGATACTAGACAGGCCTGCCGCTTTACGGGTGGGGCGGGGGAGCAGCACTGCTGTTTTGCACCACCTTTGAAAAATCCACGCGCCGCCGTTCCCGCCTTAACAGCTGCTCCGCCTCCTCTCTCGGTCTGGTCCCCCGAATACTGGACTCTGACATTTTTGGGAGAACTAATCTAGAGAACCCCTCTGATTTAACGCAGCGCACGTGAATAAGCTGGTGCACTGCGTTTGGCATTCGAGTGGCGCTTTAGAAGTTTGGAAATTACGATTACGATTAATACAGAGATAGAGGCGTGCACGAACAATGAATTTTACATACGGAAGACAACAGTTATTTATTTAAGGCCATTAGTATTGTCAACTAGGAACGAAAGAACTGATGACATCCCACTTACTGACGCTGGAGTTGTGTCTAGTTGTCTTCCACCGTGGGTAGAGACCAGAATTCCCGCCGCTCCGCATTCCACCGCCAAAACTGCATCTTCCACTGCAAAGACAATTGTCATTGTGTCCTTAAGGTTTCTTGTATCTGTCGTGTAATTGGACGTGTCCTTAAGGTGTCTTAAGGACACCTCCAATTACACGACTGATACAAGTTTTTACTAATCTGCAGGGCTCAGAGCGTCTCCATACTAGTTTGGCTACGGGGCCATCCATATATTACGTACGCAAAAATCCGGGAAAATTGGACCCCAACCCTTCCCTGTACGCATAAGTACTTTCTCACCACCACCTGCGTACGTACGGTTGACGCACCCCCTTCCCAAGACCAGCTGCAGAATGTGTCAGTACAACAGGTCCAGGCAGCGACTGTCTGCACTTTAGACCAGATTGAAGGTGAGTAATCCATGGACTCACTGCTGAGTTGTGTGATAGTTTAATAATAGCGTTCAGAGGTAAGGTGGCATACAATTGACACCTCTCCCACAGTCCTACTTCCTGTGGTAGTACCGGATAGCTGGAAAGACTGAACTCTAGCTCACTTGAAGGCCAATCAATTCGAAGGCCCTGTTTCCTATGCGTACGTACACTATCAGTAGACCCCACCCAAAGTATATTGTATATCTACCACTCAGAATGCCTTTGAGAATGAGAGGAAGCTTGGTTTCGGATTTCAACCACTTGACATCGTCCCATGTGACAGATGGATCGTCATTGAAGATATCTGTTGCGGTCGGCTTTGCTGCCTCCAAGGTTCCAAATCTACAAAAAAGGACTAACAATAAAATCTCAGAATCGCTGAAATTGAATTAGCACATTATTTTATTTATACTCATGAAAGGTATGATTTGGAGCAACTCCCCTATAGCAAAGTCATATATGGGTGAGACTATGTATCCAATATGATAACGTTCCCACGTGGGCTTCATAATGTCCTCCTATATGGACTTCATTGTGTCTTACTAATTAATTTAACGGAATGCTGATACTCCGCATGGACTGTGGTCTTGGCTTTTATGATATCCTTTGAGTTCGACTACAACGCACAGTCCGACTTGGACTTAATTGACAGCAATAAACTATTTATAGTCTATGTGTTCAAAGATCGACTCACCCTTCCCTCCCTCTAACGAACTGCATGATATCAAAACTACAGGTCATTTTAGAAGAACAGCTTACAGCTTGTTCCTCAACTGCTGCTTTCGTGGCCTTCAAGGTGATATGAATTGGACTCACTGCAAACACACTCATAGATGTCAAACACCTGTATGTTTGAGAGGTTCCCTCCAGCCTCCCAGATGCGGGCGATTGTTTGCCTAGACTCAAGCAAAAAGGCCGGAAGCTGAAGACATAGCCAACTATTTATTCGCCAAACCCTAATCTATATATTGTACAGAAGATGGTTGAAAGATTGCGTCGAGGTTGCTGATATGTTACCTGGAGGCAAAATCCCTCTTATCCAAAGAACAACTTCATTTCAGGAGGTTTCATTCCACAGAGTCTGTGTAATAATGAATTATTGCTGATGTTTTGGGTGGGTGGGTGGGGGGACGTTGATAGGGGTTAGGTAGCCTTGCTTCTTATCTTCGATGTAAGTAGGGCTATTTTAAACGCTGAAGCTTGGCAAACTGTACCCGTTGGATTCCTCTGCTGTGTATTTTCCCTCACAGGACTATTATTATTATTATTATTATTATTATTTTATTTTATTTTTTTTGCCCCGAGGTATACAGGATCCCTCAGGGACTTCAACATTATTTACAGAGTAGATTTGTCCGGAATGGGCCCTATTCGTCCAGGTTTAAGTTGTTGAAGGTACCCATAAAGGCCACCGCGTTGAAACGTTGAATCGTGAGCGCAAGGCGTTGAAACAAGAAAGACGTTTCACGAACGTCCCCCGTAACAGTTTTGAGTTTCTGCCCTAGAGCAGAAAGAAAGGTCAAGCCCTCATTGTTAATCGGGCCCATGGTTTCAAATGCTAGGGGAACAAAAAAATGAGTAGCGGACAGCTGGCAATATTTATCGTGTTTGCGGGCTGCCGCCTTCTCGGCCGCCCCACCGGCCGTCCGAGCGGTATCCGGCAGGTAAGAAGCAGCCAATGTGTCAGTCACGGTCGAATCCCACACGAGGTTGCGACCAGCGCGCCATGGAATAAGGGTGAGGCCATCCGGTCTCTTGCCATCGGCTCTCAAAAGGCCCACGAGTCCCTAGTTGAAGGGAAGCCAGCGCGGGTCAGACTACGAAAAATAAGGTCGTTCAATGTTGCGTGTCTAGAAGAACGACCTGGTCCCAAAGGGCAGGAGAGCCCGTGCAAGCCATCTGCGGCCACAGGAGAGCCACAAGGGCATCTGTGTGGTTCGCAGAGGGGGACCCCAGTCGGAGACCCACCGCCACCCTGACCGACTCATCGCTCAGTCTGAGCCCGCAGGAGGCGATAGGGAGAGCCAGCAGCCAGTCACCGGAGTGCGGGGCTGAAACCGCTCTGAGACGCGCCTGATGGAGAGGGTCCGGGAGCCCGGCGTACAGGTCGGAGATGATTTTGTCGGTCAGAGGTTTCTCCCAAGTGGATTGTCTGTGCATAAGGCTGCTATCCGGGAGCTGCATTGAGTTGGTCTTCAGCCAGCGGGACAGCATCGCCTCATACTGTGGGTCGGTAGGGAATGTGTCGCCTAGCATAATGCACTGGAGCGGAAGGGTACCTGCGGCTGAAGCCAGAAAGGCGGGAAGTGCCAGCGAGGTTACCGATCGAATTCCCAGTCCACCAGCCTTGATGGGAAGTGAGGCTTGAAGCCAGTGACCCTCTGACAGGGGCAGATTTAATACCCCAATCAGTCCCGAACGCAAAGTCGCGTCGTATAGCGTTAGGCCCGGGTGGTCTGCACAAGGACAGCAACGTAATGTATGGAGAAGTCGCGATGAACTGAGCGAGTATCTTAACAGGATCAGGGCGTCGTGCCTTGCGATGTCCCGTAGTCTCTCGAGCGCCCGCGCGAGCTCTGTTGTACGTTTCTCCAGGGCCTCCCCAAGTGCCCCAAGAGCAGAGAGTGGAGCACCCAAAAGTGATGCCATCTGGGGGATGGTGTATTTGAAGAAGTCCAAAGGGTGGTGATCCGCTGCAAGGCCAGGGTCATGCGAAATCACCTCACATTTTGAATGGTTTAGTTGTAAACCTAGTTCTTTACATTTAAGCTCCAGCAGTGCTATGTCGTCAGCTACTACCTGCGCCCTCCCCCCAATGTGACATCATCTAGGTAACCCAAGGTGAGTGGGGATTCCATTGAAGACAACATAGGCTGGAGAGGCAGGCAGAATAGTAGAGGGCCCAATGGGTCGCCCTGTTGAGGGCCGCCCTGTTGAGGGCCGCCCTGGGAGAGAAGATTGAATGCGCCGTATTTCAAGTTTGAAGGTTCGGCGTAGGCCAAGTGGCAAAAGGGTGCGAGCTCAGGGAGAATTGTGAAAGCAGAGTGTAGCATCTGGTCTCTATAAAGGCTATTGAAAGCATTAGAGAAATCTAATTTCACCATTATAGAGTCATTGTCCAAGTTGTCGAGAAAGCGTCTAGCGGCGTGCGCCGCCGCCTCATAACCCCCGGCCACGCCCACACCCACCTGCCTAGGGGACAAATATGTCGCAACTGTAGGTGCCGCATAAGCCTTTGCGCATTTAGCGGTTAGCCTGCGCCAGATGTAGCCAATGACTATTGGGCGCAGACCTCCAGAGATTTTGCGCAGAGCAAAGAGGGTGCCTCCAAAAAAGGTTGCACGAATCTGAGGGGGGCATGTGCCTATAAGCAGAAGATTAAACAGAAGATTATTATTATTATTATTATTATTATTATTATTATTATTATTATTATTATTATTATTATTATCATTATTATTATTATCATTATCATTATTATTATCATTATTATTATTATTATTATTATTATTATTATTATTATTATTATTATTATTATTATTATTTTTATTATTATTAATGCAGTTTTATATAGCGCCCCTTCAAGATTGCCTACTCAGGAGCACTTCCAGACAAACCACGGTCGAACATGGCAGTTTTGAGGACAGTAAGGAACAGGGTGAAATGACCAACCGGTATTTGACGGAGCTTGGTAGGGAGTATACAGTATATGGGCTTCTCCAGGCCGTGAAATGGAATCGGAAGCACGTCCTCGCAAAATTGTTCCCTCCTATCGCCAAGCGCACTTACAGTCTCAGAGTGCGACCACATGAATATGAGTTGCGTGACAAGGACAGCAAGAACTTTATCCCAAGGGTCTATAAGAGTATACTCTGAACGCTAAATTAGTAACTAGTGCTTTTGCCAGCTACCTCTCGTTTTTTAATGACTCTACGGAACAGCTAATTACACTAGAATGACTCTAACAGTCATAATTATTTTCCTAGCCTGAACGAGCGATATTGTTCCAGAATGTGGTATATCATCCTGATTCTAATAAACGAATATATTATATTATTATACTCAAAAAAGTAGTATGAGAATCGTACGTCAAGTACAGAATCGGAAGGCAAGCGCACGGCACCAGCTTATTCACGAGCGTTGCGTCAAGTGAAAGGGGTTCCAACGGGTAGTCAGAAGGAGGTCAACATTCTGTAAGATGACTGATGCCTGTGTTGATTTGTGAAAACCTAATGTAATGTAATGTATACCTATCACTGTCAAACGGTGGCGCGCATAAATAAACACTACACCCTTACTATACCTCTAACTTACTTCCAGGTGTTGCCTGCGTTTGGAACGTTTCGCCTGTAGTTATATCTGTTACCAAGTAGCGGAACGTCGACGGTCAGCACAATGGCCTTGAAGTCCCTTCTCTCTGCCCATCGGACCAGTCGAAGTACGAGGTCTCGACGGGTGAAGATGTGCAGCTGGAAGAATTTCAGACAGTCACCAGCAGCATCAGCCACTTCGTCAATGGACCGTGACGAATGGCTGCTCATAGTGTAACCGATCTTCATGGACATGGCACCTGAAATCATTCACACAGATGGCACAGCGCTTGGTCTGTAACGCGGAGAGTGCGGGTTCGAGCCTACACACTGGCAGTAAGTTCTGTATGGACTTTGAGTAGTTCCTTTACTTACAGTTGGTAGGCGTCTTAAATGGTCTATCGTATGGCCGCGTGAACTTCTGAACTTTGGAATGAGGGCAATATAAAATACAGTTGTATTGTATTCTTACTAAGGACCGCCAAGCCGACAACCAGCGCAGCATTTGCTCAGTAATTACAGGTTGAGTTTCCTCGCACTAAGTTTGTGTAGCGGTCTTATTCCTCGTTTGTGCTGTGCAATCTGTAGCTTTCGATGACATTTTGCTTGCGAGTCGTCTTGGCCTACGTGACTGTATACTGTACAGCGAAGGAAGGGTTTTCTGATGCATGGTCGTCATTTGGTCGAGTCGTCTGGGTCTATGAACCGCCTACATCAACGGGGCATATGTCTCGGCCGGGAAGTCTTTGGAGTGCCCTCGACAGGGTACTTCGATCTTCCAAGGACTCGAGTGATAGCTGCGTATATCTTCCACAACCAAGGGACTGCCGGGCGGTCGCATCATCGTGTCAGGCGGACGTTACCGCCTGTCGTCGCTTTACGCCGGTGCTTTTTTCTAGCAAAAAAGGTTCCGGAACGGAAGAATTATGGGCGGCACAAAATCCTGAGGAAAACGGGAATGGTAGTTGGGAGGGGTCTCAATAAACACTGAAAACAGTTCAAAACACTGAAATTAAATCAAAATAACTAAATTATTGTTTTAATTATTAAAATAAATAATTTTTTAGTGGCTGAAAAAAGGTGCCGGAACGCGTTCCGGCTGAAAAAAGCACTGCTTTACACTATCGGCGTAGAGACGCCCTGAACATTATACGCTCAAAATTGGATGGAAATCCGTTGATGGGCTTCACGTGTGTGTGATCGGGGAGGGGGGTGGTGAAGCTTTTGTTTTTTTCTGTATAGGCTTACTCACTGACTACATTTCTATTCTTAATAACATTAAACATTAATTCGGCTAGCGCGGAGATTACCTCACATTACTGAAGTGCCGTTATAAAAATGACCTAAAGAAATAAATATGCAATTGCAGTCGTTCGTTTGCTTCGGGCGTTAGAAACATCTCTGACACCATTACAGGTTATAATCGTCCAAAGCAACGTCTCAGCAGGGACTAACCTCTAGCCGTTCCCACCTCACCGTCCGGATGAGCTCGTCCATGTAGACCCGTGGGTGATACGCAGACTGGAAAGGAAATGGGATAACCCAAGATTGTTGTTCCAGTTTCCCTCTTCGACACATCACGAAGAACTCTTGGAATGATTTGGTATCTGTAAAGTTTGTAAGGTCATACACACAATTATACACATAGACATACATATTATCAATATAATTATACTGTCAGTTAGGGAACTACATTTAAAATAGTACCAGCCCTCTCGAACAGATCATGGTCGCGTTCTTTGGCAAACTGTAGGCCTAACTTCTCTTTTTTCCGTCGTTCGCAACTGGCAAAACCTGTAAGAACTTTACCGCAGCGTAGGCCTACTACCCTTTCAAAAATGTTGGATCACTTTACCACCTCAATGCAATAGACGGTCGTAATATAAAACCCTGTACATCTGGGTAAACATTTTACTCTTCAAAACAACCTGTATTATGCTCATAATATTCGCTAGTTAGCGCAAGCTTTCGTCATCACATGCATGCACCTGAACCAAGCCTGTTCTACGTAATGTAATGGCATAGTCGATGATGACACAGCAGGGTCAAAGTAATGCCCAAGTTATGACCAAGCTTTAAAGATTTACGCCATTTGAATTTTGTAAGTTGTCATGGAGTGTCCACAAGCAGAAAGTTCGGCTTGGAGTGAGAGGGGTGTAAGAAATAGTTTATAAGCCGTCATCCAAGACTTTTCTGTATGTTTGTCTCCTTGTGCTATCTTTCTGTCTGTCTACCTACTTTCGTTCATAAGTTTATGCAAAGAGACACAGAGACAGCAACACTTAATTAGAGAAGCACCAAAATGCAATTAGATCTAGCCGATTGAATAGTGATGGCATTAATTATTTGGGGTAATAAAAGTGGGATACGGTACCACCCGTCCAAAAAATAGAGTTCTTCGTACGCTTATGCGTGTTAGCTTAGAACCATACGAAACCAGAGTCTATTTTACATCCATAATCAGTGCTTCTGTCAGCCGAAACGCGCAGGAACGACGTTCCGGCACCTTTTTCAGCTACTAAAAATAATTTAGTTATTTTAATAATAAAAACAATAATTTAGTTATTCTAATTTAATTTCAGTGTTGTGAAATGTTTTCACTGTTTATTGTAATTGTAATTGCAATCGAGAATTTATATAGCGCCACTCATAATCAGAGGCGCTCCCGACCCGGGTCAGTGTCTTCACTGACAAAGAGAAATGTTTTCAGGCGCTTGCGAAACTGGGCAGGAGAGAGAGGAGGACAAGCCTAAAGCCTTGAGGGAGGCTGTTCCAGCTGGAAGGGCCCACAACCGCAAAACTACGGGACTGGGCAGTAGCAGTGCGCATCCAAGGAACTAGCAAGTGGCCACGGGCAGATGACCGGAGAGAGGCCCGACCAGGCAAACTGGAAACTGGGGTGCAGTAAGTCCTGAGATACAGCGGAGCTGAGCCAACAAGACAATTACGCATGAGGGAAAGGACCTTAAATTGGATGCGTTGGTGAATGGGAAGCCAGTGAAGAGAGTCCCGGATGTAGGAAGAGATATGGGCAAACTTCATGATACCCCCTATGAGGCGAGTAGCAGCATTAAGGATGGACTGAAGTTTAGATGTATTAGTAGAGGACAGGCCAATATAGACAGCGTTTCCATAGTCAATCCTAGTGCAGATCAGAGCATGAACCAAGGTCACAATCGCATGCAGGGGAAGAGACTGGCGAATGGCACGAAGTTGGCGTAAATAGTAAAAGCACAAGCGAGAGACACTATTGACATGATCAGATAGAGAAAGAGTAGGATCTAGGACAAATCCAAGATCACGGACAGAGGAGGAGAAGTACACATTGGGAAACCTGAGGCGCAGAGAGTCAGCATCAATCCTGGCAAGCTGGACACGATTACCGAGCCAAATGTACTTGGTCTTATCATAGTTAAGACGGAGGCGATTTGAAGACAACCAGAGATCAAGAGCAGAGGAAGCCTCCAAGATGCGTTCAACCATAAGAGCAGCTGAGTTGGCTGGACCATGGAGGTAAGCCTGTGTGTCATAAGCGTATTGGTGAGACGAAACACCCATTGGACCAAGAACCCCAGCTAGATCCGAGGTATACAGAATGAACAGAAGGGGAGCGAGGACAGAGCCCTGAGGTAGTCCATACGGGATGTGGGTCCAAGGAGAGCGGGTAGGTCCAAAAACAACAGAAACAGAGCGATCACTAAGGAATGAGCGAAACCAAAGAAGAGCAGAGTCAGCAATGCCAACAGATTTAAATAATCGGTCTAAGAGGATGTTATGGTCTACAGTATCAAAGGCAGCACTGATATCGTAAAGAGCAAGTAAAGTGACCTGGCCACGATCAAAGGCTTGAAATACTTCAGCTAGAAGGCGAGTATAAGCGATTCTGTCGAGTAGAATTTCCTAAACCCAGACTGAAGAGTAGGCATAAGAGAGTTCGAGTCAAGATAATAGATCAGTTGACAAGAGACACATTTTTCCAGAAGCTTTGAAAGGAAAGAGAGGTTTGAGATAGGACGATAGTTTGAAGGAGAGTTAGGATCAAGGCCTTTGCGCTTAATGGAAGGGAAAACCACAGCCCTTTTGTGCATTGCCGGGACACAACCTTGAGCTAGAGAAGAATTACAAAGTAATGCCAAAAATGGAGTCAATTCATCTACAAAGTCCTTAACTAGAAATGGAGGAAGCAGGTCTAGTTCACACGACTTCGAGGAAGAATCCAGTATCAGCTGACGGATTGCAGATGGCTCAAGAGGTTCCAATGACGAGAGAATAGCTGTAGTAGAAGTGAAGGAAGGAGGTGGTGCATTTTCCGTGGATTTGCGAGTAGAATCGATCTTGGCCTGGACAAAGTTTAGGTAATCGTCCGCCGTGAAATGAGTCTGAGATGGAGAGCAGGAGACAGTAGAACGACCGAGCACGTCAGCATTATTGAGACCCATCCTAACCCTCAATTAAGTTTTTCTCGGAATTTTAGTCCTTCCATAGGCCCTGCTTGTTCGGTTCCGGATTCTACTGGCCAATTCCGGAACCTTTTCTTCCTAGAAAGTTAGCACTGTCCGTAATAGACACAAATTCAATCAAATTGCTTACGTTACTCTCCCCAGCAGAAGACCAGAAGCATCACAATATCATAGGGATTAGGACACGAATGGAGACGGCAGACCACGTTGGAATATCAGCATATTCTCACAATATCTTTAGTACAATTATATGGTGTTGGTCTGCCAACTACTAACCGTTTGAAAGCGTTTCTGTTTTCACCAAGTGTTAATTCTTCGTCGGCTCCTCTAGCGTAGTAGGAGAAAATAAATTTGGTCAACGTCTCTCGCGCATATTTCTCAAAATCATCCAGACAAACAATAGCGTCTGAAGCCATGACCACAATAGTCTCGACAACTGTAGGCCCGACTTACTCTAGCGATAGCACAGCTGTGCTTATGGTGAAGATACTGTACGTATGCTGAAGACAGCACACCATCCGGTGAAGGTACACTTACCAATTGTATGCAGCAAAGACCTGAATTATGTACATTTCGACCGATATATAGGCCTAACAGGCCTCGTTTGATGACTCCTGAGTCCTAAAGAACGCAACGGCTAACGAAGTAACAATATCGTGTTTTACAGTTGCATAAACTTAATACTTAAACTTTGTTTACCTAAATGGGCTAGTGGCTAACCAGTAACATCCCCCGTAGTCCTAGTGCGGACCTTAGACCCAAACGGACAGACGCGGGCTCTGCCCATTCAGTAATCGACTTCGTTTATAGAGACTGCTAAAGTACGCTACACTGTGATAGCTGATAGGATCGCGGCTAACAAAGTTACAAGTGTCCTCGTATTTTATCGTCGCGAAAACGAAATACTTAAACTTTACCTAATTGGTTCTTTGCTATCCACTTACATGAGTAGGTCTAGTTTGGGCCTAGACCTATTGGGATAAAAGCAAGGTTTTCCCATTAATCGACAGAAAGCGCGAAAGTTAGTCAATCGACTTTCGCAAGGAGCAATGTTTACAGGACTGGAGTGTCGTAATAAAACGCTGTGTGATGAGTGAAGGGGTGCCTCTTGCGGTCAGGAAGTATCATGTCTTGTTTGCACACCAGAATAAAAAAATGCATGTGGACAGTAAAACTTCATAGTTACTTTTCACTGCAGTGCATACATTACCAACAATATTATTATTCATATAGAAACTAGTCTTAGCAGTGTAAGCAGGGCAACTATGACATCAATCAATCAATCAGTTTTTATTGCAACACTGTTAGGGCCTACAAAGGCCTACATCAGTTCAACATTGGTATGATAGGCCTAATATACAGTTACCCACAATTCCAGTACAAACATGAAGCTTGACATCATGTTCAACAGCTGCTTCATAATGTCAATGTACCGTTGATAACTGTCATCATCTGATGGTTGGTTACCAGACTTGTCAACCTAATCGCATAACACCACACAGTGGCGGTCGAGCTTGTTGGACACTATAAAAAACGTTTACTTTCTCACGCACGGGTGTCGCCACACTTCGATTTTGACGCAGCATCGATAATTTGTGCAAAACTTTCTGTTCCTCCTTAATATTCCTAGGATCTTAGACAGGTCATGTGAAATCGTTGACGTAGGTTTTTGGACTTTATAATAAGCCTCCCTGTAACTAGAATCTTAATGGCAACCCTGTCCTACACGATGGTCTAATCGGCAGCAGACTGGTCTTTAATCTGGATTGTCCTGTCGAGTAAGCTGAGCGAACTTCGCAAAGCAACCTTGGATAAGTTGCTCACGAACAGTAACGCTGCCACCAAGCAGTAGGCCTATTTCAAATCGTCGTAGGCTGGGACAGAAACGACAACTCCGAATGGGCGCCCGCAGGAATTTCTCTAGGGGGGACTTTTCTGAGGGGACATTTTTTCTAGGGTGGAGGGAAATGGTCTTGCAAATTCATGAACACAGGAAACGAGAAAATTATCAAAATCCAGGGGGAAAATTGCCCCTTCCCCTCCGGACGCCCATGCAAACTCCGTATATGCTCAGTATAAGGACGTCCGTCCATTCACACGGGCAGTGGTGGTGAAGCACCTCACTTGCTGAAAAATAAGCACGGTCAAGGTCATACGATCGTTATAGAAAACGTCTACATTGAAATAATATAATGATACAATTCGCGTAATTCCCATCAGTCTGCCTATTGACCCCAGTCATTCGAACCAAGGACGGCAATAGTTACTGAATTTAACCGTTGTTATGCAGTTCCAAAGACTGCAATAGGTACTTGATTTTGTCGTTGTAATGCAATTCCTCACCTTCGCGTTTTGTCCGACACTCAGGGCCACCGACAGAAATTCCGGGCCCTTAGGCAGAGCAGTCAAGGGCCCCTAAACTATCAATAGGCGTTATGAGAAACGTTGATTGCGGGCTGGGTCCGGGCCCCGCGAAATCGCCGGAAAATCGCCGGGCCCGTGTGCATTTGTCTCCCTGCACCCCCTCTCTGCGGGCCTGCTGACACTGCGATGAGAACCTAATTCATTCTATTAAATCAACTTTAAACTTCGTAGTATCAGTCGTTTGGAGTTAAATAAGTTTTCTTGTGATCTGCGAATGTGTAAATATAGCCAACTAAACAATCAGATAGGCTTTGTGATCTAATAATCTAATATGCATTCAGAAAACTCTGTCTTTGTTCTTGCCTATAAAAGAATTTCGAATGGAATCTTGATCCTCTAGCATAATCCTCTTGCGCTATTAATGAGCGAAAATTATCTAGTCTTCCCAAATTTCTTGGTATCGAGGTCGATTTTGACAATAGGAGCCCACTGAAACTATTCGTTAATTCTTTTCGATATCGTTAATTAACCTCCCCAGCTAGGTTCTGAGCGGTCATCGGTTTTTTAAAAACTTCCATCAGCTAAACAACTGGAAATCTGAGTTTTTTAACTCACGAGTTGATTTCGGATTTCGTCTGTGTCGGAAAGACGAACAGGGGACTGTTTAGACCTTCACTTAGACCAATATCATGTCAGGTTCAGAAATAATGTTGGATCTCCTAAATTGTCGGGTACACTGTGAGATGATTCAACATTGTAAGTTACCTTGACGCCTCAAAGTCGACCCGACCAGGCATCCAAATTAGTGTCTATAGTGACAGCGTGAAATTTAATTAACTGAATTTCGTATAAGAAAAAACATTTGAACATTACAGATCATGTTCTTCAAGGCCTAACTTACATGAAGCATAATTCAGGACAAACTGGATATATCCGACCTATAACTCGATCTAATCTGACCTATAACTGACCTAAACAGTCAATCACATAATCACGACCTACAAACTTCGTATAAAATCAAATCAGGTATGTCTGTTTAGTCATTATAACCTAGCTTCGATCTCACCCATGACTAAAATTATACATTGCATACAGGATAATTACGTCAACAAATATCATCATATTTTCACTCTTGTCCATGTCTACATGTTACGCAATTCGGAAGTTACATGTAGGACTATAGAGGACAAGTGGCATGTTTATTCTCTTGGCTGCTTGCGACAGACTTTGTTGGTGGATATTACTTCGAAGCTGTATCAAAAACGTCGATGTTCACAGGAGAGACTTCTTGACGACAACGACGGAGGTCTTGATATCCGTCACAGATGTACAGCCTGTAAATTGAAAATGCATCTTTCATTTACACAGTGTGGCATGCTGGCCGATTGGTTAGAGCGCAGGGCCTGTAACCCAAAGGACATGGGTTCGAGCATCGCCCGAGGCAGTGTATACTGTGTAGGGACAAGGAGCAAGTCTTTTACTCACAATTGCTATGCGCCATCGATATTCTGTCCTATGGTCGTGTGTACTACTGACCTCTTGAAAGGAGGGAAATATCAAATACAATTAATTTTATTGCATTGCTTTATTGCGGAGGGTTTGCAGCCCTCCCGGGTAGAACACCCTATTGCAACAGAAATGACACAGAAACAGGATTTTTACGGCGGCGGGATGACGTGGGAAGAGGCTGAGAAGACTGCGGAGGACAGAGTGGTGTGGAGGAGCTGTGTCGCCCGATGCACTGTCAGCGCGTGGAAGGACTAAGGTCTAAGGTAGTGCTTTATTCGATCTGTACAATAAGGTGTAATCTAACCGAACCAACAGACTATATGCCACTCTCATAACGAGGCTCTCAAACTACCAGTCTAAGGGGAAACGGCTGTAGGCTAAATAAATTGGAGATAGATGCTCACCACAAAGAGCCAGAGAAGAGGAGAATTCGTCTTTCAAGATTTGTAACATTCGGCGAACTCCTTCTTCGCCCTGCAAAAAGAGGAAACACCAGATAGGACTATAACGACAAAATATAAAGAGAACTTGAAAATCACCTAGATATCAATTCTAGCCAGATTGAAATTGAATCTACTACTCCAAATAGTAAACCAGTGTACAAAATCGAATCTGACTTGTACTTTCTTTAAAGACTTAAGGTGTCTGAACTTCACATGCGGTGGCGGTTCTAGAGTTTTTGGAAAGGGGGCTAAATTGTCAGATGATTTAATGAGAATAAAGAAATAGGAGATAAGGAGACTTTGTTACAAAAAACATTGTAGGCAACATATGGCTGATTAAACGTTAAACTGGGGTGGGTGGGTTAAATGTGTATATGAGGCTTAGAGAAACGACGGTGCTAACTTTCCTGCTAGTGGCTACAGTCCTCTAGCCCTCCGGTTAAAGCGCCACTGTTCTTTTGTCCATACTTCCATTATGTATATAATCTACTCATATACTAAATTGGTTAAACATTTAACTTCAAAATTTTATTTTTTAAGCTTTACTATACAAATATTTGTTTACTACTTCTCACGTTGTAGCAGAGTGCGTAGATCGCTGGTAGTCCTATGAACACAACTCTGGCCCCGAGGGCCAAAGCCTTAACAATATCCGTTCCATGTCGAACTCCTCCGTCCATGTAGACCTCACAACGACCATCGACCGCCCTTACGATGTCTCCGAGGACGTCTATCTACAGTACGATAAAAAACCAGTATTCATTTTAGGTGCAACATAATTTCGTCACGACGCAGAAGTCAGTGAAAACGACACAAAGAAAAGGTCACATTCGCTGCATGAAAAATAAATAGCGGTGATAGGCCTATGCATCAATTCAACAGAATTAAGGTCCCCTGCTATTAAAATCAATGAAGTCGCTGAGCTTTACAAACAGCTAAAGGCCTATTGCTTTTGAATATCTTTTCTGAGTAATTGTCGTGTTCAGAGGTTTTTAGAGTGGTTTTTACAAGAGGTCGATCAGTTCAATATCTGGTCCTGCGATATAGTCCAGTGAATGGATAGCGAGCACATTTCCCCACCATGGTAAAAGGTATTTCAGATTTTCGGCTCAGAGTGAGGGATCCGGTGAGGCAAGTCCAGCCGATCAGTGACAATATCGATGGATGTGTTGTGTAACTGCTTGATGCAATATTCATAATTGAAATGCACTGGTGTACCGGTATATAGATGTCGCTAATTTCCTTTTAGCGACTGATTCATTTCACATTCGACACTAAAACATTATCCGACCTGCACAGCTAAAAAAATTTTAAACGCATTTTAAAGCACTAATATAAACGAAAGAACTGATGACATCTCACTTACTGACGCTGGAATGGTGTCTAGTTGCCTTCCACCATGAGTGGAGACCAGAATTCCCGCCGCTCCGCATTCCACCGCCAAAACTGCATCTTCCGCTACAAAGACAATCGTCCTTGTAGCCTTTAGTTTTCTTAAGGAATGTCTAGTTTCACGACTGATGTAAGTTTTTACTAACCTATACCGCGCGGAGCATCTGCGTTCTAGTTTGGCTAAATGTACCTTCTGTGGAAACTTCCAGGTACTCTTGCGATCATTATGTCTTTGATCTCCTTATAGAAGGCGTCGGACATTGATTCTTGTTTTACCTGAGTCAAACTTAAAACTTGAAACTTAGCCCAAGTTCAAACGAAATGCCGACAACGATTCTGATGATGATGATAACATCTGCTTGTCTGGTTCAAAGTATGTTGTATATTTACCGCTGAGGATGCCTTTGACAATGAGAGGAAGTTTGGTTTCGGATTTCAACCACTTGACATCGTCCCATGTGACAGACGGATCGAAATCGAAACTGTCCGTTGCGGTCGGCTTTGCTGGATCCAAGGTCCCATTTCTACAAGAACAGACTAACAATAAAATCTCAGATTCGTTGAAGTTGAATTAGCGCATGATCTTATTTCATCATCATCATCAGGATCCGTGGGCCGAAGGCCTGTAGGTGTCCAATGCATGATCTATCAGTTTTTTCCAAAGTGATAGATCATATGCTTTGGAACCTACGGGCCTTTGATCTAATTTATACTCAGGAAAAGTGTGATATGAAGAATTCTTTATAGCAAAGTCATATCTAGGTGGACATGATTGTGTATCCCATATGACAACGTTTCAACATGGGCTTCATTATTCCATTTCCATTTCTTCATATGTCTTTCCAAATTGATTTAACAGGATGCTGATTGTCCGCAGCGAAGGTGGGCTTAAGTTTTAATATATCCTTAAAGTTCGACTACAACGCACAGTCCTATACTTAGACTTCACTGACAGTCGTTAACACTTTGTAATCTATGCGTTCAAAGATCGACTCAGTCTGGCGCTCTACTGAAGGTACCTCACCCCAACCATTCCTCCAACGGACTGTATGATGTCACCATTACAGGCTATTATTTTAGCAGAACAGCCTTTTCGTCGACTGCTGCTCCCGTCGCCCTCAAGGTCATGTGAATTGGACTCACTGCAATCACTGTTAGATGTTCAGCACCAGTATGTCTTCCCAGATGCGGGCACTGTTTTGCTTAGATTAAACTAGGCCAGTTGCTGAAAATATGGCCGTGTATTTTATCGAAGATAATTGAAAAGATTGTGTCGAGGATTCATTCGACAGACTGTATGTAATAACAAATTATTGCTTAATGGTTTTGGGGCCGTTGATCGGATTCAGGTAGCCTTGCTTTCCATCTTCGGTATAAGTAGGGCTATTGACAACGTCGACCGACCACGCCACCTCTTTTAAAACGTCTCGAATTCGTTTAGTACCGATGGGGTCGACCTCTTCAGTGGTTTTGACCGCAGCAGTCCTGTATATTACCTGGTACAATGTCCTCTTATCTACACGACCTGCAAGCGAATCTGAAGACTGCTTCCGTCTGTCAAGTTAAAGCAATTATATTTAATTATATAGAACCTACAATTGGTAGGCCTACCGTTTATGTAAATAGAATATATTGGGTTGAATAATTGAACTGGTCTACTAATCTTTCAAATTTTTTCATACAATAACTGATGCCTGTGGTGATTTGTGCAAAATAATGTAATGTTACATAATTATATTATCTGTCACTAGGGCCTACCAAAGAGTAGCGCTGATAAATAAACACTGCAACCTTAATAAGTTAATATACCTCTAACTTACTTCCAGGTGTTGCCTGCCTTTGGAATGCTTCGCATGAAGCTTAATCTGTTACCAAATACCGGCATGTCGACGGTCAGCACAATGGCCTTGAAGTCCCTTCTCTCTGCCCATCGGACCAGTCGAAGTACGAGGTCTCGACGGGTGAAGATGTGCAGCTGGAAGAATTTCAGACAGTCACCAGCCGCATCAGCCACCTCGTCAATGGACCGTGACGCATAGCAGCTCATTGTATAACCGATCTTCATGGACATGGCACCTGAAATCATTCACACAGATGCTTTCTGTTGCATGGTCGAGTCGTCTGAATCTATGAGCCGCTTATCCTCAGCAACGGGGCAAACATCTTGGCTGGGGAGTCTTTGGAGTGCCCTCGACCGTCAGATAGGACACTTCGATCTACCAAGGACGGCCAAGGACTGTTTAGAGACGCTGAACATTATGCGGTCAACTTTGGATTGGAATTCGTTGGTTGCGCTCTACTTGTGGGTGCGGGGCAGACGACACTGATTACCCTTTTCTTTTCTTTACATGCTTACTCACTTACTATATTTCTAGTCTTATTAGCATTGAACATTAATTCGGCTGGCGCGAAGATTACTTCACATTACTCGAGTGGCGCTATAAAAATGTATTAAAGAAATAAATATGTAGTTGTAGTCGTTCCTCAGCTTCTAGCGTGAAAACATCAACGACGTCATGATACGTCATTACCGTCCAAACAAAGTCTCAGCAGGGACTAACCTCTGGCCGTTCCCACCTCACCGTCCGGATGAGCGCGTCCATGTTGAGCCGTTGGTGATATGCAGACTGGAAAGGAAATGGGATAACCCAAGATTGTTGTTCCAGTTTCCCGCTTTGACACATCACGAAGAACTCTTGGAATGATTTGGTATCTACAAAGTTTGTATGCGCTGGCTCAACGTAAACTGTCAGGTAGGGAACTACATTTTAAATAGTACCAGCCCCTCTCGAACAGGTCATCTGCGCGCTATATTGGTAAACCGTACCGATGGGGTCGTCTATTTCCCGTCGCTCGTAACTGGCAAAAACTGTAAGAACTGAAAATACTCCCAGCGGAGACCTACCACCTTTTCTATCATTTTTGGACCACTATAACATCTCAAGGCCTAGACAGTCGCTATGTAAAACCGTGTACATCTATATTTATGCTTAAAATTATTATTCGCTAGTTATCGTAAGCTTTCGTCATCACATAGACCCTACATCCACCTGAACCACTCATGTTTTATACAATGTAATGTAAATTTCAGAAATTTGTCAACGCCACACAAAAGCCGACTGAATAGTGATGGCATTATTTATTTGGGGTAAGAAAACTGGGGTACGGAACCACCCGTTCAAAGAGGGGACACTTCGTATGCCTATGCGTGTTAGCTTAGACCGTAAGAACCACAGAGTCTGTTTTACATCAATAATAGAGAGAAATTCAATCAAATCGCTTAAGTTGTTGTCTCCATTAGCAGTATGATTAAGGCATGTATGGATACGATAGACCACGTGGGAATATCGGCATATTCTCACAATATCTTTAGTATATAGGCCTATTGTGTTGGTCTGCCAGCTACTAACCGTTTGAAGGCGTTTCTGTTTTCGCCAAGTGTTACTTCTTCGTCGGCTCCTCTAGAGTAGTAGGAGAAAATGAATCTGGTCAACGTCTCTCGCGCATATTTTTCAAAATCATCCAGACAAACAATAGTGTCCGAAGCCATGACCACAATAGTCTCGACAACAGTACTTACGCTAACGATAACACAGCTATGTTTATGCTGAAGACGTACATACAAAACATACCTTGACCATTCAGTCAAGGTATGTTTACCACTTATATACAGCCTATACCTTAATTATATACATTTCAACCGACACATAACAGGCCTCGTATAAAGACTGCTTAAGTACGCTACACTCTATGATAGGTTCAAGGGTGACACAGCAAAAATTATCTTCGTGTCTTATCTTCGCAGAAACTAATAGGCCTACTTAAAACGCTACTCAATTGGCTCTTGGCTATCCAGTTACACCAGTAGGTCTATACTAGTGCGGCCCTAGACTTAGATGGACTAACGAAGGCGTAGCCTATTAATCGACCGAAAGCGCGAAAGTTAGTCAATCGACTTTCGCAAGGAGCAATGTTTACAGGACTGGAGTGTCGTAATAAAACGCCGTGTGACGAGTGAAGCGGTGCCTCTTGCGGTCAGAAAGTATCACGTCTCGTTTGGACACAGAATGAAAAATTGTACGTGGAGAGTAAAACTTCATATTTAATTTGTACTGTAATGCATTCACTAAAAATTGATTTTGAAGCTAAAGTCTTTGCAGTGTACAACCATGCGGCATTCGATAGATAGAAGCACCACCAGGGAATGACAGTCGCAACTCCGTTACAGCCCTAATTTCCATCAGTGGGGAATGGTGCCAGTCCTAAACCTAGATAAAGGAGGAGGTCGCCGTCAACAGCCCTGGCAGCCGTAAGATGACGATAAGCACATGAAACTAAAACTGCTGACGATCGACGCCACTCTCCACTGAGACGTAAATTGCCCGGGTTCAGACGACGTTCACAGGACCGTTGATAGGAGATTCGATCGTGGATCAGAAATTCCAACCCTCATCATGCAATCAACAATCTGACATGTCTGAGATTTATGAGAATTGAGGCAAGAACTTCTAAGAAGACCTGACAGCTGGCCAAAAATAATAGGCCTAGATCTATGTAATATAAAGCAACTTACAAATTCAATCCAAACATAATGCCTGGCCTCAACAGCTGCTTCATAGTGTCTAGGTACCGTCGCTAACTAGCATAATCTGATGACAGGTTCCCGACTTGTCAGCCCAATCGCATAACACCATAACACCATAGCTCGTTCGCCTATTTTAAGAATCAAATATACGTTTACTTTCATGAGTGTCCGCAGGAATTTCTTTAGGGGGCGCAACATTTTTAGGAGGAAGACGTTTTTGCAGTGGAAAAAAATGTGCATAGAAAAAATTATAAATAAATAATGATCAAGGAAGATCTAAATAATTATGTGTTTTTTCGCATTGAAAATCGTGTTGGAACTGTTGTAAAATTCATCATAATCAAAAGATTTTTTTATAAAATATTCGCAAAATCCAGAGGGCCGCCAATGCGCCCCCTTGCGGTCCTTCCGGACGCACATGTTTACTTTCTCACGCACAGGTATCGCCACACTTCAATATCACGCTTCATCTGCAATTTTCGCACAACTTTCTATTCCTCCTTTTTATTCCTAGCATACTAGAAGTGAAATTGATGACGTAGGTTATGGACTTTTTAATTAGCCTACCTGCTACACGGTGGTGTAATCGGTAGTACACTGGTCTTTGATCTCCGTTGTCCGGTCGAGTAAGCTGAGCGAACTCGCATAATAACCGTGGCTTAGTTTAATACGTGCAGTGTCGCTGCCACCAAGCAGTTTTTTAAACCGTCGTAGGCTGGGAAATAAGCAACAGCTCCTTATAATACGCTTAATGCGCCCGCACCCATTCACACGGGCAGTGGTGGTGAAGCACTTCACCTGCTGAAAAATGAGCACGGTAGAGGACATACGATCGCTACGAGAAGCGGATACATTTAAATAATGCAATGATGATATAGTCGCGTAATTCCGTGCAGTCTGCTTATTGACCCCAACCGCTCGAACCAAGGACTGCAACAGGTACGGGATTTTGTCGTTGTAATGCAGTTCGAAGCATAGGCGTAATTTCTGGTGATACGAGGGGTGCCCGTGCCCCCACTTTTTGAGCAATACCAATCAATATTTTATTATTGTTCCTTCCCGGAGATAGCAGTTTCGGCCTTGCTTCGTGTATGCAAGAAATTGGCACCATCACTTTTAAGATCAAAGTTACGCCCATGGTTCGAAGGATTTCAATAGGTACTGTGTTTTGTCGTTGTAGTGCGGTTCCTCATCTTCGTGTATTTTCTGAAACTTCGACGAGAACCTAATTTATTCTATGAAATCATCTCTTAATTTCGTAGTATCAGTCGTTGGGCGTTTTTAAGTATTCTTGTGTATCTGCGAATGCAAATATATTGTGGAGGTTTTTGCCTCCCCTTCCCCTCCTTTTTTCTGTTGGACTCGTCCAGCCAACCTGACACGTGAACGGCCAGACAACCTGCCAGTCAACCTGCCAGCCAGCCAGCTAGCTTGCCAGCCAGCCAGCCAACCTGTAAGCCAGCCAGCCAGGCTGAGCCAGCCAACCAAAAAACCAGCCAGCCAGCGAACCTGCAAGCCAGCTAGCCAGCCAACCTCTCACGTTATCAGCCAGCAAGTCAACCTGCCAGCTAGCCAGCCAGCCAACCTGCCAGCCAGCCAGCCAACCTCTAAGCCAGCCAGCCAGGCTGAGCCAGCCAACCAAAAAACCAGCCAGCCAGCGAACCTGCAAGCCAGCTAGCCAGCCAACGTCTCACGTGATCAGCCAGCCAGCCAGGCTGAGCCAGCCAGCCAGCCAACCTGCCAGCCAGCCAGCCAACCTGCCAGCCAGCCAGCCTTTCTCGAGATTTTGTCGTTGTAATGCAGTTCGAAGCATAGGCGTAATTTGTGCTGATACGAGGGATGCCCGTGCCCCCAGTTTTTGAGCAATACCAATCAATATTTTATTACTGTGCCTTCCCAGAGATAGCAATTTCGGCCTTGCTTCGTGTATGCAAGAAATTGGCACCCTCACTTTTAGACCAAATTTACGCCCATGGTTCGAAGGACTGCAATAGGTATTGTGTTTTGTCGTTGTAGTGCGGTTCCTCATCTTCGTGCATTTTCTGAAACTTTGACGAGAACCTGATTTATCTCTAAATTTCGTAGTATCAGTCGTTGGGCGTTTGTAAGTATTCTTGTGTATCTGCGAATGCAAATATATTGTGGAGGATTTTGCCTCCCCTACCCCCCTCCTTTTTCTGTTGGACTCGTCCAGCCAACCTGTCACGTGATCGGCCAGCCGACCTGCCAGCCAGCAAGTCAATCTGTCACGTGATCGGCCAGTCAACCTGCCAGTCAACCTGCCAGCTAGCTTGCCAGCCAGCCAACCTGTAAGCCAGCCAGCCAGGCTGAGCCAGCCAACCAAAAAACCAGCCAGCGAACCTGCAAGCTAGCTAGCCAACAGCCAGCCAACCTCTCACGTGATCAGCCAGCCAACCTGCCAGCCAGCCAGCCAGCCAATCTGCCAGCCAGTCAGCCTTTCTCGAGACAGACTATATAAAGAGGAGATACAGTCAACAGAAGAAGTAGAAGAAGTAGACAATGGAGAAACGAGGTGATAGTCGTCGTCCGTGTGTCAGTCGAACTTAGTCGTCGAGTAGCGGAGCTTAGTTGCCGCATATTGGAGTCAGTGAGAATCAAATGCGATGAATCTCTATCGAACTGGGAATCACGGTTAACTTGGGTTAAGCGCTACGATACACGGACTGTCAAACGTGTGATACATGGACTATGTAACGTGTGATATACAGACTATCTATAGCGTGTTATATACGGACTATCAAGCGCTGTATACGTAGCGAATTGTTCAGATGCGAAGCGTAGTTTGCGGACGCTCTTTGATATAAACTGTGGCTGGATTAGCACTTTGTACTGTGAAGCTAGATAACTACCATTAGATGCTATTGGATGATTTCTTTTGTTATTTGATTTAACCAAAGGGTAGTCGGTCGTGTTTACTTCAATATACGGATCAACTTAGCCAGAGTCTTAAGTCTTACCAAACTTCTATTTCGCAAGGTTGATTTTGACAATGATAGCTACTGGACACCGAAAATTTTCGACAATTCTTTCGGTTTCGTCAAATAATCTCGTCAGCTGGTCTTGGGGAGGTTCATCTCTTATTTTTAAAATTAAATGACTGGAAAATTGAATTTCTAACTCGCGAGTTCATTTCGGACATAGTCAGCTAACCTGCCAGCCAGCCAGCCAGCCAATCAGCCTGCCAATCAGCCAGCCAACCTTCCAGCCAGCCAGCCAGCCAATCAGCCAGCCAACCTGCCAGCCAGCCAGCCTTTCTCGAGACAGACAATATAAAGCTACTGGACACCGAAACTTTTCGACAATTCTTTCGGTTTCGTCAAGTAACCTTGTCAGCTGGTCTTGGGGAGGTTCTTCTCTTATTTTTAAAATTAAATGACTGGAAAATTGAATTTCTAACTCGCGAGTTCATTTCGGACATAGTCAGCTAACCTGCCAGCCAGCCAGCCAGCCAATCAGCCTGCCAATCAGCCAGCCAACCTGCCAGCCAGCCAGCCAGCCAATCAGCCAGCCAACCTGCCAGCCAGCCAGCCTTTCTCGAGACAGACAATATAAAGCTACTGGACACCGAAACTTTTCGACAATTCTTTCGGTTTCGTCAAGTAACCTTGTCAGCTGGTCTTGGGGAGGTTCTTCTCTTATTTTTAAAATTTCTATCTGTTAAATGACTGGAAAATTGAATTTCTTAACTCGCGAGTTCATTTCGGACATAGTCTGTGTCGGAACGACGGAACAGCAGACTTTTTAGACCATCATTTACACCCAATATAATCAGGTCAGAGGCTCATATAATGTTGGATCGCCACTTGTTTGGGAGAATTTGAGTCGATCCAACGCTATTTGTGGCTCTGATGGTTCAAACGTCTATTCAACGAAGAGGAATTCATGTTATAGTCAAGTGACAACGTAAAACTTACATTAAGTAAATTTCATATAAGAAAATTACTTTTAAACATTGCAGATCGACCTTTGTTCATTTGTTGAAAGATAAACTTACATCAAACCAAACGAAGCACAAACTTGACCTATCCAGCCTATAACTCGAACTAATCTGACCTATTA
The DNA here is from genome assembly GCA_963556255.1 of Allolobophora icterica. Lineage (NCBI taxonomy): Eukaryota > Metazoa > Annelida > Clitellata > Crassiclitellata > Lumbricidae > Allolobophora > Allolobophora icterica. Next base: position 18,168,744 of record OY744609.1, on the reverse strand, counting down.
CTAACCTATGTAGTCAATCACATAATCATGACCTATAAAATCACATCATGACTTATAAAATCAAATCAAATATGCCTATTTACTAATTATAGGTTGGTCTCGGTCTCACTAGTGACTTTATACATTGCTTACAGAATAACATGTCAACAAATATCACCATATTTTCACTTTTATCCGTTTCCACATGTTACGGAATTCGGGAGTTAGATCTAGGAATATGGACGACGACTGGAATTTTATTCTGAGCTGCATGGCTGCGATAGATTTTGTTGGATATTATTTCCAAGATGTAGCATATACTTTGAGCTTCACAGGAGAGACTTCTTAACAACAGCAACGGTGTTCTTGATATCCGTCACAGATGTACAGCCTGTAAATTGAAAATTCACCTTTCATTTACACAGTGTGGCATGCTGGTCGATTGGTTAGAGCGCAGGGCCTGTAACCCAGAGGACATGGGTTCGAGCATCGCCCGATGTAGTATACTGTGTCGGGACAAGGAACAAGTCTTTCACTCACAATTGTTCAGCGCCAATGATGTTCTGTCGTATGGTCGTGTGTACTTCTGACCTCTTGAAAGGAGGGAAATTTCAAATACAATTTATTTTATTGTATTGCTTTATCGCAGAGGGTTTGCAGCCCTCCCGGGTAAAACACCCTATTGCAACAGAAACGACACAGTAACAGGATTTGGACGGCGGCGGAATGACGTGGGAAGAGGCTGAGAAGACTGCGGAGGACAGAGTGGTGTGGAGGAGCTGTGTCGCCCGATGCACTGTCAGCGCGTGGAAGGACTAAGGTCAAAGGTCTAAGGTATTGCTTTATTCGATCTGTACAGTAAGGTGTAATCTAACCAAACCAACAGACTATATGCCACTCTCATAACGATCGAGGTTCTCAAACTACCAGTCTAAGGGGGAAAACGGCTGTAGGCTAAATAAATTGGAGATAGATGCTCACCACAAAGAGCCAGAGAAGAGGAAAATTCGTCTTTCAAGATCTGTAGCATTCGGCGAACTCCTTCTTCCCCCTGCGAAAAGAGGAAAAACCAGATAGGACTATAACGACAAAATATTAAGAGAACTCGAAAATCACCTAGACGTCAATTCTAGCCAGATTGTAATTGAATCTACAACTGCAAATTATCAACCAGGGGCTAAAATGTCAGATAATTTAATGAGAATAAAGAAATAGGAGATAAGGAAACTTTGTTACAAAAACATTGTAGGCAACGTATGGCTGATTAAACGTTAAACTGGGGGGGGGGGTTAAATGTGTATATGAGGTTTAGAGGAACGACGGAGCTAACTTTCCTGCTAGTGGCTACAGCCCTCTAGCCCTCCGGTAAAAGCACCACTGTTCATATGTCTATACTTCCATTGTGTATATAGACTACTCATTTACTAATTTTGGTTAAACATTTAACTTAAAAATTTTATTTTTTAAGCTTTACTATACAAATATTTGTTTACTACTTCTCACGTTGTAGCAGAGTGCGTAGATCGCTGGTAGTCCTATGAACACAACTCTGGCCCCGAGGGCCAAAGCCTTAACAATGTCCGTTCCATGACGAACTCCTCCGTCCATGTAGACCTCACAACGACCATCGACCACCCTTACGATGTCTCCGAGGACGTCTATCTATAATACGATATAAAAAAAATAGTAGTCATTTTACGTGCAACATAATTTCGTCACGACGCAGAAGTCAGTTAAGCCGACACAAGAAAAGGTCACATTTGTTGCATGAAAAAAAATAGCGGTGATTGGCCTATATCAATTTAAAAAAATTAAGGTTCCCTGCTATTAAAATCAATGAAGTCGTTATGCTTAACAAACAGCTAAAGGCCTATTGCTTTTGAATATCGTTTCTGAGTTATTGTCGTGTTCAGAGGGTTTCAGAGTGGTTTTTACAAGAGGTTAGTTCAATATCGGGTCCTGCGATATAGTCCAGTGAATGGATAGAGCGCACATTTTCCCAGCAGGGTAAAAGATGTTTCAGATTTTCACCTCAGAGTGAGGTATCCGGTGAGGCAACTCCAGCTGATCAGTGACAATATCGATGGGTGTGTTGTGTAACTGCTTGCTGCAATATTTATAATTATATGCACTGGTGTATACAGATATTGCTAATTTCCGATTAGCGACTGATTCATTTCACATTAGACACTAAAACCTGCATAACTAAAAAAATTTCAACGCATTTTAAGCACTACTATAAACGAAAGAACTGACGACATCTCACTTACTGACGCTGGAACGGTGTCTAGTATCTTTCCACCGTGATTGGAGACCACAATTCCCGACGCTCCGCATTCCACCGCCAAAACTGCATCTTCCGCTACAAAGACAATCGTCATTGTAGCCTTAAGTTTTTTTAAAGACAAGTCCAATTTCACGACTGATATAGGTTTTTACTAACCTATTCCACGCGGAGCATCTGAGTGCTAGTTTGGCAAAATGTACTTTCTGTGGAAACTTCCAAATACTCTTGCGATCATTATGTCTTCGCTCTCCTCCTAGATAGCGTCAGAGATTGATTATTTTTTGTATGACTGAAATTTCAAACTTAGCCGAAGTTCTAGCAAAATGATGACAACGATTCGGTTGTTGATGATGATGATGATGATGATGATGATGATGATGATGATGATGATGATGATGATGATGATGATGATGATGATGATGATGATGATGATGATGATGACGATGATAACATATGCTTGTCTGGTTCAAAGTATGCTTTATTTACCACTGAGGATGCCTTTGACAATCAGAGGAAGGTTGGTTTGGGATTTCAACCACTTGACATCGTCCCATGTGACAGACGGATCGAAATCGAAACCGTCCGTTTCGATCCCTGCTCCCTCCAAGGTCCCATATCTACAAACACGGATTAACAATGAAATCTCAGAATCGTTGATATCGATTTAGCACATGATCTTATTTATACTCAGGAAAAGTGTGATTTGAAGAATTCTTTATAGCAAAGTCATATCTAGGTGGACATAATGATGTATCCCATATGACAACGTTTCAACATGGGCTTCATTATTCCATTTCCATTTCTTCATATGTCTTTCCAAATTGATTTAACAGGATGCTGATAGTCCGCAGCGAAGGTGGGCTTAAGTTTAAAATATTCTTAAAGTTCGACTACAACGCACAGTCCTACTTAGACTTCACTGACACTCGTTAACACTTTGTAATCTATGCGTTCAAAGATCGACTCAGTCTGGCGCTCTACTGAAGGTACCTCACCCCAACCTTTCTTTCAACGGACTGTATGTTGTCACCATTACAGGCTATAACTTTAGCAGAACAGCCTTTTCGTCAACTGCTGCTCTCGTCGCCCCCAAGGTCATGTGAATTGGACTCACCGCAATCACTGTTAAATGTTCACCACTAGTTGAGGGGTCTTCCCAGATGCGGGCAATGTTTTGCTTAGATTAAAAATATAGGCCAGTTGCTGAAAATATGTCCTTGTATTCTATCGAAGATAATTAGAAAAGATTGTATCGAGGATTCATTCGACAGACTGTGTGTAATAACAAATTATTGCTGAATGGTTTTGGGGCCGTTGATCGGGTTCAGGTATACCGTTGCTTGCCATCTTCGATATGACCTTGCTTCGATATAAGTAGGGCTATTAACAGCGTCGACCGACCACCCACTCTTTTAAAGCGCCTCGAATTCGTTTGATACCGATGGGGGTTGACCTCTTAAGTGGTTTTGACCGCAGCAGTCCTTGATTTTTGGTTCCATCCGCTCCACCTGGGCGCCGGTTCATGTGGGATTTCGCAGGATTCCATTTAGGTTCTTTAATTTTGATTTATATCTTCTACACTGCAGACGCATCTCGTCTAAGACAACCTTATCTCGGAATTTATTCGTCGAAAGCATAAATAACTCAGCCATTGATTAACAGTAGCTTACTCCGCAAAGTAGAATGAGAATCGTACGTCGCAAAGTGTAGAAGGATAATTCATTGCGGTAAGACTCCGCGCAACAGTGTATGGTTAAGTGTGTGGATATAAAGATAGATTCGACCTAAGTTACCTCTTTCTATCGTCCCACACAGTTGCTCGGACTATCGCCCACATGTCGGAATTTATCACGTTAATCGTAATTGTAATCTCCAAGTTTCTAAAGCGCTACTCGACAGCCAATCGCAGGGCAGCAGCTTATTAACGAGCGTTGCGTCTTGTCAAAGGGATTTTCCAGAGGGAATAGTCAGAAGGAGGTCCGAGACCGATTTCTAGAGGATCCAGATCAAGCAGCTGCCAAGGCGGATGTTTTTGAGGTCGAGACGAATAGAAGGATCAGATAAATCAGGGAGACTTTAGTTTTGAGAGGAAAGCCTGGGGTGATAGATAGAGGATCCTGAGGCGGACGATGGAGGGCGGGTGGCAATGATGATGGAGCTGCTTAAAGCTACTTTGAGATCCGTTGAAGACTGATCTACTAATCTTTCAAAAGTTTTAATACACTAACTGATGCCTGTGGTGATTTGTGCAAAATAATGTAATGTTACATAATTATATTGTAGTGAACAGTTTTTAATGTCCTGATCGCTTCTGAAGTGAAATTGTGCTATATCAACTTACTAGAGGGGCGCAGCTTGCTACCTTAACGCTTCCGCTGCTTGCTAGCCAGTCAGTGCAGTTGATGTTGAACTGGCCGAGAAGAAAGAATAGAAGGGGTAGCCATAAGATTTATCGCATAACATGTACAAGTACAGCGCAGTTTAAAGAATAAATATTGTTATTATTATTTTTTTTTACCCGATATTATTATTATTATTATTATTATTATTATTATTATTATTATTATTATTATTATTATTATTATTATCTCTGTTGTTCCAAGATCGGAAATTTCGGCATTTGAACTTCCGAATTAAGAGGTTTAAATCGGGTAAATTTTGAGTTAAGAGGTTTGTATGAAGCCCTGGCCTAGTAAGTAAGGGAAAGGTATCTCTTAGAGGGCCCGATAATATTAATTTCCGTCGAAATTAAGGGAAACTTTAAGTCCCGGTGGCAGAACGATTCTTGAATGTTTGGTGCCAGGACCTTTGATCTTTCACGTAACTTCATTATTAGTTATATAACTTTGCATTAGCATTGCATAGGTCTAGTTTGCATAGTAGAAACTTTGCCTACGGATTAGAGGCACGATAAATTTTTGCCCATGTAGAAAGTAGAAAATACTGTGTTGATATTTTTGGGAAGAGGTAGATGACTATGATGTGTCATGGCTACTGTCTGTGATTTGGACGGTAATTGATAAAGGTTTAGGTGCTTTGGAAGTTTAAGGTTCTTGAAGAAGGACATTACAGACAAATTATCAGGAATATAATTGTAATTGTATTAATTTGTTTAAGTTGTCAGTATATTATCTTAGAGTATAAATAATTAAATATTGTCTTATTTCTTTAAATATAACAGACAAATGGATCCAGGTCAACTGTTTGAGGCAGTGATGACGAGTCCAGTTCTTAAACAGATGATATCACATAGATTGTCCGGATTGCTCAGTCAAATACTAGAGGGAAGCGGTGGTCAGATAGATGAATCTAGGCTGTCCTCTAGAAATAGAACCTCTGAGGCTGAGTTCGAATCCAGGTCGAAGATGCAATTAACCTTGAACCCTGAAGATAGAGGTGACATGCAGTGGAGCGATGAGGCCCCCAAGAACCCAGAGGCGTTACCCGGGGTAACCTTCACCTCTTGCTCGGAGGTCGCGGACATTCCTCGACATATGGTACTAGAATTCGAACCCAGGTTCAGGCTAAAGGCTGATTTGCATCCACCCGATTTGCCTAGACGTAGTGAACGCCTGAAAGCAATGGCACCAGTACATTATAGGGAAGTACAGGGTAAGCTGACACCATTGGTCCCCGGCACTGGACGGACCTCATCGCCAAACTATGGAACCGAACGGACCCAGAACGTTTCAATATTATCTGTCACTTCCAAACCGTGGCGCTGATAAATAAACACTGCAACCTTGATATACCTCTATCTTACCTCCAGGTGATGCCTGCCTTTGGAATGCTTCGCCTGAAACTAATTCTGTTACCAAGTATCGGCACGTCGACGGTCAGCACAATGGCCTTGAAATCCCTTCTCTCTGCCCATCGGACAAGTCGAAGTACGAGGTCTCGACGGGGGAAGATGTGCAGCTGGAAGAATTTCAGACAGTCACCAGCCGCATCAGCCACTTCGTCAATGGACCGTGACGCAAAGCAGCTCATTGTATAACCGATGTTCATAGACATGGCACCTGAAATCATTCACACGGCACGCAGAGCGATTGGCCTCTAGAGCGGAGAGTGCGGGTTCGACCCTCCACTGTATGGACTTATATCATCTGCAACGGGCAAACGTCTTGGCTGGGGAGTCTTTGAAGTGCCCTCCATCGTCAGATAGGGCACTTCAATCTACCAAGGACCGCCAAGGACTATTTAGTGTGCACCCGATGACTCGAGGGATAGCTCAACGTCCATCATCTTTTACCACCGATGAACTGCTCGTCGGTCGCACTATAGCGTCCGGCGGACGCGACCGCCTGTCGTCGCTCCAGACAATCGGCGGAGCCTTGTTTAGAGACGCTGAACATTAGGCGGTCAATTTTGGATTGGAATTCGTTGGTTGGGCTCCACTTGTGGGTGCGGGGCACACGACACTGATGACCCTTCTCTTTCCTGTACAGGAATAGTCACTTGCTATATTTCTATTCTTATTAACATTGAACATTAATTCGGCTGGCGCGAAGATTACTTCACATTACTCGAGTGGCGCTATATAAATGTATTAAAGAAATAAATATGTAGTTGTAGTCGTTCCTCAGCTTCTAGCGTGAAAACATCAACGACGTCATTATACGTCATTACCGTCCAAACAAAGTCTCAGCAGGGACTAACCTCTAGCCGTTCCCACTTCGCCGTCCGGATGAGCGTGTCCATGTTGAGCCGTCGGTGATATGCAAACTGGAAAGGAAATGGGATAACCCAAGATTGTTGTTACAGTTTCCCTCTTTGACACATCACGAAGAACTCTTGGAATGATTTGGTATCTGTAAAGTTTGTATGCGCTGGCTGAACGTAAACTGTCAGGTAGGGAACTACATTTTAAATAGTACCAGCCCCTCTCGAACAGGTCATCTGCGTGCTATTTGGCAGAGTGTACCTTCTGGAGAGAATTGTCTATTTCCCGTCGCTCGCATCTGGCAAAACCTGTAAGAACTGATATTACCCCCAGCGTAAGCCTATCACCTTTTCCACCATTTTTGGACCACTTTACAATCTCAAGGCCTAGACAATCGCTATGTAAAACCGTGTGCATCTATATTTTTGCTTATATTATTCGCTAGTTATCGTTAGCTTTCGTCATTACATAGACCTCTACATCCACCTGAACTATACAATGTAATGTAAATTTCAGAAATTTCTCAGCACCACACAAAAACCCACTGAATAGTGATGGCATTATTTATTTGGGGCAAGAAAACTGGGGTACGGAACCACCCGTTCAAAAAGGGGAAACTTCGTATGCCCATGCGTGTTAGTTTAGGACCGTACGAACCACAGAATCTGTTTTACATCAGCAATAGACAGAAATTCAATCAAATCGCTTAAGTTGTTGTCTCCAGCAGCAGTATGACAACATCATAGGATTAAGACATGTATGGAAACGATAGGCTACGTGGGAATAACGGCATTTTCTCACAAATCTTCAGTCTAATGGCGTTCATGTGCCAGCTACTAACCGTTTGAAGGCGTTTCTGTTTTCGCCAAGTGTTACTTCTTCGTCGGCTCCTCTAGAGTAGTGGGAGAAAATAAATCTGGTCAAAGTCTCTCGCGCATATTTCTCAAAATCATCAAGACAAATAATAGCATCCGAAGCCATGACCACAGTAGTTTCAACAACTGTACCTACGCTAACGATAGCACAGCTGTGCTTATGGTGAAGATACTGTACGTATGCTGAAGACAGCACACCATTCGATCAAGGTACATGTATGTTTACCACTTATATACAGCCTATACCTTAATTATATACATTTCAACTGACATATAACAGGCCTCGTTTAAAGGCTGCTTAAGTAGGCCTACGCTACACTCTATGGTAGGTTCAAAGGTAACACAGTAACAAGTGTGCTCGTGTTTTGTCGTCGCAAAAACTAATACTTAAACTCTACTTTATTGGCTCTTGGCTATCCAGCTAGGCCTACATCAGTAGGTCTATAATATATTAGTGCGGGCCTAGACCTAGCCGGATTAACGAAGGCGTAGCCTATTAATGGACCGAAAGCGCGAAAGTTAGTCAATCGACTTTCGCATGGAGCAATGTTTACAGGACTGGAAAGTCGTAATAAAACGCCGTGTGACGAGTGAAGCGGTTCCTCTTGCGGTCAGAAAGTATCATGTCTTGTTTTACAAACCAGAATGAAAAATTGTATGTGGAGAGTAAATCTTTATATTAATTTGTACTGTAATGCATACATTAAAAATTGATTTTGAAGCTAAAGTCTTTGCAGTGTACAGTACAACCATGTGGCATTCGATAGATAGAAGCACCACCAGGGAATGACAGTCGCAACTCCCTTACAGCCCTAATTTCCATCAGTGCCGGATAGTGCCAGTCCTAAACCTGGATAAAGGAGGAGGTTGCCGTCAACAGCCCTGGCAGTCGTAAGGTAAGCACATGAAATTAAAAATGCTGACGGTCGAGGCCACTCCCCACTGAGACATATCTTGGCCGGGTGCAGACGACGTTCACACGTCCGTAGATTCGATCGTGCATCAGAAAATTCATCCCTCATCATTCAATCAACAAATCTGACATGTCTGAGATGAATAAGAATTGAGGCAAGAACTTGTCAGCTGGCAAAAAATAATAGGCCTAGGCCTATGTAATTTAAAGCAACTTACAAAATCAATCCAAAGATAATGCCTGGCCTCAACAGCTGCTTCATATATAGTGTCTATAGGTACCCGTCGCTAACTAGCATCATCTGATGAAAGGTTCCCAACTTGTCAGCCCAATCGCATAACACCATAACACCATAGCTCGTTCGCCTTCATACAAGGAAGAAATATCCGTTTACTTTTATGAGCGTCTGCAGGAATTTCTTTAGGGGACGCAACATTTTTAGGGAAGAAAATTTTTTTGGGATCACGTTTTTGCAGAGAAAAAATTTGCATAGAAAAAAATTATAAATAAATCAAGGAAGATCTCAATAATTATGCTTTTTCGCATTGAAAATCATGTTGGGACTGTTATAATAATCATAATAATCAAAAGATTTTATTTTTATAAAATATTCGCAAAATCCAGAGGGCCGCCAATGCGGCCCCTTGCGGTCCCTGCGGACGACCATGTTTACTTTCTCACGCACAGGTATCGCCACACTTCAATATCACGCTTCATCTGCAATTTTCGCCCAACTTTCTATTCCTCCTTTTTATTCCTAGCATACTAGAAGTGAAATTGATGACGTAGGTTATGGACTTTTTAATTAGCCTACCTGCTACACGGTGGTGTAATCGGCAGTACACTGGTCTTTGATCTCGGTTGTCCGGTCGAGTAAGCTGAGCGAACTCGCATAACAACCGTGGCTTAGTTTAATACGTGCAGTGTCGCTGCCACCAAGCAGTATTTTAAACCGTCGTAGGCTGGGAAATAAGCAACAGCTCCTTATAATACGCTTAATGCGCCCGCGCCCATTCACACGGGCAGTGGTGGTGAAGCACTTCACCTGCTGAAAAATGAGCACGGTAGAGGACATACGATCGCTACGAGAAGCGGATACATTTAAATAATGCAATGATGATATAGTCGCGTAATTCCGTGCAGTCTGCTTATTGACCCCAACCGCTCGAACCAAGGACTGCAACAGGTACGGGATTTTGTCGTTGTAATGCAGTTCGAAGCATAGGCGTAATTTGTGGTGATACGAGGGGTACCCGTGTCCCCACTTTTTGAACAATGCCAATCAATATTTTATTAGCGTGTTATATACGGACTGTCAAGCGCTGTATAGGCCTACGTAGCGAAATGTTTTCAGATGCGAAGCGTAGTTGGTGGACGCTCTTTGATATAAACTGTGACTGGACTAGCACTTTGTACTGTGAAGCTAGATAACTACCATTAGATGCTATTGGATGATTTCTTTTGTTATTTGATTTAACCAACAGGTAGTCGGTCGTGTTTACTCCAATATACGGATCAATTACCAAAGTTCTATGTCGCAAGGTCGATTTTGACAATAATAGCTACTGGACACCGAAACTTATCGACAATTCTTTCGGTTTCGTCAAGGAACCTCGTCAGCTGGTCTTAGGCGAGGTTCATCTCTTTTTTAAAATTTCTATCTGTTAAATGACTGGAAAATTGAATTTCTTAACTCGCGAGTTCATTTCGGACATAGTCTGTGTCGGAACGACGGAACAGCAGACTTTTTAGACCATCATTTACACCCAATATAATCAGGTCAGAGGCTCATATAATGTTGGATCGCCACTTGGTTGGGAGAATTTGAGTCGATCCAACGCTATTTGTGGCTCTGATGGTTCAAACGTCTATTCAACGAAGAGGAATTCATGTTATAGTCAAGTGACAACGTAAAACTTACATTAAGTAAATTTCATATAAGAAAATTACTTTTAAACATTGCAGATCGACCTTGTTCAAAGATAAACTTACATCAAAACAAACGAAGCACAAACTTGTCCTATCCAGCCTATAACTCGAACTAATCTGACCTAAAACTGACCTATATAGTCAATCACATAATCATGACCTATAAAATCACATCATGACCTCTACAATCAAATCAAATAGGCCTATTTATTAATTATAACCTAGCCCCGATCTCACCAGTGACTTTATACATTGCTTACAGGATATATCAACAAATATCACCATATTTTCACTTTTATCCGTTTCTACATGTTAGGGGATTCGGGAGTTAGATCTAGGAATATGGACGACGACTGGAATTTTATTCTGAGCTGGCTGCGACAGATTTTGTTGGATATTATTTCCAAGATGTAGCATATACGTTGAGCTTCACAGGAGAGACTTCTTAACAGCAACGATGTTCTTGATATCCGTCACAGATGTACAGCCTGTAAATTGAAAATGAATCTCTCATTTACACCAGGGCTGTAGTGGTAAAATTTGAGGTGAGTATACGCTACCGGTGAGCAGCGGCGTCACTAGGGCTGGTGTGACCCTAAAAAAATGTGAAGACCTTTTTTTAGGAATCCGTCTCAGAAAAATTTCAGACTTTTGACCAATTCTCTGAAAATTTTTTGACTTTTCACGATTTCGTCTCTGAAAAAGTTGGTGACCTTTTTTTAGTCATTCGCCCTAAAACCTTTAAAAATCCCTCTTTTTCTCAAAATTTCATTGCTCAGAGGTAAGTATACGCTGTATACCCGCGTATACCCTCGACTACAGCCCTGATTTACACTATGTGGCACGCTGGCCGATTGGTTGCAGCGCCGACCGGAAACGCAGAGAGTACGGGTTCGAGACTCGCCCGAGGCAGTTCCTTTGTAGGGACCTTGAGCAAGTCCTTCACTCACAATTGCTCTGCGCCATCGATGTTCTGTCGTATGGTCGTGTATACTTCTGACCTTGGAAGGAGGGCAGTATCAAATACAGTTTATTTTATGGTAACTCATTATGCGATCTGTTCAGTGAGATGTAATCTAACCAAACCAAGAGACAATAGGTTCTCATACTACTAGTCTAAGGAAATACGGCTCTAGACTAAATAAATTGGAGATAGATGTTCACCACAAAGAGCCAGAGAAGTAGAGAATTCGTCTTTCAAAATCTGCAACATTCGGCGAACTCCTTCTTCCCCCTGCAAATGAGAAAGAAGCAGATACTATTAACAAGAAAATATTAAAACCACTCGGAAATCAACAAAAATCAATTATGGCCAGTTAAGGAAGTATAGGAATTGTGTAATTGTAGTTTCTTAAAGACTAAAGGCGTCTGAACTTCTAATGTCTATACTTCCGGATTGGTAGAATAAGTCAGCCATTTTAATTCAATCTACACACGTTGTGGATATCAAATACTCATTTACTAAATTGAATAAAAATTTAGCTTACAGAGATTATGTTTACAAAAAAACCTATTTGTTAATTATATCTTACGTTGTAGCAGAGTGCGTAGATCGCTGGTCGGCCTATGAAAACGACTCTGGCCCCGAGGGCCAAAGCCTTAACAATGTCCGTTCCATGTCGAACTCCTCCGTCCATGTAGACCTCACAACGACCATCGACCACCTTTATGATGTCTCCAAGGACGTCTATCTTTAGTACGATAAAAAAAAACAGTAGTCATATTTATGTGCAACTTAATTTCGTCACGACACAGATGTCAGTGAAAACAACACAAAGAAAAGGTAACACTTGTTACATGAAACAGCGATATATATACATCATTTGAAAAGAATAATGAAGGTCCCTGCTTTCCCAGTCAACAAAGTCGCTATGCTTCACAAACAGCTAAGGGTCCTATTGCTTTCTTTATAATATCCTTTCTGAGTGATTGCCGTGTTAGAGGACTTCATGGTGGTTTTCCCAAGAGATTAGTGCTGTACACGGTCCAGTGCAAGGATATCGCGCTGGACTATCTACCGAGCGGTCGGGCTTCAATTCCTGATCAGGGTAATAAAAATTAAGAATTTCTCCTTACAATGAGGGTTCTGGTGAGGCAACCCCGAGGTATCAGTGACAATATCGATGCTTGTGTTGTGAACTGTAGTATTCGTGATAAGTTCAATGCAATGGTGAATATAGGTGCTGCTAATTTCCCACTATATCATTTCCTATAAGAGAGACCTGACAACTTAAACATTATCCAACCTGTAGAAATTAAATTTTTAAGACGCAAACCCAACTGCAAATCTGAACACTAAGACCCAGATACAATACAATCTCTAAAATTAGCTCATACATACAATGACAGATAAGGGCACGAACTATGAATTCGCATACGGAAGACTACAGTTATTCAGCACCTTTAGAAAAGCTAGTGAAGAAAGAACTGACAACATCTAACTTACTGACGCTGGAGTGGTATCTAGTCGCCTTCCACCGTGAGTGGAGACCAGAATTCCCGCCGCACCGCAGTCCACTGCCAAAACTGCATCTTCCGCTACATAGACAATCGTAATTGTATCCTTAAGTTTTCTTAAGGACATGCCCAATTCCACGACTAATATAAGTTTTGGTAACCTATCCGGCGCAGAGTATCTGAATGCAAGTTTGGCAAAATATACCTTATGTGGAACTTCCGGATACTCTTTTCGATCACTCAGTCCTTCGACCTCCTCCTATAGATGAGGTCAGACATTGATTCTTGTTTTTGTATGAATGAAACTTAAAAATTGAAACTTAACCGAAGGTCGAACAAAATGATGACAACGATTTTCATGATGATGATGATGATGATGATGATGATGATGATGATGATGATGATGATGATGATGATGATGATGATGATGATGATGATGATGATGATGATGATGATGATGATGATGATGATGATGATAACATGTGCCTGTCTGGTTCAAACTTGATTGTATATCTACCACTCAGGATGCCTTTGACAATGAAAGGAAGGTTGGTTTGGGATTTCAACCACTTGACATCGTTCCATGTGACAGACGGATCGAAATCGAAACTGTCCGTTGAGCTCGGCTTTGCTCCATCCAAAGTCCCAAATCTACAAAAAGGGACTAACAATCAAATCTCAGAATCGTTGAATTTGGATTAGCGCATGATCTTCTTTACACTAAGTAAAGTGTGATTTGAAGGACGTTATATTGGGTGGGACACATGAATCTCAAATGACAACGTTTGCCATGTGGGCTTCATAATTTCCTCCCAGGGTTCTTGTCTTACCAAATCGATTTCACATGATGCTGATAGTTCGCATCGATTGCGGTCCTGCAGGCAGCTTGATATCCTGGGAGTTAGACTTCAACGCACAGTCCAACTAGCACTTCATTGACAGATATATACTAATTGTAGTCTATACGTTCAAAGATCTACTCAGTCTGACGCTCTGCTGAAGGTAACTCACCCCTACCTTTGTTCCAACTGGCTGCATGATGTCACAATTACAGGCCATTTCAGCCAAACAGCTTTTCGACAACTGGTGCTCTCGTCGCCGTCAAGGTCATGTGAATTGGACTCACTGCAACAACTCTCAGATATTCAACACCAGTACATGTACGTCTGAGAGGTTCCATCCAGCTTTCCATATGCGGGCGATATTTTGCCTAAACTCAAACACCAAAGCTGGATCCTGAAGACATAACCAAACATTTATTGTCCACACCCTAAACTATCGAAGATAGTTCAGAAGATTGTGTCGAGGCTGTTGACGTATTAGATGGAGGAAAATTCTCTCTTATCCAAAAAAACTTGATTTAAGAAGGTTTCAATCCACAGAGTCTGTGTAATAACGAATTATTGATGATTTTTTGGGTGGGGCGTTGATGGGGGTCAGGTAGCCTTGCTTGCTATCTTCGATGTAAGTAGGGCTATTGACAACGTCAACCGACCTCGTCATTCTTTTAAAACGCCTCTATGTCGTTTGGTATCGTGGGTCGTCCTCTCCGGTGGCTTTGCTCCTTCCTCTCGTACCGCAGCAGCCGTTGGATTTTGGTTCCACTCGCTGAACCTGCTCGCCGGTCTCATTTGGGATGTCATAGGATTCCATTCTAGGTCCTCTGATTTATATCCTTTGTAGGCCTACTGCAGACCTAACACATGTTGTTTCCTTGTTGGAAGTTGCTGCTTACCAGTATGCTGAGGATACATTGTCAAATATATTAATGGCCAAGCTAAAAAGGCAAACTCTTTAGTCGAGCAAATGGTTGAGACATCGGAGGCAATTTGCGCATGTACATCATTGATCCACATCTTTCTCGGGTTAGTGACTTTCAATCCGTTTTAAACGCTGAAGCTTGGGAGACTGCACCCACTGGGATTCCTCTACCTTAGGGAGCTGTGCATTTTCCCTTATAGGACTATACGGTCATATGGGCTCCGTATGTCCATTGCTGTGCAGCGTCGGACTGGCTTGCCAAACCGGCCCGGGAAATTTGGTCATGGGCGGCCCACATTATCGAGCGCCGAACTTCGCGGCTGAAGGCGCGAAACCTTTTAGGATAAGGGGCCTGCAGTGCCTGCATGCCAATGCGTTTTGTAGCATTCAACATAAAACGGAGGAATTTTTAGTAATTAATGGGTCAAATCATCAAGTGGCATACTATTGTTAATGAATATTAAAAGATTAAGAAATTAACACATAGGCATATGCGTTTTAATTTGTCATTAGTTGTAAATTAGTAATTATGTTTGGACCAACTGTTACATTATTTAGCCTAGTGCACAGTGCTCAGTTTAATTTATTTCAAAAACTTATATCATGATAGAATTAGTAGACACAACTTCACACAAGCACTTAGTATAGCAGTTTTTTTCATCGTATCACAAGTTGACGTCAAAACGTCAACGACTTCATCATTATTAATACTGAGAAGAAGGTCCTTTTCACAAGCCATCAGCATGAAAGACTCTAAATTTCACTGACTTAGCAAATTTCTGAATCTGTTCAAAACGTATTTCAATTTCGAAAATGACCTCTCATAAGCAACTTAATTGTGATGAGGATAATGTCAAAACGAATTTTAAGTCAAAAACAAATTTGAAAAAGCCATGGACTATGCACATTGAACTTAAGGAGAACGTGGTAACAACAAACAAAACACTTTCTGCAGTATTTGTATTTTTCTGTTCCTGTTGCTGTTTTCTGCTACCAGGACTGTTTCGCTTTATATATAGATTCAAATTGCATGGCGTTTTCTGAGACTGCGTTTGTTATTTAAGTGTGAAATAGCAAATTAGTCTTTTAGTTTTAAAACTTCCCCATTTTCTTGCAAATTGCAATAATTCCCTCGCAGCTGTTATTTTGTTAGGCCTACACTGCAATCACATTTTCTGAGCAACTCACTGAGATGCTGTACGTAGTCCATCACTGGGAATCCTTATCGAAATTTCTGCAAAATTCTTTGGATCTAAACAAGACAAATCAGCATAAAGCACGGGCTCAGAGAATCTGTGTTTCAAACTACTAATAACTTGATCCATTACAATGTTGTGAACATTTACTCGAAATTTATCTTCGCAGTTTCATTTGGCTGGTCTTCAGCAGATTCTCCTGGCAATTTTTTCGATCTAATTCTTTTCGTTTCAAAGCAGTCTAGACATCAATGTCGAGATTTTAAAATCTCATTCACTGTCAGGAAGTTCTGAAAATGTGTAGCTGCTTCAAAAATGACATAAAAGTTCGATGCATTTGACTTAATTCATTCTTAGTATCTTGATTCTTGAACCATCTTGTAGGCTCGTAGGATGTCCTACGAGCGCCTCTGAATGGTCTATACCGCGAGAGGCGCTTTATAAGGCCCATATACAATACAATATACAATGTCCATGCCGTTTATTTGCAAATATTGAGATAACGGAGTTGTGTGTTCAAACAATTTCAAAAACAATAGTGCTGTCAAAATAAATTCAAAACTTGTCATAAACCCAGGAGAGTTTTAGCTCTGTTCCGGACAACATTATTAAATTTGTTTGATTCAGAAATATCATGAAATTTTGTATCATGTCTCTATACAAGAAATCGATAACTTCTGTTTCTTTAATCAACGGTAAATTAAAGTGAATATTGGCACGTAGCCAGACGTTTCACGTTGCAGTGCAAGTTTCTTGGTAACAACCATGCACGGCCAATATTTCATTGTTTGTAACACTAGAATTAAGAATTAGAACTCGAACATCATAATATTTGTTAATCATATAGGCCCCTATTTTCTTTCTTGGGGCGGCCGGACCAGTCCAAGCCTGGGCGACCGGCCCACCGGGAATTTCCCGGTGTCCCGGTGGGCCAGTCCAAGCCTGTTGCTGTGCTACTTGTAAAGGAACGGAAAGCTTTCCCATTTCACTGGTTAGATCACCTCCCACCGACTCGCACTAATTCATTCATTCGTTCTCCCACTCACTCGTTTCACTGCCGCCTATAGGTCTCCACACTTCTACCGGGCAATCATCGCATCCTGCGTATAAACCACCTGTATGTAATCATACAATCACAACATATAGCAGCAGCAGCAGCAGCAGCAGCAGCAGCAGCAACAACAACAACAACAACAACACAAACATGCATAAGTTGATACTGGCATTTAGATATCATGAATACATGCATACATAAAGCACACATGCAGAAGTTAAGTTTAACCTCTTTAACTATATTGCATGGCATGAAAGACCGTTGACGTCAATAAAGATTGTTGTTGTTGTTTTGTTAGTCGTTTGCGTTTTCAAGAGCATATTTTGTTCCTTCTTGTATTGCGGCAATTGTCATGCTCGTTCCTTATTCTCCGTTATTACTTACATATCGTAAGTTTGTAGGTCTAATTAAATTTAAACACGTTATTAACAATAGTAGAACGAAGGTAAATAGGATATGTTGAGTTGAATTGTGCAACTGATCTACTTACAATATTTTCAACATTCTATCAAATGCCTGATGCCTGCATTGATCTGTGTAGACCTAATGTAATATAAAGTATACTATACCTGTCACCATGAATGTGGCGTGGATAAATAAACACTATACCCCTAATATGCCTCTAACTTACTTCCAGATGTGACCTGTCTTTGGAACAAATCGCCGGTGGCTATTTCTGGCACCAGGTATCGGCACGTCGACGGTCAGCACAATGGCCTTGAAGTCCCTTCTCTCTGCCCATCGGACCAGACGAAGTACGAGGTCTCGACGGGTGAAGATGTGCAGCTGGAAGAATTTCAGACAATCACCAGCCGCATCAGCCACCTCGTCAATGGACCGTGACGCATGGCTGCTCATTGTATAACCGATCTTCATTGACATAGCACCTGAAATCATTCACACATATGGCCCACAGAGGGTTGGGCCTCTAACGCGGAGAGTGCGGGTCGAGCCTCCACTCGGGCAGTCATTCTGTATGGACTTTGAACAGGTCCTTTGCTTACGGTTGCTCAGCGCAATCAATGATCTGTTGTATGGCAGTGCGCACTTCTGAACTTTGGAAGGAGGGCAATATCAAATACAGCTGTATTACATTGTGTGGCTACCAAGGACCGCCAAGTTGACAACGGGGCATACCTCTGGGCTCTTTGGAGTCCTTCGAACGTCAGATTGGGCGCTTCGATCTACCGACCGGCAGGCGACGATTGTTTGCTCAGCGTGCACCCGATGACTCGATGTTTAGCTGTAAAATAGGGTTGTGTAATCCAGTGCGGTAAGTCTGACTAAGTCATGGTGTCAACCCAGGCTTGGACTGGCCCACCGGGACACCGGGAAATTCCCGGTGGGCCGGTCGCCCAGGCTTGGACTGGTCCGGCCGCCCCAAGAAAGAAAATAGGGGCCTATATGATTAACAAATATTATGATGTTCGAGTTCTAATTCTTAATTCTAGTGTTACAAACAATGAAATATTGGCCGTGCATGGTTGTTACCAAGAAACTTGCACTGCAACGTGAAACGTCTGGCTACGTGCCAATATTCACTTTAATTTACCGTTGATTAAAGAAACAGAAGTTATCGATTTCTTGTATAGAGACATGATACAAAATTTCATGATATTTCTGAATCAAACAAATTTAATAATGTTGTCCGGAACAGAGCTAAAACTCTCCTGGGTTTATGACAAGTTTTGAATTTATTTTGACAGCACTATTGTTTTTGAAATTGTTTGAACACACAACTCCGTTATCTCAATATTTGCAAATAAACGGCATGGACATTGTATATTGTATTGTATATGGGCCTTATAAAGCGCCTCTCGCGGTATAGACCATTCAGAGGCGCTCGTAGGACATCCTACGAGCCTACAAGATGGTTCAAGAATCAAGATACTAAGAATGAATTAAGTCAAATGCATCGAACTTTTATGTCATTTTTGAAGCAGCTACACATTTTCAGAACTTCCTGACAGTGAATGAGATTTTAAAATCTCGACATTGATGTCTAGACTGCTTTGAAACGAAAAGAATTAGATCGAAAAAATTGCCAGGAGAATCTGCTGAAGACCAGCCAAATGAAACTGCGAAGATAAATTTCGAGTAAATGTTCACAACATTGTAATGGATCAAGTTATTAGTAGTTTGAAACACAGATTCTCTGAGCCCGTGCTTTATGCTGATTTGTCTTGTTTAGATCCAAAGAATTTTGCAGAAATTTCGATAAGGATTCCCAGTGATGGACTACGTACAGCATCTCAGTGAGTTGCTCAGAAAATGTGATTGCAGTGTAGGCCTAACAAAATAACAGCTGCGAGGGAATTATTGCAATTTGCAAGAAAATGGGGAAGTTTTAAAACTAAAAGACTAATTTGCTATTTCACACTTAAATAACAAACGCAGTCTCAGAAAACGCCATGCAATTTGAATCTATATATAAAGCGAAACAGTCCTGGTAGCAGAAAACAGCAACAGGAACAGAAAAATACAAATACTGCAGAAAGTGTTTTGTTTGTTGTTACCACGTTCTCCTTAAGTTCAATGTGCATAGTCCATGGCTTTTTCAAATTTGTTTTTGACTTAAAATTCGTTTTGACATTATCCTCATCACAATTAAGTTGCTTATGAGAGGTCATTTTCGAAATTGAAATACGTTTTGAACAGATTCAGAAATTTGCTAAGTCAGTGAAATTTAGAGTCTTTCATGCTGATGGCTTGTGAAAAGGACCTTCTTCTCAGTATTAATAATGATGAAGTCGTTGACGTTTTGACGTCAACTTGTGATACGATGAAAAAAACTGCTATACTAAGTGCTTGTGTGAAGTTGTGTCTACTAATTCTATCATGATATAAGTTTTTGAAATAAATTAAACTGAGCACTGTGCACTAGGCTAAATAATGTAACAGTTGGTCCAAACATAATTACTAATTTACAACTAATGACAAATTAAAACGCATATGCCTATGTGTTAATTTCTTAATCTTTTAATATTCATTAACAATAGTATGCCACTTGATGATTTGACCCATTAATTACTAAAAATTCCTCCGTTTTATGTTGAATGCTACAAAACGCATTGGCATGCAGGCACTGCAGGCCCCTTATCCTAAAAGGTTTCGCGCCTTCAGCCGCGAAGTTCGGCGCTCGATAATGTGGGCCGCCCATGACCAAATTTCCCGGGCCGGTTTGGCAAGCCAGTCCGACGCTGTGTCAACCCCATGGATCTCCTTAGTCCTGAACCAGACCATACAGTATAATGACGGCATTGACCGGAGCGCATTTAGAAGGTTCAAGAAAGTTTATTAGCATAGAGTTTCAGCTTTAGGTAAATTGATGCTGATACAGTAGCCTACATGTAAGCTGGGATTATGAAAATGTTTCTGTTATTATCTGTTGTTGTTAATTTAAAAATAATAAATCTGTCATTTTGGTGTCACCCCCCTCTGAAGGTGTCACCCGTGTGCGGCCGGCACCCCAGAAATCCCTATAGTGACGCCAGTGCGCATCTTCTACCACCGAGGAACCGCTCGACGGTCGCATTATAACAAGTGATCTTTCTTTTTTACTGTGCAGACTTATTTACTGACCATATATCTATTGTTAATAACATTCCAGATTAATTCGGCTAACGCGGAGATTACCTCACATTAATGGAGTGGCGCTATATAAATGTCCTAAAGAAATAAATATGTAGTTGTAGTCGTTCGTCAGCTTCTAGCGTGAAAACATCAACGACGTCATTATATGAAGACAAAGTCCTTGTCGTCCAAAACAACGTTTCAGCAGGGACTACTGGGACTAACCTCTGGCCGTACCCACTTCACCGTCCGGATGAGCGACTCCATGTAGAGCCGTGGGTGATATGCAGACTGGAAAGGAAATGGGATAACCCAAGATTGTTGTTCCAGTTTCCCTCTTTGAAACATCGCGAAGAACTCTTGGAATGATTTGGTATCTGTAAAGTTTATATGCGCTGGCTGAACGTATCAAGGTCATATATACATATATTTATTTATTTATTTATTTATTTATTTAT
Source organism: Allolobophora icterica (assembly GCA_963556255.1). Taxonomy (NCBI): domain Eukaryota; kingdom Metazoa; phylum Annelida; class Clitellata; order Crassiclitellata; family Lumbricidae; genus Allolobophora; species Allolobophora icterica. The sequence continues at coordinate 18,147,599 of OY744609.1, read as the reverse complement.
TTATTTATTTATTTATTTATTTATTTATGTAGGCCTCCATATGAGCACCGGTAACTCCTAGACGAAAATCCAACTATTGAGCGACTCCGCTGTGAGCAGATATCAAACCTTTTCTCTACGCTCCTAATGTAATGTAATGTAATCACAGCTTGAAATATGGCCTAGCGCCTTTCCAAGAAAACTCATTAGAGGCTCTCTCGACCTGACGATGTAAACCAGGATCGAACAAAATGGCTTACGGAACAGAGGTTTAGAAAGACCGAGAAGTTCGTGTTGTAAGATGCAAGGTACCCTATACCAGAAAGTTGAAACAAACACAGCAAATTTCTGTGCTGTACTGTGGATGTTCTAGTTGAGGGAACAAACAGATCACCAGCAGAGCATAGACCTCTTCCGTCAGGAATGGATGCGACCGAGACACACAACTCCCTAAGATAAGATGGAGCACAACCCACATTGGCAATTACGCATAAGCATCAGGATCTTATACTCAATGCGCTTGTGCACGGGCAGCCATTGCAATTCCTCCCGCATGAAGCTGGATATAATTGCCTAAACCTTGGTAAACCTCCTATCAGATGGGCCGCAGCGTTGAAGATTGACTGCAGTTGGTTAATGTGGGAGATAGTAAGCCCTGCATACACAGCTTTGCCATCGTTAACCCTTGATCACGTGAATGCATGCGTAATGGCAGCTTGAGCTGTAAGCAAACGGTGTATCGCGTATCTGGCGCAGGTGATAGAAGCATGTACAGCATACTCGTTTCAAATGCTCTGGAGAGGTCAAATCCTATAGTCCACGGTCACAACCAATTCACGCATAGTAGTAGAAAAAGAAACACCAGGGAAACGATGCTGCAAACTAGGCAGGTCGATTTTTCAGATCTGCCTACTGGTACCAAGCCAGATGGACTGGTTTTTCCACGAGTTCTACCGGAGACGGTTAGACGACATCCATGCACAGAGGTCCTCCGAAGTCTGAAGCGCTTTCTCCTCCAGTGAGATCGCCTTACGGCTGATCCATGCATGACCCCTGCAGGCACATATTGATGAGCCGTAGGCTAACTCCTAAAGAATAAGGGAACTGGCTTAAGTCGGCACTGTAGATAATATACAAGAGAAATTTAAGCTGGAACCCTGGACCAATCAGACCGTGTTGAACCAAAACCACAGCTTACTTGCTCAGAAAAGTATGAACGTAACCAAGAGACAGCAGTGGAATGAAACTTTCTGAAGCCCGATTGCTGTTTAAGTAGAAGGGAGTTTGCCTCAACATAAGGTGTGAGCTGCAGCGACACAATGTTTCTCAACTATCTTCGACAAGAAGGATAAGTTAGAAACAGGCCGAGAGTTGGCCAAATCATCGACACTAAGACCCGAGCACTTAAGGGAAGGCAAAACAACAATCTCTTTCTGAGGAGCAGGAAGCGACCCTCACCCAAGACAGTATTACACAACAAATGTAAATATGGCAAAAGTTCATCCACAAAGTCCTTAGTCACAAATTGTTCCAATGGGATCGAGTTCACACGACTTCGATGACAACCGGCGCAGGTCTTCAATAGAGATTGGCTCTATTTGCGGCATCCTGCAGTCCACTGAAAGGAAGGTCGGCGGTGGAGCGCTTTCCGTAGAGCGACGAAGATTACGACAGTCTTCATCAAATACGAAATGAGAGGCCTCAGGCGGGTCTTCACAGTCCTAAGAGGGAGGAGGTCATCGATCAGGGAGTGTGTCGCGTGAGGAGATCGACGACAACGACGAGATATCATCATCATCACGATGGAGACGTCGTTGGCGGTCGAGATAGAATGATGACGGACGAAAGCCAGTCTCCACTTGGTCAACAATGAAGGCAGCGAGGCCGAGGTGTAATCGGACACCACACAGCCAAGGTGTAATAGGACACCTCGCGGCTATGGTGTAACCAGACACCGCCCGCGCTGCAGGCGAGCGACGACCCGCGTCTCGAGGAGCAATCTGACACTAATTGACGATAGCTTGACGGGGGGAGGGGGCTGACCGATGCACGCTGAAGTTCCTACTTAACGGAAGGAAAAGGAGAATACGGGACTTGTACGACTAACGAGCGCGACGTGAGAACAACGGTCGAGCGATCAACATCGAGAGGAGCGACCAGCGGCGGCGGCAGAGTATTAGTCCGTCAGGTTCAGAGACTGACGCGAAAGAACGATCTGTAGTTAGGCTGTACGAAGCAACATTTGAGATAGTCCGATTTAATATCTAAACGCTTTAATACTACGTGGAAGTTCCCGTAGAGTTAGTGTATATATTTGTTTCTTTAATTAAATTCCTTTATTAATTAAACAAAGTTCGTCGTGAATCTTCTATAGAAAAGTTAGGCACGTTAAATAAAAGTGCAAGTAAAAGAACAAGCAGTCGAGGGTCGACATCAACACACGGCAAACACACGACAGGGCGACCTTCGATTGCGACAGAGTGCATAAAAGACTCGTTGAGTTCAGAGTTCTTCTGAAGAACGGCCTTCCATCGTAGACAGATTATTGCGGAGCGAAATGTTCAAAAGGCCAGCTTGAAAGGCCTTTCAGTGTAGGTTTTCCATCCAAACTGCATAAACAGGCTGTGCGTAGAGGTATGGAGCCGTGAAAAGCAATAGACCGTGATCTGAAAGGTACGGCGGTAACCCCCGGAGATCTTGAAGGACGCAGTCATCTTCATAACCATAACCATAACCACAAATTATATTGGTCCAAAGTAAGCGATAAAATGCAAACATAGTAACACCGTTACAGTAAACGCAACAACATCATTCCGACGAGTGAGACAATTTACCAGTGGGCTCAAAAGGAGACCTAAAGGGACCGAAGCCCCGCTAATTGGGGCCACCTATGTACACGATAAGATGCATGACGGCGGATGAAAGTAATCGTAACAGTTACAAGTGCCGTAGTTATATTCTATCAATGATGTGTGAAGAAGTGTTAAAAACAAGTTTGTCCTTTACCTTAACTAAGAACCTAACTAAACAAATGTGATGTTAAACCCTATTTATTTCTTCTTCGTTGGATCGAGTAACCAAGAGCTCAAGTGCTGCTTGAATAGTTGTAATTTTGGAATGAGGCGAAGATGCTGAGGTAAACCATTCCACATGAGTGGGCCCATAGGCCTACATCTGATCGAGAATTCTCTGGAATTGGTGCGAGCAAATAACTGGTAATAACAACGTCGAGCCAGCCTCTCAAGTCATGTGTTGGCCTTTGAAATATGCTGAGCGACACCGAACAGCAGTGGCGGCGATCTTGTCTGAGAGGTGGGGGGGAGGACAAAGTCGGCCACGATCTCGTCGACGACCGGTTTTGGAAAATCTTGTCCCAACAAACTTCATCTCCGAAAAATTTCGCCTTCCTCTCCGAAAAAAGTTGATGACCTTTTTTTAGTCCTTCACCTCTTTTTACAACTTTTTCTTACACTATATATCCTCTTTTTTCCCCACTTCTTCACTTTTTACATTTTTCCCCACTTTCATTTTCTCCAATTCATCTCCGCAAAAATATCGATTTCATCTCGACAAAAAGTTGATGACATTTTTTTAGTCATTCGCCATGTTTTACAACTTTTCCCGTCTCGCGGCAATAACCCTTTTCCTTATGATTTCTTCGTGTAAAATTTTTTTGACCTTTTGGACGAATTCCTTCTTCTTTCTCATAATTTGGGGGGACACTTCTGCTCAAAAAATTTATTTTTACCTCGTCTGGTCAAAAATGCTGTCAAAACCCTCACGCGCAATTACATTTCTCCGCCTTTTTTGGTATTTCTTCAAAATGTGGGGGGGGGGGACAAATGCATGAAGTGTCGACCCACTCTTAAAGGTGGGGGTGTCCCCCGTCCCCCTAGATCGCTGCCCATGCCGAACAGACTCAAAAACGAAGTGTCAGGTCAGCATGAATCACAGGGAGACACACTCACATAGCCTACAGCACAGTTTTTGCTCTAAGCCCATTGGAACCTAGCATCCCTCACCAAGGTGCGACCGTACGCACGGTACGTACGTTATTTATTTCTATAACGTACGTACGGTACGCGTACGTTATTATGCCATACGTTACCGTACGTTCACATCTGTTCATAACGAAAATAAAATACTTAAAATACATTATACACAAGAAAAGTCAATAATACTGTTGGTGATTGACGGCTGTAGGCAATTTTAACCATTACATCGATCTCTGGCTGTCCAATTATCTCTACTTTCAAACTTTTAACTTCCAAGTTTGTCAACTCAATCCTTCCGTTGACAATCCTTCTGATTAAATCCTTGTTCTCTTCGTACTTAACGCCTATTTAACGTTCACCTTTTGAACACTAATTCTACGTATAAGTATAACCTGAATTAATCAGCAACACAGTTTAATATCTTTTCAGTTTAATAAGAAACAAACAGACAGAACTCAATTCGATTACAACTCAACTAGTCAGCCACACTACTACATCGAACACACTCGAATTCAAACTTCTCTAGTCAGCATAATTCTTCGCGCCTCTTGACACACCTGTCTTCTGTGCACCTAAGCGAAATCTAATAATATACATATAGCGCGCCGCTGCCGAGATTGGCCGGTCGCGCGTGTCACTAAAACTATACGTTATACATCTATCATATATACATATACACGTGAAACTAAAGTAAGCGCACTAAATATATACGCTAATATCTCGCACTGCAAGACTGTACACAAAACTCAGTTCACATTACCTCCTTCCTTTTTCTGGAATTGAGCAAATTAAATTTCAAAATTTGCGAAATTACCAAAATACATGAAACATATATATATATCTAAATAATTAATAAACAGTCTTACGATTACTTATAACCTTGACAAACAATCAGCAATAATATTCAATCTGCCCTTCTTGTACTTCACCTCAACATCAAAAGTTTGTAAGGCTAACGCCCAACGCACAAGTTTAGCAGACTTAGACATTGACTCAGTCAAATATGTAAGAGGATTGTGATCAGTAAAAATGAAAATTTTTGATCCAATTATAATTTCTTTTAACTTGTTTAGAGCCCAAACAATAGCATAGGCTTCCTTTTCCACAGTAGCCCATCTCTTCTGGGTATCAGTTAATTTCTGACTGATAAATGACACAGGGCGTTCTATTCCCTTGTCGTCCATCTGTGTTAAAACAGCACCGACTGCAAAGTCACTACTATCGCAGTACAAATTGAATGGTTTTCCCACTTCAAAAACATATAATACTACTTTGGATCGCACAGCCTCTTTAAGTAAATCAAATGCTTGCTGATGTTCAACAGTCCAATCAATCTTATCAGAAACACGTTTACTAGTTAAATCAGATAAAGGTTTCGCAATCTGTGCAAAGTCCTTAATAAACTGTCTGTAATAATTAAAAAATCCAAGCAGTTGCTTAACTTGCTTCTTAGTTTCTGGGATCTTCAAATTAGTCAAACTTTCAATTCTGTCTGGATTCATCTTTATCTTACCAGACCCAACCACATGACCGATAAACCTTACTTCAGACTTACCAAATATGCATTTTTTCAAATTTAAGGTAACGTTATGCAATCTCATTTGCATCAAAAATGCATCTAACTGCTGTAAATGAATTTTCCAATTGTCAGAATGCACAGCAATGTCATCAACATACGGTTCTGCAAAGTCACTTATAGGCTGTAAAACTAAATTTATCGCCTTAACAAAAGTTCGGCCTGAATTTATCATTCCAAAAGGAACACGAGTAAATTCATACAGTCCATTATGTGTTACAAAAGCTGTCTTCCATTGATCAGATTGTTTTACAGGACAAGTCCAATAAGCACTTCGACAGTCCAAAATAGAAATCACATTAGACTTTCCAACTTTGTTTAAAACGTCTCTGACAATCGGCATCGGATATTTACAATCCACTGTGAATGAGTTAATGTATCTGTAGTCACAGGCAAGTCTCAAAGATCCGTCTTTCTTTTTAACAATAACCAAAGGGCTTGCCATTCTGCTCGATGACGGTTTGATAATGTTTGTTTTTAACATTTCTTTGATCTGACGTTCCACTTCTGCTCGATAAATCAAAGGAATTCGATATGCTGCAAATTCCTTTTCACGAAATCCTGGTTTTAGTTCAATTTCATGTTCAACCAATGTACATAATCCGGGTTTTTCTGAAAATCTATCACAGTATTTGTTCAAGACTTTCAACAACTGTTCTTGCTGAGTTACTGTCAAATGGCTAATTTGTTCAGGATCGAGGTTAAGTGAATTCTTGTCATCTTGAACCTCATTCCTCATTGGTAATTCAACCACTGAACCAAAATCTTCATCTTCTTCAACGATTAGACCACAACTTAATGCTCGAGTAACATATTTTCTGATCTTGTTGGCGTGAATTATTTTTCGACCATTTTCACCCATATCGACTAAATAAGAGTACTTTGATCTTCGATGTATGATCGTACATGGACCATGCCATCGAGAAATAAGTTTGTTTGTTGACGTTGGATACAAAACTATGACTTTCTCACCAGCTTCAAATTCTTTGTGCTTTGCTCTCTTGTTATACTGATTCGTGTATTGTAATTGCTTTTCTCGAGAGTAAGATTCTGCAAACAATAATGCTTTCTCCATATTTTCTTTGAGTTCTTTTAAATACTTTTCTGGTTTAACTCCAACATGAGGTGGTAAGTTTATTTCTCTAGTCCAACTCTCTTTTAATATTGCCAATGGTCCTCTCGGAATTTTCCCATAGACAAGCATATATGGTGATACTCCAGTAGTTGCATTCGGCACTTCTCGTAATGCCCACACTGTGAAAGGAATTATCTTATGCCATTTCCTCGGGTTGTCTATTATCACATGATGGATCATCTTTTTAAATGTCTGATTCCATCTTTCTACTAATCCAGCAGCCTCTGGGTGTCCTGGTGTGTCGAATCGTGGACTACAGCCCATTAAATCGAGAAATTCTCTTGTCAAACTGGCTGTGAAGTTCGTTCCTTGGTCACTTGTAATCACTGACGGTACACCAACGTTCATGAACAGTTCCGTCAACGCTTCACACACAGCCTTCGCTGTCAGCGATTTCAATAAGAAGATTGTAGGCCATCTGGTGCACGAGTCCACAATGCATAAACAATACTTGTGACCTGCAGCAGATACTGGATCGATCGGGCCAACGAGGTCCATCGTCATTCTCTTGAAGGCGACCTCTTCTCTTGAGACCGGAGTGATAGGCACTCTATCCATCACCAAACTCCTTGCCTTTAGTTGACACTTCTCGCAAGACTTACAAAATTTCACAATGTCTCTTCTCATCTTTGGCCATACAAAAGATAATTTTATTCGTTCTCTTGTTTTCTCTTCTCCTAGATGTCCTCCAAATACCGATTCATGCGCCAATTCCATCACTTTAATTCGTCTCTCTTTTGGTAACACTAGTTGATATATCGTCTGGTCTAATATCTGATATTTCTTATGCAATAAACCGTTGATCACACAGAATTCAGATTCTTTCTCTTGTGCTAACTTCCACCACGGCTTCAACGATTCATCCTTTCTCTGTTGCTCTTCGAACTTCTTCGAATCGGCAATCTGCACCTTTTGTTCTTCACCCATCTCTTCATCTCTATACAAGTCTCCTATCCCCACATCACATTCATCGTCTTCTTCAGTTTCAATTAATGTGCCATTCTCGCATGCAGCCATCTCTTGCTCGTTCATCTCTGTTATTACACCATCTCGCGATAAGCTTCGTTGCTCATTACTTTCGTTTTCCTCATCACTTGAACTTTCAGTTTCACTCTTCTCATCAACATCTACCATTTCCTGTTTCCGACTCTGCGCTCTCGTCATTACATTTGCTCGTACATTCACATCTCCTTGTATCGTTTTGACCTTCATCTGTGGTACGGCTTTTAATTCGGCAATTATCTCTGGATGCAACAAGAATCTTTCTGTACTGCCCATCTTTGCAATACTAGCACACATCAAGGTGACATAAGGTGTAAGTGAACACTGGATTTTACGCGGAAATCCCTCTTCTTCCACGTCACTACCACACAATCTAACATCCACTTTCACTAACTTCGCAGGAATGGCATCTCCTGCCACACATTGCAAATTCACTTTTCCAATTTGTTCCACCTTCATGCCTTCCAGTAATTCTTCACTAATCACCGGAATCTCTGCACCCGAGTCGCTCAGTGCTTTGACTTTCACTGGCTCTTTACCGTCTACTGCACGAATTTCAACCTCGACATATTGCAAGAACGATTTCTTCAATATTCGACTGTCATCTTTTCCTATGACTTCTCTCTGAATTTCAGCATCCAATAGAATTTCTTTTTGAATACCACATTTCATTACTGACTTTACTTCAGTCTCTTGGTTTTCTTGACCCGTGGTTTGATTGTCTGTATCACTAACCACTTGAATCAAATTCACCCTTGTGTGTTCTTGATTTCTGCTAGAACTAGCTGCTGCCACTGGAACTGGACAAAATTTAACCAAATGTTTGTCTGAACCACAGTTGTGACAACGCTTCACAACTGTATGGTATGGTTGTGAAATACCTCGTTGTTCATTTCCTTCATATCTCTTATACTGCGTAAACGATGTGTTGCCTTCCCTCTTGGCAAACGGCGCTGACGATTTGTTAAATCCCTGACGACCAAACGTCACTTTTCTGGTCTCATTGGGTACAGGGACACTAGCCTTGACTTCTTTACCTATGAACTGATTCCCTGTTCCTGGATTACTTTTCCACTTTCCACTCTGGCTTTGGTTTACGGAACGTTGAGAAGGATAACTGTTTATATTTGGGAACGCAAACCCAATTCGATTGTTTACATGAATGTCTGCTAGGTCTGCCACTGCACTAGCTTGGAGACAGTCAGTTCCTTCCTTCGACAATACAAACTGTAGTGGACCTGGCGGTAAACATTCTTTTAGCTTATCCGCTACCAGCAAATCAAAGAGCGTATCATACTCTCTGTTCACGTTTCGACTTCTCACGTAATAGTTTAGCAAGTTCTTCAGTCTTGCCGTAAACATCGTATAAGTCTCTTCTGTCGTCTTCTTAGCATCCACAAATCTGGCTCTGTATTCTCTCGAGGTCAATTTAAATTCTTTTAATAAGTGCTGCTTGACTCTATCATAATTGTCTAGATCATCGTATGACAATCTATTCAGAACGGTTCGAGCTTTCGGCGTCATCAATGGTAGTAATAATTTAACCCAAAACGGCTTTTCCACAGCAAAACTACGAAACGCGTTCTCGACTGTTTCAAAATATAATGGCACCTCCATCATATCAGTTGGCATATGAGGCAATACATGCTTCATTGCATCACCTATTTTCTTAATTTTTGACACCAAAGTTTCACTTTCTTGCTGTTTCCTTCTTTCAGCTTCCCGTTCTTCTCTCATTTGCGTTTCTTTCAATGTCAATTTTGATTTCTCCAGTTTCAGACGTTCCTGTCTTTCTGTCTCTGCCTTTTCCAAACTTTCTTTCTGAAATTTGAGTTCTTCTTGTCTTATCTGTTCTGCGCGTTCTAACTCTAACGTTCGCGCTTTTTCTTTTTCTTCTTCACGCATTCTCTTTGCTTCAATCTGTTGCTGACGAACCTCTTCATCACTTTTTCTAGCTCTTTCAAATTCAATCATCTGCTCCAGTCTTCTTCTTTCAGCATCTTCCCTATCTCTTTTCAACTGTTCTAATTGAATCTCAAACTGATGCTTTTGCAATTCCAGTTCTGCCTTACGCACTTGTTCTGCTTTATCTTCTCTCTCTCTCTGCAGGCGCAATTCTTCTTGCCTTACAAGTTCCGCTTTCTCTCTCTGCAAGCGCAATTCTTCTTGCCTTGCAAGTTCCGCTTTCTCTTCTTTCTCTCTCTGCAAGCGCAATTCTTCTTGCCTTGCAAATTCTACCTTCTCTTCTTTCTCTCTCTGCAAGCGCAAATCGTCTTGTCTTACACGTTCTGCTTCTTGTCTCAGCTCTTTCTCTTCTTGTCTTCGTTTATCTTCTCTTTCTTTCTCTTCCTGTCTACGTTTCTCCTCTCTATCTTTCTCTTCTTGTCTCAGTTCTTTCTCTTCTTGTCTCCGTTTCTCCTCTCTTTCTTTCTCTTCTTGTCTCGTCATCATCATCCACTGCATCAACATCTCCATAGACATAGGCGCAGGAGGTTTTTCAATAGCCTTTTCTACGGCACCGCCAACGGCACCTTCTTCTTCGACTTCTTCTTTAACCCACACATCGGCGAGTTCCTGCATCATGTCACCACGTGACATACCTTCTAATTGTTCTTCTTTAAAACCGGCTTTCAACAAACGCTGTTTCAGCCTTTCCGTAGACATCTTCTTAATATCAGCTTGTCTTTCAGCACTTAGTTTCTCCATCTTACTTGTTTACTTTGGTGATTTCTCTTTTCAAAGAAGTCACGGTTTTTCTTGTTGTGTGAATCGATAAACAAACGGGATTTCTTTTATATTTGTTCGTGGAAAACAACGAAATTTTTATACCGTTTCTCGTGTTCCACCGTCGTTGATATCGTAAACTCGTCACACAGCACACAACGCGTAGATTCTTCTAACACCGTTGTAAATTCTTCAATCACCGTCATAAATTCTTCAATCACCTTCGTAGATTCTTCTATCCGCCGAAGGAGGTGATAACGTGAATTTTAATCCACCGTGAGTTTATATCCACCGTGAGTATTTATTCCACCGTGAGTATTTATCCACCGTGAGTTCTTATCCACCGTAGCTGCCACCAATAATGTCAACCCAATCCTTCCGTTGACAATCCTTCTGATTAAATCCTTGTTCTCTTCGTACTTAACGCCTATTTAACGTTCACCTTTTGAACACTAATTCTACGTATAAGTATAACCTGAATTAATCAGCAACACAGTTTAATATCTTTTCAGTTTAATAAGAAACAAACAGACAGAACTCAATTCGATTACAACTCAACTAGTCAGCCACACTACTACATCGAACACACTCGAATTCAAACTTCTCTAGTCAGCATAATTCTTCGCGCCTCTTGACACACCTGTCTTCTGTGCACCTAAGCGAAATCTAATAATATACATATAGCGCGCCGCTGCCGAGATTGGCCGGCCGCGCGTGTCACTAAAACTATACGTTATACATCTATCATATATACATATACACGTGAAACTAAAGTAAGCGCACTAAATATATACGCTAATATCTCGCACTGCAAGACTGTACACAAAACTCAGTTCACGAAGTTATTAATATTCTGTCTAATGCATAGACCCCCAAGTGTGAAGAATATTAAGATTTTATGGCACAATTTAGGATGGTCAGTGACAGTGGTCATTTTATTGGTAATAGGCCTACTAAATCTCGGCACGGTTCGTAAATATTGTATTGTATTGTATATGGGCATTTATATAGCGCCTCTCGCGGTATAGACCATTCAGAGGCGCTCCCAGTGCGCGAGACCCCGAGAGAAAAAGCAGGATTTAAGGTGAGAAAAGGAAGAAGCAATTCTGACAGAGAGAATGGTGGTGCGGACAGAAGGAGTAAGTCGGTTCCAAAGTTGTGGACCTATGCAGGCAAAGGATCTGGATTGAGCCATAGTAGTCCTGACACGAAGAACTAAGAGGTCAAACGATCAGAAGATCGGAGAGGATGCAGCGAAGCAGCAGAATGAGGCCGTTGAATTAGATCACGCAAGTACTGTGGAGCAAGACCCAGTTGAGACTTAAGCACAAGAATAAGCACTTTGAATTGTATACAGGCAGATCCAGGGAGCCAATGGAGTTGTTCAACCATGAAGGTGGAGATATGTGAGAACCGAGGGAGGCGGGCAATGAGTCTAGCAGCAGCATTGAGTACGGACTGGAGAGGAGAAAGACGGATCTTGGAAAGGCCAATAAGGAGAGAATTACAGTAGTCAATTCCGAGCACACGAATGTATGAACAATTGAGGTGAAGGTCGAGGATGAGACAGACCGCCGAATAGCCCGGAGACACCTTAAGTGGAAGTAAGAGGAGCGGGTGAGGTTGGAAATGTGCTCAGCAAAAGTAAGCGAGCTAGGCCTATCCAGAGTGACACCTAAGTCACGAACACTGGACGAGAAAGTGAAGTGAGGAAACCTACCAGACAGGAGCACGAAACAGGGCATATTTTAACTGTATAACTAGTGGGACAAATGTCCCAGTAGTCTTATGATTTGTCCCAGTAGTCAGAGCGATTTGTCCCAGGCAATGTATGTATAAAGTACAACAAGTGGGACAAATGTTGGAAGAATTTAAAGATTTGTCCCAGTAGTATAATGAAAAAGGTATGACATTATTGTCGGAATGACTCCTTGTTATTGGTTGGGACCCGAGAAAAGTTGTAAAAGAAGGCGATGACTAAAAAAAAAAAAAAAAAAAGGTCATCAACTTTTTTCGGAGATGAATTTTAAATTTTTTTTAAGAAAAAGTATAAAAGTTCAAATTTTTTGAAGATTAATTCCTTAAAAAAGTTCTTCGACCAGATCATGGCCGACTTTCTCCGACCCATGGGTGATTTTGTCCCAGTAGTCAAAATTCCTTAAAATATGCACTGGCACGAAATCAAGCTTTTGGAGTTGCTGAGGGGTGCCAAACCAGATGAATTGAGTTTTGGAAGAGTTTAGAGAAAGGCGGTTTGAAGACATCCAGCAATGAAGATCTTGAGAGAGAACCTCAATGGAACCAGTTCTCGAGAACGGAGGATAGGGCCTAACCAGGCCTGCGTACGGGGAGACCAATACTGTAGAGCTAAACTGATCATTTTAGACGTACGCGTACGGTACGCGTACCCTATAAGACTATAGTTATATTGAGGTTCTTTGTGAATGATCAGATAAATTTGTGGCATTTTAACGTATGCGTACGTTATTTTTTTTTCGATAACGCAGGCCTACGTACGGTACGCATACGTTATTCCGGGAGGTGACGTACGGTCGCACTATGTCCCTCACAATTGAAGGCTTAAAACACTACGCATAACACAATAAAGGCTAAACTTTGGCAGAAGTTTTGCAAGACACGCCTATTGTACAAACTCTTCATTTGCACTGAGATAGGACTTTGAAATGTCAGACGCTAATGATCGAGTTGTCGACTTTAGTTAGTAGGCCAGTAGGCGTACCGCTGTAGAGAATGCCCTGCTCGTTTAATTGTCGAATATTTACTTTCGCTGAGCTGAACTTTGATCACATCGTTGTCTAAACAGTTTGTAATTCGAGAGCAATTGACCTATCGGACTTGCTTAATTCATATTGTTAGACCTTCTTACTTTCGTAAGGGCGTGGCATTAGAAGCCTCAATTGCGTGCTAAATAAGACATGCAAATTAATATTCAATTATGTCATTTAAGTTACTGTGTCTAATTACAGGCAGACTTGTTGTCCTCGAGACCGAGGTCTTGGTCTCGAGTGCACTCGAGTTCGTTTTAAAAGTCTTGGTCTTGAGACCAAAAGTCTTGGTCTTGGTCTTGAGGTTCAAGGTCTTGGTCTTGAGGTTCAAAGTCTTGGTCTTGGTCTCGCAAGACCAAGACCAAGACCGGCTGTCAATATGAACAGTCATTTAACAAAACTCAAGAATTTAAAAACTTATCAAACCTGTTTGCATCATAACCTACAACAAATACCTACGGACGGATGCAAGTCTTGTTGGTCAGGAAAACCCATCGGCAGCAGCAACTAAGTTATGCTGTATATGGAAGTCCTGCCGAGACTTGTTTCTGAAGCCATGGGAGGATTTCAAAAAGGCTCACGATTTGTACATTTACATCCAGTGCTTGAAAAGTTACTGTGTGTACCAGCGACTTCAGCACCTAGCTATGGAAAGTATTTTTTCACATGGCGGAATTTTTATGAGACCCACAAGGCACGTCTTGGACAGAAAATTCTGAGCGAATTTTTTTTATATAAAATACAAAAGGCGTTTGGAATAACATTTTTTTTCCATGAAGGACTTTTGTAAATACGAATTCGGAATTCTCTGCAGTCTGCATTTAAAGTTAATTTGCTTGAATAAAATAAACGACTCTCGTTTTCATTAAAATATCGACTCCACAATTTTTGTGTAAGGAAAAGAAGTCTTGGCCTGAATGGGATTTTTTGGGGTCTTGGTCTCGGTCTTGGTCTTGAGGTTCAAAGTCTTGGTCTTGGTCTTGAGGTTCAAAGTCTTGGTCTTGAGGCCTAAGGTCTTGACAACAAGACTGATTACAGGAGGAATCTACTTTGACCTTTAAGCAGTCTTACAACTTATGCATGACTGCATCTGTATGTAATTGTAACTGTGACTAGCAACTTCTATAACGTCGGTGTCCCATGCACACAGCATCAACTGATGGTGCACCAAAATCATGCAAGTCAGGTCAGCATAATTTATGTCACGAATAAACACGTATTATGACCTACAATTACATTTACACATTCCATGAGACATAGCATAGGCCCCTATTGGATAGAAGTAATGCTTAAGTTATGGCCAAATTTTAAAGATTTGCGCTTTTTAAACTTAAATTTTTAAAGTTGTCATGGAGTGTCCATATAGGCAGAAATTCATGCTTGGATGGGAATGGGGTAAGAAATAGTTTATAAGCCGTCATCCAAGACATGTCTGTATCTTTGTGCTATCTTTCTGTCGGTCTAGCTACCTTCGTACCTATACATATGGAAAGAGACAGAAACAACAATACTTAGAGAAGCACAACTGCAATTAGATCTATCCGATTTAATAGTGATGGTCTGATGGAATTATTTATTTGGCGTGAGAAAGGTGGGGGAACGGTACACCTATGCATGTTAGTTTAGAACTGTAAGAAATCTTAGAGTATGTTTTACATCCCGAATAGACACAAATTCAGTGAAGTCGTTAAGTTGTTCTCCCCAGCAGCAGTATGACAATATCATAGGGATTAGGACATGTATGGAGCCCACATGAGAATATCGGCATATTATCACAATATCTTCAGTATAGGGCCTATATGGCTTTACCTTTAGGGTTGGGTCTGCCAGTTACTAACCGTTTGAAAGCGTTTCTGTTTTCGCCAAGTGTTACTTCTTCGTCGGCTCCTCTAGAGTAGTAGAAGAAAATAAATCTGCTCAAAGTCTCTTGCGCATATTTCTCAAAATCATCAAGACAAACAATAGCGTCCGAAGCCATGACCACAATTATAGTCTCGACAACTATACTTAGGCTACGTTAACGATAGCACAGCTGCGCTTATGGTGAAGATACTGTACGTGTAATATGCTGAAGACAGCACACTATCCGGTCGGCATGTAATTGCAATCGATGGTTTTTCAGCCAATCACAAGTCAGTAGGCCTACATATAATATATAGCCTACATATTAAACAGGTGGGGCCCCACAGCCAATGAAAATGGTCGTTACTAATCGTATATAAAGCGTCGTTTCCAAGTATAACTTCTCTTTTGGTGTGCCACAGGGCTCAGCGTTGGGCCCTTTACTGTACATTATTTACACAGCTGGTATTAGTTCCTTGCTGTCCGCAAACGGCCTCCTGCACCAGCTCTATGCTGATGATGTGCAGGCCTATGTTCACTGCCTCGCCACCGACGCAGTGTCTTCTGTATCGTTGATGTCCCATGCGATTGACGCTCTCTCATCATGGATGGCTTCAAATCGCTTGCCTTTGAATCCATCTAAGACCCAGTTTATCTGGATCGGTACCCGCAGGCAATTGGCGTCCATTGACCTGCGTCTATTAGCGGTTACTTTTCCTCATATCTCTTTCTCTCTCACAGTTCGAGACCTTGGAGTAACTTTGGATCAAGAGCTGAATTTCTCATAGCATATTAATTTGGTCACTCGTAGTTGTTACTACCAGTTACGCTAACTCCGAGTTGTCTCACGTTCTCTCTCACACAATGCTACTGTGGGCCTGTGGCTCTTGTGCATGATTTCGTCACCAGTACACTTGATCACTGCAGTGGCACTTGTAGGCCTGCCTCTTAAGCTAATTGGGCGCCTTGATAGGGTTCTCCGGTCAGCGGCTCGCCTCATTGGTCACCATCTTAAGCATGCTCCTGTCTCTGTCTTTATGCGTGATGTCCTTCACTGGCTCCCCGTTTCTCAGCGCATCTCCTATCGGGTTGCTGCACTTGTCTGGCGGTGCCATCTAGGTTGTGCTCCATCCTACATGTCTGATCTTTGTCGGCCTGTAGTGTTTAATCTAGACGCCTTGGGGGGATGTCCCTCCAGGATTTGTTTCCCCCAGAGGCCAGCAATATTAAAATGTAGAGACCTTAAGGGGAGGAATATTCCCCCCCCCAGATACTTGCGGATACATGTCCCCCCCCCAGAGAGATGAATTCGTAAAAGAGTAATTGCTGTAGAAAAGTTACAAAAACCGGACGAAGGACTAAAAAAGGTCATCCTTTTCCGTTTCTCGCCCTCAATGAATGGCGACGTTGTTCTTGACACGAATCCTTCTACTTCCAAAAAGTTGGAGCATCAGAAAGACAGCTGAAGACGAGCACTGGGAGGGCATATAGACTGAGTGCCCATGAGATGCAAGCTGCTACAATAGCACTGGAAAGACAGAATATCTAGCTAGTACTGAAACTTGGAGAACTGTGAATGTTGATTTGACAGCTGAATTGTTAATTTTATTAAAAATTATATTCTCACACTATCAAAGCCATATCATTTAACTTAGTCTACCTTGATTTACAGTGCGATTTGCGCCCTTGAGTGACCATTCAAAAAATCATAACAAAAAACTATAGGAGATCCCACTCTGAAATTTTCACCAGTTGTTTAGAACAATGAGATCTTTCAATGGACAAAAGTACATAAAATTATGAGAGTACAAAGTGACCTGGGTCAGTGTTACTAGGTTACAGTTGCTCACATTTATTTGGTTACTCAAAATAGCTATTTCTAGATGCCTTGCCCATATAGAGCATTCACACAGCTTTAATTTGGTATCTTACTTTTGTTTCTAGGTGCAATAGGAGCTGAGATACAGCAGTTTAACCCTCGTCCGGTCGGATCAAATCGGACCATTTTGGTCGAGGTTCAATGACCCATATCTCGGACACCGGTTGATCAAAAAATCTAAAATTTTGGTTTTGGGGGTTTCTCATTGGGTTCTATCGCCTTGCCAAATTTCATCAAAATCGGAGATGGTGATGCAGATTTTAATTCAAAACTGTGTTGATTTGACCCGGAATGCCCCTATGGTGGATAAGCAATTTTAAAGAGGTAAGTTTTGAGAAACTCCGCCAAAGCCGGTCCCAAGCCCGGTTGAAAAAGGAGGAGGGTTAGGACGCGAGGTTAGCAATCCCACCTCTGTAAAACCAAATTACCACTACAGAAACAACAAGAGGAGGAATCTTGTCGCCCGATGTTCTCAAAAGAACGAAAGGAACTAAAAGAGAGAGAAAGAGATAGAGAAGTTTTGAGGACGAAATGACACAAGTGCCTGAGCAGAGCACACAGACACAGGGAGAGTTCCAAAAAGTAGGTCCAGCAACCGAAAGAGCTTGTTTGCCAAGAACAGTTCTTGATTTAGGTATGACCAGACAAAGATAATCTGATGACCTTGTTAAATAATGGAAGTCTGGGGAATACGACCTGATTTTAAATATTGTGGCAAGACCAACTACTGTAATCCTTTAACGACGAGAGGAATTTCTTTCCCATACATTTTAGTACACACTCGTCATTAAAGTGTTTAACATAGTTTAACTTCAACTACACCCAGTACTTCTTACCACTTTACAAGCAGTTTCACTAGTAGTAACTAGTTTTAGAAAAAGTAGTCAACTACTTTTTAACAACTAAAATTGGTTTTATAAACTACATGTATGAGCCCCAATTTGAAACTGATTCTTGCTGAACAGAAAGCCATGGCAAACTAGTAGGCCTACCATGCTTTGTAGGCTTATGTGCTAATGGGTGCCAAGTCAGAATGAGCATCGATACTTTCACTTCGTCACAGAACTGAATCGGATCCAGCGAATATGGACCATGACGTGTAGCCTATGTACACGGTCCAAACATACAAGGACTTAACTTTGCCCCACAAATGATAAAATTGGGCGTCTCTGTTAGTGGGATTTCATCCCTTCTGGGCCTCCCCTTTGCCAACGTTTCCTTTTAATTTACCAATGTCAAACTGATGTATGCAACACTGTTGTTGCAATAAAAATTGATTGATTGAATGCTTGCACTACTCATAAAGAAATTTATCAACCAGTTGTTAAATACAGTAGTTAATTACTGCCTATCACTAATAATTTTAAATACGGACCAAGGGAAGCGGTGTCTAAAGTAAGTAAATTTTTTGAATGTCCCTTACGGATAACTCCTACCAGCCTGTATGGTGCATGGTTCTGACAGGGTTAACCCTATTGCAATATATGTATCAGAACAAGAGATGACATGAGGATATCAGAGACATTGGAGAAAACAGGAAGATTAGGACAGATAGACAGAGAAAGAAGGAAAGAGAGAACAATATTAACTCTATTAATCAAGACCTGTCACCACTATGTATGCAAGGTTGGAACTGGTTTTCAACATTTAATTTTTAAGCCCACAAAGCATAAATCAGAATGAGCAACAAGGCAGCTATATATCTTTATATTGTTCAGACAGTAAAACAAATCCGAGATGGTTCCAGATAATAATATACTTTAATTTTGTTAGTTTGATTCTGAGCACAGGATTCTCTTCATGGACTGCTGCAGAAGGTTCAAAGTAGCCGACAGCAAAACACCCTAACCAGAGAACTTGGCCTTTGAGAAGTCCATCTCTGGATGAGCGGCCATAAAGCTAAAAAAGAAAACATCGGAAACTTAATAGCACATCCGATCACCAAAGAAATAGTCAATTACTAACCTCTATTACCGAGCATCTGTTCACTAATTCGGCAAAATTTCGCTCTCTGGTTAAATACCCTTCTGTTGCACGTTAGATGTGCAACCACGAAAGCAAATGCTGAAACTGACTCAAGTTGGCAAACTCTATCCCAGCATAATGCCCGTTCAAAACATCCTTTTGTGCTCGCATTCCCCATACAGTACCAGCCTTCAACACTGTATATGTAAAGCCAGACATTCCTAAGGCTATTACTGTATTGCTACTGAAAGGCCATTAGCCAACCAGTAAATGAACAGTCAATTCGCGATTCTATTAACATTGTTTGCAAGGATGTAGTTCCATTCGATAATGATACAAAGTATTGACATCAATTGACTTGCTTACATTCCTCATCCAGTGACTGTAGCATGGAAGCTCAAGAATTTTTAATGTTTTATCTCTCCTCTAAGACTGGTTTTGCATTGCCAGTTTCTAGTCTAGCAATGGTTTTTATCAGTTTTTACAATAGGAACAGTTTTACATTATTGGTTTGTATTCTGACAGCAGCTTTACATTAACGGTTGCACTCTAGCAAAGGTTTACATTACTGGGTTGTACTGAGAACATTTATTTTGACATTGTATATTTTAAGACTGGCTTGCATTACCAGTATGCACTCGAGATGTGGTTTATTCAGACAAAATAATAGAAAAAACTCGAACGTTTCCTTACTCTTTAAGAACCGAATTCTTTTTCTGGTCATCCGATGTTGGAAGGCCGAGTTCTCGCTGGCGCTGATCATACAGCATCTTTTCGACAGTTCCACGAGTGTCCTCATCCAAATCGGACAGCTGTTGCAAACAATATTTACAGAACTCTGATCCATAATTGCAAGTGCTCATTTATATAGCACCTTTTCAGAAAATTCGTCAAAGGTGCTAATGAGCCAATTAC
Source organism: Allolobophora icterica (assembly GCA_963556255.1). Classification (NCBI taxonomy): domain Eukaryota; kingdom Metazoa; phylum Annelida; class Clitellata; order Crassiclitellata; family Lumbricidae; genus Allolobophora; species Allolobophora icterica. The sequence goes on along the minus strand of OY744609.1, from coordinate 18,127,801 downwards.
ACAATTGTGTTAACTGGTAAAATTTCTATATTGTCGCTGGCAGAAAACCACTAACTGGCGATTCTCAAAATCTGTTGTGTACTATAATAATAATATTCTTTATTATTTCAAACTGACAGACACAGTAAGATTACCTTGAAACATGAAAGTACAGTCAATATCTTAATTAAACACATGGTTTGGCAGCCATGCAAGGCGCTGCCCTAGAGGGGGTTACGGGAATTGATCCGAGAACCTAATGCTCTCCTGGCTATAAGTGTTACCATTACTCTATCCCCCTCCACTAGTCACATGCAAGGGCACCCTATGACGGATTAGTTTTCCATGCATTTTAATGCACGCTCTTCATTCATTCATTCTGAGGATTTGATATAGCACCTCGTCAAGATACCTACTCAGAGGCGCTCCCAGCTCAGTCATAGCTACAGAAATGAGATCTGAGGGCCTTACAAAAAGCAGGCGAGTTTAACAGTGGCTCTTGGTTAAAGGGTTACTGAATTAATAAGCAGCAGTTAAGAAGACATTCAGTGATGAACTTTATTTGTCTTGTATGAGACATCATATCATGATGATATGGACTAGCAGTGTGTAACCATTTTCCTGCATCCAGCACAAAGCAGAGCTAACTAAAAACTACATCTGCGTGTGAATTAAAAGCTGTTATACTCGCAACATTATTTTGTAACAAGTGAAGCAAATCAACGGCAGACCTTAGAGTTCTCTGGCTGGACCTTTTTCGTGTTGACCTCTGGATCGGTTGTCACAACCTGACTCCACCACTCCAGCTTATTAACCTGATTATCAAAACAATGGGATTACCTTTTACTCTAATCATACTGTTGCTGTAAACTTTCATCAACCGACAATCATGTTGTTTCTCAAAGGGAGCATGTAACTGTAACTAAAAATCTGTAGAGCTTTGCTTCAAAAGAAACTAATTGGAAGTGCACTCTATGCTAGCCTAAATGAATTCAAAGTTCATAAACAACAAAAAGTGTGGAGCAAATGCTGCATCAAGATGAACATCCGTTGTATATTATCATTACTATTATAAAAGTGGCACAATGATCATATGAAGCTTACCAAACATAATTCCAAACTGCATTGACAAACAAACACAAGATTCACAAACACACACAACAAGTATTAAAAAACTAGAGAAATTCGGGCTGACGTCTAGCATAAACTGTTTCAAATACCTTTTCCACGTTGATAAGAAGGGTCTTTTTATCTTCAAGACACCATGTTGACTCATCAACTTTTATCTCCTTTGGTGTTTCACCATTAAGGATTAATGGGCTTCCTTTGATGCCGGCTGCCAAACTCTACAAAACATTGATGAAAAACATAAGCATTTGATTACCTAACTATAACACTGAAAGAATTGAATACAAATCCCCGTACTCTTGCCCCAGAATTGTCTTCCATAGTCTAGCTTGTCTAAGTTGCGTCTGTGTCAGCGTAATGTATGAATAAACGAATAGGATTGATTGACAGATCACTCCTTTATCAAATGTAGGTATAAAGGCAACAGAGCATTTATAAATCATCTATAAGAACTTCATTCCTAGAGACTAGTCCACCAATTAAAAGGCTTTTAGCTCCAAAACAAATACAACAGGATACGAAAAGCAAAAAAACCAGAATAATATTATTGTGAATTACTGGACTTGCAAAAAACTAGGAAAAATTCCACTGACTGATAAGCAAGTAATTCAACAACAGAAAATTGCACTGTTAAGCAGGAAGCTCAGAAGCCTGTATTCAAATGCTCTCGTAGACTTGACAGAACGCTCTGAATGAATTATTTCTAGAAGCACAGCAGAAATCAACCAACCTTCTTTTTGAAGGTGACGATCACGTCTTTGGCTTTACAAGCCACAGGCAGTGGAATGCGAATCTATCAAAAAACAATCAACAGCAACTTAAATTTTCAACTTAAAACATTTTCAATGCTCAAAAGAATAAACCATGGAAGGTAATTTTTCTCAACACTTTAACGACGAGAGTGTACTAAAAGTGACTGGGAAACCAGTGCAGCTCGCTGTTAAAAGTGTTTATACAGCTAGAATCCATCACTAATTTGAAACAAATGCACCAACACGTGTTTTAAAGCCTGTGCACTAATGTGACCTTTCCAAACTGATTTTGCAATATGTGTCTAGTCATTACAGCAGCAAGGGGCACATCAGAAACAAGTTAAATTTTGCATCTGTGGTCCAAGTGTTTTATTCTTCTGCAGTGGAATCAGGACTTCCTTTCCTCTGTGACAACCGTGAATAAGGAAACTGTGGGACAGCTAAACCTTGCATCAGAATACATCCAGAATCAATGAAATAGAAATGTTTTAGCATTGCAATTTAATATAGTACACGGTTTATATCATACCACGTGGATGAAACCTCTGGACCAACAGTTCACACACAATAATTTTTTTATTACTTTGCTTATTGTACTTAATACACACTCAGGGTAAGTAAATCTGAACGCAAGATGCAAGACTCATTTACATGAAAACCTTTTCCAGTGTCATTACACACAGTCTGCTAAGCAGGCTTGAACCTACAGTCGTTGGATTACAGACAGACCAGTGGGCTACTGAAGACACCAGTGTGCCACAATTTTACCATGAGAAATGTACTAGTAGGTTCACTGGATAATGAAAAGCTTCAGTAACGTTTTTTTCTAAAGAGATCATAGGGAACAACAACGTACTTCAACTTCAGATAGCGTCTGCGTCCATTTGTAGTTTGGAAGATCAGCACCATTCCCTGAATTTGGAGCCAGTTTGTCTTTATCCTTCTCATCTTCTTCCTCCTCCTCCTGTACAGGTGTTAAACATCACAGTCAATTACATGTGCACAATATGTCTCGTCACACGCCCTCTGGATTATTACCCAACCTGACGTTACCCAGTTATGATATATGTTTCAAAAATTAAACTTAAACAGTCAGACATTTGTTTTACATTTTATTAAAAGTTTAATTTAATAGACTTGCAACAAATACATGGATCTACATAATACCAGTTATGCAAACGTTGGTACGATTTTTATTTATGTAAACAATAATGGTTCTAGATAAATTTATTTAAACACTGAAGCACAAAGTTACAAATAGCCTGTATACAATTTCAACAGCTACCAAATCTGTCACAGACAGTATGCCCACGATATTTATTTTGAAGTCAAGTTTATCAGTACGTGTTAGCAAAACTGAAGACTTGAAATATCAGTTTAAACTGCAAAAAGTTCAAGCTCAACGTCTAAATTTGCCATCCAGTACCGCTAACATATCATACCATTTTAAATACTAATTTAAGTGCCATAATTTCTAATATATTACATTAATTATATATAAACTAATTTAATAAGGAAAATGATTTGTTATTATTTATAAAATTAAGAAAATAAACACAAACTAACAGAAAGGATACGATAAAATTGAAAGTTTCTGTAACGAGCATAATCAACATTTAAGAACAAGAAACGTGCCTTTGTTTTTTTAGTCTCCTTCTTCTTTTCCTTGTCATCTTCCTTTTTCTTTTCCTTGTCATCTTCCTTTACCTCTTCTGTTTCCTTGGTTTGTTTCTTTACAAAGACAAATGCCACAAAAATAAATATCAACATCCTCATAATAGAACTACCGACGTAGCCTTGTCAGCAAGTAATACAGTTTTAGCTGTGGTTTTCATAAGCAAACCATTTTAGGGTGCAGCACTGAAAAACCTTGCCAATTTGTGCCATTCCCCCCCCCCAATGCCATACCAAATCAAACAGTCAGCTGTTTGTCCATCCTTACTAAGGAAGATGAGCAGTTTTTGTGCACATTGGTCTACCACTGAGCAACTCACCTTCAGCTTTAACCATCTGCATTTTTACCTTTTTCTTATTTATTTCACAAGCAATTTAACTTTCTTACTTTACCAGCTGTCTGCGCTTCTGTGCAAAAATATATTCAGTGAACGGCAAATATAAACCTCAGAACAATAAGGAAAGCTTTATATACAATCACATGACTTGAATAATGATCACAAACTCTCTCGTCTTCAACTGCCCTCGAGCCGAGGGTTGGCTGCACCATGGTCCATTAATGAATAATTAGTAATTCCTGACATTCTATACGCAGTAGCATGAACAATGAAAATGGTATTTCAGCTGTTAGTCAAAAAACCTAACTTTCACAACATTGCAATAATTTTGCCACCAGCGATAAAACAGTTGCTAGGTTACATCGAACACAGCAGAAAGATGCTTCACCTTTTCATCGATCTCCTTCTGCAACTTCTCCGCTTCCTCGTCAGTCAATTCCTTGATCTTTGGCTCAGCATCCATCTTCTGCTCTTGTTCCCTCTCTTCCGCTTCTCTCTTCGCTTGCCTCTCCTTTCTTTTCCGTTCATCCTCTTCTTTCTCTTCCTTCTCCTTCGCTGCACGATCCAACGCCTTCTTCTCATAGGCACGGAACATCTCAAGGATCAACTGAAAATTCAGAATAGAAAGCACACCCCGCATGAAAAATACCCCATGTCAAATATTCCCTTTAAACCATTTTAATTTCAACGTTTAGCTGTCGTGAACTAAAATTACTGCATAAAAAACTTCTAGATTACCAAAAATTTCATCTGTACATTCCCACAGCCCAAAAATTATTACACACAATCCATGCTAATCAAAGGCAAGAATATTACAGTCCATATTATAACCGACAAGCTCACTTCTAGGGAAGCCATATTATTACCTACACGTAGCACTACGCATTTCATTGTTTTGGCAGGAAATCTGATGAATTTTAAATCATTTCAGTTTAACATTCGATTGATGCCCATGCATTATAACAGCACTAGAGAAGTCATTAAACTAAAATACATCACACACGCACCACAATGCATCTATTCCCTTTGTTATACACTTCGATATTCAAGGATTACACTCACTAGTTTCTCAGACTGCCACTTGCCTATCGGAGACCAGCAGTGACCATCAATTGACATAGATACAAGTTCTGTACACTATGTTTATTTCGACCACTTACGCATAAATAAGTTCACATTTAGAATCTTAAGAACAATTTTAGGTCAGATTGAGCAACTCTTAACCTGACATATATAAATGCTTGGTTATTCTTAACAAGCACCAAAAAAATTTTCATTTTAAAACAGCAAGCGCCAAGCAACATAGAAAATCATATAAATTGGACCACACTTAGATGAAAGATGTGTCAAACATGCTAACCTTCTCGGCAGCACCTTTTCCACCACCAAAATAAAAGTCTGTTTTCCTGGCCAAGAAGCTGAAGATAATATCAAGAAGCTAAAACAACAAACAAAACTCAGCTCAGTATAAACGCCAATTTATATCATCACCAATTTGTTTAATTAAGCAATATAAGCAGGGCATTTATATAAAACAGGAAAGAAAAGCATACAAAGAGTAATCTTGCACTGAGAAAAGCCTAAGGCAAAACTAACTTTAATATTTTATGAAACTTGGACTAACACGTAAGTTGTTCCATTACAGTTTTTGGTAATCATTAACACATAAAATTGATAACTATAATTGTTGTGTTGATTTTGCATTAGTGCCATATAATTACCTTAAGCACTTGCTACTTGTGAGATCATTGAGCTGATTTTTCAGATTATCAATTTTACAGTAATTTAATGAATCAATATTATAAAGTAATCATAAATGCACAAGGACTTTTAAACACAAAAGAACGAAAACTTTCAAGCACAAAAAACACACAAGTGTCACTTTTTGGATGCCTGTGGCTGATCGATATGGCCACCCCAGACTTGGACAGAATTGAGTGCTGCAACTTCCAAAAGTGGTAGTCCCTCAAGAAAGTAATGAGTAACGAAAACAATATTTACTAAGAAACACGCATTTGTGGCATAAGTTTTGTTCGGTTAAAACTGAACTTCTATTTGCAGAAAACTGAATTAAATGGCATACTAACTGAAATACATGTAAGCAGGGCTGTAGTCGAGGGTATACGTGGGTATACAGCGTATACTCACCTCCAGAGACCGTATACTCACCTCACAAAATATTTGTACTCACTTCTAATTTGTTTCGGAAAACTAACCGTTAGCGTATACTCACCTCTAATTTGTTTAGGAAAACTAACCGTTAGCGTGTACTCATCTTTAATTTTACCACAAAATGTAAGAATCTTATTAACTCTATGCTCATTCCTAAACGTGCTTAGCCAAAGTCCTGAAGATGTTTTCCATATTGGAATAAGCTCGCCATCCACTGGATAATATAAGAGTTCTTGGAAGAATGTGTTTCGATATTATCCCTTCCAGGATTTTCATAGTGTGATCATTTACTTCATCAAGGACACATTTTCCAATCATCTTTCATTGGCACTGAAGACGCAACTTAGTATTTTTGCTGAGACGGTAGAAAACCGGTAATAACCAGCAAAAACTTATACACTGCAGTAATTGGGACCAAGACAAATTCTTTAAAAATAACAAAAACAACTAATACTATGGTGCATTTTACTCTGTGTCAGCACTGCTTTCTAAAATGGCTAATTCTGACAGTTATCACTTTCTCAAAGTGTCAGTCGGCCAGTGTCACAATCAGTATTATTTAGGCCTGTATCAGGATAGGTTGACTTGTTGATAATGGTGTGACTGCCCAGTTCATCACTGAATAAATCCAATGTTCTATCTATATTGTCCAATGCATGAGGACCGCAAAGCATCTGGTAACAGAACACAAGCTTTATTCCTGTTTCATTGTCCAGGCAATTTATAATCTTGTTGCGAATAAACCCAAAGTTAGAAAATATGCATTCAATACATGCAGAACTTGCTGGGGCTGACAGTAAGTGCAGTGCCATCTTAAGGCATGGGCACGCAGGGCAGTCGGCAGGGGCCCCACCATTCTAGGGGCCCCTAAATAAAGAAGACCAAAATGGGCTTTCACTCATGTGCATAGAAAATGACAGCCTGAAGACCAGTGACTTCAAGCAAATTATAAGTCATTTCTCTGCAAAGGAATTTCGCAAACGTTTGTGTTGATTAATCTTCACTTTACAGCATGTTTCCTTATGTTTAAACATACATTTTGTTACAAAGTGAAATCGTAATCATAATTTCGAGATTTCTACAGTGCCCAAAAACCGAAGCCACGGGAACCAGCTTATTTACAGGTTTATTCTATAGGCTTAATTTTATTGACCATTATTTTTAATTTTTATCCCCGTGAGTGGGCAGGGGCCCCCAGCACATTGCTTTGCCCAGGGCCAACACTGCTGCTAAGACGGCACTGAGTAGGTGCACCACAAGAGCCAAAAACTGAGCATAGAATTCTAACTTTGTGTCTTTCAGCACTCCTTTCCACCACAATACTGATGATGTACACGCGGCTTGGTCACAGTTAAATCTTAGCTTAATTATTAACACAAGTGATAATAGTAAAAAGAATACAATTTTATTCCATTTTAATGCAGCAAAAAGCATTTTTCCCAGTTGGCAAAAACTTGCCAACGTTGCTTACATTGTTATTGCATTTTTAATTTTTAAAGTAGTGAACATTTGAAAATAAAATGAAACAGTGTAGCTGCAAGTTTGCCGGCACAGTGATTGTCTTCCAAAGGTCAGTTTCACATTTGTGTAGACAGCGGCGACCATGTACAATCGGGGTGCCTATGTACTATCTGTACTAGAAAATCGATTTCGGGGATCCGGCCGAAATTCGTTTCGGGGATTCGGGATTCGCTACGCAGCCCGATGTGCGCATTGTCATAACCATCGACGTTATACCACGCATCGGAACACGATCGTACAAATGGGAAAAAACGTGTGGTTATATACCTCGTGTATGCCTCCTTCACACTGCTGGGCCATGCTTAAAAGCATTCCGTCGAATCTCTCTTTATCGGCCATTTTCAATGCAATATATTACGCTTCTCAGAAGAAACACAAATTTCAATCGGTAACGAAACCAAACTAGACCCTGCTAACTGGAATCTTCCTTCCCTTAACCGTGCATGCAAAGACAATAAATAGTAATGATACATGTAGGTTATCTAACATGGCTCTGCAAAACTTCTTTAGCGCCTAAATATACATGCTCAAGGCATCAGTCGATGGTTAAAAACCGCTATGCGCTGTGGGTAAATCTTGGCCATATAATGTGGTTAATGTGTGGTATGCTGACACCTGCAAACATCCCTTTGGACAAGAATTTACTGGCAGTGATTTCATTTACCTTTTATTTATTTAGGTCCAATCAGCCTTTCATTCGCGAGATGGCGCGTTTGATAAAATGAGATGTAGAAAATGAGATTGAAAATGGCTTGCATGGCTGCCGTGTACAGTTAAATTCGACTCCTGTAATAACTTGTGATCATCCATTCATACTGATTTGTAATCATACTGCGTTATTGTCAGTTTGAAGATATTAAACGAATATTATTATTCTTACGAAGGTACCGAGTTAAACTTGCTCGTGTTTTAAGTACGTAAGTAAGTAAGTATATTCTTGTGATGGTTCAGCACGTATACATGGCCCTGGTCATGCAGTACCGCGGCGAAGAGGCTCCCGTCTGCTAGGATACATAAGTGCTCGAAGGTGGGGCTATCCGCAGGGAGATAATGCAGGCGCACCAGACGATTTATCACGGACTGCAGTCTATCCCGCTCCTGCTGACCCGCGAAGCCCACCATGCCGTATAAGCATGCCGGAGCCGTGTAAGGCCTATAATGCGGTTTTTTTTTACCACGTCATGTAGATTTTGAGCACTGCAGGCCGTGCGTTGTGAGTTGTCATGATTTGCAGAGCATAAATCGATTGTCTTGCTTGGACGCAAGCGCTTTATATCAATTATATGCACTTCGAAACCTATATATTTTTTCAGTCATTACAACTCTCAGATTCTTAACCGCTGGTCCCGTCGGAGTCTCGGCACCTCTGCAGGTGCGTCCTCCCGCCCCCTCCCTGGGCGGCGGACTATACCATCTCTTAAGTCTTAGGCCTACTTTGATTAAGACTCAGATTGCAGCTCTTTGCCCACTCTGCTACACAGTGTGATTCTCCTTACAGATTTTATTTTAGTTATAGTTACAGTTATAGTTAATGGTTTTTTTAAATTTTAGTTATAGTTACAGTTATAGTTAGTATTATTTTTTAGTTATAGTTATAGTTATAGTTACTGGACTTTTATTTTAGTTAATTTTAGTTAGTACATAATTAGGCTACAAGTGACCTCAATGGCACTCCTCCTGGTCCACATTATGGGGTCATCGATTAATTATGTCAGCAAATTTTAGGCAGTTTTTGATCTCCCCTTGTCATCAACTGTCAAACATTCAAGGACCCCCTAATAAAATTATGTCAAAGAAAATTACCCCACCCTCAGATTATTTCTATGACTCTAACATGCAAAAAACTGAAATTGCCATGATACTTAATGGCTACAGTAGGCTACTTGTGTAATCACTGTCTGTCACAGATTTTTAATGGATTTTCCCATTAAAAATACAATCTCGTTTTCTTTTAAATGTGTATTCAATTTGATATTTATTATGAACATTTCTAATTTGAACATGATAACTTTTTTATAATATTATTTTTAACATATAATATTAAAATCAAAACAAGTTGCTCACTCTAAAATTAACAATCGAAAGAAAAAATTCTTTCTATCAAAAAGAAACTTGAAATATTAGATTTTCGAAAAGAAACCAGAATATTCGATCGGAAGGAGAATATGTAGGCCCTACCACATTTTCTCATTTTATCTCGGAACAATAAACAGGATAGTTTAAAACGAATAAAATATCGCGTTTGATTAAATTCGCTATGTTTATCGATATTGCACTTTTTTTTATTTCACTAACGAAAATAGCGATGACTTTTCGTTAGTGTTATTTTCGTTATAGTTATAGTTATAGTAACTGTTAATGATATTTTTTAGTTACAGTTATAGGCCTAGGCTAGTTATCGTTAACAAAATCATTTTTTGTTCGTTAACGAAAATTTTTCGTTACCAGGTATCGTTAACGTTAACGAGAATCACACTGCTGCTACATGATCCAACTCTTCTGTGACTGTGTTATGTTTTGGGCTGGTAGGCTAACAGGTAGGCCTAGGTGTCATCGGCGTATAATCATACGATTAGGCCTATACTGTTTTGAGCTTTGATCGATATGGCCACGATGAAGTACAAAGGGCCCAGAGGCCCCAGAGCGGACCCTGAACAATACAGACGTTGGTGGTAGGCCCTATAGTAACATCCGAGACCAATCCGTTGTTTTTGTCCTATGATTTCGGCAGTGCTTTTTTTCTAGAGCAAAAGGTTCCGGAACTGAACAATATCTTCCGGAACTGAACAATTATGGAACGTCTAAACTCCCGAGAAAAAATGTTGGGGGTTTGGAGGGGTCTCAATAAACACTGAAAACAGTTCACAACACTGAAATTAAATTAAAATAACTAAATTAGTGTTTTTATTATTAGGCCTACAATAAATAAATAATTTTTTAGTAACTGAAAAAAGGTGCCTGAACGCCATTCCGGCTGAAAAAGCACTGGATTTCGGTGCGTTAGGAAGTTACAAGTATAAAACACTCAAACTCGCAGTTCTCAGCCGTGGGACGTGCTCATACAATACACGTAGGCCTACGTGTAGTAGCCTAATCTTATGGGTGGCAAAGTTTTGCAATTTCACAGTACCAAACTCTAGAATCGCTTGCTTTGAGCTAAATATATGTTACTTTGTTGGACTCTGCGATACTGACATTGGTTGAAGAGCATTCTAATTTATTGCGATCTGCATTGTGAGGTTGCATGGTAGCAGAGTTTCCATGAAGAGATGCTATAGCCTACAAAAGTGCCATATTGTGATTACTATAATTTATGCAAATAGAATGCAAATTCTTGCTAGACAATCATATGCTTAGTAGGCCTACTCAATTTATTTAGCTATTAATTCCCGTCTAGGCCTAGATTTACCCAGCCACTAACAGAAACTTTTAATGTGTTCTAAAGTGACGAGTACCAAAAAGTCCTATGATCAGTAGGCCTACTGGAATTTTAAATATTTTTTGTTTTAATGACCTTAGAGAAAATATCCGGGACAACAACGATGGCAAACGTTCAGTGGTCAACGGTTCTAGTGGGAATTAAGATGCTTCACCCCAAAAAACGATTTTGAGTTTCATCATCCCTGCCTTATTCGCTTAAGTAGGCCTACGTACAAAATCAGAAACACCAGAACAAACTGCAGTGACACTACCCACAAGCTGCGCTGGCAATCTCATGAATGTCGAGATCTGTTGTGAATCTTGCATGGTTATTTTGTTTTACAACCGTGAATCTAATTCATTCTGGAAATTTATCAAGACACATACTAAGCGTCATCATCATCATATATCTTCGTCATCGTCATTGGGGAAAGAAAAGCGAAAGGTTTACAACGATAATTCTTTACAAGCCAGTTGATCTGGCTTGAAGGAGTCTGGTTGCCAGAGTAGGCCTACTATTATAGTTTTCTACGTCTGTCAGGACATAATATATTATATACTTTCCAGATAGAATGCTCCTGACAGACGTAGAAAACTTCCCGGTCAATGATGGCGACATAATACTTCCCTGCTAGCATGCCCATTTAGAGCCCATCTAATAGGGCCTAGGCCTACTTAGGTGGGCTCATGGGCTTTCCCCTTGTGCATCTTTGAATTTACTCTAATATCCATCTTTTAAGATGTCCGCACTCCAGCGGACAACAAAGGGTTACATAGACTACCCCATTCATATCTGCAAGGCTAGCAATTCATGGGGGTAATGTAATTTGATATTGCTGGCCCTAGGTGCAAACATTTTTCGGGCCCTTCTGAACTTGTAGACTGAGTCTGAGGCTCTTGTGGTTTTACTACTTTTTAGCCGATCATGTGCTGCTGTGCAAAAACCCACGAAGTTGAACTTTAAGCGGTTTTTGTGAGTTTTATTGACACTGTCTGCTGTCACTGTAATTATGAGTAGTTATAGAAGCTATTTTCAAGGACTGTGAAGTTATATGATTTAATTATTTTAGTTAAAAAACCAATCTGGTGTTTAATCAACAATCAACGTGAAATAGGGCCTACGTCGCCATTTTTACTTCTTTAATAAATTTTAAAATGTAAATTTAAACATAAAAAATATAAACTTGTCGGTTTCACGACCACCAAACACACCGAAAGAAAACACCACAACATGAAGTTAACTTTATATTTCACGTTATTAAACTAGAGGCGGGATGAACGATTAAAATGTTAATTAAACTGGGAGCGGGATGAACCATTAAAATGTAAATTTAAACTAGATACGGGATGACGATTAAAATGTAAATTAAACTAGATACGGGATGACGATTAAAATGTAAATTAAAATGGAAGCGGAACGAACGATTAAAATGTAAATTAAACTGGAAGCGGGATGAATGATTAAAATGTTAATGAAACTAGAAGCGGGATGAACGATGAAAATTTGGTGGTCGTGAACCGACACCATGAAAATTTGGTGGTCGTGAAACCGACAAGTACCAAATTGAGCTCTTCAGTTGTCCCCATTACTGTGATAAATTCAAAACAAATTGTTTTGGATAATTCTATAATTGGAAACAATATTTTCCATCGTCAGGGGGCCCTCCGAGACTCGGGGGCCATATATGCGCGCGCCTAGTGCGCCTACGTGTAAACGCGCCTCTGACTGAACAGTAAAGCGGCCATATCAACGTCAATGGTGGCAGACAGGAGGAAGCGCTGGTAGCGTATACCTTAAGCCTAGACATTGATGAAATATGACTAAACGAGAATCAAACACATGTTTATCATTAAAAGTCGTGTAACGTAAACAGACGGAACTAGTACACTTGCAAACTTATCTGTTTTCTTCGTTCTATGAAATTAACTAAACAGATACATTTAAAATATTTCAAGAAATACATCTGTCTGTGGAGCAACACAGTAGTGATGGTAACATAAAGATAATGTTCTGATGATTACATAATAATAATGTTCCATGAGATCCTTCTCAATCTGACATTTGTCACACATTCCACATCCATATGGAGTAACAAGAATTAAATGAGCAATAACATTAGACATTACTCTAAAATAGCGCCAGATAATCGTCTTCAACTGGACTGGCCCTCTGCTAAGGAACATCTAGCAAGATTTCTGTAGTTGACAAGTGCTTTCCATAAACAGTCTCATAGTCAGTATATGTACTAAATATCTTACATAAAGTGCTTGCATGGCATATCTGTGCCAGGATCGGCACAACGATTCATATAATTCACTCTCACAATTTTTTACCAGTAGGCCTATGGGATCTTGAATGAAGTAGTTGAGACACTCATTCCGTGCAATGCCACATCACATAATTTACACTTCTGTGGCTTTTACCAAGTGTGTCGTCTTGACTGCATTTTGAGAGCATCACTTCATATAAATGCTTTGCTACAGAAAGTGCATTTGAAGAGTCTTTCTTTATAGTGGATTCATGTATGGCGTTCTGAGGACATGTCTGTGTAAACAATTGCTGACTTGCATGTGTATATTTTTTTCCAGTGCAGTTGCTTACATGACATTTGAATGTACCACTGTGTGCAAATCGTTTGTGACATAAAAATCAGTTGTAGGGCTTTCTCTGGGGTGGGTTCTTACGTGGTGATCTAAGACACTCTTCTGTTCAAAATGCGTTGTGACATAAAAATTGCAAATGTATGGTTTATCCATAGTTTGGGTTCTTTTAAAGCACTCCAGATGTGTTTTATGCGCAAATGCTTTGTGACAGAAATTAAATTTTATGGTTTTTCTCCAGCATGGGTTGTTTTATGACATTCCACATGAGGCTTCTCTGCAAATGCTTTCCGACATAAATTACATTATTATGGTTTTTCTCCAGTGTGTGGGTTCTTTTATGGTGTTTCAGAGGAGTTTTCTACGCAAATGCTTTGGGACAGAAATTGCTCATAATTATGTAGTTTTTTTCCAGTGTGGGTTCTTCTATGGCATTCCAGATAAGACTTCTGTGTAAATGCTTTGTGACATGAATTGCATATAAATGGTTTTTCTCCAGTGTGGGTTCTTTTATGGCATTCCAGAGTTTTATTCCATGCATAAGCTTTGTGACATAAATTGCACTTGTATGATTTTTCTCCAGTGTGGGTTCTTTTATGGTATTCCAGAGGAGTCTTCTCTGCAAAAGCTTTGTGACATATATTGCACATGTATGGTTTTTCTCCAGTGTGGGTTTTTGAATGGTGTTTTAGAACACTCTTTTGTGCAAATGATTTGTGACATAAGTTGCACATGTATGGTTTTTCTCCAGAGTGGGTTTTTGTATGGTCGTTTAGAGCACCCATCCGTGCAAATAATTTCTGACATAAATTGCACATGTATGGTTTTTCTCCAGTGTGGGTTTTTGTATGGTGGCTTAGAGCACCCATCCATGCAAATACTTTGTGACATAAACTGCACACATATGGTTTTTCTCCAGTGTGGGTTCTTTTATGGCATTCCAAAGTAATCTTCTGTGCAAATGCTTTGCGACATAAATTGCACATGTATGGTTTTTCTCCAGTGTGGGTTCTTTTATGGTATTCCAGATTAGCCTTTTGTGTAAATACTTTGTGACAAAAATGGCACTTGTAACGCTTTTCTCCAGTATGGGTTCTTTTATGGCATTCCAGAGTAGTCTTCTGAGCAAATGCTTTGTGACATAAATTACACAAGTATGGTTTTTCTCCAGTGTGGGTTCTTTTATGGCGTTCCAGAATAGTCTTCTCTGCAAATGCTTTGTGACATAAATTGCACACGTATGGTTTTTCTCCAGTGTGGGTTCTTTTATGGCGTTCCAGATGAGACTTCTCTGCAAATGCTTTGTGACATAATTTGCACACATATGGTTTTTCTCCAGTGTGGGTTCTTTTATGGCGTTCCACATGAAACTTCTCTGCAAATGCTTTGTGACATAATTTGCACACATATGGTTTTTCTCCAGTGTGGGTTCTTTTATGGCATTCCAGATAAGTCCTGTATGAAAATATTTTGCAACATAAATTACACTTGTATGGTTTTTCTCCAGCGTGGGTTCTTTCATGGATTTTCAGACTGGATTTACATGTAAACGTTGTGTTACAAAAATCACATATGCATGTGTTTGGTTTGTTGTGGCTACTTGCTTGCATCTTGAGACCTTGAACACAGCACAAATATTGGACTTATTTATAGGTTGAATTTACTACTGCGTTTCCATGTTATTGCAAATCTATCATGAATTATAAAGGCAACTGTTAAAATAAAATTATTGAAGGAAGACGGGTTGCAATAGGAAACTGAAGACAAAGAATAATAAAACCTAAGGGGCCATCCATATATTACGTACGCAAAATCCTGGAAAATTGGACCCCCTCCTCCTCCCTGTTCGCAAGCGTACTTTCTTCCCCACCCCCCCCCCCCGCGTACGTACACTTGACGCACCCACCCCCCGAAGACCAGCTGCAGAAAGTGTCTCGAAAGTCTGCACTTTAGGCCAGATTGAAGGATGAGTGAGGGCCAGTACAGACAAATTATAGGTGTCTCGTTCACAGCACAGAATAACTGCACATGGCTTTTATATAATGTAATAAAATGCCATCGGACGACTATAGGACAATGCAGAGTTATAAATAGGCCAATGTGGACGTCATAATTAGAAATTTATTTTGCGTACGTACACTTTTATTCCCCCCTCTACCCCCCCTTTCGCACCCGTACGCAAAATCGCCAAAATCCGACCCCCCTCAGTGCGTACGTAATATGTGGACGGCCCCTAACTGCGAATCCAAGGATAATATTAACGGCTGTATGGTAGTGCAGCCACTTGAGATGTTAATGGAGAGATGACTTAAACACTGGAAACAATTTTCTGTTATCATCCATCTGTAAATCTGAGATTACTGTACTGATATTTGAAAGTTTTCTTACTTTTGTACATAGGTGCCGACTTTGGCTTTTGTCTCTGGGTGCATGGGTTCCTCCCTCCTTCCCCTTTCCCCTCCCTTACCCCTTCCCCTACCCTTAGGTAGGTGAGTTTTAGTGGATTTTGAGAAATAAATTGTTTCTTTGTCAAGGGTTACGATGTTAGAAAAAGTATTGGAAATCGATGACGTTCAGATGTTCCAGTGTTATTTATTTATTATTTTAAATAATAGATAATTAAATATTAAAAATAAATAAATACTTTATGTACTGGCTGTGACTGTGAGATCATGCAACGTTGGATAGTTGTGTTGCCGATGTACTTCTCAAGTTGTGAGATTACTTAGGTGTAAAATTTGAATTTAAGGTTCTAGGTGCCACGCACCCAATGAACTGTCCCTCCCAAGGCTCCCAAGGAGTTGGTGCCTATGCTTTTGTAAACGTGTGATTATGCTTCGATGATATGGTGGTAGAAAGTTTGGGACAGACAGTCTAGAAACACATAGTCATGATTGAATAAGATTGCTTCCTTTTGCTTATTTAAAATATGGCAAAGAAAGGCCAGGAAGCTATAGTACACACCTCGAGATCTGAATAACACAAAATTTTAGCAAAATTAATAACCACGATTCTACCCATAAACAGCATAAAACAAACGAAAATATGCTGTATAAGGCAGATGAGGAAAGATCTCTTATTGCTAATATATATAAGAGACAGACAGGAAGTCGATTTGCCACAACTATCATAGAGAATAGAATGGTGAAAAGAGAATGAGAGGAAGACTTAGATGGATGTTGCTTGCCTGGATGATGGTGTATTGATACAGTAAACTGAAGGAGGAAGCCCAGCATCGAGAGGAGAGGTACCAATGGACGTTTGTTAATGGACGTTTGAACCTGCCCAAAGCAGAGAATTTCAAGAACAAGATCCTTGCCAAATCTAACCCTGCTTGGAATCCCAGTGTGCAGTGCCATAGATGATAGAACAAAAGCACTGCGCACAGTTGTTTCATTAGATTCCATCTATACGTGTATATGAGTGTTTGCTAAATTGCAAATCAAGGTAATCCTGGGTTTTAGCGTCGGAAACTATTTACATTGCATGAGCGATGAAAACATTTCACAGTTAAACTCAAACAAGAAGTTGGAAGATTGATGAAAATATCAATGAAACTAGAAGCCGGATGAGCGATGAAAATATTACATAATAAAAGTCAAACTAGAAGTTGGAATTACGACGAAAATATATCGTTTTAGTGCCGATATTATTCCCGTGTATGAGCGATGAAAACATTTCATAGTAAAATTCCAAGTAGAAGTTGGAAGATTGATGAAAATGTTCACGAAACTAGAAGCTGGATAATCGATTAAAATATAACTGAAACTAGAAGTTGGATGAACGATGATTATTTATTGTATTATTGTATTAGAACTTTTCAATGAAATAGTTTCCGACGCTAAAACCCAGGATTACCCAAATCAATATTGTACTTAGATAAATTTACAAATTTAAAATGTCTAAAACTTCGAATACCATTTGTAGCTTTAAGTCACTGCATTAAAAGAGATAAGGTTCAGGCCTATCTTTCTGCCAAAGGACCTATTTCTATACTTTCTGACAGAACTTTAATTAGCCCATATACTTTCGCACAGACTGCAAAACAATTACAGAAAACAATAGGCCTAAGATCTTGAAATCAGCCCATGAAAGCACAGATAACCCACGTGGTTAAGTTTCGCTGAATTTAACAAATCCGATTAAGTTAGGCTAGGCCCTATATTGTTTTCGTCAGTATGCGTAATAAGGGCCTTTTAAGATGAGAACACAAAATCGAAGTCAACGGTCGGTGAAACAAAAGACATAAGCTATATATAAGTATATACATGTATAACAGCTATTTTGGGGGACCCGGTAGCGCATTGGATAACAGCTGGCGTAGAGTGCGAGAGGTACAGAGATCGAGTCCCATAGGCGGACATGCTTTGTAGGCTGCAATTTGCGCCGTGTATTGCAGGCTGTCTGTTCTGTTAGTAGTTAAGATTTATCGCATAACATGTACTGATTTGTAATCATACTGCGTTGTTGTCAGTTTGAAGATATTAAACGAAGATTATTATATTATTAAATACTATGTAGAGATTCCTTAGATTAGATATAGAAAAAAGTGTTTCACTTGCAAATAAACGCAGAAGGCGGAATTAACTTATCAAAAAGTAGTATAATAACGAAAAGAGTAGTCATGAATCGTTTCCTTTATGAAGCAAATATATAAGAACATAAGTTCAAAACGTTTCACAAAATTTCGTCCAAAATGCGAAAGTAATAATCGTAATAAACTACAAATTTATAAAGCGCCACTCAAAAGGCAAAGTGCAGGGCATCAACTTATTCACCAGCGCTGCATCAAGTCAGAGTGGTTTGCCAGAGGGCAGTCAAATTAGGTCCGAGTCCCATGGGCGGCGATCTAGGGAGTCAAGGGGTGAAGACCCCCACCTTTAAGAGTGGGAGAACCAGTCTTGTTGTCCTCGAGACCATGTCTTGGTCTCGAATGCACTCGAGTTCGTTTTTAAAAGTCTTGGTCTTGGTCTTGAGGTTCAAGGTCTTGGTCTTGGTCTTGGTCTTGAGGTTCAAGGTCTTGGTCTTGGTCTTGGTCTTGAGGTTCAAAGTCTTGGTCTTGGTTTTGCAAGACCAAGACCAAGACCGGCTGTCAACATGAACAGTCATTTAACAAAACTCAAGGATTTTAATAATTTATCCAATAATTACTAATACAATTAATTGCTTTAGTCTTTACACGGTGTGAGTGAGGCTTTACTGTTGCTTTTGACATTTATTTCGACTTCCGGTTATTTACCATGGAATGATTTCAAAACAGACTCACAATTTGTACATTTACATCCGGTACTTGAAAAACTGCTCTGTGTGCCAGTGAATTCAGCACTGTACTACTGTAGAACGTATTTTCACATGGCAGAATTTTTATGAGGCCCCAAGGGTCACGTCTTGGTCAGAAAATTCTGAGCGAATTGGTTCTTTAAAATGCAACAGGCATATGGAATAAGATTTCGCACGAAGGACTTTTGTAAATACGAATTCGGAATTCTCTGCAGTCTGCATTTCGAGTTGTTTTCTTTGAAAAAAATAAAAGATTCGTGCTTTAATTAAAATAGCGAGTAGTCTGACTTGACAATTTTTTTTAGTAAGGAATAGAAATCTGGATATGGTTGTGATTTTTGGGTATTGTTCTCGGTTTTGGTCTTGAGTTTCAAAGTCTTGGTCTTGGTCTTGGTCTTGAGGTTCAAGGTCTTGGTCTTGGTCTTGGTCTTGAGGTTCAAGGTCTTGGTCTTGGTCTTGGTCTTGAGGTTCAAGGTCTTGGTCTTGGTCTTGGTCTTGAGGTTCAAGGTCTTGGTCTTGGTCTTGAGGTTTTGACAACAAGACTGGGGAGAATACACCATAGCCTACAGTTGCTCCCCACATTCAGAAGAAACACCAAAAAAGGTCATCAAATCGCGCGCGTAAATTTTTTCACCTCTCTTTTGACCAGTTTAGTTCAAAAGTGTCCCGGGTCCCCCCACCTCTCAAAAAAGATCGCCGCCAGTGCCGAGTCCGGTTTTCGGGGGTCCAGATCAAGAGAGGAGGCAGATCAGCTGTTAAGGAAAGTTTCATTTAGGTCGAGCAGAATGGCGGAGAATCAAATGAGTCAGGGTAGGAATTCTTGAAAAGGTGAGACTTAAGTTTTGAGTGGAAAGCCTGTGGTACGTGATAGAGGAGCTTGAGGCGGATGATGGAGGGAGTGGCAATGATGATGGAGGAACCAGAAATGTGCGGAATTCGGGAGGAAAGATCGTTCCAAAGTTGTGGTGCAGCATTGTATCATTATTATGGCTTCTTTGGAGAATTTGAGATGAGTAGGCCTAGTGACCGTGGTTCGTGTTCGAAAGACTGAGATAGGACTAGGCCTACCGGTGATCGGGTGGAGCGGAATTGTGGCAAGCATTCGAGTCTGGCAAAAAAAGATCTGTTGAAATTTTTTAAGCAGCTGCTCTTGATCTACTTCGAGTATACCTCGTAGGCGCCGACTTTTGCTTTTGTCTCTGGGTGCCTGGGTCCTTCCTCCTTTTCCCTACCCTTTTTCCTTCCCCTTCCCCTTTCCCTCCCTTTAGGTAGGCCTAGGTGAGTTTTAGCGGATTTTCGGAGAAAGAAAATTGTTTTCTTGTCAAGTACTTACAAGGTTAGAAAGAGTATTGAAAATCGGTGACGTTCGGACGTTCCATGCAGTGTGATTATTTATTTATTATTTTAAATAATAAATAAATAAATAAATAATTTATGTACTGACTGTGACTGTGAGATCATGCAATGTTGGGTAGACCCCTATTTGCGTTGCAGTTGTAGGGCCTAGGCCTACTTCTCATTTTCTCAAGTTGTGAGATTATACTTAGGTGTAAAAAATTTGAATTTAAGGTCCGAATTCTTCTGGGTGCTACGCACCCACTGAACTTTCTCTCTGGGTGCATTTGCACCTAAGGCTCCCAAGTAGTCGGCGCCTATGGTATACCTAGTTTTAAATGTGAACGAAGAGAAATGGTATTTAGAAATTCTTAATTTTGCTTTCCGTTCATTTACATTCTTCTGTTTGTATTCATCGATAAATATCAAACGATTCTATAGTTATTAACACTGCACCTGTAAAGAACGTTAAAAAGATACTAGCCTATATTATTTAAAAACCAACTGATTGTGTTTCTTGTTTTATATAATATTGGCCAGGCCTACATCGCGCGAAATCCAAAAGACGTCTGCGTGGCCTACTATACCATTTCGTAAAAAGTTTGTCCTTGAAACAGCATTTCCAGGACAGCTCTGATCATTTCAGGAGAATTTCATAAGTGGAAGAGGTGAATGAAAGACATAACTGGTTATAGAGATTGTGATTATGATTTTTATTGTTATTTCTGTGCAAACTTTGCCAGGAATTGTAATCAGGGCTGTATAGACGAGGGTATACTCGAGCTTAGCCTACAAAAACCTTTAAATTAAAGACTGTGTACCGACCTCACAAGATACTTTTAGATCATTTACCTATGGAGAGCGTGTACTGACCTCCAGAACATACTTTGGCATATTTTTTGTAATAGGGCCAACTGTAGAGTGTAGACAATAACTTTAAAAAAATTTGAGTTTGAAACTTAGGCATAATTATTTCTGTTCGCTTGACCTGGATGCAAAACCCATTAATTTTTCAATAAATTTTTGCATAGTTGAATCATCATAAATTGAGGACTTCCATCAGTTCATTAGCTTAAACGCTCGCCAAATCGTTTCCATACTTCAACTAATTTTCTTCTTGGGAAGGGGCACATCCCTTCAGTGTTTAGGGAAACTAGCTGTAGAGTGTAGGCCTACTCACCTCTAATTTTACCACTACAGCCCTGATTGTAATTGTAGGCCTATATTATGTTTTCAGTTGTGTTTGGTCCTTGGAGTGATCACGTGAAACAGTTTTGAGAGCACAAGTGGGAAGAAAATATTTTATACGCTACATAGTACATAATTATGAAGATCTGTAAAAGGTCAGCAACTTTTGAAGTTGTTTGATTTATGCTTACGAATTGAAAATCAAAATGAATTTTAGCTAGTTGAGCAACTCTTTTGAGGTCCGTAGAAAATGCTATGGCATTGCTATGTGTTATCTGTAAGTGTCTAGGTACACACAGTCGGTGCTCAACTCTGCTGCACATATCATATATGGGCGGACAAGATCTGATCATGTCACTGATCTGCTGCGCGACAACCTTCACTGGCTGCGCGTTCCTCAGAGGATCACGTACAAACTGTGCTTGCTAACCTATAAAGCATTGAATCTCCTCATGCCGGATTATATATCTGATTTCTGCATTCGTTTGGCAGACAACCAGAACAGATGTCGGCTACGCTCGTCATCAAAAAATCAACTGCAAGTCCCGCGGTCTTCTACGAGATTTGGCGACTGTTCCTTCTCTGTCGCTGGACCTACTGCGTGGAACAATCTTCCTGACCACGTTAAGAATGCGCCATCTCTGGAGTCATTCAAATCGCACCTGAAGACATAATATCTTTTTAAAGTTTCATACGACTGTCATTGACTTTTGTAACTCATATACAGCGCCCTTTTCTTCGGCCTCGACTGACCTACGGCGCTATATAAATCGTCGTCTTATTATTATTATTATTATTTTTTTTTTGCCCCGAGGTATACAGGATCCCTCAGGGACTTCAATATTAACTAATGTAAAAACAAGTGTCCGGACTGGCCCTATTCATCTGTTTATTATTACTATTATTATTATTATTATTATTATTATTATTATTATTATTATTATTATTATTATTATTATTATTATTATTATTATTATTATTATTATTATTATTATTATTATTATTATTATTATTATTATTGTTGCTGCTGTTGTTGTTGTTGTTGTTGTTGTTGTTGTTGTTGTTGTTGTTGTTGTTGTTGTTGTTGTTATTTTAACTCAAAGTTACATGTTTTGTGTGCTGCTGATCACAGGATAGCCTACATCTGGTGGCATACGTCGGATTGTGGATTTCCTCGGATACAGAATTTCGGATGCTCAGCTCCAGAAGATTGTTCAGCATGCAACATTTGATGTGATGAAAAACAATCCTCAAGTACTCCTGGTGGAATGACTTTGTAATTTGTTCAAAAAAATCACATTTCATTAGAAAAGGTCAGAGTTGAATAGACTTGGGACACTCTGCTTCTACTTTATTACATTTTATTTGAAAGTGCCAGTATATGGAGCGCATGTACCAACATGTATGCAATTAACTTCTACCATGAGAACCATTTAATACTTTAACGACGAGCTGCATTGGTTTCTCAGTCACTTTTATATACGCTCGTCGTTAAATTGTTAAGTGGCAATGGTAACATGTTCTATTTAATGGAACCTTCAGCTTCGATGTTGTGGACATCTCTCCTGGTTATGCGCGTTAGATAGCCATGTTTGCGATGATTCCAGAGGTTTCTTACGACATCTTCAGTTTATGTTAAGTAAAATCATTATAAATCTGTTAGATAATCATGTTTTTTGCGACGTTTGAAAAGTTTAATAAAGGTGCTACATAAATGCTCTTATGCGTGCGTGCAAATTCATTTAATCATTCGGAGTATGAATTAGCATTTATAATAGCAATAATAACATTTATGTAAGCCTATTGCCACTCTAAGGTATCTTTACCATACCCCTAAGCCGCCGCCGTTAGCCGCCGAGCCGAAAAAATTTCTGCAAGCCGAAAAACCGCCGGAAATTTTGCGGCTTATCCGAAAAACCGCCGAGAGTTATTTCACGGCTAGCCGCCGGAAAAAAGTTCGGCTAGAACATGCACACAGTTGTGATTATAAAGTTTCCACGCTGGCTTGCTAGTTTGTACTTAGTGCGCAATGAGTGGTGAGTGCTGACGTCAGCTACATGGCCGTCTAATCTTCTATCGTAAGGCCCTGTCCAGGCTGTCATATGTTGCATATATTCCGAGTTCTACTTCCGGTTTTACATTCAGTGTTAAATATTTCTAATTATCTCTGATGCAGGTTAGTGCAGAGTGCACACTCTTACTAATCTGCTTCAAAAACGGCTGCAGTCTATTACCAGAATTTTCACTTGTTTTGTTTCTGTGTTTCTGTTTCTTTTTTCTCCCGCTATGTGGCTAGGCCTACACCTATTAACGCATGTCTGGTGGCCCTGTTATTTTGTGGTTCTAACTTGCAATCAGTATTACATACTCGTAAATCGTAATTGAATGTGAACTCAATGCAATGTAGGTGAACTGAAAACGTTAAAATGTCCGTTTGTGTCTTAACATAATTAGGCCTGTTTAAATTTATTTCTAAAATTATTTTCAGACTGAGTGGATATTGCCCACCTTTCTAAAAGTAGGCCCTAATGTATATTCTGTTACTGTGTTAATGATTGATGCACTCGTAGCCGAAAAAGGTAGTTAACGCTCTTTTACGGCTAGCCGAAAAAGGGATACGCTCTTTTACGGCTAGCCGAAACAGGTAGTTTACGCATTTTACGGCTAGCCGAAAAACCAGCCGTAAATTTTCTCAAGCCAGCCGTTAACCAGAAAAATTACGGCTTAGGGGTATAATCTTTACCTATTTAAAGGATCATCCCCACTCCCCAGTCCACATCAGATTTGCAATGTTGATACTTGGTGGTTCAGTGTTTTTGATCAGTAGTTGGTCTATTCCTCGGGGCTCCCACGCTGAGGGCGCCTCTGATATAGCTTCTACTATCCGAAGGCGCCTTATAAATTCCCAATTATAATACAATACAATATTCAGACAACAGCAGTCTGCACTGCATTGGATCTATTTGGAGTCCATTTGCAGGATGCTTCAATATCAACGTGCCCTGCCCAGAAGAAAAAAATTACACCTGCTAAGGGTAAGCAATTTTAGGTCGTGGTATCACGGGACTCTGCTGGAACGAAGACGTCCACAAAGGGGGTGGGGAGTGTAACGCAAAATGCAGACAAGGATGAGGGAGGAGTTCGAGGTTGATCATATCTTGCTGGTGCTCTTTCTGGACGACCCCAAGGTCGTATTCTGAAGCTGAACTAAATTAGCATCCATTTATGTGACCATTTTGTATCAGATTTCGTGTTATGACGAAATAGTTTATGAAAAGAGCTATGTATTCCATAGATGTAGGGGGTTGTCCATGGACCTGTTGGCCAAATTTAGCTTGTTAGATCAACAGAATAGCGCATAATCCAGTTCTTATTACACCTTTGGAGGGCAGACCTCAGCAAAGGGGATGGGAAGGGTAATGCCAAATGCGGGTGCAAAGTATATCATTTTGTGCAGACGTCCTTTATAGACGACCCTTTAATATGCGGGGCTCATTAGCACAAGACAAACATGCACTTCCTACCATGCATATGCAAGCATGCATCAATATAATTGCCTGTAAAACATAGTTATGGAATATGGGATCACTCTGAAATTTTAATAGTCTTCCTTCTGAATTTATGTAGCTCCTGCACCATCTGACGACGTTAAAGAAATCAGTTGATTGCGCTACATGTATTGTTCTCGTGTCTTGCTCGTTGTTCTGTATTGCAGGACGAGTACTTAACCAATGACTTTACGTTTCCTTGTAGGCCTATAGCTGTCTTCGTTGTTTTAGCTTTATTATCTGGTGTATTGGTAAGCCATAAAGGCGTTCTCATCAAAGAAAAACTAAGAAATTAAGCTAAAATGATATGTATTATATATATATATATATATATGTATATATATATATATATATATATAATATTTATGCAAATCACGTGCCTTTTAAACTCTGCAGCTCTGTTTGTTTGTTGGTGGGATTCCGAGGTATTGTCATATAGGGCCTATTGATATATATATTTAGCAACATTATCAACATACAGGACGAGCTGCCTATGCGAAGGCGGACCGAGTTTAAGATGCTTGGCCTTTTGTGCTCCATCTTACCTTGGAGAGCAATGTATTCCAGTATCATTATTACTTGGTCGTAAATCTCTCCGTTTGGAAGGCAGGTTAATCTGGTTGTACCCGCGTCGCGTAGTGGCCTACTTACACAATACAGCGTGGAAGCTTTGCTATGGTCGCCCCCCATTCTGGACATGCTGTCATGTGATCTGCTATATCAGCTTCTTCTGCTTTCCACTTTCCTCTATTTTGCAAGCGGTAGAACGACCAATATGTTAAATTATGGTCTCGTATTACCAGGCCGGGTGCACCTCTGATGAGTTTTCTTGGCGAGGTGCTATATAAATATGCAGTTTCAATACAATATATAGCCTACTCTTTATATTATCTTGTTTTCTGAGACAGTTTTCAGCCACATGATTAATTAATATCCATGTCACCTACATACAGACGCATTTGTATGTAGGTCAAAGGCGCTAAACAAATATTCAGATGCTTACAGGCACACCCGTATGTATGTCTATTATTATGTAGACTTGTATACAGGAACTACTACGTTTGGGGGGGGGGGCGAGGAATCAGTTTGCTTCCAATTTGTGCCAGGGAAAGTTTCCCCTTAATGAAATGGATGTTGCTGTTCAATTGACAATCCTGACTCAACTGTTGCAATGTATCGGCTGTCGACTATAATTGAGTCTTTACACTGTAAAGTTAATGTATTATGGTATCAATGATATTATTTTATATTCTTGTTACTGTTTGTCTACAAGTTCCTAATAAGTTGATATAAATTTTCTGTTCTGTCAGAAAACGTTATTACATAGGCTACTGCTTCTTTAAACATTACTGGAATATATATACCTTGGTTCGCTTTTAGTAAGACCTGAAGTGAGATCTATATATTGAAGAAAAGCGTTCATATTCATAGTCCTGTTGATTAAAAAATCTAGTTGGTCAATGCTACAATATATTATTATTGTCGTGTAATGCAGTGAAAATGGGATTATGAGGTCTTGAAATATTCCTGCAAAATAATTGTTGGCTGGATAACACTGTAACAGGCACAGGTGGAGCCTGTTACCGCCGCATTACACCAGAAATATGCATTCATAATGCAATCTTTAACATCCCTATATATCTGCTGAACAGTGTCCTATATCGCCCAATATTTTAACATGTGTCCCATATTTTGGAATTTTTGTCGCATATTTATTAGAGCCTGTCCCATAAAATTTGTGCAGTACACTGAGAACCCTGCAGAAATTAATTCAACAGTTCAGTTGAACTAATATATACAGTTTCCAAAACCAGATTTCTTTCTTTAAAAAATGCGCTAAAACTCATATACGGCAGTGTAGAAATGCAAAATTTTTCAGGGGGAGGGATTGGAGGAAATAGTACATGGAGGGGAAAGCTAGGTGGGATAAAGGGTGGGGAAGGGAAGGGGAGGAAGGGAAGGGGAGGCAGAGGAAAGGGTTACAGTAATAGGAATTGCTTCTAGCTTACAGGGGGATAGTAGGCCCTGGACTTGTATACATACTTTATACATATGTTTTCTGAGGCGGTCTTTATCGCATTTATCAGCGAAAAGATTGAGGATAATCCGTAAGGCTCAGGTGGCAAATTGCCATCAACTTCTGCTTCGCTTTAGAAAAATATATCTCGTCATTACATGTTCCTCTTCCACCACCGAGGTTGATGTGAATTTTTCACATGTTTTGACTGTCAATGAAAAGGCAAAGAAACTTTTTGTAGCGACATTGTAATTTTAATCAGAAATCTAGGATGAAAGCCTCGTTGTAGATCCTCTCTAAATAAAATATATATTCATATGTTTTTAACTGGTTAAGTTATTAAAACCCTAAAACCTGATCAGTAGGGACATTTCTAAAACATTTGTAGGCCTATGTTATTACTGACCTGCTAAATTACTAAATCCTCACTAGGAGTAACAATTTTATAAAGTTGTCCTTTATGACTGAACACCATGAGATTGACTGGAACTCATAATGACTAATCTTTCTTTTCATTCTGTCGGCCGCTCTAATTCCGCAGTTATACAAATGAAGTAAGATTGAAATGAATAATTTTAAGTCTCCAAAATAAACAAATACATGCTGTCAATTTTGCCCTGAGAAAGGATTGGGAGGAGTGAGAGAAAGATGAAGGTCAGGACGAGTTGTCTCGTGGAGAAGGATGTTCGCTATTTTCGACCGGATCCAGGGAGCAGGATGCACATAGGCATTCCGACGATCTGGAAGCAATGACCGTCACAACAAGGCTTGTATTCACAGCTGAACTTAGAACAGCTCATGTCCCTGCAACAGAAAGCAACGTCCAGACTCTTCAGTTCCGGTAGCAAGCCTGCACATTTGTTGATGTAAATGAAGACGTCTTTCCATCGCGAACACATAGCGTCGACCTGCTCAATTTTCAAGGAAGTGAAGGAACTGATCGGTTAAGATCCATCGCCGTCTCCTGTTTGAATGGGTGCAGCGCCATTTAAGGTCCCTATGTCCCCGTGTATACGGATCGTGCAAACTCGAGATTCAAATCTCTTGTATAGGCCACCGTCGGAGAGAGACAGAGACAGAAACAGCCAGACAGACAGAGAAAGAGAGTGAAAGAAAGAAAGAGATATAGTAAAACAAATAATTATGGGCCTAACCAGTGGGTTTAGGACATTTCCCCCCGGGACATTTCCCCCCGGACAATTCCCCCCGGCATTACCCCCCGGACAATTCCCCCCGTAGGACAATTCCCCCCGGACTTTTCCCCCCGTTGAGACAGTATAGTAGTTGGTCTTGGACAATATCTATCTATCTATCTATCTATCTATCTATCTATCTATCTATCTATCTATCTATCTATCTATCTATCTATCTATCTATCTATCTATCTATCTATCTATCTATCTATCTATCTATCTATCTATCTATCTATCTATCTATCTATCTGTAGGGGGGTAGGCCTTTAAGATGCATCCGTCTGGACTGGTCATTATAATTAACTTGCCGGTCGGTGGCCAGTCTTCAGAGGAATGTACGCCCACACTCTGAGCGTGGGGAGCTGGCAGATGCACGTGCAGACAGACTGACTGGAGCCATGTAATTTAAAGGTATGCCGTGTATACGAAGGTTTAGATAGGACTATATAAATGGTAGCCCTTGAGGCAGAGGAGCAGAGAGAGATCTGGATCCAGCGCGTTGGTCACACGGCCTAGGCCGGACCTCTGTCCCGTTTGTCAACCGGGACACGGGGTCCTAGCGTGTATAACATTCGTATGAATAAACATCGTCAACGACAACGTGTTCTCTCTCTCGATCTACATCTAGTAGTGGTCACTTCAACCGCCCCTACATCTGGTGGAGAAGCCACGGTTTCGAATCCTTTTCGTACCTATGTTCCCGACAGCTAGTGCATCTTCAACGACTCAACGGCCAGTTCCTGACGCAATCTCGCCATCGTCTGCCAGTGACTCGGTTAACAACAACGCCGACAACAACGTCAAGCCAAGCCAAACATCGCACGTCATCGCCGTGGACAAGAATGCCCTCGAGTCAACGGATGCCACGAATTTCTACTACCTACCGGAACCTTTCGATGCCGATTCCGCGAGCCTACGCAATTGCGCCTCACATCAACTCCGACAGGTGCGCCTCACCGTTCGCTCACGAAGTTTCGATTACGACTTCAAGTTTCTCCGCTGCCGTCACCTCTACACATCATGGTAACATTCTTCTTAACGATCACTTATCTGGTTAGACGTGTAGTTGGTCGGCTCCATTGTCATCAACTTCCATCGTTTCCTCGTCGTTTCCTCATCGTTTCCTCGTCGTCTCAGTGCTTCATCCTATAATCATTCTCGAACAGTTTGCCTGCAACTACCGCCATTCTTCGATTCCAGAATCTGTCTTCATGAGAAACGGTCTAACTGCTGAAGGTTTATCCATGGACTGGAAAGGCAACGTTTTCTTCATTTCGAAGTTGATTGTTTAATTTATATATTGTTTGGCGTAACTAATAATTTTGATATTTATGATTAATGGGTTTATTAGCACAATTTATTATTATCTATGGCCGATGATAACTCTTTGTATTTATTGTAGTCCTAGCATTCTAGCAGTTCTGTATTTTCAATGGATTTGATTAGCTATGATTTTAAGCTTCTAAGGATCTTAATATTTAGACGTTTTCCTCTCATGTGCCTAATTTGCTTTGCTACCGCTCTAATTAAGCGCATCAGTACTGTGGCCGAGTTTGACCGGTGCCTCTGCATCTGGCTTTCATGAAGCAGGGTTATACCAGGCATGCAGTCAGCTATTTGTATACATGATTTCCTCGAAAGACGTTACTTAGCCAAAAGTCAGCTAATTAAGCTAATTGAGTTGCTGCGGGCCAACCACTATAACCAGTGACAGAGTAGATAGTCCACATGGTCTCATGATGGCATGATATGCCTTTCTGTCTTAAAAGCACGTGATATTCCCTTATACAGGAACACAGGCATTACTGAAAATGCGTTCGAGGGGATGCGTACCTTTTGTCGGATTCAGATTTAGCCCGCTACACAGATTAAACGCGGAATACGCTAATGAGTCGCAAAAGTACGAAAATTTTTTGTAGCGCTTTTACGGAATCTCATTGCATACTGTCATGACCCAATACTTAGTCTGCTCTGAACGTGGTTAATAGATATTCATGAACGCGCACTAAACACCATGTGCAGCAGATATTTCTTAATGATGTATACGTATGCTTGAATTGCATTGATTTAGTGCGATGTAACCGATTTTGACGACTAGTATTCGGACAAGTGATGAACTGCCTTAAGCTGCTGATTCTTTTGATGACTTTGTACCGTTTCATTTATTCGTCGCTATTGCATTTAGGTATCTGTTAGATATTGCTTAAACTTTATTTCATGCATGTATCTTACGTTTGAGGACAAACGTTTTTCAAAGAGTGGTCGTATGTAGGGGGTAGGCCTTTAAGATGCATCCGTCTGGACTGGTCATTATAATTAACTTGCCGGTCGGTGGCCAGTCTTCAGAGGAATGTACGCCCACACTCTGAGCGTGGGGAGCTGGCAGATGCACGTGCAGACAGACTGACTGGCGCCATGTAATTTAAAGGTATGCCGTGTATACGAAGGTTTAGATAGGACTATATAAATGGTAGCCCTTGAGGCAGAGGAGCAGAGAGAG
The DNA here is from genome assembly GCA_963556255.1 of Allolobophora icterica. Classification (NCBI taxonomy): domain Eukaryota; kingdom Metazoa; phylum Annelida; class Clitellata; order Crassiclitellata; family Lumbricidae; genus Allolobophora; species Allolobophora icterica. Next base: position 18,097,155 of record OY744609.1, on the reverse strand, counting down.
ATCTGGATCCAGCGCGTTGGTCACACGGCCTAGGCCGGACCTCTGTCCCGTTTGTCAACCGGGACACGGGGTCCTAGCGTGTATAACATTCGTATGAATAAACATCGTCAACGACAACGTGTTCTCTCTCTCGATCTACATCTAGTAGTGGTCACATCAACCGCCGCTACATATCTATCTATCTATCTATCTATCTATCTATCTATCTATCTATCTATCTATCTATCTATCTATCTATCTATCTATCTATCTATCTATCTATCTATCTATCTATCTATCTATCTATCTATCTATCTATCTATCTATCTATCTATTTATCTATCTATCCATCTATCTATCTATCTATCTATCAATCTATCTATCTATCTATCTATTAATCTATCTGTCCATCTATCCATCCATCCATCCATCCATCCATCCATGTAGACAGATAGATAAATAGATAATAGATAGATAGATAGATAGATGGATGGATGGATAGATAGATAGACAAATAGATATATAGATAGATAGACAGACAGACAGATAGACAGACAGACGGATAGATAGACAGAGAGACAGACTGATAGATAGATGGGTGGATAGTTGGATAGATAGATAGATAGATAGATAGATAGATAGATAGATAGATAGATAGATAGATAGATAGATAGATAGATAGATAGATAGATAGATAGATAGATAGATAGATAGATAGATAGATAGATAGATAGATAGATGGATAGAAAGATAAATAGACCGACAGATAGACAGACCGATAGACAGATAGATAGATAGATATATGGATGGATAGATAGATAGGTAATTAGGTAGGAAGGTACATAGATGGAAAGATAGATAGATGATAGATAGATAGATAGATAGATAGATAGATAGATAGATAGATAGATAGATAGATAGATAGATAGATAGATAGATAGATAGATAGATAGATAGATAGATAGATAGATAGATAGATAGATAGATAGATAGATAGATATTGTCCAAGACCAACTATACTGTCTCAACGGGGGGGAAAAGTCCGGGGGAATTGTCCTACGGGGGGAATTGTCCGGGGGGAAATGCCGGGGGGGAATTGTCCGGGGGGGAAATGTCCCGGGGGGAAATGTCCGGATACCCTAACCAGTAATCAATAGCCTAATAATGAATGAGAAATGAGAATATATATATAATTAATAATGTATCAGTAGGCCTAAATAGCAACTGTAGTCCTACTGATATATAATAAGATAGTAATTAATAAATATAGTAATAAAATGATATACGTTGGACTTTGATCACTGGATACGTGGTTGACTTACTCGTCCTGTATCCAAATGGGTCTTCCGACTGCCTCAATCGTCGACGGGTCTTTCCTTCGTAGGAGGGTCGACATCGACAGCACAGGCTGCTCAACGCCACCGTACAACGACCTGGCAGAACTTTCCTCGTTGTTACGATTGTCAACAGCGACTACATAGAGAAGTGTAATTTCAACGCAGACACTCTTTTATATAGCGCCTAGCATAAATCTCTCAAAGTCTCACAGCAAATTACGAACAGTAGGCCTAAAAAGAAAATGAACGAATGACGAACGAACGAATAATCAGGGCCGGATTAACAAATGTGGTTTCCCTGTTCAGTAAAACTATGGGGCCACAACGACTGTACACAGTGTAGAGTGTACACAATAAAATGGCGTCATTTTATAATGTGTCACATAGCATTTGAGTTCCGGTCAGGTCAGAGGCGTAACTTTGGTCTAGAAAGTGTGGGTACCAAATTGCGCATCGTTCCCCCTTCAAGGCCGTTAAATGATTATAATGGCGCCCAATGAACCTATATTTGGCGCCATTTATGCGCAATGCCGAATAATAATAATAATACTGATGCTGATAGTAATAATAACAATATCAATAAATATAATAATAATGACAATAAGCGTAATAATAGATATAATACCAACAATAATTATATAATAATGAAAATAAAAATAATAATTTAAAATTACTAACAATAGATAGACATCTTTAATTATGGAAGCGTGTGTCGATCATAATTGAAGTGAGGTAACAATAGGTCTTTATTCTCTAATAATAATAGACATTTATAATTGAAGTGACATAAGAATGGCCTTTATTCTCTAAATCTAAAATAACAAACAATAGATGTGTTTCACAATTGAAATGACGTGACAATAGGCCTTAGGCCTATTCTCTAAATTTAAGCTTATTAACATTGATAGACTTTTTCCTAATTGAAGTGACGTAAAAAAAGGCCTCTAAATCTAAAATTATTAGTTATGGATTGTTCCATAATCGAAATGACGTACTTAACGAATGATAATGTTTGTTCTCTAACTTTGAACTTAATCACAACTTAACAGTAGATTTTTCATAGCTGAAGTGACGTAACAAAGGCCTTTATTCTCTGAATGTAAACTCATAATAACAATACACTTCCTCATAATTGAAGTGACGTAACAAATGCCTCTATTCTGTAAATCTAAAAATCTATACATATAATATCCATATAGTGTCCGTCCGACGATAAATGCTACGTCACAAACGGTTGCTGTTCTATTGTGAAATACCGTTTGTGTCTTGACGACGGCGATCAGAGCATTTTAATCAACGATATACACTGCCGTCATAATTATGACGGGCAAATACACTAGTTACTAAATAATGTGTTTCATAATTTAAGTGACATAATAACAACATAATGACATAACAAATTTGGTTTTAAAATTTAGGCCTACAATTAATAGACGTATTTCATAATAAAGTGACGTAAAAATGGACTTTATTCTTAAAATTTAAATTTGTTAACACAAAACGTGTTTCATAGTGTTTCATAATTGAAATGATGTAACAATAGGCCATTGCTGTACTGTCAGGTAGTAAGTGTTTAAGTAAGCAAATAAAATAGGTCTTACTAGCATTTCTGGCTGATTTTTTTAGATGAATCTGCCTGATAATGGAAACGCCAATGTTTGCCCACACATGTGCGTATTAAATGAGTTGTTTCGAATAATTATTTTGTTCCGAGTTTTTCCCCATTTTTACTATTAGACTTAACAAATAGCAATAATTATAAAATATTGAAAAAATGTTCTTTTGCATGTGTGGGGGCCCCTCAAGTGTGGGGCCCTGTTCGGCCGAACATGTTGAACATGCCTTAATCCGCCTCTGCGAATAATGACTCGTGTATTGAATGAATGAATGAATGAATGAATGAATGACCACACGAACTACAGTTGGGTAGCAAATGGTGCATGGTCGGTTTCCTCTACTCCTATCAGTATAGTGTTCCGGATTTAAGGAGGTAATCATATCGAAAACGCTGCCCTCCAAGTAGGCCTACACTCTCATTGTTTGACTGACGTGTCACGTGCGTTCTCTATCTGTTCCACATAGGCCTATGCAGGGTGGTAATTGTCGGGAGGTTGGAGGGGTTCAACCCCTAGTATTTCTTAGGACCCCACAGTTAAGTCTTCATTGCACACCCCAGGGGATCGTTTCCAACCCCCTCTGTTTTGCTAGTGTGATTTCGCATTATTTGACTCCGAGTCTCTGACACGGAGAAGAAATTTCCATGGTGTATCATGTATGCATATTTTTATTAACGAAGGAGTTAATTTTGATTCTAGTCTGACTTGCAAAACTGCTAGCGTTGAAATCAGCTGCTTTCAAATTTCGTTGACATCAGTTTGCAAAATACGGATAAAATGTTTAAACCCTCGTCTTTTTTCTACAATTCCCACACTGCACATATGCCAGCAACCAGACCTCGTTCCTATAAAGACAAACTGTTATTTTCTAAATCTAAAACTTCGGTTACGCTAGGGAAGGTTTCCAAAAGGCGCTATAAAACGCCAAGATAATACACTCATACAAAATACATCTCTTTAGAATCTCCTATTTACTCATCGCTCATACCAACAAACACTGCAACCGGTTGACGGATATTTTAACTCCTGTCGTGCCTAACGTACATCGGGCCAATGATGGACTTTCGGGCGTTCATGGTCCGGAGCTTTGGAACTAACTGCGCCGTTCTGTGTGTCCTATCAGTTCTAATTGTTATTAAACAGATATTTTAACGCGTACAATTAGCACATCTTCAAATGTAGGCCTAATAAACATGTAGAGTTGTTTATGAAAGAATAATTATGTATTATATATGTACGCTTTTAAATATGTAGGCCCTTTGTAGGGCCTACGTATGCATGAATAGGCCTATATAAATGAATATAGGCTCTAATATATAATGTGTGTATTTAAATATAATGTGCTTATATATGTATCATCTATCTAGGCTACATATTTTTTCTTATTATAAATAGTATTTATATATTTATGTATGCATGTATGAAGAAATTTTATATTGTGCCTTTTAAATACCTCGCAACAGCACTTCACATGAAACCAGTCTATATAAGGAAGCCCATAAATTTTCATCTACTAGGTCCAGGCTAAACAACCCATGGATCATAAACGAAGGAAAAGGAAACGGCGAATGGCAGCGTGGGAGCTAGGGCGAAGAGTGGAAGGAGCTGAGAAGGAAAACAGTGGCAGAACGTAGAAGATTGTGTACGGACTGCGAAATTAGATACGTACGTGTTGGCTCTTTTCTATAGCGCTTTCGGGGGCATTTGAAAATAAAAGATTAAAAGATAGAGAGGGTTTGTATGGAAACCGCTTGGAGATGAGACAACGAATAGATTATAGGCCTAATCGGACTGCCAAACAAGCATATAAATTGACGTCAGTGGTTCTATTAAGCGCAGGACACCAGCCTATTCACGAGCGCTGCGTCAAATCAGAGGGGTTTTCCAAAGAGTAGTCCAAAGGAAGTCCAAATCCATAATAAGGAATAATATAAACATAAACAAATTTGTTAAGTTACGCTTTTTTAATAACTCATATTGGAAAATACATTTTGATATTGTTTTTAAACCGTCTTAGGAAAGGCAAAGATGTAGTTTTATATAATTATGTAAATTACATAATGTAAGTTAACGTAAAGTAACGTAAATAACATAACATGAAAAAAAGGTTTTAAGTGATTAAGAAGACGTGTGATCTTTGTTAGAACCACTGCCTATAATGCTTAATAGCCTATCTTCTCTCCCAGCTTCCTGTTAAAAGCTGATAGTGTCCACTGAGATAGGGTTCTAGGACGTTTGGTCAACGGACGATTGGTCAACGGACGATTGGTCACGGACGATTGGTCAACGGACGATTGGTCAAGCGGACTGTTGGTCAAGGGGACTGTTGATCAAGGGTCCTTTCGTCAAGAGGACGGTTGATCAAAAATTAAAATTTTCGATATTAGAGACGCTTTTAAAATACCAGTACAAACCACTGATAACTTGATAAGAGAAATCGACGACCACTAATTATCCATAGACAGACGTGACCAATTAGGCCATTACAAAACCAGGCATCTTTACATGCACAGCAATGAAGACTTCGCAAAGCATAGCCCATACACAAATAAAACAAATATACGATATACGTGAATTTTAGACGCTTTAAAATATGTCAGTTCTCTTATCAGTACAAACAACTACACTGGCACAGATTTACGATAACCCTTTGAAATGGGCGACCACTAATTATCCATAAACAGACGAACCGACCGATATTTTGATCAACCGTCCTCTTGACGAAAGGACCCTTGATCAACAGTCCCCTTGACGAACAGTCCGCTTGACCAATCGTCCTTTGACCAATCGTCCGTGATCAACCGTCCGTTGACCAACCGTCCTTTGACCAAACGTCCGCATACCCTGAGATAGTACTATCACTCAAACCATTCCATAAGCAGAGGCGTGTTTACAGAAAACATTTTACGGGGCCATAGGCGCAAACATTTTCGGGACCCTTCTGAACTTGAATTATCCCAAATGAAGAAAACAATTATAAATTACAATAATATAGGACCTACTTTTATGCTAAATTGTAAAAAAATACAAAATAAGTTATATTTAAAATAATTCAAAATTGAAAAGTTTTTTATAATTGAAAAAAATTTCATTCGTTTGGGGGCCCTCCGAGATTTGGGGCCCTAGGCGCGCGCCTAGTGCGCCTACGTGTAAACGCGCCTCTGTCCACAAGTCAACAACTCCTGGACTGAAGAATTTCTGTCATAATGCTCCAAAATTCCAGAACATTTATGCAGCGTTTTAGAGGTATTCGATGGACAAACTCACCGGGTGGCCAGATTCTGGCCGGCACAACGGCCGAGAAGAAGGCCGTGAAGAGAAAGACGACTGGAACGACCATTTTCTTCCTCTTCTTCTCTACAAAAACAGCAGCAGCAGTAGCAGCAACTGAGACTTCGTCTGCTTCCGATGTCTTTCGGATGAGACGCAGAGGAATCGACGAAGACCTATCGCCGACTGCTGGTCTGCAATTCAAGAGGCTGATGGTCGTTTAGAGATGACTGAAGAAGAGCCGCATCCTCCTCCTTCTCCTCCTCCTCATCCTCTTCCGCCTTCTCTAATGGCTCGCTCGCTCGCAGACTTGAAACCGATCGAGCCAATGGCACAAATGGATGTCCGATAGGCTCGGATGCAAGCCTAAGCTCCATCTGTCTGTCTGTCTGTCTGTCTGTCTGTCTGTCTGTCTGTCTGTCTGTCTGTCTGTCTGTCTGTCTGTCTGTCTGTCTGTCTGTCTGTCTGTCTGTCTGTCTGTCTGTCTGTCTGTCTGTCTGTCTGTCTGTCTGTCTGTCTGTCTGTCTGTCTGTCTGTCTGTTACTCTTCGGTCTCTTCTCTTTCCCCAAACTCGCTCTTGTGTTCCCTATTCCTTGAGATGTTTTCTCTCTTCCTCTATCCGTGTTTTCCTTCCTCCAACTCTCTCTGCACAGCAGCGTTCAGTTTCTTCTGAACATTGGAGGATGCTGCAAGGAATCGCGACCTCTAGTTTATAATTCGGCAGCGTCTTCATGACCGTAGTGCCAACTCTCAACGAATCTAATAACAGTATGACTGCAGCTGAATCAAAGCCCGAGGATCATGCTCAAGTTGGCTACACTGGTCTACAAGTGTTTGAACTGACTGACATCATCGTTACTACCGGAAGATCGCGTTCTTTCTTCTTCGATTCCGGGACCGTCTCAAGTGCAATAAAGCTGTCAAGGATTACGATCTTTTGAGGATGGGAAAAGCCATTGGTTCTAGAACAAGGACGTTTAATGTCCATACCCGGCCCACAGTATACAGCCAGCAGCTCTGCCTGTTGCCCTTCTTGAGACAGATAGGCTATAATCTCTGCTGAAGCCTCATCTATTTATTCCTTCTTATTAATGTCCTGCTAGCCTAACTGAATGCATTCAATGCACGTAAGCGCATTACCGTGCACTCTGCATAGTGACTTACAATAATAATAATAATAATAATAGTAATAATAATAATAATCATAATAATATTAGCACTGTTAATAACAATAATAATAACAGTAGTAGTGGCAGCAGCAGCAGCAGCAGCAGTACTAGTAGTGATACCGGGCTGCAACAGTTCCAAAAGTATAGTGATAATAAACCGTGACAATAATATTGTCACGGTTTGATATTGAACACCGCCATAATAATATTATTATGAAGTCTAAATTGTAATGTAACATAGGCCTATGTCATATAATATGTAAGGTTATGTTAATAGCAGGTCCTGTCCGCGGTAAGGCTGGTAAAACAATTACCGATGCCCTGCATCAGAAGTATGAGAAGCACTGTAGTAGGTTACATCAATTTATACGATCAATGAACTTTAGCTGAACTCATGGCATTTCCCACAACCCATCAGAAAAAGAAGGGCGTGTCATTTCTATCTAGCACTGTTACTCCTCTCGATGTCGCATGCAATGCATGACTTGCGAAAATCAACCAAACTGTACCGTGAGATCTGGAAGTTGGACGTGCCATTGGCTTATATGATAAGATGGACGCAACCTGAGACACTTTCCGGAATTCCAGACGGACCCCGCCTACAGCTGCAGAAAGAACACGACTATGACCTTTCATTGAAATGTAGTCTATGGAACAGTGGCGTCCTCCATGTAGCGTATCCTTGGAACTAATCACACGGATGTAATTCGACCTGTTTGTCGACAGGTCATCGAGTGTTATCTGGAATTACTTAGACACGACAGCACGTGTCATTAAGCAGACACTTCTGTCTCTTTTGTTCATTCTCATTCATTCTGGATATTTATATAGCGCCTCTTCAAGAGACGTACTCAGAGGCGGAGTATAGTATAGTTAATAGCATACTTGCATCAGATTCTCTGTATATGTCTGCTTTGCATGTTTAAGTAAATAAATATATAAATATGCTTGCTTGTGTGTGTATATGTTTGTATGTATTATATAATGCATGCACACATATAGGCCTATGTATCTGTCTCACTCTGTCTCTCCGTCTCAATGTATGTTTCTCTATCTCTCTCAGTTTGCCTTTCTTTCTGTCTACCTCTGGTTTTGTCTCTCTTCTTCACACAGTCTCTGTCTCAGCCTCTCTCACTTTAAAACTATATACCTCTGTTTATTATTCTCTCGGAGAGTGTCTGTCTGTCTGTCTGTCTGTCTGTCTGTCTGTCTGTCTGTCTGTCTGTCTGTCTGTCTGTCTGTCTGTCTGTCTGTCTGTCTGTCTGTCTGTCTGTCTGTCTGTCTGTCTGTCTGTCTGTCTGTCTGTCTGTCTGTCTGTCTGTCTGTGTTTCATTGCATCTATCTTTTGTGAGTCTATCTATTTCTATATCGTCAGTTCTATTTCTATATCGTCAGTCACAAAGCCTCATGAAGTCAATTTTGGTGAAACAATATCTTTACACGCATACGAATACGACCACCTGATCGTGTATTCCTAAACCTGAACCGGCTTCTGTAATCTGTGCTGTTTGCTTTGATATTGAACACCGTCATATTGAAGCAATTTGTCAAATGTGATCAATTTAGAGCTACCTGAAATGAGATCAAAGCCTGGCAACGGTCATTTTCGTATCACCGGCGCAGGTGTTGGGTAACTCTGGCTGGTGGTATTAGCCGCAACCCGAGTCCACAAGCAATTTCTAGCGGATAAGTAATCGTAATATCTATCGGATAAATAAAAGTAGGCCTAATTTATATTCGATAGGGAATCGCAATTTCTGTCGATGTACAACTATCGGATAAATGATCATAAGTAATGTGATAAATTATAATTATTATGTGAAATTGAGATTGCTAGAATCTTTTGTCTTACCTCTGACAAACATTTTAGATAATAGTTATTAGTTTTAAATTTCTCTACTATTATGATGCTAATGATGTAGTGTTATTAGCCTAGTAATATTTAATTTTTGTTAAATTAACACTCCTTTTTTCAAATATTATTATCTTCTTATTACTTTAATGTTTTATATTTTTTCTATACTTGTTCACCAATGTGCGGTTCGCTGTTGGTTTTTCAATAAAGAATATTGATAATAATAATAATAATAATAATAATAATAATAATAATAATAATAATAATAATAATAATAATAATAATAATAATAGTAATAATAATAACTCTCGGGTAAAAATAATAATAATAATAATAATAATAATAATAATAATAATAACTTATTCTTTGGAGGCTATTAATTTACCAACAGCCCAGCTGCGTTAGCTGAATGTGTGTTGGAATAATGTCTACAGAAAGATATTTAATATGCATAAATGGGAATCCGTTAAAGACATTCAATTTTATTCTGGTCGTATAGACCTCATTCATATACTACACTTGCGTAAACTAAACTTTTTTGGTCGATTGTTGCATGGAATCCATAACAACAATGTCCTCAGTGTTTGTGGCAAAGGATATAGCTACAATAGTGAACTTGTACCACTTTGTGATGAGTATGGCATTGATATATCTACGTTAGATCACAGAAGTGATCATCTCATGTATGCCAGTTTTGCATCTGTCTGTACTTAATTTTTTGTTTTGTCTTTTGTACTTTCTACCTTCGTGGTGAATAAACGTATATATAAGTAGGCCTAATCGTAATTTCCATCGGATAATTAATCGTAATATCTATCTGATGAATAAATAGTCGTGATCCTTTACCTTAATCGTAAAATTCGCATCGAGTTAGCTCTCATAACTATTTATTCTGTAGGAATTCGCTGCTTAAATCGAGAATAGAGACGATCAAGAACTCCGTTAAAGGCAGGAACGATTTTGTGACCACGGTAAGTTTTTGACCACGGGGCTTCAGGGATGTCATTTGGGTGCAAGTGCCTCCTAATTTTTGATAAAAATGGAAAACGATGGAACGAGAAAAGGAGTAAGAAGAAGGGGTAAAAAATTTAACAAAAATGATACTCAAATTCAGGGAATTATTATATACTATTGACAAAACTAGAGTTTGCATAGTACATTTTTTGTAGCTATAAATAAATTCATCAAAACCTAATTATATTAAGGGACAATATATATATATATATATATATTATATATATATATGTACACTGCAGCACACATCACGTAGCATTGGCTTACGGTTTTGCATATGTAGACTAAATACAAAACTTAAAAAGCTTACCAAGTTCCATGGGCGGCGATCCCGAGGGTTGAGGGGGACAAACCACACCGTTAAGAGTGGAGGGATACACATCATACACTATACCGTTGTCCCCTCCAAATTTTGAAGAAACACCAAAAAGAGGTGAAAAATCTTTTCACCTCTTTTTTACCAGATCAGTTGAGAAGTGTCCTTTGTTCCCTACCTGTCAAACAAGATCGCCGTCAGTGCCAAGTTCCCCCGGAGAAATACTCAAATGACGTCCCTGCTCCCCTCTGAAAAAAGCTGAAATGACGTTCCTGCGGCGATTGGCATGTAATAGACCTACGTAAAGGCGGTCTGAGTCTCCTCCGATGCGATTACTACGCAGGGGCCTAACACAGACTGCAGTGGTTCTAGCACGTCTTCTGAACCATTTAAAACGAGGGCTGCGGATTTTAACGATTAATTAATCGATTAATCGTTAAAATTGTGATCGATTAATTTCGGCTTGTTCTACTAATTTTCTTACTTATTTCTTCATGTCGAGCGGCCCATTTGCGGAGTAAATAATATGGCGAACAATGATAATGTGAAACGTTAGAGTGCAAAGTTAAGCTATCACTTTGCATTTAAGGTAAATATAGTCTACTGATGGAAAAGTCGAAGATGGCGACAAAATTAACTTTCTGCAATAAACAGTTCGCATACCGTGGTTCTAAAACATCGTTGACGCAGCAACTGACTCAGTGACTACAGTTTTAACAGTTTCTCACGCTTTACGTAACAGATACAAAATTAATCGAATTTACTCGATTACTCGGAGTTAAATTTAGGAGATTAATCGATTAATATTTTTAATCAGTACCAGCTCTACATTAAACCCTTGTTATGTTATGTTATGCTATGTCCTTCGCGCACAGTACTTTTGCTCTGTCGCATGGTCGTGTGTGCTTCAGGGATGGCAATATCAGATACATTTGTAGACGTTTTGTACTTGCACAAAAGCAACTACTCATCGTTGTATACATCGACGAAGGTTGTGGCGAACGTTCAAGAAGGGATATATATAGTTCACGGAAAGAGTTTCGTTCTTCCTTAGCGCCACCTATTGCCTGGATTTTCTAATATATTCAACATAATTCTGACGTATTCACGGAGATTTTTAAATGAAACTGAAATGATGATTGAAACGATTTCGTTCAGTTCAGTTTCGCGTGAAAGCGTCAGAAATCGTTTCGAATTTTTCATTCTGCAGTGGAAAATGGTTACGTCTAGGATTCATCTATGCGTATTCTTTTGAAGCTTGTATCTAGAGATTTATATAGCAAATATCCAGAGAACATCGCGGAAGAGCTGTGTTTGCGTGGGCGCGGTTGGATGGATGGGTGTTTGGATTGGAAGCTATTATTTACGTTGGTATACAAAACTCTTGATTTTAACGACAAATTCACAGAACAAATATTCCTAAAAGCTTTCTGTATGCGGACGCATAGGCCTATATATATACAGACAGCGGTTTTCATAATCCCACGCATTGACCGGCCACCGGCCTTTGCTCGCTGTCCGATCGCGCGGACATATTTTATCCCGTGTAGCTGAGAAACAGAGAGCGCTATAAAAACAGTTCATGCGGCAGAAGGCGATTGTGTCGGCAGTTCGTGAAGGTCACGCAGTAATCTATGAGCGTCACAGAAATGTCGCTCTACTTTCATGTGCCGTCTAAAGACAGTTCCACGCTGACAGATACGACGTTTGAACTTGGCTGGGAAGTGATTTATGGAACCTACTTCAATCGATAGGGCTACCCTTCATTTTGCCTTTTAGGAAATCACTAGTGCTTAAAGACATCTATGAAGTTTAGCAACAAATATTTGGAATATGTCGGATGAAATAGCTCTGATCCACAGAGTAGAAGCGATAGCAGATGGTACGTCGCAGTTGCTGCAAGAGAGAATGCTCGACTGCCTGCCTGCCTGACAAGCTGACTAACTGACTAACTGACTGCTTACCTACCTGCTTGCATGCTAGATTGGCTTGCTGTCAGACAGTTTGACTGATTAAATGTCTGGCTGGCTAACTACCTATACCTGCTTCACTGTATACCTTAAGACTGGCAAACCGACTGACTGACTGACTGACTGACTGACTGACCGACCGACCGACCGACCGACTGACTGACTGACAGACTGACTGACTGACTGACTGACTGACCGACTGACCGACTGACTGACTGACTGACTGACTGACTGAATGACTGACTGATTGACTGACTGGCTGACTGCCTGGCTGCCTGACTGATTGACAGACTGATTGACTGACTGACTCTCTGACTGACTGACTGACTGACAGACTGACTGACTGACTGACTGACTGACCGACTGACTGACTGACTGACTGACTGACTGACTCCCTACCTACCTACCTAGCTGCCTGACAGCCTGAGATACTGGCTAACTCACTGGCCGGTTCATGGCCGCCTGGCTGTCAAGAGGGGCAAGCCGACCCAATAATGCTGTTTCCATTTACGTTTCCGCGCCATTAAATAAAAACATCGTGTTGCAGATAAATAATTCAGTTGCTCGTATGTATTCCAAGAAATTAAGCGACCATTGTTTGCTTATTTAGATTTCTTTTTGTCTCTGTGCTTGACTTCCGCTTCTGCCATTCTCTTCCCGAGATAGAGCACCTGTTTTATTTGCCGCGCTTGTCAAACATCGGCGGGACATCGCAAATAAACGACTGACGTCATAGGATTAGGAAGACAAAAGGGTCTCGTTCCGATGACAAAGGTGGGGGGGGGGTTGATTCCTTGGAAAAGTCGTAGGCGTAGGCTGTTATTTAGGTGACGCGGGAAACGCAGATTCATCTCGATTCTTGAACTGCATGGTCTGAACGTCATGGACGCTGTCAGATACAGTGTATGTTTGTCTGTATGTAGGTGTGTAAATGTATGTGTGCATGTGTTTGCATGTATGTATGTGCGTGTATGTATGCACGTATGTATGCATGTGTACGTGTATGTATGTATGTATGTATGTATGTATGTATGTATATATGTATGTATGTATGTATGTATGTATGTATGTATGTATGTATGTATGTATGTATGTATGTATGTATGTATGTATGTATGTATGTATGTATGTATGTATGTATGTATGTATGCATGCATGCATGTATGTATGTGGTGCGCGCATGTTTGTATGTATGTACAATTGTACATCTGTGTATGGGTATGTATACGTATGTATATATGTGTGTATGTGTGTACAAATGTATGTATGTATGTACTTACGTACGTACGCATGTATGTATCTATGTATCTAGACACTTAACCTATGAGTGTTAGCCAAATCACACCCGATGCACTGCTGACTGTCATAAGTGGTGTTAAAATTCATTAGAAACGACGAGTTCATCCTTTAAGCAAGTAATGCTCAGCTGACAAGAGAAAGTCACCAATGACGATCTCATGCAAATACGTTCCATCCATAATCTCGGTTTTTTGTAGCCCATGTCGGGATTATGATTCGTTAGTATGAGGTGAAGCTCCCAGTCCAGCAAAGAAGTCTGCGACAGGAGCTCCTTGGTCCGTCTTCCCTCCTTTCCGTAAGCGCTGGAAATAAGTTATAATCGATAGTGGTTTTGTGGTCAGGAGCTCCTTCGATGAGTTTATTTTGATACTGCGCTATATAAATTTGCGATTACAATAACAATTTTATCACTACACGCCTCTCACAACGAAAGTCTTCATTAGAGGTGTGTTGCTAGGCAACGTCTGAAGGATAAACCCTTAAGACCAAGTGAGAGTGCTTCTGACGGTTTCTAGAGCTTGGCGATAAATTGTCCATTTCCTTTGATGCACTTGGATTCGAAACCCGAACGCCGAGACCGAGTCAGATAAGCCGCCGTGTGTAACCGTTCGCTTACTAATTACTGTTGGTTTACCGAATATCGTAATCGTAACCGTAATGGTAAATTTGTATAGCGCCATTTCAAGAGAAACTTCTCATACAGCGCTCATGTGTGTGAATAAGTTATATGCTATAAGTTGTTGGCGTTCACCTGTTTGCACCTGTGTTGGGTTTAGGCTAACATGCACAGTGGCTTTGTGGTTCTTTACAGCTGTTCATATTAAACATACATTCATGTACATATCTACACACATGCACACACATAAACACATACATACATGCGTACATAAATGCGTAAGTACGTGTACATACTTTGTGTGCGTTCTGGTTCTGTCAGCTCTCCGCTATCATCCAGAATGAAACTTAAAACTCAAATTCTTAAAACCGTTTGGGCGCTTTAGAAGTCATTAGTTTATAGCCCATTGGTTTAGATTAGACACTTCTCTGCATAGAAATTGTTCACATAGAACACGGTCCTGGAGTCAAAGGTTCTTCAGTCTGAACAGTAATAAACGCCTTTTATATATATATATATATAAAATATAAATAACACATAATAAAATATATAAAATATAAATAACACCTACAGCTAAAACTCATCAGGAAGAAAAGAAAGAAGGTTAACAAATGGAATAAGGAGAAACTAAAGACAAATAGCAATGTACTGGCAGAGAGAATAGAAGAGAGTATCATAGAGATGGAAACAGCCACAACAGAGGAAAGATGGAGAGGGCTAAAGGAGACTATCATACGGGAGGCGATGAGTACAGTGGGGCAGCAGCAGGGACAAACACCGCGGAAACCTTGGATAACAACGGAAATGATACAGGAAATGGAGGAAAGAAGGAAATGGAAACACCAGAGCACAGAAGAAGCAAAAAAGGAATATAGAAGGTTAAATAACAAATTGAGACGAACAACAAAGAAGGCAAGAGAAAAATGGTGGGAGGAGAAATGTCAAGAACTAGAAGAACTACAGGCAAAGGGAAGTTACGATCAAGTATATGAAAAAGTGAGAAAGCTGACAAAAAGACCAACAAGAGAAGGAGGAATAGCAGTAGAGGATAAAGAGGGAAAGATATTACAAGATCCAGGGGAGATCCGAAATCGTTGGAAAGAATACGTCGAAGATTTGTACCAGAGTCAGGAAAAGCCGACGGATCTAGATGAGGGAACATGCAGGGGGACGGGAGACGATGTAGGCCCAGAAGTGCTGAGAGACGAGGTACTAGCAGCAATTAGCGACATGAAGAACAATAAAGCAGAAGGCGTGGATAACATCCCAGCTGAAATACTTAAGAACTTGGGAGAAAAAGCAACAGGAGAACTAGTAAGACCATGCCAGGATATATACAGCACTGGGAAGTGGCCTGAGGACTTCCTACAGACCATCATGATCCCCATAAAGAAGAAAAATAATGCAACGGCTTGTAAGGACCATAGAACAATTAGCCTACTACCACACGCAGCCAAGATCATGCTGAAGATAATCACAAAGAGAATCCAGGCAAGGGTAGAAGCGGACAAAGGTCTAGGAGAGGACCAATTTGGATTCAGAAAGGGTAGAGGAACAAGGGACGCCATCGGAGCCCTGAGGGTGCTAACGGAAAGAAGTTTAGAGTACGGCCAAGAGGTCTATATCTGTTTTGTGGATTATGAGAAGGCGTTTGACAGAGTAGATTGGAAAAAGCTGATGAATGCACTCAGACGAAGGGGCATAGATTGGAGGGACAGGAGGCTAATAGGAAATCTATATTTGAACCAAAAAGTAAAGATAAGAATAGAAGGGGAGTTCTCAGAGGAAGGAGAAATTGGTAGGGGAGTAAGGCAAGGATGCCCACTATCACCAATTCTCTTCAACATATACATAGAAGAACTGATACAAGAGGCAATGGAACAGACAGGAGAGGGTATAAAAGTGGGTGGAAGACTCATAAGAGCCTTAAGATTTGCTGACGACCAAGCAATGATCGCAACTACACAAGAAGGACTGCAGAAATTGATGGACCAACTAAACAGGACCTCAATAAAATACAACATGAAGATAAATATCGGAAAGACAAAGATTATGAGGATAAGTGCAGGGGAGGAGGAGATCGAAATGAAAATAACAATAAATGGAGAGGAGGTGGAACAGGTCAAGAGCTTTTGCTACTTGGGAAGTGTGATAACAACAGATGCAAGATGCCATAGTGATATTAAACGAAGGATAGTATTGGGAAAAGACGCGTTCACGAAAAGAGGAGAGTTGATGAGAGGAGGACTGAGCAAAGACCTAAAGAAGAGACTTGTCAAGGCACTGGTATGGAGTGTGGTACTGTATGGGTCGGAGACGTGGACCATCAGGAAAGAGGATATCAAGAGATTGGAGGCCTTTGAGATGTGGATATGGAGAAAAATGGAAAAGGTGAGCTGGACGGAGCGAATGACAAATGAAGAGGTGTTGCAAAGAGTAGAAGAAAAAAGATCACTGATGACAACGTTAAGAGAAAGACAAAAGAACTGGATTGGACACATATTAAGAGGAGACTCCCTCTTGAGAGAAATCATAGAGGGGAGATTGGAGGGAAGGAGAAGGAGAGGAAGACCGCGACAGATGATGCTTGGATGGATGATGACCGAAGGATACAGCGGACTGAAGAGAAAAGCACAGCGAAGAGAAGAATGGCGTCATTGGAAGTGGAAACCTGCCGAAGGGCAGAGAACTTAAAGAAGATATATATATATATATATGTATATATATATACATATATATGCATACATATATATAATATATATAATGTCATTCAGATCTAAACTTAAGACTCATCTATGTCAGCTTGCTTACCATCCTTAGCTTCACTTCTGGTTTCTCTGACTTATTGATTTCCAAGCTTCCTTCTCTGATGGACTCATATATACTTTGACTATAGTTTCAGTTGAAAGGATTGATGCCTTGTGCATTATGTTAAGGGCGCTTTAGAAGTCATTAGATTAGTACTAATGTATGCCTTAGTTACTCGTGGTTTTATCTTTTGACATGTAGCTGCAATCTGCAAGTCGGCAGTCACCTTGGTCATCCTCAACTGTCCAGACATTGGTCATTCTCAATTGTCCGAACTGGCTGTTCGACGCACTGGTTATTCAGAACGTTTCGATTCATCTACGGAAATTGGATTCGAAGCACTCTGCAGCTCGACCTGCGTTTCGCGGGTTGTCAGAGATATTACTAACAAGTCGAAGTTCTACGAGTGCTGCAAATTATCCTTTCCTCCCCAGTCCTGTGTTAATCCCCCATCCTTATCCATCACACATCAAGCTCTCTTAAAGTCCAACCCCTTCAGGAAATCACCCCGATCCATCCTATTCGTCGGCTCCCCATTTCACCGTAAA
The DNA here is from genome assembly GCA_963556255.1 of Allolobophora icterica. Lineage (NCBI taxonomy): Eukaryota > Metazoa > Annelida > Clitellata > Crassiclitellata > Lumbricidae > Allolobophora > Allolobophora icterica. The sequence goes on along the minus strand of OY744609.1, from coordinate 18,079,358 downwards.
AGCTTTTCTGTTTCACATCTCGGACTTAGTTCTTCATACGGTAGCACTGGACAACCTTTCTGACACGACGCATTGGCCCGAGCGCTTTGCCTACGCGTAGCGCTTCAAAAATTATCGAGTTTATGAGTATGATTATGAACAGCTATGATCTATCAACTGCAGATATGGCAGCCAAGAACTCATATTCCACGACGCTAATGCAACTGTTCGACCGACCATCCGACCCACACTACATCGCTTAGTTATATTAAAATCATGGCACATGTAGGCTATGTACCCTGTATGAAAATAGCCTTTGTACGGTTTAAAGACGTCGTTGTAACGTCGTTTAAGCTCCCAACATGGTAGCTTTCCCCGGTTGACGTCCTTATGTCGTTAGACATTAAAGGTGAACTTGACGCAGTTAAATATACCAAAGTGTATAATAGAAGCGTATCTGTTTCTAAATCATGGTTGCTGATTTATTATTCAGATGAATTTGGGTATAACTAGAAGCTTTGAGACATCAAACATAGCACAATTAGAACTAATAGCACTATCAGAGGCGGCGCTACACCAGGGCGAGCCAGGGCAAATGCCCTGGTCAAAAAGCCTTTGCCCTGGTCGTTGCACTGCCAGAATATTTGCCCTGCCCACATTTTGTTCGGGGCATAAATCGCCCTCTGCACTGGTTACTTATATGACTGCCCTGGCTATGCCCTGGTTTAAAAATGTCTGGCGCCGCCACTGAGCACTATTAGAACTAATAGCAAATGCATTCTTAGAGAACCCGTGCTTGACCTTACTTCACATTGCCCTTAGCAGAATTTTTAAAAATAGTAAAAGTAGTAGTGGTAGAAGTGGTAGCAGTAGTAGTAGCGGTAGTAGTAGCGGTAGTAGTAGGTAGTGGTGGTGGTGGTAGCAATGGTGGTGGTGGTGGTGGTGGTGGTTGTGGTGATGGTGGTAGTAGTAGTAGTAGTTTCTGTTTAACGACTCTGCTGTGTCATTAAAAGGATGATTGCCTCGCCGTCCTCCTCTAACCAGAACAGTAGGCCATTAGGTCTGATGGATCCGCTGGTCTTCTGTTGCTGATGCGAGGTTCTGCAAGTTATCTAACGTAGTCGATTCGGTTCGTGATAACATTTATTTAACGGAGTGCTTATCTACCTGTCTTCTGATCTCTTGTGTCGCATCGACCTCGACTAGTGTTGTCCCACAAGCGCTGATCTCAGAATGTAATTGTAGGCCTAAGTAAACATAATTATTATATGCATTCTTAGAAGCGACAGTCAATTGATGCCCTGTGCACTACAGTAGGCTGTTGCAGATATTACCATAATGAAAAAAATGATAACACATCTGATTGATGACGTCGTCTGGTAAAACAAAAGCCATCGATGACGTAAAATCCTTTATCGTGGCAACGTTTTCGCTGTAGACGGACGTACGTTTTGGTATAAGATTTCTTCCATTTTAGATTCATTTTAATGCATTTCTTCTGAAATGACAAGCTTGATGTCCAGCTATAAGAAGATCAGCAAGGTTATCGATATTACAAGGTACCTATAATCTTCTGTTATCGAAATATTCGAATGAAAAGAGTCGGCAGAGCGGTGAGAAATACGGACGAGATTTTAGAGGTGAGTGGATAACTATGATTTCTGTCGGTGATACACTAATAACAGATCTACCACCAAAGCAACAAATAAATGAAGAATTAAAATGCTTTATAGAATTTGTAATTAACTATTCGCCCAAACAATTGAGCAATGCAAAGATAAACCGACGTAAGTAAGGCCTGTAATCGTTTCATAAAACCAAAACACGCTAGTTTAGTTATAGGCCTATACAGAGTTTTTGCATAATAGGGGCCTACCACACACACACATAGGTCTATATGCAAGCACATATCGCAGATACATAGCCTACATGCATAATATGCATATAGCATTTATATGCAGACATTTTCAGTGTCTTATTTGTCGATAACGAGCTGGAGATCCACAATTTTAAAGATTACCAAAGTACACGAACGGAGGTCAAAAATCTAATGTTTTTAATATGTTGCACACGAATAGACTTACGACTGACGGGATATTTCAGCTTCCTCTTTAAAGTTATGTAGGCCTACAAAACAAACAAGAATGGACATTCTTGCAACTTGGGTCTCGCTCGCTTCGCCCGGCTTGTCGTCTTAAACGACTTAGTCTGTCGAAGCCTTGCTCGCGCTGGTATCCCCGCAATCAAAGAACCACCTGGCCTATCTGGAACTTATGGCAAAAGATCCGACGGGCTCAGACTTTAATCCCATGACGCAATGGTCGCAGTTTGATCTGGATTGTCACCGTGACAGACCACTTTGGCGGCTTATACTTGACTGCTACATCTCTTTGGACAGGCGAGGCCGCGGAACTAACGGCTTCCAGGAAAATATCCAAATACAATCCACTCCTGCTGCAGTATCATTTTGTTCCGGTGGCCTACGAAACTCTGGACCCTATGAACAACGCTGGCCTTGATTTTATGACGGGCCTTGAGCACCTTCTCACCCACGTATCTGGAGACTATTTTCCAACGCCTCTAAGTTATCATGCAACGATTTAGTGCAGTCGAATTTCGAAGCGCACTTTCTCCCTGCCAGAACTTGACGAGTCTTAGCCAACCCAGACAGTAACTATTCTCCGGAGCCATTTTAAGTCCCGAGAGATCATTTGCACCACGGGTAAAAAATTTACAATGATAACACATCTGATTACGCGTATGTAAAAATTAGAAAACGTAATCTACGAGTCTTACACTTTTGTTCACAGAATTCATGAACCATGCCTTGTAACTTATTTCGTTGCTAGCCATGATTAGCTTTGTTCAAACACCGCATACCAGCCTACTTTAAGCCTAACAATAACAGTTTTCTATAAGAGGCGGATCATTGATGCCATGGAAGAGCTGGGGAATCATAACCTGGCATCAACTCTGTTCAGTAACTTGGTTGAGGGGTTAGAAGGAAACATAGGGGGCTGAACCCAAGGCACTGCCGACAACTTAAACACTGACGATTTTTTAATCAATTCTTCAGGGTTAAACTACACAGAGATCATGCTTCAGAAGAAAAGACGAGCTGAAGTAAGATGTCTTCAGCATATTTTAAAAATGTAGAAAATCAGCTTTAGTCTGGTGAACATGAAAATAAAAGGCTAACTTCAAACTCAAGATGTGAAGAGACCAGGTATTTTAAATTCATTTTCGTTATTAGATAACACTTTAAAACACCGAATTGAACATTTTCTTGTGTATTTAAACTCAGCACTGTTATTGGTTTAGTATGGTAATTTGAAGTTGCAGAGGGGTTTTCATACAAATCCAGATCGAACGGCCAACTTTAGATATATGGCCAACATAAAAGCAGAGCCAACTTCGAAGTCAAAATGTGAAGTGAAGAGACAAGGTATTTTAAATTTCTGATTTTTCTGCTTTAAATCTTTTATTAGATAATACTTTGACGCACAAAATTGAACATTAGCTTGTGTATTTAAACTCAAGATTCTTATTGGTTGCGATCTTATGGTAATTTAAAGTTGAAGAGGCGCTTTCAGCAAATCAAATATAACAGTCCAGATCGAACGATCAACATCAGACACACACACACACACACACACACACACACACACACACACACACACACACACACACACACACACACACACACACACACACACACACACACACACACACACACACACACACACACACACACACACACACACACACACCTACTCACACACACCTACACACACACCTACACACACACACACACACACCTACACACACACACACACCACACACACACACACACCACACACACACACACCACACACACACACAAACACACACAAACACACACAAACACACACACGCACACACGCACACACACACATGTGTATGTGTGTGTGTGGCCACCATGAAAGCAAAGCCAACCTCCAAGTCAAGATGCGAAGCAAAGACACAAGGTATTTTAAATTCAGATTTTTTGCTTTAAATCTTCTGTTAGATAACACTTTAACACATAACTTTGAAAAGTTGACGTTGAAGAGGAGCTTTCAGCAAACCAAATATAAAAATCATGATCGAACGGTCAACTTTAGATATATCTCGAATATAAAAGCAAACCAAACTTCGAAGTCAAGATGTGAAGTAAAGACAAAGTATTTCAAATTCAGATTCTTTTGTTTTAAATCTTTATTAGATAACACTTTAAAGCATAGAATTGAACATTATCTTGTGTATTTAAACTCAACATTGTTATTGGTTTCAATCTTATGGTAATTTAAAGTTGAAGAGGGGTTTCCGAAAATCAAAAAAATATAAAAATCCACATCGCATTTAAATTGTAGATAGGCCTATTATCTCCAATATGAAAGCAAACCTAACTTCGAAGTCAAGATGTGAAGGGAAAACACAAGGTATTTTAAATCAGATTCTTGTGCTCTAAATCTTTATTAGATACCACTTTACAACATAGAATTGAGCATTAGCTTGTGTATTTAAACTCAACATTGTTATTGGTTTCAATCTTATGGTAATTTAAAGTAATTTAAAGTTGAAGTGAGTTTTTCCGAAAATCAAATATAAAAATCCATATCGAATTTCAACTATAGATATATCTGCAATATGAAAGCAAACCCAACTTCGAAATCAAGATGTGAAGTGAAGACACGAGGTTTTTCAAATTCAGATTCTTCTGCTTTAAATCTTTTATTTGATAACACTATAAAACACAGAATTGAGCATTACCTTATGTATTTAAACTCAACATTGCTATTTATTTTCAATATTATGGTAATTTAAAGTTGAAGAGGAGTTTTCAGCAAATCAAATATAACAGTCCAGATCGAACAATCAACATTAGTGACACACACAAACACACACACACACACATATGTGTGTGTGTGTGTGTGTGTGTGTGTGTGTGTGTGTGTGTGTGTGTGTGTGTGTGTGTGTGTGTGTGTGTGTGTGTGTGTGTGGCCACCATGAAAGCAAAGCCATCTTCCAAGTCAAGATGCGAAGTAAAGACACAAGGTATTTTAAATTCAGATTTTTCTGCTTTAAATCTTTTATTTGAAAACACTTTACCACATAAAATTGAACAATAGCTTGTGTATTTAAATTCAACATTCTTATTGGTTTTGATCTTATGGTAATTTAAAGTTGAAGAGGAGCTTTCAGCAAATCAAATATAAAAATCCAGATCGAACGGTCAACTTTAGGTAATTCTCGAATATGAAAGCAAAGCCAACCTCGAAGTCAAGATGTGATGGGAAAACACAAGATAGTTTAAATTCAGATTCTTCTGCTTTAAATTTTTATTAGATAGTACTTTAAAACACAGAATTGACAATTTTCTTGTGTATTTAAACTCAACATTCCTATTGGTTTCAATCTTATGGTAATTTAAAGTTGAAGAGGGGTTTCAGCAAATCAAATACAAAAATCCAGATCGAACGGTCAACAACACGTAAGCAAAGCCAACTTCGAAGTCATGATGTGAAGTGAAGACACGAGGTATTTTAAATTCAGTTCATATGCTTTTAATCTTTCTTAGATAACACTTTAAAACACATAATTGAACATTAGCTTGTGATTTTAAACTCAACATTATTAGTTTCCCTCGATTTTATGTTAATTTATAACACAGAATTGAGCATTACCTTGTGTATTTAAGCTAAATTCAACATTGTTATTGGTTTCAATCTTATTAATAATATAAAAGAACAGAAAAGTCATCAAGTTTGTCAGTGTGTGTGTGTGTGTGTGTGTGTGTGTGTGTGTGTCAGCGTGTATGTGTGTCAAACAAAACGTAATGCACCTCTCACATGGCTGCAATTATTATTTCTATTATCAATTAATTAAATTTGTAACGCTCGCATGATCACACCGAAATGTGAATATGAGGCGCGGATGATGACGTCACAATGACCAGTAACATCACAAACGGGAGATCACTTCGTCCAAAGTAAATTTCAATATAGCGTAAACGGCTGCTCTTTTAAACTAACGGTTTAAAACGCACATAAAATAATTTATTCGTTAAAACTTTGCGAAAGAGCTTAACGGGTTTTAAGTGGCCAGAAACATAACGAAGTTAACTGAAAACCTATCCAAAAACGGCATTCGCGAATTGATTTGTTTTCAAATTTCTTTCACCGTATTAGGACTGGCAAACATCTAGTGGTAATTTAAAGTTAAAGAGGAGTTTCTGCAAATCAAATATAAAAGTACAGATCGAACAGTCAACTTTAGATTAGAGCTGTACCGATGCATCGGCATCATTCGTAATCGGGCCGATTATTAGAGGTATCGGCATAATTTACACCGGCAAAAAATAATCGGCGCCGATGCAAATTACTTTATAATTAACGTTTTTGCACAATAATCGTTACAAAAAGAAAAATTAACACAAAGATCTATGTTTTGTTTCTTACTATTGCTTTATATTTAGCATTGCACTACTTACTAGGCACCGTAGAAACCAAGGACCTATTAGGCCTATAGACAGGACTGGAAACTCCTTAATAACCCTTATACAACGTCGTGTGCCTATAGATTTTGGGCGATAACAAAATAATCGGACTCATACGCGGTATCGGCTATTTCAATAATCGGCTATACGCGGTATCGGCATAATCGGCAAAAAGGGCTATCGGTACACCTCTACTTTAGATAAGTTTCTTATATCTCTAACATGAAAGCAAACCCAACTTCGAAGTCAAGATGAGAAATGAAGACACAAGGTATTTTAAAATTCAGATTCTTGTGCTTTATATGTTTTATTAGATAACACTTTCACGCACAAAACTGAACATTAGCTTGTGTAGCCTATTAATTTTAAACTCAAAATGTTTGTTTTTGGTTTCGATCTTATGGTAATTTAAAGTTGAAGTGGGGATTTCAGCAAAACAAATATAAAAATCCATTTCGAAGGTCAACGTTAGACATTGCTCCAATATGAAAGCAAAGCCATCTTCAAAGTCAAGATGTGAAGTGAAGATACAAGGTATTTTAAATTCAGATTCTTCTGCTCTAAATCTTCGTTAGATAGCACTTAAAACACAGAATTGAACATTAGCTTGTGTATTTAATGTTATATATATATATATATATATATATATATAACATATATATATATATAACATTGTTATTGGTTTCGATCTTATGGTAATTTGAAGTTGAAGAGGGGTTTCAGCAAATCGAATATAAAAGTCCAGATCGAAAGGTCAACTTTAGATATATGGCCAACATGAAAACAAACCCAACTTCGAAGTCAAGATGTAAAGTGAAGACACTAGGTATTTTCAAGTCAGATTCTTCGCTTTAAGTCTTTTATTAGATAACAATTTATCGCACAGAATTGAACATTAGCTTGTGTATTTAAACTCAACATTCTTATTGGTTTCGATCTTATGGTAATTTAAAATTGAAAGGGTTTTCAGTAAATTAAAGTATGAAAATTCCATATTGAGAGTCAACTTTAGTAGGGCGAACTGTGAAGCAAAGCCAACTTCAGAGTAAGGCTGAAAACAGACACGCAAAGGAAGATCTGCATGAACAATAAGCATAGAGAAATGTAGGCGATTCAATGAAGAAAGTCTACATGGGCGATTTAAAAAGGAAATCCTTCTTTCGTGTCTTAAATCTATGTGTTCGTGTTGATTGTTTTGGACCATACGACCGTGTGTTATCACACCGAAGTATGTCATCCACATCATCATCAATTATCGCTGTCTATCCACTGTGAACTTAACCGTTTCTCTAATCACCTACTTGTCACGCACCACCAGAGACAAGTCAGCAACAAATGGAAAAGCAATAATACAATTTTTACTGCCATGTAAAGAAAACGACATCTTTGTTCCAAGATTAGTGAATGCTGCAAAGGACAATTATTGTAAGTTTCGAGCATTATCTTCTCAAAGAAAAAGCTAGCAACGTACAAGGAAAATTTAACTGTCGGACCTTCAAAGACTGAACCGTTTGATCATTGCTTCTGTTTGAGTTCTTATAGATAAACTATCTGTTAATTTACTAACACCTCGTGTCAGATCAACAATATTTCAAAAGTGATGCTTATCTCTGTAAAGCCGAAAAAGAAATATCTAGTTAGGAGAAGTCGCAGTAGGTCTACTTCTTTGTACTGATGTAGTGGGCATTGTTAATAATTATATTGTGGCGATGATGCTCAAACATTGTTATAAAAGGCTGTAGCGTTCAAAATTTAACAAACTGCAAAACCTTTTTAGATGGAGATTTAATCCACAAACGTTTTGGATAATGGAAATTTAATCCACTGTATAGGGCCTATTTGCTTACCACTTTTATTATTAATTTAAGCAATTGTAACTTTCACAGTTATAAGACACTTGGACCTAACCCTTAAAACAAACTCTGTAAGAGTTAGGGGCCATCCATATATTACGTACGCAAAAATCCTGGAAAATTGGACCCCTCCCCCCTGTTCGCAAGCGTACTTTCTTCCACACCCCCCCGCGTACGTACACTTGACGCACTCCCCCCCCCCCCCCGGGAGACCAGCTGCAGAAAGTGTCTCGAAAGTCTGCACTTTAGGCCACATTGAAGGATGAGTGAGGGCCAATATAGACAAATTATAGGTGTCTCCTTCACAGCCCAGAATAACTGCACATGGCTTTTATATAATGTAATAAAATGCCATCGGACAACTATAGGACAATACAGAGTTATAAATAGGCTAAAGTGGACGTCATAATTAGAAATTTATTTTGCGTACGTACACTTTTGTCCGACCCCCGACCCCCCGTTCGCACCCGTACGCAAAATCGCGGTGGTGGTGGTGGTGGTGGTGGGGGTGGTGGTGGTGGTGGGGGTGGTGGTGGTGGTAGTAGTAGTAGTAGTAGTAGTAGTAGTAGTAGTAGTAGTAGTAGTAGTAGTAGTAGTAGTAGTAGTAGTAGTAGTAGTAGTAGTAGTAGTAGTAGTAGCAGAGGCGCGTTTACAGAAGACGGGGCCCTAGGCGCAAACATTTTTGGGGGCCCTTCTGAACTTGTAGACTGAGAATCTGAGACTCTGGTGGTGTTTCGCCACCAAAGTGCGACCGTACGTTACTTACCGGAATAACGTAGGCCTACGCGAACCGTAGTACGTTATCGAAAAAAATTACGTACGCGTACCGTACGCGTACGTTAAAAATGCCACAAGTTTATCTGATCATTCACAAAGAACCTCGATATAACTATAGTCTTATAACGTACGCGTGTGCAGGGGCGTCTATCCCCCTAAGTCATTGGAGCAACTTCCCCTTTCCCCCTCTTCTTCCCCTCACCTTCCTTCCCCCTTCGTTTATGGTGTCACACACACTAACAGATCTCCCCCCCCCCTATTTCTTGGATGGAGCATTTGCTGCAAGGTTTCTGTGGTGTAGACGCCCCTGCGCGTACGTCAAATATGATCAGTTTAGCTCTACAGTTAGCAAAGATCTTAGAGTATTAGTCTCCTCGTACGCAGACCTTGTTATTTACGAACGGTACCGAAATTTAGTATTACCAATAAAATGACCACTGGCACTGACCATCCTATAAAGTGTGCCGTAAAATCTTAATTATCTTCATATTATACATTAGACAGAATATTAGCAATTTGGAATTTAAAAGTTTAAAAGTAGAGATCATTGAACAGCCTGATTGAACAGACTGATGTAATGGTTAAAATTGTTTACGACCATCAATCACCAACTGTTATTAACTTTTCTTGTGCAAAGGTTAATATGTATTTTATTCTCGTAATGAACTGATGTGAACGTAGGCGTACTGTAACGTACGGCATGATAACGTACGCGTACCGTAGCCTACGTACGTTATAGAACAAAAATAACGTATACACTTACCGTACGTACGGTCGCACCTTAGTTTAGCCTATCATGTGCAAAAACTTACGGAGCTGAACTTGAAACCGTGTTTTTGAGTAGGCCTATATATATTGGCACTGTAATGATGATTAGTAATAGAAGATATTTTCAAGGAATGTGAAGTTATTTGATATCATAATTTTAGTAAAAACACGAAAACAAATTATTTTTTCTAATTAAAAAAAAATATTTTCATTCGTTTGGGGGCCCCCGAGATTTGGGGGCCCTAGGCGCGCGCCTAGTGCGCCTAATGGTAAACGCGCCTCTGAGTAGTAGTAGTAGTCACATATGACCTTACCTTAATCATTTCCCTCAAACCTCAAACTGAATCGTGATGAAACACTCGCGTCACACAGAGCAAATCAAGAAAAAGAAAAGTTATATCAAGGTAAAGGTGATTAAGACATTGACGATAACGATAACGCTCATGACGACGGTGATTATGATTATGACGATGACGATGATTAAGGGCTCTTGGTTATGAAGATCGAGTCGAGCGTCTTACAGGTTCGGCGTTGCGTGACGAGTATCTTCGTGTCCCATATTTTATTTTGTCACAGTCGCTCCATTCAGGCGGAACCGAAAGCTGCAAGAACCTAAGACGTGCGCCGCACGCAACATAAGACTTCCTCGGCGACGGTCCCCACCCCGTAGGTCAGCTGGGTCATCACAGGCGCAAAACAGCCCAGCAAGAGACGGCGGTATCGTCAGGCTAATCTTTCTTCAACCATGACCCAACGTACTAGGTCACGGCACGTTGGTGTCATTTGTCATCATCTGTAAGGCGTTCGACGGGTCTTCTGAGGTCCCGTCACTGCCAATTCACGCCGAATCAATCTTGCAACACTTCGCTCCTAACTATATAATTAACAACCTGTTCACAGACTTCTCCAGAAACTAATTAGCCCAGTCGAAGGCATAATTATATATAAAAGACTGTCTTAGACCTTCCTCTTGGAAGGTCTTCCGTTTGCAGTTGACGATGTTCGACAAACATTCTAAAACTTAAAGCTTGTTTAGACCGCTATAGACAGTCATGCTTGCAGTGATTGTGTAAGCTACTGAAAATGCGCTATATATTGAGTGTCTCGGTGCAGACATACCAACAAACTCTTTTCTGAAACTTGCTCACCGTTTCTGAAACTGAGCCAAACAATCGGACGCTCGTTTTCCAGACCTGGTTTTCCATGATTTTGATCAGATACGCCCTAATAGCAAATCAACGTATCTTGATTATCAGCTGAAATCTTGCGAGGTGTAATGTCCTGGCGTTATATAAATGAAGAGTCGAGGACGAGACAGGAGTGTTTGCTGGGTTGCTCCCATTGCCATCCACTCGGTGTCGATCGCCCCCATGAAGAAGGACCGGAGAGAAGAAAGGAAGGCTTCTACGGGGAAGGATTTTGTCGCGGGATAGAGTATGGTCGTGCATCTTCAGACCGATGCTTTCCCGATAGGGTGGGATTTGGAGAAGTCCTTACTGATCCTGTCAGCTTTGGCTTCTGTTGGAACAATGGGATCTCCAGAAGGAACGACAGGGAACGCAGTCGAGTGAAGCTGATCAACTCATCGTTCGCTCTGCTTAGAAAGCACCTACCTGGCAACTGCTGGAAAGGATTTGGGTCCAGAGCCAGAAAGCTGACGAAGGTGAGAAGTACTGAATCTCCTCCAAAACATAAAAATTTAGTAAGACTCATAATAATACCTAGACACTGCATGCTTAAGAGTTTTAGTTTTGAGCTCAAAATGGTCAGTGGAATTATGATGGCTGTGCTTTAACTAATCCTGTGCTAAGGCACTGCTTTCAAACCCTTCCACTACCATTACGCATATCAGAGTTAATAATATTGTCGACGACATCTGAAGTATCAATCATGCGGGCTTCGAATTGTCGACTTGCCCGATTTGTAGGGCAGTGTTAACTCAAGGTATGCTATACAGTTTTTTTTATTTGACAAGGGAATGATAGCTGCTTCTCGGAAAATTTACCAATAATAATCGGATGGTGCTTCAGACAATAATACTAATAATAATAATAATAATAATAATAATAATAATAATAATAATAATAATAATAATAATAATAATAATAATAATAATAATAATAATAATAATAATAATAATAATAATAATAATAATAATAATAATAATAATGACAATAATAATATTAATAATAATAATAATAATAATAATAATAATAATAATAATAATAATAATAATAGTAATAATACTGTCATTTAATTGCTATCCAAGAGTTCCGTTCCGGAAAAAAATAATTAATTTAATCTCTAAGACCCTGAGGGAACGAAGTACCTCAGGGCAAAAAAAAAATAATAATAATAATAATAATAATAATAATAATAATAATAAAATAATCATAATGATAATAATAATAATAATGGCAATTATAATAATAATAATAATAATAGTAATAATAATAATAATAATAAATAATAATATGGTCCTCGGGAAAAAAATAATGATAACGATAGTATAGTAGTGGTAGTATAGTTAAGTCGGTTTATGATATAAATTTCTTTGTTTAATTTTGTATTATGAATACAGGTACAGATATTGCGATCGGCAATTGTCTACATACGACATCTCCAAGACATCTTAGATGAAGAGGACCAACGAAAATGCAACAAAAACAACGACCAAGTAACAACGGCGAAGACAAAGACATTGATTACAATGGCAACGACGAGGACAACCATAACACTAAATGCCAATCCCGGTTTTCCTCCATTGTCTCCATCTGAAACAGAACTCCAATCTGACGAAGAGGAATAGGCGCTAGAAAACTTGCTTAGATGCCTCTTCTGAAAACAAGAATCGAACGGAAAAACAAAATGCATTTAGGGCTAAATTTTACTGGATTTGTTGTCTGTGTCGTTGATTGACAGATAGACAGCTATACAGACAGACAGACAGACAGACAGACAGACGGGCAGACAGACAGACAAACAGATAGACAGCCAGACAATCGATTGATTGATTGATTGATTGGTTAGAAAATCTAGAGTTCGAACTCTTGGATAGCAATTAAATGACAGTATTTAAATTTATTTACGAAGCCTTGTAACCATAATTACAAATTTGCAAGTTTTCAATTAAATTTTCCGCACCAGGCACTTAACAGTTGGAATCTTAGCTGGAAGGCATCAACTAATGACACTTTCAAATCCTTTGCAACTGTAGACCGATGCTGCTTACCGCTGCCCGACAGGCACTCCCTTAATTAACTTGCGAACTTATCCTTACCTACATGCAATAAGGAGAAAACTATTGATTTGTTTGTATCAGATCAGACCAAATGACATCAATTCGGATATGTAGGTGAAGGTAAAAACTGAATGTGGAAATAACTGCAGCGTCTGAGGGCAAATAAAAAGTGTTGGAGGTATAAGAGAAAATATCTGTTAAAATCGAAGTTCTTAGATTATAGATCGACTTCGACCTCGAGGGTTATGGAAAAGTACCTTTGGTGGAAAGGAAATTATGGCGCTGGGAAAATCTAATCGATATATATAATCTAAGAACTTCTATAGCGCCACGGCGGATGTAAGCGCAGGGCAGCAGTTTAATCAAGAGTGCTGCGTCGAGTCAGAGGGTTGTCCACAGATATCAAATGCACGGAGAGTACGGTTGCCAGAGAGACAAAAGAAAAACATGGAACAAATAAACGAAAACACACGTGCACTCACACACACACACACACACACACAACTACACACACACACACACACACACACAAACACAAACACAAACACACACCAAAATTAGGTCTACTTGCCTTAGCAATGGCGCTGCAACAGACAGAGGGAGCACTAACTTCTTCACCACTCAATTCCAGTGTCCCAATAATCCGATATGATCCGTATTCTGTTTCTTTTCTATGATTGGCGCTATTTTCATATTTTCATGCAAGCGAATAGGAATCTGAGTATACAGCGACAAATGATCTGTCCCAGATAACAATCAGCAGTAATTGGGAATAGGACGCGATCAACAACAAATCAAATGCAATCATACGATTAAATCTAGAATTGCCAAGCTCTTTCTGGGGCAGCGGTGAGGCAGTTTAATTGGCACGACAATGTAAATAATGGAGCTTAATTGCAGGTCTTTCATCTTTAGACTTCAAATGGAAATAGACGGAACCCGGTGCTCAGATCTCCATGACTATTTTGACCCATTTAACCACCTGCAGATCAATTGTATGTATATAAGAAAGACGATGGCGCGTGTCTGTATGTGGGTGGTTTGGCTTAGTTGAAGCTGGCGACGGCAACGCAGACTTTGAGCAGACTGAAATATCAGGTCGGGTTGCATACATCGTCATTGTAATCGATAGTTTTTAATAATAATAATAATAATAATAATAATAATAATAATAATAATAATAATAATAATAATAATATTATAATAATAATAATAATGAAAACCATCTGCGAAGACTAGCCATTCCAGAACAATGCCCCCTAATTTTTGAACTCCCGAGGGATCCTTTGTACCTCGGGGGAAAAAATAATTACTTGCTGCAACGCCCCTCAATCACCATTCCACGTTTTAACTCGGTGGCTTTTCATGGCACTTTAGTCGAGCCGGACCCGGAGGAGATGTTACCATTCCAGAATAACTAGTTTTCTTTTGTCTCCTGACAAATTTTTGTGACGCCGAAGGCATCATGTTTACCTCGGGACAAAAAAATTAATAATAGCTTTAGTAGTATTAGAAGTAGGAGTGGTAGAGGTAGTAGTTGTAGTGGTGATAGTAGCAATAGTGTTCGCAGAACTAGTAGTAGCATAACTAGTAGTAGTTGCAGCAGTAGCAGCAGTCGTAGTAGTAGTTGTTGTAGCATATTTTGCATAGTTTGACTTTCTTTCTTGTTTGCTGTGAAAGAAATTAATCAAAATAATGATCAGCAATCAATACGTCACGCAACCAATTGCCTACAGTAAATTATCATCTAAAATGTATATCGCCAAAGTGCCTATACATCTGTTTATATTTAATTTTCTCGTATATCATTTGTATATCAAATATGGAGCATAGAATGGTCTGCGGATCTGTGTCACATAAGTATTTACTTATTTAGCGCTCTGTTTTTGGAGCTGCGAGCAGCGTGAGGTAATCTACTGAAGACAATTTTTATAGCGCATTTCAATATCAAAACAATTACGAGGGCGCTTTACAGAGTTGTGAAAGTAAGACTGACAGTTTCCATATCATCTGCGGAGTTCAGTTAAATACACTATTTATTTTTGCATTTTCTGCTCTGGCAAAGACCCGCAAAGAGTGCAGAGAGTGCAGAGAGTGCAGTGCAAGGAAGAGAATAGCAAACTCAGAGAAGCGGCAGTGGGTGGGATGGGTTAGTGACTTCATTTTTTTCTTAGCTTTGTGGAACAGCGTAAACCGATTGGTAAGAGCGCTCGCTTCGTAACACGGAGAGTACGGGTTCGAGCCTGCCTCATGACGTTTACTGCGTGAATGGGTACCTTGTGTAAGTCCTTCATTCGCACGTTGCTCAGCGCCATCGATTGATACTTAGTCATTAGCATAATGTAAGAGGTACACATCATCGTCATTAGATAATAAATGCTTAATAGTTGTGTAATAGTAATAATAATAATAATAATAATAATAATAATAATAATAATAATAATAATAATAATAATAATAATAATAATAATAATAATAATAATAATAATAATAATAATGTGTCCATTATTATTATTATTATTATTATTATTATTATTATTATTATTATTATTATTATTATTATTATTATTATTATTATTATTATTATTATTATTATTATTATTATTATGACATTATTATTATGTGTCCATTATTATCCACCGTGTCCACCACCGTGTCCACCACCGCGGCCACGGTGGTGGACACGGTGGCCGCGTCTTACATCACAGCAACGGCGGCCACGGCAGTAGGGGCGGCGGAGGTGGCTGCTGCGAGAAAGCACATCAAATACTCTGAACTACAGAAGAGATACATCTTCATACCTGTAGCGGTGGAAACCTTCGGTCCCCTTAACAAAGAGGGCCTCGCCTTTCTATCTGAAATTGGTCGCCGGCTGTCGAAAACCACCGATGACTCCCGCGAAACAAACTTCCTATTCAAGAGCCTATTGGTGATGGTGCAGCGTTTCAACGCAGTGGCTTTCCAAGGCGCCATGGCAAAGCTGCCCGGAGCCAAAGAACAACAAAGCCGTCGATATCCATCGCCTTCTTAACGGAGGCAGCGGCGTGGAACTCGATTTTCTGAGTGAACAGAACCTTGACATGAATTCTCGGATAATAATATTAATTAATTAATAATAATAATAATAATAATAATAATAATAATAATGATGATGATGATGATGATGATGATGATGATGATGATGATGATGATGATGATGATGATGATGATGATGATGATGATGATGATGATGATGATGATGATGATGATGATGATGATGATGATAATAATAATAATAATAATAATGATAAATAATAATAAAAATAATAATAATAACAATGCTAATGATCGTGATGATGATGAAGATGAAGGTAATGATTATGATGATGATAGTAATAATAATAATAATAATAATAATAATAAAAATGATAATAATAATAATAATAATAATAATAATAATAATAATAATAATAATAATAATAATAATAATAATAATAATAATAATAATAATAATAACGACCAAGCTTTTCGGATAGTTTCTAAGAGGCTGAACGATTATTTCTACCTCGGGCGTGACGATGATCACAGTTCGAGATTTCGTGACTTTCGTTTTTAAAATTCAAAAAAATTCGTAAATTTTTGGCCTATTTTAAAATTCGTAAATATTCTGTAAAAAACGTTGGGCCATTGTTGGGCCTTTTCTACAGTGACAGGGTTGTTTTGCATGAAGCAGTTTAAGCAACAACAACAAAATTTAATGTGGTGACGTCATTATTTAAAACTTCTGCTTAGAATTTAATGTAAAATTCAATATAATAGTTTATTACGTAACGAGTTAATTTAGTTAAAACCTAATTTCTCAAAGATGAAAGAACATGGAACGGAGTGGAAGCATGTGGTGATTTTCGAGGAGAGGGAAAAGGGTAATCCGAAAATACATGTTGTTTTTGTGACAAAGAATTTGTTGGTTGTTCTGCCCGAATTCGGGAGCATTTGCATGGCGAAAATACAGAAACCACAGTCCAGTGGGAGCAGTGGGCTGTTCCTGACTCAGAATCAGAGAACGATGAAGAAGAAGACACGGCTCAGTGGCGTTGCCAAACCTTAACCATGTTTGGTTGCATGCTGTGTCAGTCACTGACTGGTCACACTGGAGCTGGGGCACTGGTGGTTTTTCGTTCTGACACTCACAGCACATATCCCAACTATGATAGAATTCGAAGTTCAATACTTCAAGTACTCAGTATCAGACTGTTGTGTTGCTAGTCAGCTATATTTTACGGCTGACTGATTGATTGCCTATGACATTGACATTTATTTTTATTTGCTTAAAAGTTGAAAAGTAAACAATTAACAAAATTCGTTGCAGTTTTAAAATTCGTTAAAATTTGTTATATATTAAAATCTTCATAGCGGGAATAGTCTTCCCTTTTGGGCCACCTTTTGCTTCCAGTAACGTGACCTACTATTTGCTCTTATCATGAAGATAAGCGTGTTATAAGCGTTATTTGGATTCAATAAAAGATTTTGATTGATTGATTGATTGATTTTAAAATTCGTAAAATGCGAATTCTCGAACTATGACGATGATGAGGATGATGATGATGATGATGATGATGATGATGATAATAATAATAATAATAATAAAAATAATAATAATGATAATAATAATTTTCATTTCATTTCATTTAAGGAATATTTACATAGCGCCCCTTCAAGGCTGTCTACTCAGGAGCGCTCCCAGTTCAGCCACGGCTAAAGAGAGCCGTCTTCAAATTAGTATAAAAAGTAGTAGAGTGATAATAATAATAATAATAATAATAATAATAATAATAATAATAATAATAATAATAATAATAATAATAATCGTAATAACAATATAAAATGATAATAATAATTAGTTTGGGCATGCGAAGGAGTTGCCAGTCGTCTCCTTCGGTGTCTCATCTTCCAATCGACAATGTACGATCAGTGTGCTCATTTAATATCTGCGTTCGCCAGGAGGCGCAGGTGGACCAGAAATCTTTTAGCTAGGTTCTGCCCTTGTGGGGATTTTAACTGCAGTGGATAGACAAGAAACTTCTCACGTTGAAACCATTGTTCTGTAGATGGCGCTAGTTCTCAGCGGAGCAGTGATTAGTTTCCATGCCGTTCACTAGTTGGCGCCAGGCATCCACTAGATGTCACCATCGTCTGTTGACTGTTTCCCCTTTCCTTATCTCTCATCTCCTCCTTCTGCCTCTGCTTCTACTACGGCGATGTGATGATCATCATTTGGATAGTCACCATCACTATCTGCCTGTTATCATCGCCGATGTTGTCGACGTAGTTGTGTTCATCACTGATGATCATGATCAAAGGCCGATCCAGAATTTTACGGGGAGGAAGGGTCAAATGGTGCATGCCCAAATTTCTTTTGACCTCTTATAATTTCTCTGTATTTATAACCTTTTGGTCCTTACAAGTTCAGTTAGCAGCACTCATCCTACCCAAGGAATAGAACCAAAGTGATAGAACTCACTTGGTTACCTCTCCAGAAAGACGACGAATTGGCCGGATTGGCCCATATACTGTATAGATACGTCCTTGGTGATTGCGATCACCATGATCATACAGGTACAGATATTGCGATCGACAATTGTCTACATATGACATCTGCAAAACATCTAGGTGAAGAGAACAAACGAAAATGCAACAAGAACAACGACTAAGAAACAACGGCGGAGACAGCGACACTGATTACAATGGCAACGACGAGGACAACCATAACAACGAATACGAATTCCGGTTTTCCTCCATTGTCTCCTTCTGAAACAGAACTCAAATCTGGCGAAGAGGAATAGGCGCTAGAAAACTTGCCTAAATGCCTGTTCTGAAACAAAGTTCAGCCTACTATCATATCGTCACTGTCGTCGTCTCGTCGTCGTCATCATCATCATCGTAGTCATCGTAATCATCAATGATGATGATGATGATAATGATTATGATGATGATGATGATGATGATGATGATGATGATGATGATGATGATGATGATGATGACGATGATGATGATGATGATGATGATGATGATTACGATGATGATGATGATTCATCACCATCATCATCATCTTCATCATCATCATCATCGTAATCATTATCATCATCATCATCATCATCATCATCATCATCATCATCATCATCATCATCATCATCATCATCATCAACACCACTTCTGTTCTCCTCTTATGTGCATAGTCGTGATCCTCCTACTTCCCTCTCCTTCTCCTCTTTCTCCTCCTCACCACCAACAGGGCCACCAGCAAAAGCAACCGCAATACCAGCACAACCCCTACCACTCCATCACCAACGCAAGACAATGAGATTGAGAGCTGATCGAGTCAGAACCAAATGAATGCCGTCGGCTAAAATTCCTTTTTCTTTCAGTTATAGAAGAAATTGATCGACAAAACAACAAGAAGCTGTTTTCTATCTATCTCTATTAGTCTAGTCATCCATCCTTCGTCATTTTACTTTCTCATTAAACGACGCGATTTTCACGGGTTACCCTGAAGCCTTTTCGGCTAAAGCCGGTATGAATCTCTTTGTATAGCCCGCTTCTTTAACGAGAACACAATAATTACAAATTAAGGGTTTACATTGCCCCGAGTCTACTACGTTCATATGTAGTGTCCTAGTTAGACTCTTGTTTGACACATCCGTGTTTGTAACATGCAGATTGTAGCAAACTGATCGGTAATTTCTCTAAAAAAATGAATATGCAAGTGATCCTGTTAAGTAGAAGATTAACTCTTGTAAACAGTAAATGCTGGAACTAGTTCAGTTTCATTTTGAATTCAGCCATTGCGCCCTATTTGGTTTAGTTGAGTTGATCCATCAGTTTGGTTTGGATGAGCGTTTCTCACAGAATATGCAGTAGATATAGTTGAAAAGCGCAAAACTGAAAAGAAGAAGATTGAAAATGTGTGAAAATGAAAATGAAACGAAATATCACGAAAGACTGAAGAAAGCGGAACGAAAGAACGTAGAAAATAAGGAGACTGACTAAAATGGCCATAAGAATTTTCGAAGACTTGTTAAACCGATTCCAAGGCTCTTGATGGCTCAAAAATCATCAGCAATTTTCTAAATTTGAAGTCTCCCTCTTACTCTTCAAAGTTCTCAGTGACTAAAACTAAGTCAAAAACTTTTCCTCTCAACCATGGTGAATACAGGGCCGGATTAACCAGTATGCTCAATATACTTTAGCAGGGCCCCCCCCGCTTACAGGGGCCCCCCGCTTACAGGGGGCCCCCCGACTAAAGTCGGAATACTGCATGGACAAACACAGAATTTATGACACCAAATAATTATTTGTTCACAAGAAAAAGCTTAGTTTTACTAGCTTCAGTTTAAGCAAGAATTTGCCTAAGCAAATTGCAAATTTGAAATGTCAGCCGTGCAGCCACCTGCTGTGTACATACGTTTCTTTTGACTCGACTTATTTCAATAAAAAAATAATAATATATGCTGAGATTACTTTTGTTTCTATTACGAAGCGATTTGTTTCCTGGCACACACACATAGAAGGGAACTCATCTTGCAAGGTAGAGACAAATTTGGTGCTGAAACTAATTTGGTTATTGTAGATAAGTTAATTGTTGACGCCCCTGAAGCAGAGAATTCACGTTTACAGTGAAGTTGAATCGTCATGTATTCCAAATTGTAACAGCTTTTGATAGATTAGAGCCTGACAAGATTTGAGAATTTTCCACGACAAAGGGACTACACAAGAGATTTGTAGCCTGACACATTTCCTGACGAAATGGTTTAACTAGCTGATTTTGAAAAGTTAGAGATTGTGCCACACTTGCTGCTTTAGCTATGCTACTGTACACCGAGAACCTTCTGGAAACAATCTCTGTTTCCATTGGCTTCTGCCCTGAATTTTGAAGTTGTCACGTTTTCTATGTTCCTGAGTAGTTATGCAAAAGCGTCATTTTTGCCCCTGTGAAAAAATTTCCCCCTAGAAAAATTTAGCCCCCCCGGAAAAATTCCTATGGACGCCCATGTCTGTTTCTATCACTCTGCGTGTGTTCATGTCATTGATGACCTCCACTTGTTCAGATGAACGCTGTTTAAATACGGTAAGATGAATCTGATTAAAAACAAACTGCAAACTTCTATGATTCGCAAACGTCTAACTACATTGTAACTTCTTTGTGTTAAAATTGATGTGCTTAACTTGATTTCAGTTGATGATATTATTACACAGTTTGCTGCTGCTAAAAGTCGCAAATGCTTCTGAGCTGTTAAAACTGAAGAGAACAGATTCGAACTTTGATTACAATTTTAAGCTAATTGCATGTTGTGATATAGGCCAACTGTAACAAACATTTGAAACGACCTTAAGACTGATAGTCCCAAATTATGCAAAGCGTTTAAGTTGCGTTATGTGCATTGATTACTAACTTGAGCAACATGGCATACAGGCTACAGCATTGACCCTGTCTATGCGGCATCCCCCATCATTCCATGCTCAATACGACATAGGGCCCCCGTGTGTAATTAGCATGGGGCCCCCCGAGTGGTTAATCCGGCCCTGGGTGAATATGCCACATTGTCAAATTGTATTTAGGCTATATAGGGCCTATTAGCTACCTTTCTGGATTTCTGCTGGTTTCTGACTAGGTTTGAAGCTCATTATAGAAGCCTCGATTAAATTTCATGAAAATCTTAGAACTTACAAAACCTTGACCTTGGTAAATTTTCCACTTGCAATCACACGCCAGGTAGGCCTAACATACTCGTGGTTAGCCCACAAAGTCAGTCGCTAAGGAATTACCGACTGACTTGATGAGTTAGCGACTGACTCAACGACTTAGTCGACTGGCCGCAGACGTTAAAGCCAACGTATTTTCACCGCTACGTCATGCAACGTTACAAACTCCACTCGGGCAGGTAATAAGTAAAGAACTGGTGACCTGACATCGATTGATTGTTGCACCGTTAGTCTGTTGCACTGTAACTCTTATCTTATTAGTAAGTGTTGCTCCTGTCCTGCTGCTGATGTCTGTGTTAAAAATCGAAACTCAGAGACCGCGATTAACACAATAAGCGAAGTATTAACGATAACGAAGTCGCTAGCAGTCGATAGCTTAGCGATCGCCTGGTTTCGACTTGAGGGCTTAGCGGCGGCGGCGGCGGATGGCGGCGGTTCCGAGGACTACCGCAGCCAAGCACTTCATGGCGCTTATATTGTAATTATTCCCAGAACATCGCATGGCAGTAAATTTGTCCAATTACGTATTAATAAGGGATGAGGTGGCTCCCTGTCTCTTGCAGTCGGTCATCGACATTTAGAGGCGTTTTATAGCCAGCTCTGTCGATATAAGAAAATACAAAGTATCAACAGTTAAAGGACAGAAAGAGAGACAAAGACAGACACACCAAGACGTGATGCGAGAAAGACAGACAGACACATAGACAGAGAGATGGAGAGAGTAGACACATACACAGAGAAAGGATATGCACGAGCGTTGGCTAGAGAAGGGTTTCAACAGATTTTCGTTAATACAGGCAACGTTCTGCGCTTGATGCGAAGCGCTAATGCCTCAAGATCGATCGTCGGTACGTGCTAGTCAAAGACAGGAAATGAGAGCGGCGATGGGCTAATCGCAGACGAAGCCGAGTTATTGCCCGCCAGAACTCAGACCGGAAGAGAGCGTCTCGCCTCGACCGGGCATCAGGTGTTCAGCGCGCACCTATAAGTGTCGCCAATTCCCTCTCGTTCGGCGCATCTAAAACTTGAACCGGCCACACACAGACTGACGGCTATTCCTCGAACCGACGGTAACTGATAAACGCAGAAACCGTAAGTTTCCAAAGACTCTATTCTTTAAAAGCAGTGTGAACAGACATAAATGGATAATAATATGACATAAATTAATATAGATATGCTTTTGTTAGTAAATAAAAAATAAAAAATATACCATTTATGTCATAAATAGTATTGATATAAACCAATATAAATGAGTAAATTACTGAATATAACTGAATATTATATATATTATAGACATAAATCAATTAGAATAAATGATATTAGGAAAATAAATATGGACCCGAATCGCCTCTTTGTAGAGTTTTATGTCAGACACTTATGGTGTTAAAGTAAAGACAACGTTTGGCAAATATCACGCTTGACCAAATGGGGTATTCTCTTATTAGCCTATCCGACAATCTCTATGTGTATTCGCGATTGTCTTTGTTTAGATAGTTGTGATATCCAACAACGTGCTTTAGCCGAAAAGAACGTTCAGAATTCTTCCTCCGTTGACGAAAATTAACAACGTTTTTTCCTGACTTCCAGCCGAGACGATTTAAAAGCAACCGACTGATCGGTGATTAAAGTGGTCAAAAACTACTTGAAGATCGTCTTAAGATCGGAAACATGAAAGCCTTGAGGTTCTGTGGCCAGGGTACTGCTTCCCGTGGACATCACGGACTGTTTGTAGTTGCGATGGTTACCTCTATGATATTCTGCCTCCTCTGGAACTCCGCGCGGGGAGACAGCCTCTGCGAGGGTTGCCTCAACGGCGGTAAGCTCCTCATGCCAAACAACATCTTCGGGTACTGCCGCTGCAAGTGTTTCGGTGACTACAAAGGACCCAAATGTCAGTTCCTCTACAAGCGTTCATCGCCGACCAAGTACCTCTCCGCAGCCATCCAGGAAGCCATCGCCAGCGGAAACAAGGCGGACAACTGGGCGCTGCTTCCCGAAGGGTCGAAGGCTGTAAAGGCAGCCAACTGGATTCTTCCTGAGGAGTCTAAGGCAATGCCGAAGAGGGTGGAAAGCGAAGAACGAAATCACGCGCAGCTGCGGGGGTTACTAGATAAGCTGACCGACATCGCACAGAACGATAACGTCCAAGACTTGGTTTCCTATTAATCTGAACTTACAGCGGTGAGTATGGATTTGTTCGTGGCTGTCATCTTATACATGAGTGTTTTATTTAAATTTTCTTTAAATTCAAACGCAGATATTGTAAGGACGATACGTAACAACTTTCTTGCTTGGAATGAAGTTGTGGGTGGTTGCTTTAAGTACGGGTTTAAATTTAAATGACTTAATTGAGTTTTACTCTTTCTTTCTGGCTAATTACATGTTCAGTTTGTACTGATTTTCATCCTTTCTCTTATAAGCGGTTGTCTTTTGTAGGCCTACCCTGCGGAAAATGAAATTAAATATCATGTAAAATAATCAAGCGATCATTTCTATGGAAATACCGATTTGCTTTATTCAGGAGGCACTTGAGACTCGGACCTCCTTTTGTCTACCCTTTGGATAACGTCTCTGATTTGACGCAGCGCTCGTGAATAAGCAGGTGCCCTGCGCTTGGCTATCAAATGGCGCTTTAGAAATTTGGGGTTTACGATTACGATTGATACCTACACCTTTTCAATGGACGATTAGATCAACCATAGGATGTTTGTCTGTCTCACGGACTGATCTGGAAATTCTGCTTTATATTAATCATTATCGGTTGATGCCTTGTGCATGTACATGTACATGTACATTGGATAGTAATACCATCCCTCTCCTATCTCTAAATCTTTTTCAACCTGTCAATTTCTGCAGACGATTGCCAGACGGACAGAACTTGATATTTCTGCCTGTTTTTTTATCTCTTCATAATTCATTAACCTGTTCATTAGACAGAGGTGCCTTAGAAGTGACCGGCTGTGTAATTAGACTAACTATTATTAGTAGTATGTGAGTGATAACTTTGTTTAATATACGCCTCAGTGGCGATATGAGTTAGAAACGCCGCAGCACAGGCCCAGACTTAAGCAAGTACTAAATGTTCAACCGAAGAGGGGAAGAGGGGAAGAGGGGAGAGGGAAGAGGGGAGGAGGGGAGGAGGGGAGAGGAGATAGGGGAAGAGGGGAGAGGTGAAGCGGGGAAGAGGGGGAGAGGGCCAACGATTCCGTGGCCGCAGAATTCTTGGCAGAGATTTCTTATTGAACTGAAATTGGCGGGATTATCGGCCACAGTCCACCATGGCCTATCCACAACAACCTGTTTCTGTCTTTCAGCGGACATAATTTCCGGGTATTGACCTGACTGCGGCTTCAGTTTAGTGCGCCATCGGTTGATGCTTTGTGCTCTGTGAGTTAGATATCGGCGCTATAGAAGTTTCTAATTACAATTAAAATTGCAATAGTCCGTAACCTACTATTCTGGTTCTCATTCGCCCACGGGGTTCCGCTATACGAAGCCAGGAGAATAGAAGAGAAGGGCAAAGAGGGAAGTAAAGGAAGGAAGTGCCAGATGGTGGAAAAGAGACAATGGATTGCTAAGGCAGGTTGTCCACAACCAAACTCAAAATTAAAGTGATGCATTACTAAAATGTGTATTCATTTATTATAGATTTGCGCTGAATCCGTGGTTACATCTTTATCCAGCGATTTAAATTCCATCCACATGCTCTCATCACGTCCATAGACGAAAGATGCAAAGGAAACGCTCTTAGTTGAATTCAGGATAACTCCAGGACACCTTCTTCCACTCAACCAAATAATAATTTATGCACACATAACTTTATAAATTATACGTATCTTAACGAACATAAATGTTCCAATAGATATATGCAAAGTGATACGAAAAAGTCTGCATTTTATAACTGACCTATTCATTCAAATTACGCCTGATTACTATAAAACTTAATAAATAAACAGTTGTTGCAATGCAGAATTACTGTTCTTCTCGGAAATGTTAGATGTATAACTTTGTCCGCTTTAAGTTACTTTTTGACTGCAACTAAGAGTAAATACATATCAAAGAATTCATACAGGATGTTTTGTAACTTAGCATTGGCTGTCTCTGGTTTAGGGGCGCCCGCAGCGTGACGCACTGGACGCACGTGCGTCCACCCACCAAATCAAACCCACACAAGGAATAGGCTTCGCATCGATATTTTTGAAAGCAATTGAAACACCTGTATAACTTGCAAAACGAACATTCTTAAATTATTTTTGATCAAGAGCGGAAATAAATGCTCACAGAAAACAGTATTTTATTAAACGGCAACACGGCATGTTAAAGCATTTAGATGTTATCTAAATTGAAATTTCTGTTGTGCGTCCAATTTTTTTAAGCCTGCGGGCGCCTCTGCTCTGGTTATCGGGCAAGACTGCTGAAGAAAGTCAGGTCTTCTTGATTTACGTGTCCTTCATCTTCGCCTTCCTCGAATTCTTTTTTCTCCTTCCACTTCTTCTTTGTCTTCTTCTACTTCTTTTTCTTTCTTTTTCTTCTTTTTCTGCTTCTTCTTTTTCTTCCACTTCCTCCACTTGTTGTTGTTGTTGTTTTTTTTCTCTTCTTCTTCTTCTTCTTCTTCTTCTTCTTCTTCTTCTTATTATTATTATTATTATTATTATTATTATTATTATTATTATTATTATTATTATTATTATTATTATTACTACTATTACTATTACTATTATTATTACTATTATTTTTATTATTATTATTATTACTACTACTACTACTACTACTACTACTACTATTATTATTATTATTATTATTATTACCATTATTATTATTATTATTACTAGGCCTACTATTATTATTATTATTACTATTACTATTACTATTACTATTATTATTATTATTATTATTATTATTATTATTATTATTATTATTATTATTATTATTATTATTATTATTATTATTATTAAGATACCTCTATCGCGGAGGCAATGGTTTACTGAATGAATTTATAATAGAGAAAGAGAATCGTCCCTGAAAGGTTGTGGCAGTGAATTCGCAAAATGAGAACCAACGTTTTAAACGCATAGCTTTTATTGTAAGTTGAGAAAAGCTGGCCAGAGGAAGCTGATCTGAAGTTAGTCGTGTTTGGATGAGGTGTGATTGGAATACATAAGTCAGCAAGATAGCTTTGTGTCTTGGAGCGCTATATATTTAATTACACTAATTTTAAACTGGACCTAAGAGGAAAAAGATAACTTGTGTAGTCAATACGTGTTTGTGTGTATGTAGGCCTATACTATGTAAGCATGAACTGTTGTCCACTAAGAAAGAAGAAGTTGCTGTTGATAATTACAATAGGGATGGTGATGACGACGATTATGATAATGACGATGATGATGACGACGACGACGATGGTGAGAGGGATGAGGAATGGGAAAGAAGACTGAGCGAGAGGATCGTGATCACCTTCATCATTGTACTCATAATCATCATTATCACGATCTCAACAACCTCGTCATAATCATCTTATAATGTCCTTCAACGATCAAGGATCATGGGCAACCATGAAGATCATCACGAAAGATATTCTCATAGTTTCACAGGTCTTACAACGAGCGGTGGTCCTAAAGACTTATGGTTAAAACAGAAGATGAATTGGGTAAAAATTTAATTTCTGTATAATTTATATAATGCATGCAAATTGTAATTGTAATTGTCAGTACGACGATAACGCAAATGTAACCGAATTGTAATCTTAAACTCCAAATTTCTACAGAGCCACTCTAAAGCTAAGCGCAGGGCACCAGCTTATTCACGAGCGCTGCGTCGTATAAAGTTTGTGCACCGTCGTTTAATCCAAAGTGCAATGACTCAAAGAACTTTGGTTTATTAGAGACTTAGAATTAGACTCAGGGACTGAAAAACAATATTCCGGGATAATAAAACAGCCATCAAACCAATATTCACGAAAACAACAATGTACAAAACCTGCAGCGAATGCTTTATAAGAAAATATTCTTATTCCTGGTCCATGAGAAATGTCAGAGTCGGATGCATAATTTGAATTGATTAATATTTAATTAAACTGAGATGAACAACGTCAAACGTGCGGCAGTTTCTACTGGTTGGAAGCGGAAATTTGAGCGGAAGCGGATCCAATTACCAACAGGAAATCCAATCTGTTTGTGCCAATCTAGAAAACAAAAGAGCTAAAAGAATTGAATATTTTCTGCATAGCATCGCTAATAGACCTGTAACTAAAGCAACAATAATTTAAGTCGGTCATTTAGTAGGATTCATGCTGCTTCAGATGGTATAAGGAGTAGAATGAGTAGTAAGTGTAGTTGTAATAGTACATTTATGTAGCCTGTCGTCGTCAACAGGAACTCCTGAGGCGTTTATGACATGACAACGCAAAACCGCGATCTAAAATAATGGTTTTCAAGCGTTTAAAGATAGGAGGAATCAGTGCATATTTTAAGGAATTTTGACTACTGGGACAAAATCAGCCATGGGTCTAGTTCATGATCTTTCTTTGGAACTCGTCTCTCAGAGGTGGGTCGGAGAAAGTCGGCCATGATCTGGTCGAAGAACGTTTTTTAAGGAGTTAATCTTCACAAACTTACAACTTTTAGACTTTTTCTAACAAAATTTCTATATTCATCTCCGAAAAAAGTTGATGACCTTTATTTTTAGTCATCACCTTCTTTTGCAACTTTTCTCGGGTCTCCCAACCAATCTTTAAATTCTTGCAACATTTGTCCCACTAGTTGTACGTTATACATACATTGCCTGGGACAAATCGCTCTGACTACTGGGACAAATCCTAAGACTACTGGGACATTTGTCCCACTAGTTATACAGTTAAAATATGCCCTGGGAGGAATGATGGGCCAAGGAGCTAATGTCGCCGGTTGCTAGGCAACATATTCCATAGGGTGGACCAGCCGCAGTAAAGGTTCTGCATCTCACTGTCGAGGTTCGGTTGGCGGGACAACCAGCTCAGTGTGTGTAGGAAAATGAAGGAATCTGCGGCCAGGTATGGATGGGAGAGATGGAAAGACGAAGTAGTAATGTGGTGGTAGCAAGAGGAATAGCAATGAAAGACAGTGACAAGGCGTATTTAGGGATGTCTAAAATATTTGTACTTTGGTAACAACTGAGCCAACTGTACAGTAGTGGGCGATAGAGGCATGACACAGACGACCGATTACTTCCTTAATCTGGTTTCTATTTAATTGCTTTCTTCTACCTGCGCTGTTTTTCATTAGTTTGCTCAACGCTCTCTTTCTCTCCTTCTTCATCCCTCTCTTTTCTCTCCCTCCCCTGTCTCTGTCTCTGTCTCTGTCTCTCTCCCTCTCTCTATCTCTCTGTCTGTCTCTCTGTCTCTCTCTATCTATCTATCTATCTATCTATCTATCTATCTATCTATCTATCTATCTATCTATCTATCTATCTATCTATCTATCTATCTATCTATCTATCTATCTATCTATCTATCTATCTATCTATCTATCTATCTATCTATCTATCTATCTATCTCTGTCTGTCTGTCTGTCTGTCTGTCTGTCTGTCTGTCTGTCTCACTGTCTGTCTGTCTGTCTGTCTGTCTGTCTGTCTGTCTGTCTGTCTGTGTCTGTCTGTCTGTCTGTCTGTCTGTCTGTCTGTCTGTCTCTCTCTCTCCCTCTCTCTCTCTCTCTCTCTCCAAGTGTCTCTTTCCCCTCCTTCGCCACTATGCCTCGTTCAGACGCATTTTCAAATCTCCCGATCGATCTCAGTTAATGATTTTTCTTCATCTCATCAGCCTTTCAGATTTTGCATCTTTTCCACAGAAATGAATTACTGTTTCTTTTGTTTTCGTCAATTCTTTGTGTCATTTTAATCTTTCTTCCTATCTTAATGCTCTCTTTCTCTCATATACACCATCACCTCTGCTGCAAATCTGGCTGTTTCGCTCTGTAAATGGTTGACCTCAATCTCTTCCAAAAGGATATTTGTCCAGTCCAGTTCTTCTATTTATATCTCGACCTTCAACATGCTCATTTCTAACCGTCAACCAGCAGACAATTGTATTGCATCATATCTGATCTGCTCCGGTGATTTTTATAGCGCCGTTCCGCTATGCACAAAGCATCAATCGATGGTCGTTGTTTCAAGTCCAATTATCATAACCCTATGGAAAGACCCGGTCGAAATCCAACAGGTCATTATAGGAACCGGATGTCAGACAAGAGTGTGATGAAAGATCGATCGAAGAGGCTGGATCGATGGAAGGACTTTGTAGAATTGAATATTGTTGTGCTACAATATATTTAGTGGTATATTGTATCAATACAATATACTATTAAGGAATATATTGTTGCAGAGCATATGTCTGCATGGTGCCATTTCATTACCTTTCAGAAGCACGCCAAACAAAAGCATATTTCATGAGTTACGTATTAATTTTGCTTATTCGCGCTAAGTAGCTAGAATTGCTATTCCGGAAACGTTGATGAGAAAGTAAAAAACGGTGTCTTTGTCAGATACAGTAGCAGCCGATTTGACGACATCCATCCTGTACCTCCGATGGCCTGTGTAGATGACACACAAGTGCGTCATTACGGATGGCATGCATACTTCTGCGTATTCTGCTGGACCCTCAATCTTCTGATGATGAACTTGTAATCGCAACCGTGAACTCCACATTTCTAAAGCTACTCTAAAGCTAAAAGCAAAGCAGCAGCTTATTCACGAGCGCTGCATCTAATCGGAGGGGTTGTCCAGATATCGATGTCCAGTGGAGTTCCGAGTCCGGTTGCCAGAGAGGCAGAGGAGCTGTTACGGTGGGTTTCTTTGCGACGTAGTCGAGTATGAAAATCCACTAAGATGTATAAGCAAACTGTCATCTGTAAATTCTCTCAATCCCATATTCGTAAGTCATGATTATATGTGAGTATACGTGATACTGCAAACAGTAATGAAGAGAAAACTAAGTCTGTTATATATGTAGAATGGACGACAATAGAAAATAAAAACTATGATGATGGGAACTATGGATGGAAATGGGCGGAGAGGCAGACCTAACACAGAATGGACAGACGACATCGAAGATTGGTGTAAACAAGATCTGCACATCTTAAGAAAATTAGCACAAGGCCAAGGACTTTGGGAAAAAGTGATTAGAACACCTACGGGCCTTCGGCTCATGAATCCTGCTGATAATGATACGTGACATGTGAGCGAATGTGATTGCGAGTTAAAACAAGACCAATATGGTAGGCAAATTAGTCAATTTTGCACACAGATAAGAACTTCCTTGCCAATGGCTATGTATATAATGTAACCAGGTATTTATATAGTACATATCTGAAACAGCTGTAAGCTTCCAGTTTGACAGGTTCTCGTTTGGACGTCTGCTTCGACCAACATTTTTCTTCCAGCTTGACAGAAGGTAACGTTTACAAATATAATTGTTCTGTGTATTGCACTGAGGATGATGAATGACAAAAACACGTTCACAACACGCGGTTATGCTCACCTATATGGACAGTTGACACCATCTGATGGTAGGCCTACAGCGTCCAAATATTCTTGACGCCACGTGTTCGTGCAGAACGGACATTCATCAGCTGCTGGCCTTTGAGTTGAGGTATAACGAACCCTTTGCATATTTGACCATTAAAGTGTTATTAACCTAATTTAGGAAATGCTGTTGTTGTATGACCTCCGTATTACACTACAATATTTGCTTAGCGGCTTGATTACTGTCCTAACTCATTTCCTTCATTACTAGAAATTCGCAATTTTAGCCACACGGCTTTTAAGATAGAATGCGTGCTAGCCGGCTGGCTGCAGTATATTTGCTTGATTAAGCTTGGCACCATGATTGTTCTTCTTTACTTTGTTGTTTTTACATGTGTACGGTTAAAACAGTAAGGTAAACTGTACATGGATCGACAATTAATAGACGCCTAGGATGCAGATCATATAGACCTATAGGCCCTATAGTGTATTTGATCAAATGAGATATCAGCTCATGCAGCCTGGATCATATATTCAAGATGTCTACTGATAACAAATGCTTAAACTGAAAATATACGACAGTTCAGTTTAGAAAGAAATACAATGATTTATCGATATTCGCTGAAACAACCGGCGATGTGCTGCACTATTAATCCTGATAACCTGATATCAGACGAAGAAAAAGACCGATCAAAATACA
>OY744609.1:18019792-18042292 GCA_963556255.1 Allolobophora icterica | reverse complement strand
GCACCTGTAGAACGTATTTTTTCATATGGCGGAATTTTTATGAGGCCCCCACAGAAAATTCTGAGCGAATTGGTTTTATAAAATACAAAAGGCATTTGGAATAACATTTTCTGCATGAAGGACTTTGGTAAATATGAATTCGGAATTCTCTGCAGCCTGCATTTAAAGTTAATTTGCTTGAATAAAATGAAGGACCTGCTTTCTCATTAAAATAGCGAGTAATCCGACTTGACAAATATTTTGTAAGGAAAAGAAGTTTTGGGCTGAATGTGATTTTTTGGGCCTTGGTCTTGAGGTTCAAAGTCTTGGTCTTGGTCTCGAGGTTCAAAGTCTTGGTCTTGGTCTTGGTCTCGAGGTTCAAAGTCTTGGTCTTGGTCTTGGTCTCGAGGTTCAAAGTCTTGGTCCTGGTCTTGGTCTTTAGGTTCAAAGTCTTGGTCTTGGTCTTGGTCTCGAGATTCAAAGTCTTGGTCTTGGTCTCGAGGTTCAAAGTCTTGGTCTTGGTCTTGGTCTTGAGGTTTGAGGTCTTGACAACAAGACTGGGCCTAATGCATGCAGTGTAAAGTAATCAGAGATTTATACAGCGCCTCTACCAGAGAAACTCATCAGAGGCGCTGTCGACCTATCGACGGAAAACCAGGACGGAACAATATGGTTTCAAGCCCTCACAGAATAGAGTCAAAGAAATACCAAAAAGTTCATGTTGTAGGATGCTATAGGTTACCTGTTTCAGAAAGTTGGTAGGCAGGTAGATAGATGGCTAGTAGGTTGATAGATAGGTAGATATGTAGGTTGATAGGCAGGTAGTTAGATAGATAGATAGATAGATAGATAGATAGATAGATAGATAGATAGATAGATAGATAGATAGATAGATAGATAGATAGATAGATAGATAGATAGATAGATAGATAGATAGATAGATAGATAGATAGATAGATAGATAGATAGATAGATAGATAGATAGATAGATAGATAGATAGATAGATAGATAGATAGATAGATAGATAGATAGATAGATAGATAGATAGATAGATAGATAGATAGATAGATAGATAGATAGATAGATAGATAGATAGATAGATAGATAGATAGATAGATAGATAGATAGATAGATAGATAGATAGATAGATAGATAGATAGATAGATAGATAGATAGATAGATAGATAGATAGATAGATAGATAGATAGATAGATAGATAGATAGATAGATAGATAGATAGATAGATAGATAGATAGATAGATAGATAGATAGATAGATAGATAGATAGATAGATAGATAGATAGATAGATAGATAGATAGATAGATAGATAGATAGATAGATAGATAGATAGATAGATAGATAGATAGATAGATAGATAGATAGATAGATAGATAGATAGATAGATAGATAGATAGATAGATAGATAGATAGATAGATAGATAGATAGATAGATAGATAGATAGATAGATAGATAGATAGATAGATAGATAGATAGATAGATAGATAGATAGATAGATAGATAGATAGATAGATAGATAGATAGATAGATAGATAGATAGATAGATAGATAGATAGATAGATAGGAAGTTCGGTAGATATAAGTAGGTAGGTAGATAAGTAAGTTATTAGGCAATCTTTTTAGGAGATTACTCATTTGTATTGGTAATTCGTTACTGAGCAACCTGTTTTCAACTGAAACACCGGATCTGAATCTCAAAAATCAGAAACGAATACCAGTCGCATATCATTCCGTCTTCTGGAAGACTTTTTACTCATTCTTCTTTCGTTTACAACATCCATAAAACGCACGTAAACCACACGTCTTATTTTTAAGTTGAAATAATAAACAGTTGGTCAGAGGACTTAACTTTGTCCTGGTCGGATTAAGCCTGAGAAGAATGCATAGATCGGTTAGGTAGTTTATTGCAAGGACATGCAATGGGTAGTGAAGTAGCTTTGGGGATGGAGGGAGCGGTCGAGTCTTCATGGTGACAAGGACACTTGTCATGTGGTAGAGGTGTCAACTCGTTAGCTGTTCTAGATGAAGTTCTTCTACTTGGGAGCGACCCAAACCACCAACCACTGAAGACGCATTTGTGGAGCAACAGTAGAACGATTGTATATACCTGCATGCAAGTGCCTCTTCATATATGAATTATGTAAATGTGCGTACGAATTAACATAAGCCTATTTATGCATGCTTGCAAATTTGTAGTTGCACGTATACGAAGATTTGATCTGTTGTATATGTAGCCTTCAGGAGTTGCTAAAGATGACTGCTTAGTTATATAGATCCCCCAGTATGCCACACTATTAGGGGTCTAATGAGCCTTAATATCTGACTAATTGGAAGCCAATATATATATACTTGGTATCTTGGTGATATGGAACCCAATAGTACAGATTAGACTTATGTTTGTAGGTATCAGCTCTTCTAAATTGCAAACTATCTCGGGTTGAATTCAACTAATTATGGAGATAAACAACTTACATGGATCTTATAAATCAGTACACACTTCAGACATAAAAGACATGCATATTACTTTAAATCGATGAAAAAAACATTAAGTAGCCTACATAAGTCTTTTATCGCCAAGCTACCAATAAATGACGGTAATTGTTTTAACAAACCTTTGACTACAATTGTGACTCGCATTGTTAAACCAAACTACAATTGTGACTCGCATTGTAAAACCCAAGCCGACAACGCATACTACGTTATTCAGATATACTACTGACTGTTTGGTTATGCTAATGTCATCTGTCATTCAAGATCTGATGAGGCTATGCTCCTTTTGTCATATGATGAAAATTTGAAGGCCAAATCAATGGCATGTCTTCATTTTCAAAGTTGCTGCATTAATAACAAACATAGGGACATGGGAAGTTAGGACCAGCTCGAGGAGGCCTCCTCACTTTGTTTTGTTTTTGTTTGTTTTTATTTTTGAAGGATCGCTTTGTGTGTGTGTGTGTGTGTGTGTTCGACCGCTCAGTTCAGGGGTCAAGCTGTTCCATGGACTCTTGTTCAGCAGTGCTGAACTTAGTTAAGTGTCATTTCTGTTTGAAACATGTAACCAGTGCGCATAGGGCAGTATTCTGTACACTCTGCGGGAGGGGATTCCACTCGGGCTGCCACGAAATTGCCCTACCAAACCAAATTGATCCATCCTCCTGGTATTGCACTAACTGTTTAACGACTCTGTTCCCTTTTAACCATATTGTCTGTGACGATGAATTTGCCCAGAGCATAACTGACGCCCCTGACGGACTCCCGTCTATTGATTCATTGAGGGAGGGACCTAGGCTTGAGATATACACAGAAGTGCAAGAGAATCGACCGTTAACTCACAACTACGACTTGGACCCAGACGACAACTATTATATAACGCGCCCTCTAGTCTCTAAATATAGTACTTCTCTAGACTTGGAACCTGTTCTCTCTGCAGGGAGACACTTGATATCGCTTATGCATATCAACTGTCGAAGCATCGCTTCAAAGGTTTCATCAATTGCTCAACTCACGCACCAGTTGTCGGTTGATATTCTTGCGCTCACCGAAACCTGGCTTGATGAATCCACAACTGACTTAATCCAAATTGCAGGATATAAATTCATCCATGACCCAAGAAGCTCTGGCCGAGGAGGGGGCGTAGGGTTTGCCATAAAAGACCACCTCGGATTCTGCAAAATGGAAATACCCTCAAATTGTCGCTCGCATCGCACCTATGAGGCTCTATTAATTAAATTCCCTTTACCACACGGTTCTTATTTTGTTGTTGGCACAGTTTATAGACCTCCGGGTCACAACATGGTTGCTTTTAATGAAGAAATTGGGCAGCTATTAGCCACCTTAACACTAAAAGTTAAAGATATATATCTTATGGGAGATTTTAATATAGATTTATTAAAAGCTCAAAATCATGCCCCAACTGCAAATGTTTTAGATATTATGTCTGCTTACCATTTTTTACCCTCCATTACACAACCAACAAGAATTACCCCAACTTCCTCGACCTTAATCGATAATGTTTTCTCTAATACAACCTCAAAAATTATTGACTCGTATATCCTTGCATCGGACATATCCGACCATCTTCCAATTTTGGTGAGAATCAGTCAAATTCCTATACAGGGAGAGAATACTTCGAATTCGAAAACCCGAAACTTTAATGCATCCAACTGTGAACATTTTAAAAATTTATTATCCAAAACTGATTGGTCCATTGTATTAGAATCCTGCACCAAAAATGACCCTGACGCTTCTTATGACCTCTTCCTTTCATTATTCCAGGAAGCTTATGATACTGCTTTTCCCCTAAAACATAAGCAAACAAAAGCACATAATAAGATTAAAAACCCTTGGATGACACTCGGCTTGCTCAAATCGTGTAAACAAAAATCAAAATTGTATATGAAATATATCAAAAATCCAACTCTTGAAAATAAATCTAAATTCACTACTTATCGAAACAAATTTAAAACGGTCTGCACCAAAGCTGAAAGAAATTATTATGAATCAGAATTTCTTAAATACAGTCACGACCTTAAAAAAACGTGGCAGACCATAAGAACTTTAGTTAACTCTAAGGATAAGAAAAAAATTATCAGCCACTTATGCTTAAATGGTAATTAATGACATAACAAATGCTGATGTTATATCTGAGAAATTTAACAACTATTTTACCAGTATTGCTCAGGATCTCATTGGGAAAATACCTGCGTCCAATAACACCATCTATACTTATCTTAGTCCACAATTACCAACCTCTTTTGCTATTTACCCCACCTCCCCGGATGAACTAATCTCACTTAGTCATACTATAAAAATCTCTCACAGCGCAGGCTTCGATGAGATCGACCCATCTGTTGTTTTTCCTGTATTCGAACACATTGCCGCTCCCTTATCAGCCATCATTAACTGCTCTCTGTCCACAGGAATAGTTCCCTCAAGCCTGAAAATAGCTAAAGTCACACCAATCCATAAACAAGGCCCAGAAGAGGAACTGACCAACTATAGACCAATCTCTATTCTACCATTTTTTTCCAAATTCCTTGAAAAAGTCATGTTTATTCGTCTATTTGACTATGTTAATAAAAAAACATCTTACATATATCTCAACATGGTTTTCAGCCCGGTCATTCAACTGCTATGTCACTTTTGAGTATCCAGGATAACATCTCATCTGTTATTGACCGTGGCGAATATGCACTGGGTATTTTCATCGATATTGCAAAAGCATTTGACACTGTTAATCATGAAATACTCCTTAATAAACTTCAAAATATTGGAATACGTGGTATCGCACAGGATTGGTTCAAAAGCTACCTCGAAGATAGGAAACAACAGGTTCTATGCAATGGCTCCCTATCAAAATTAAAATTAAATAAATTTGGTGTACCACAAGGATCAATTCTTGGACCCCTCCTTTTCTTAATTTTTATTAATGACCTCCCAAACGCTTCACCAATCCTGCGCTTTGTGCTTTTCGCCGATGATACGAACATTTTTGCTTCTCACAAATCATACCAAACACTCTTTCAATTAATGAACGATGAACTAACAAAAGTCATTGACTGGTTCAGAGTCAACAAATTATCATTGAATCTAAAAAAGACAAACTACATTTTATTCTGCTCGCATCGTAAACATATCCCAGAAACAAGGGAAGCACTCATTATGGACAACAACCCTATACCACAAGCAACCTCTGTCAAATTTCTGGGAGTATTTGTGGACCAATTCCTTACATGGAAAGTACATATTGAGAATATCTCTAAAAGAATTGCGAAAAGTGTGGGTGTATTAGCCCGTATTGCCTACTTATTACCAACCCATATTAAACTGAACCTATATTATACTTTAATTCACCCTTATCTCTCATATTGCAACATAGTCTGGGCCTCAAATTACTCAACTTGCTTGCTTAGATTAACTTCATTGCAAAAGAGGGCTGCTAGAATTATAACAAGAAAATCAGGTCCCATCTCCCCCCTTGCTCCAATACAAAGTCTAAAAATTTTATCAATTGAACAGATTAGAATCCAACAGACCTCTGAACTCATGTTTAAGTATATGCACAATCTTCTTCCTGCAGCATTCAATGACTTCTTCAGCTTGACATCCAAAATAAACCCCTACTATGTAAGGACATCTGCCAATTATAGAGCAGCATTTGCTAGAACAAACACCCGATGGTTCTCAATAAAAAGTGCTGGCCCGAGGACTTGGAATAATATTCCTGTTGCCATAAGAAATCTACCTAATATTTTAATTTTTAAGAGAAAGCTCCGTGAGTACCTAGTAGCAACAGTTTCCCAACCTTCCCCATCCACATTTTACTAGCAAATTACTGCCTTAAATGCGCACTAGGTTTTGATGCTGACATCTTATCTGATATTACTTCGATGTTTAGTTAACTAGTTAAGTCCAAAATGTCTAGTATTACAATGTTATGCCAATTGCCGTTATTTTTTATGTACAAGGGTAACCCTGATAGCGGGGCCCAGGTCCCTTATGGGTTTCTCTCCCTTTACTTCCATTGGAAACTAATTAATTTATCTGTTTTCTGTTAAAATTTTATACTGTATTTCTGTTACTGCATATTATGATACTATGCGAAGTAATAAAACTTATGGTTATGGTTATGGTTATAGCCTAATGTTATGATATTACTAACAGGCTATCACGTGGCACTCGATTCCACTTAGAATACTAAACAGAATCACACGTTTGAGTTCGTCAAAGCGTGTGAAACCTTCGGATTCTGTCATTGATGACAAAAAGGACATTTTAAACAGGCGATTAATTTGTTCAGTTTTTTCCGGTTATAAAGCATAGGTCTAAATAAGAGAATATTGTCAATTCGTCTATCATCATGAATCGGGTAAAGCGATTAATTACGGTACCAAGAGATAACCAATGTTCATGCAATGCTTTCAAAAATCGATCGCCTGTTGATTACGATTTCTGTTTGTTGGGTTATAGGCCAAAATCTGAACTGGATGATTAATGGATGAGTTTTGCGAATGTGTATATGAATATATAAACTCCGGTTATCAGAGCTCTATAGCCTAACCTGACAGCCTGTGACCGCGATGTTAATCCTATCATGCACATTATCATGTCCCGGACATTCTTTATCTTTTGGTGAGTGAGATAAGGCACATCAGCACTTAGATTAAGCCTATGCATGCACGTGATCTCTGCTAGGCCTATTACATAACTTGAATTTCAGTTTTAAACGAAAACAAAACATAACAGTTTAGTTTGGTCTCATTATTCAGCAAAGGCTGGAGTCTTGTGTGGCTAAAAGCCATTGCCGTGGCGTGACTGAAAATTTTCCCTCCCCGTAAAAGGGTCCGATACTAATCTTGATCAGGCTCTGAGCGGAACTACTCTTTCTCAGATTTGGTCCTCTGTTGTACAATGGGCGTTCTGAAGAATCAATATTTAATGCTTCCAAGGCAGTGGAATTGCGAACAACGCAATTATTCAGGTCTTCAGGACTAATGCACACAGAACTTTGGAAATCAGTTGAATTGCGTTCAGTTCATAATTGAAGAATCAATAAGACTGAGGTTGGGTCAGGGTCAGTTGCTCTCTATCGCCTTGCTTGAATATCGGAGTAACTGTAGACATTTTCATTTTCTTAGGGACGATTCCATTATCCATTGAGCAATTGTATATGAGTGCAAGAGGTTCAGAGATAAGAGATAAGTTTGGGCCAATAATGCTGGGGTCAAGGACGTCAGGGCCTATGCTATGTGAAATTTTCATAGTAGTATATATTGATAAAACCTCTTCCGAGGAAGTGGGGTATAAAGCAAATGAGGAAGGAGATGACGGTGACAACGTTATTACGTGTATGCGGTTAAAAGTTATTACATGTATGCGGTTAAAACAGTAAGGTAAACTGTACATTTATCTACAATTAACAGACATCTAGGATGTCGACAGTGTACTTGATCAAATATGACACCAGATCATGCAGCCTGGATCATATATTTCATATGTCTACTGATTAAAAATGCTTAGATTGAAATATATACGACAGTTCATTTTAGAAAGATATACAATGATTTATCGATTTTCGCTGAAACAACCGGCGATGTACTGCACTATTAATCCTGATAACTTGATATCAGACGAAGAAAAATACCGATCAAAATGACCGAGCGACTTCCGTAATCGAAGACACCAATGGGGTCCTGTCATGATGCAAATAAACAATGACCAACGTTAATTTCTCTTCACTCTTCCAGTGAAGCATCCCGTAAAGGTGGACAAAGTAGACAGTGACCATAAAACTGTAGATAGTCTGAATAATAGCATAGACAGCAAGTTATTAGTTATTTGAAGAGGTATATGATGAGGCAATGAATCACTCATAAATCACGGCTGGGTCGTCAGCACTTACGAACTTGAAATTTAGATGATGTCGACTTGGAGTGACTCGTAAATCATTCGTATGGTCAATATAAGAGCAGAGGTTTGCTGTAATTGTCGGTTGTTGAGAAGAGTTAGTTGAGCTTAAACGATACGATCAGCCGACCTTAAAGACAAAACATGAAGGTGCTTCTTCTGACGTTGGTGCTGGCTGTGGTGATGGTGGCAAACTCCGTGGCGAAACCAACCAAAGTTTCACTTCCTTCTGAGCTTCTCGAGGAGATCAGTAAGACCATTCGTTCTCATTCTAATCAGAAAGCGCCTAACTGAAAGTGATAGACGTAGAAAGAGAGGAGAGCAAGAGAGAATGAGAAAATAGAAAATAATAGAAAGAGAAGCGTGACAGAGATAAAGAGAAATAGATATAATATATAAATGGTAACCTATAGAAATAGAATAAAGCCTCGCTCTAATTCAACTTTGAACTCGAGGAAACATATTTTTAGGCTGTCACAGTTGAATTTGTGGAAAGTATACATCACATTCAAGAACTTAACATTCCTTGAGAACTAAAATTTCCACCTCATCCATTATTCTGTGTGCAAAATATGTGTTCGGTTTTCCATTGATGGCTTCAGTTACCTATTTTACACAGCTGTGGATGCATGCATAGTTAATAAGTTAGCAGCTATATAAGATAAACTCTAATGTGTCAAGGTAATTACCGACAAGGAATGTACAACCAACCTCAGTCATATTTTCTGAGAATATATGATTCACTAAATGTAAGTGAGAGAAATTGAAGTATTTTTGATGGCCGATCATCAATTTAAGAGCAGGAATCTGCTCTTATATTAAAGACCATTGGCTACTTCTATGGTAAACTAGAAATTCCTTCAAGTTCGGGTAACAAACTTTTAAGATGAAACTCCATGTAACGGGGCTAGGTAGAAAACGTGAAAATTGTATCGATTATTGTAAATTTTGAAATGAATGTGATAATTTATTTCCAAAATTTAATTTTCACTTGAAGAATCTAAGGGAGTGGAGATATTCCAGAAATATCTGAAGTGGAAGGATGCTCTGCCACCTGGAAGTAATACCAGATTCCGGACATTCCTTGAATATCTGAGGAAGCAGAGAGACCTAACTGAACCGATCGCAGAAGCTGAGGCTGCTGAAAAGAGAGAGGAAGCTGAAGCTGAGGTTGCTGAAGACAATCAGTCTTCCGAATATGAGGATGATGGTGATGAGATTATCAGCGGTAAAATATTAATTAGTCTCGCTTTATTTTATTTGATCAACGTACCGCAGAAAATGTATACGGTAGTCCATTACTACTACTACTGCTGCTGCCACTGCTGCTGCTGCTGCTACTACTACTATTACTACTACTACTACTACTACTACTACTACTACTACTACTACTACTACTACTACTACTACTACTACTACTACTACTACTACTACTACTACT
Source organism: Allolobophora icterica (assembly GCA_963556255.1). NCBI lineage: Eukaryota > Metazoa > Annelida > Clitellata > Crassiclitellata > Lumbricidae > Allolobophora > Allolobophora icterica. The sequence goes on along the minus strand of OY744609.1, from coordinate 18,032,448 downwards.
ATTACTACTACTACTACTAGGCCTACTACTAGGCCTACTACTAGGCCTACTACTACTACTACTACTACTACTACTACTACTACCACCACTACTACTACAACAACAACAACAACAACAACTACTACTACTACTACTACTAATACTACTACTACTACTACCACCACCACCACCACACCAACACTACCACCACCACTGCCACCGCCCCACGACCACCACCACTACTACTACAATACTTCAAGAACAGCAGCAACTACTACTACTTCTACAACAGCAAAATTATAATAATAATAATAATAATAATAATAATAATAATAATAATAATAATAATAATAATAATAATAATAATAATAATAATAATAATAATAATAATAATAATAATAATAACAATTCCACACTTGTCTACGACGCGGACATTTGAAACGATTGATGAGAAGAACATTATCTTAACAGCTGTTTAAGATATATTGGACTTAATCGCAGCATGGATGCGCTGCGGAAAACATGCAATCATCTGTGTTTGTATTTGAGAGAAAAAAAAAAAAAAAAATAATAATAATAATAGTAATAATAATAATAAGCCCATAACTGTTCCAGTCACCAGCTCTCTGCCTGCGCTGGTGACTGGCTTTTTTTTTTACCTCATCCTATAAGCGCCACGGTATAAGGTTCGACGGCGAGACAATTGGTATAGCTGTCGGTTTACGTTTGTGAGCGAAGTTTACGCTACCCACCGGTGTACTTGTGGTTCAGAGGTTTGGTGTATGGGTCCCATGGTTTGGTCTGCCGTCTGGCCGCTAGACATGCTGCCATAAATCACTCCATCTGGGGATTCCTTGTCAGAGCTGAATTTCCTTCTTCTAAGGAACCATTTGGATTCATGAGTTCTGATGAAAAGCGTCCAGGTATTGCAACCCTCATACCTTGGCCGTCTAACAGGAGTATCGTCTTGGATGTGACTGTTGAACATAGGCGCCGACTTCTCGGGAGTCTTGGATGCCAATGCACCCAGAGAAAAGGTTCGGTGGGTGCGTGGCACCCAGAGGAATTCGGACCTTAAATTCAAATTTTGTACACCTAAGTAGTTATCTCACAATGTGAGAAGTAGAACGACAACACAAATACCGAACATTGCATCATCTTATATTATTTTTTAACGTCTGAGGTAAAAAAATAATCCCTCAGGCTCTTAGAAACTATCCGAAGATCTTTGTCGTTCTGGAGTTAACGGTCATCTTCACCGGTGACATATAAAGCCCTCAGCACCAGCTGAGAGGCGTTATATAAATGTCATCTTCATCTTCACCTTCTCATATTATTATTATTATTATTATTATCATCATCATTATTATTATTATTATTATTATTATTATTATTATTATTATTATTATTATTATTATTATTATTATTATTATTATTATTATTATTATTATTATTATTATTATTAATTAAATTTGTAACGCGCGCATAGTCACACCGAAATGTGAATCTGTGGCGCGGATTGTCAGCCGCCAGGAGAAGATGCAGTTAGATATCGAAGTGTTTGAAAGTCAAGGAGAAATATTGAGTTTTGAGACTCTTTTTGGAGGTAGAAAGTGAATTTGAGCTACGAAGAGAGAGTGGCAGCCGATTCCATTCCTTGGGGGCAGAGACATGGAATGCACGCGAGCCCATAACTGTTCTGCACCGTGTCTCAGCTAAAAGGCCCGTACTTGATGATCGCAAGCAACGGGAAGGGATGTAAGGAGTTAATAGTGATTGAAGGTAGGGAGGTGTGCTGGTGCTGAGGGCTTTATATGTCAAACAGGCTCATTTGAATTTTATTCTGAACTCAACAGGAAGCCAATGCAGTTCATGGAGTAGGACCGAGGAGCTTGTTCGTAGTATAAAAACGCAGTACTACGCGAGCTAAGGAGCTTTGGATGCGCTGCAACCTGTTGAGTTCATGGTCTGAGAGACCAACAAAAACAGAATTAGCATAATCAATGCGAGAGGAAATAAGGGAACAGGCTATGGTTTGCGATATGTTCTTAGAGCCGATCTGATGTGACGTATTGCCCTGATATGATAGAAACAAGATTTACAAAGGTTTGTTATGTGTGGTCGAAATGTGAGCTTGTTGTCTAGGGTTAACCCAAGTGTTTTGACAGTGTCCAGGGGCGTCTATCCCCCCATATGCCATTTTAGCAACTTCCTCTTCCCCCTCTTCTTCCCCTCTCTCCTTCGTTTCCCGCCTAAAATGGTGGCACACACACTGACAGATCTCCCCCCCCCTATTTCTTGGATGGAGCATTTGCTCCAAGGTTTCTATTGCGTAGACGCCCCTGGCAGTGTCTGACAGTGGCACAGCAGTACCAACGAGGTCGATGCTAGAAAGTGAAGGGAGAGAACGCAGGCGTTGGTGTCAACCGAACAAAATAGCCTCAGACTTGTCTGGGTGTATGGTAAAACCATTGAAACAGAACCATGCATACAAAGATGAGAGGCACTCCTCAAGTTTTAGTTTGCCAGACTTATCAGTGTGTGACAAGGCAATATGGAGCTGAATATCATCCGCATATTGTTGTAATTTGACTCCGAAGTTATTAGCTATACAGCTGATTGGGGAAGTAAAGATTGTGATTCCGACTGCACAGGTAAGAAGCTAGCCAGTTTAAGGCTGTCCCAGAGACACCAAAGCTTTTGGAGAGTCTTGATAGGAGTAGTTGGTGGTCTACGGTGTCGAAGGCTGCACTGAGATCAAGGCAAACTGAGAGGCAGGCTTTTCCGTTGTCGACAGATGAGAATATGTTATCCAGTGTAGAGGCAAGAGCAGTTTCTGTGGAGTAGCCTTCGCGGTAAGCTGAATGATAAGGACTGAAGTTGGAAGAGGAAGTGATGTGTTTCTTGATACGTAAAAGAAAGAGAAATTCGAGGATTTTGGAATGTTATTCAGGTTGGAGATAGGTCTGAAGTTAGAAAGGTGGTTGGTGTCTAGGTCAGGTTTTTAAGTAAAGGCGTGACTAAAGCAGATTTGGAGCTGGATGGAAAACAACCTTCAGCAAAAGGCAGGTTAGCCAAGTGTGCGATAAGGTGGGAGAAAACATCAGAACATGAGACAATAAGTGATGTAGGTATGAATTCCGTTGGGGTTGATTTAGGGACCATGCCCTTGAGAAGATTAAGATTTCAGAATAGGAGACAGGCGGTATATTATTAATTGCAGTGCCAGAGAAGTCAGAATCAAGCAGCAGGTCATTCCATACTAAATCTCATAGTCACAACCCGTACATAAATAATTTATTTATTATTTAAAATAAGAAATAAATAATAACACTGGAACCCTTGGCAAGAAAACAATTTTCTTTCTCAGAAAATCCGATATAACTCACCTACCTAAGGGGAGGTGGTAGGTGGAACGGAGGACCGATGCGCCCGCTAGCACCCAGGGACAAAAGCAAAAGTCGGCGCCTATGCTGTTTAAGACAACCTGGATGAATTGTATCTCATATATTAACAAGCTTACAATACATGCGTGCATACATACATACATATTACATACATACATACATACATACATACATACATACATACATACATACATACATACATACATACATACATACATACATGCGTGTTGATAGGCCTACATGCTCTGCTCCATCATTATAGGGACTGCTGCATTTTGCTTTCCTCAGTTCCGGGCGTGGCACCCTTCGGTCGGATGCTCATGGACTCCTGACTGTCCCCCGTGTGCATACTGCCACAGCTGCGGTCCAGGAGCTTTGCCTATATTGGACCCACCAACTAGAATCGCCTTTCTTGAGAGCTGCGGCTCGAGCTCCTCAGTTAGTCCCTTCCACAGTTTCTTAAGCGTCTGAAGTCTGCATTATTTGACAGTGATTTCACTGGTTCGGGTTGGGAGCATCACTGATGAGTTTTTTCTTGAGAGGGCGCTTTATAAATGCCAGATTACAATTTCCGTAGCCTAAATATCCGGTTTGGGTCGTCAGCGTGACCCATTGCTTTTGCCAACTCCTGCCTGTGACAGACAGCTATCTCTATCTTAGTATAGGAACTGCAGTGAAGTGGGTTACCACATATAAATTTTTCAACTGTGTCGAGTTACTTCCGTCATCCCTGTTACTATAGAAAGTAGAAACTCTTAATCCTATAAACACCTATTTAGGTGGCGATTTGTCTCAATGCTTGGCCGACAGTTGTCAGCTGTCTCAGTAGACGGCTGTGGAAGACATTACCTCTTCCAAAGTCTTTCCATCTCTGTCCAAAGCCACAGTGTCATTGTCTTCAGCCGTGCTTTTCGAGATAGTCGTGAGGAAGGGGCAAAGGACACATGAGAGAATATACAGGAAAATCCTATAGAGGCAGTGAGACGAGTTTTAGTCAAGCTCTGAAGACCAACATAGACTTTGCAGAATGAACGTTAACATTTGCCGGATGAGAGTTCCAGAGTCTATGGCACACCCACCAGGAGCTTGTCTTGACTTGCAGAGGGGGATTGAGTAATGGTAACACTCATGGTCGGGAGAGCATCAGATCGCGGTTCGATACCCGTAAACCCCTTGTTAGACTTACAGTTAAATATTTATTTATTATTTATTTCAGTGGTTTTATATAGCGCCCCTTCAAGACTATCTACTCAGGAGCGCTCCCAGCATAGTAGCGACTTCCTATGTTTCCAGGATCAAGTGATAACTATGTATAATTTTTGCACCTGTGCATAGTCATTTTTGCACCTGTGAATTATCATTTTTGTACCTGTGAATAATCATTGTTGCACCTGTGAATAAGTCAATCCGGACCCTTCTTCTTTTTCTTCTTCTTCTTCTTCTTCTTCTTCTTCTTTTTTTTTTCTTCTTCTTCTTCTTCTTCCTCTTCCTCTTCCTCTTCCTCTTCATCTTCCTCTTCCTCTTCCTCTTCCTCTTCCTCTTCCTCTTCCTCTTCCTCTTCATCTTCCTCTTCCTCTTCCTCTTCCTCTTCGTCTTCTTCTTCTTCTTCCTCTTCCTCTTCCTCTTCCTCTTCCTCTTCCTCTTCCTCTTCCTCTTCCTCTTCCTCTTCCTCTTCCTCTTCCTCTTCCTCTTCCTCTTCCTCTTCCTCTTCCTCTTCCTCTTCCTCTTCCTCTTCCTCTTCCTCTTCTTCTTCTTCTTCTTCTTCTTCTTCTTCTTCTTCTTCTTCTTCTTCTTCTTCTTCTTCTTCTTCTGCTTCTGCTTCTGCTTCTTCTTCTTTCCAGTTGCTCCGAAGCTTTAGAAATACTGAATTTACGATTGCAGTTACAATTTCAACTTCTATCAAGCGTATACGAAATTCTGCCTAGATCATTATTTATATTTTAGTGTTCACATTTTTCAGATGATGGTGAAAAGTCGATTGATGCACATGGGACAAGCCCCAAATGGTGTTGCGTAATAATACTAAAGGTCAAGACTTGCGTCAGATGTTGACTGAATAGCTACAAAAGATTTCCAAACTGGGCTTATGGACATGAAATACGCAATGCTCATTGAACCACACAGCTTAATTATTTGAATTGCCTGATAAAACCATAGGATTTCATAAATATACTGCTGTTAAAAGCATATAAACAAAATAGAGCTATCCTTTAGTCTGATTCGGCTGTCTTAATATATAACCGAAATGAACATATCGATTATTTAATCATACCATCGTGACACTTGAAAACATTGTTGATTGTTGATGTAATTAGGCTTAGGATAAAATAGTTTTTCATATCACCCTAACTGTAATCCTTCACTCGATAATTAAAGCTGAAACAACGTTACTTGCAAGACAAAATAATTGCTCAGACTTGTGTTCCGTTTTGTTTCCGAGGTATCGGTTCACCAGTCGAGTGACGTCTTGGACATTATGTAACGGCGCTATAGAAATCATTAGAAGCCACTTACAAAGTTCTGTTTTCAGATGAAAGTGGTAGTTTTTGACGGGTTCTTTCGATAGCAGTGCGACACGTTCGCCTTATTCAGCCATTAATTCTCTGGCATAATTTATGTCCTTAGATCCGAGACTCGACCACACGCTAAGTAGTGTAATGTAAACAGAGATTTATATAGCGCCTCTTCAGATTAACTCATCAGAGGCGCTGTCGACCTAACGACGGAAGACCAGGATCAAACAAAATGGCTTCAAGCGCTTACAGAATAGAGTCAAAGAAAGACCAAGAAGTTCATGCTGTAAGATGCTAGGTAACCTGTTCCAGAAAGGTGGACAGACCAGAACGAGTGTTCCAACAGAAGATCCACAGCGCAGCGGATGCTCTGGTTGAGGGAACAACCAGATCATCCTGCGTAGCAGAGCGAAGAAATCTACGGCCAGTAATGGTAGTCTGGTAGTCTTCCACCTGAATTATGTGATTATGTGTGTTCTTATTATCTGAATTATGTAAATGTGGGTATGAATTAACAGAAGCCTGTGTATTTATGCATGCTTGCAGATTTATAGTTACATGTATATATAGGTTTGACCATTCATCTCTAAGGAAGAGGAGCAGGTAAGTAGGTAGAGAGGAGGTAGATAGGTAGGTAGTAGATAGATAGGTAGGTATGTAGGTTGATAGGTAAACAGATAGATAGATAGGTAGGTAGATAGGTAAGTAGGTTGGTATATATATAGGTATGCAGGTAGATAAGTAGGCCTAAGCAATCTTTTTAGCGAGATTACTTACTTAAATTGGTAATTCGTTACTGAGCAACCTCTTTTCAACTGAAACACCGGATCTGAATCTCAGACATCAGAATCGAAGACCAGTCGCATATCATTCCGCCTTCCGGAAGATTTTTCACTCATTCTTCATTCGTTTAAAACATTCATATTACGGCGCGCATGTAGACCACACGTCTTATTTCTTAAGTTGAAATAAACAGTTGGTAATAGGTCTTAACTTTGTCCTGGTGGGATTAAGCGTGAGCGGAGTTTATAATTCGGTAGTATGGTGCAGAGCCATGAAGTGGGCAGTGCAGGGCATTTTTTAACATGTTGACTGGTGGGGAAATTCCCCACCAGCCCTCTCGAGTTCCCCACCAGTCCTTGCCCTTTTCCCCATCAGTGAATTTTGCCCTTTTTAGTCCCAAATAATTATGTTTTGTCATTTGTGTGACCTTATGCATATGATATTATTGATATACTGTAAATGCAAACCACAGCAGACGTGAGATCTTTATAATTTATATTTATTTGGTCGCCAATAGTCTGCCACAGCAGACGTGAAATCTTTATTATTTATATTTCTTTTGTCACCAATAGTCTGCCACAGTAGACGTGAAATCTTTTAAACTTGTATTTCTTTGGTCACCAGTAGTCTGCTCTTTGCTGTTATTTACGTCTTCGGTGTGTTAATATTTCTAATTGTATCATTTAAAAGTGAAAACTAAACATAAACTAAAACCGTTAGGCCTACACTGAATTTTGGTTAGTGGTTACGATAAAGCTAATCTCTAGGGATTGGGATTTATCCAATTTACGCAAGAATAATATTGGTCAAATTACAAGCATGCCGAGTACAGGAAGAACCAAGAAACACAAAGCAGATTTGCTTTTGGATAGCGCTAAGAAATGTCAGAAGCTTTCAGATTTATTTTGCCAAACTCGATAGCAAACAATAATATTACAACCAGTTTGCCAACAACCAATCAGTCAGGCAGCAAGAGAATGCGAATCGTCAGTTGTAGCAAATGATGTAGCAAATGCAGCAAGTCAATCGTCAATGATTTTTGTGAGTCTGGATGTTATTTCATCGTCAAGTAGGCCTAAGTCTTCAACACGTGTCAACGAACTTATTCAACTTACCGAAGCAGGTTTGTCAACTAGGCCTAGTCAACCGACAGGTTTGACATCAGTTAAGCGATGTAAAGTTCAGAACAAAAGAAATAGTGTTTCTTTATACAAAGGAATAAAACTAGACTTGAATAGTTTATTGAAGAACAACAACGAAATAAACATCCTTAGGTTAAAATCTTGAAAACTCATAAAGCCACATATTTCCGTACATCGAAGAATAAGACGAAGTTGCTACATTCTGAGTAACATTCATGGCTGCAAGGCTGTGTGGACTAAACTAGAGCAAAATGGGGACCGTAAAGAGAAGGCTGAGGCTCGAATGACAGACAAATATGGATATCTGCATTAATGGACGATATCTTGGATGTAGGCCTATACCAAACTTTACAGAAACAATTTTAGCGAGATGATCTTGTCCTTTAATTGTGACATACTGACATGCAGAGATGGGGCTTTTAGGAAGCTTCAACTGATGAAGAATGGACCGTATCCAGGTAAAGGTACTTGTTAAAATAGAAAATGGCTGTACTATATGTTTCTTGTTTATTAGACAATTATATAATAATAATAAATATTAAGTTAATATTAAAATAAATTATGACATTAAATAATAAATTAAGTAATATAAAGTATTATAATAAATAAATTATTAGTGATTATTCCTGTGACCCACACCTCAGAAAGGTTTAACTGATTCAGTGCTTTTTGACTTAAAATTACGCGCGAAAAATGCCCTTTTTCAAAATTCCCCACCAGTGAAAATTTCTTAAAAAATCCCCTGGGGCAGTGAAATAGCTTTAGGGAGGGAGAGAGGGAGCGGTCGAGCTGTCATGGTGACAAGGACACTTGTCGTGTAGCAGAGGCGCCAAATCATTAGCATCTTGACACAAATAAACTGGATGATGTTCTTCTATGGGTAACTACCCAAACCGCCAACCACTGAAGACGCATTTGTGGAGCAAAGGAGTAACAGCAGGATTACTCTTTAAATATTTGCATGCAAGTGCCTCTTCGTATTATGAATTAATTAGGCAAATGTGTGTATGAATTAGCACAAGCCTGTGTATATTTATGCATGCATGCAAATCTGTAATTTTTGCATACAACGGTTTGGTCTCCTATACATAACCTAATATTATATTAGTATTATTACTCGCTCTCTAACATGTGGTGTTCTAAATGTAATCACATGGTCCAGCTTTTGAGGCATTCGCTAGACCGTGTGAAACGTTCAGCTTCTACCACTGAGGACAAAATGAACATTTCAGACAGGTGATTATTTTGTTCCGTTTTTTTCTGGTTATCGATAAAGCATAGGCCGTATACCTATAAAAAAGAGAGTATTATCAAATCGTCTATCACTTGAATCGGGTGAAGCGATTAATTACCCAGAGATAACCAATGTTCATGCAGCGTTTTCGAAATTTTCGATCGGCAGTAGATTACGATTTCTGTTTGTTGGACTGGGTGCAAATCTGAACTGGATGACTAATAATTGGCTCAGTCTTGCGAATGTGTATGGATAGATTAACTCCGATTATCAGAGCTGTAGCTTACATTGACAGCCTGTGACTGCGATATTAATCGTACAATGCACATTATCTTGTCCACAACATTCTTTTCCTTTAGGTGGTTTAGACAACGTACATCAGCAGTTTGATTAAGCATATGCATCATGCATGCACGTGATCTCAACTATAATTTAACTTCAATTTAATTATTATAACACGAAAACAAGACATGACAGTTTTGTTTGATCTCACTATTCAACACAGGCCGGGTCTTGTGTGGCTAAAGGCCTTTGCCGTTTTCGTGACTTAAAAATTTCCCTCCCAGCAGATTATGCAAAAAGGGCCCTATACTTTATCAGGCTCTGAGATTCGGTCCTCTGTATGCCTATTATTTGAGAGACCTATGAGTCTACAGTTGTAGGCTAACTATTGTTATAAGCCACAACCTGTGCAGTGTGCATCCTGATATCATTAACAGCAGAGGTGGCGTGGCGTGCAGCTCTGTGTTTAAAATTGCGTTCAGTTCATATATAATTGAAGAATCGAAAAGACCGATTTAAATTAGTTCCTTTATTCGACGAGTTGGTTAATTCTACGATGTACTCGAGCTACTGTCGCCATCTGGCGAATGAAGGAAGTGTGATTGCATGTCAAGAAAGAGAATCTACTAATAATGTCATGTAGTAGCCTACATGTACAGTGTAGCGCTCTGCATGACAATACAATACAATACGATACAGGTTCATACTTGGCCGCAAATATGCTCAGCTCTGCTGCTGCATGGTGACCCGGCCCGACCTTCCTAAGTTCCAAGGTTCACCACAGGGGCTTTGCTGTGCCTGTTGTATGTCTATCTATTTCGAAGATTCTGTCATACAACCTACCACATGAGCTATGGCCTACTTTCTTTCCCTAAGCGCTTGAAGACCATTCTGATACATCATTATAATTTTATGTCGTCTGATCTAGAACGTCTCTAAAAGGTTTTCCCTAAAGTGTCATCATAGAAATTTTCGAGTAGAATAAGACTTTATAATACCGTAACAAACAAAAATACAATACGATAATGTACGTTACAATACAGTGCATCATAAGACAATACAATGCAGTTCAGTGGATACAATAAAGTGCAATGCAGTTAAATACAATGCAATGCATTAGGCCAACTAATCTAATCTAAATTATCTCATACAATCTAAATGCTACGATTCGGCATTGGAGCTTATTCTCTTTACTTAGTTTTGCCCCATTCTCAATATTGTCATTGACTAGACAGATTAGCAAACAAATGGCATCCATTTCCTCAGATTTAAGATCTTTAATTAGAGTCTATAGAAGAGTCAGATGATAACTAACACTTAGGCTAAACGTCACTGGTACATATCAAAACGTGGCATTAATTCGTTTAGACACTATGCGCTTGTTAAGTTCTTTACCTTACTTAAGCCAGCACCTTTCTAATGAAATTAGGCTGTCTATTTTCATGGCCAAACTAACTTTCCTGCTTCAGATGTTCTTTATTAATTCTGGATTCTTTTGTCATAATGTAGCAGTGAATATTCCAAGGCGTCTTCTCACGATGAATTTCTTCAACAAATTTCACAGTTCAGCGGCTCAACAGTTCAGCAACCCCATTATATAAATTTAAACTTCCAGCATTTGTCCAAAATAGCCGGTGTTGACTGTTAGAGTAAATTCTTAATGCGAACAAATTGAGTGCGAGGAAACATGTAAGACGCACAATAGCTGAGAGCGCACCCAGAAGCCCGGACCAGTGTTCAAGACAACGAAGAAATACGTCTCGCAACCAGCGATAATTAAGGCAACTTAGAGGTCAAGAGGAATCGCGAAAGCAGAGATCTTTCTTCTACCCATTGAGCGGATTTATATGAACTTGGACAGTTTCTGTGGAACGAGATTTACGACGGGCTGATTGAATAGAAAGGACAGAGGAAGAGTTCCGTGCAATGAAATAGGCCTTCAGTTTAAGAAGTGGAAGGTCTCTTCAGCTATCCCAGAGTGGCAGCCATTGGTATGACGTGTTAGCAACATCATTTTTCTTAACCTCGGCTTATGAGGATGAGACCAGTCTTCTTCCTCGTCTTCTTATCTTCCCACTGACAGTCTATGTTCAGTGTAGGCATACTCATTTTACAGCTGAGCTCGCTAGGGGCGCGAGCAGAGCAGAAATGACAGTTGGCTGAGTTGAGCCAGCTAAGCACTAGAATATCGCACTCATGTTGAGTGCAATATAACTCCTTATCTCTCGTCTGCCATTCGCACCTTTAGGGGCAATCAGCGCACGTTTTATAGATTGATGGGAAAGAAAGCACCTTGGAGAGGTGCGAAACCATTAGCGCCTGATCTCTGATCTCTCCTCGCAACACGAAAGCACACTGTTTCTATGGTTACTTTTTAGTCGTGAAAATTCGATATATTCGCGAATGCATGTCTATCTGCATGCATAGATGCGCGAATTTAAATGTATGTCTGCCATGCTATGTAATCCACACTGACTCCTTCAGTTTCTCATTATCTAACTCTCTATGTTGCAAACGTCATACTGTCAGAATTTCATTTGTTTTCGTTCTGCATTTAAAACTTAACTGGTGCGTATGGTATTTGAGTCAGTTTGGATGTTAAGTTTAAGTGTAGTTTTTCTAACTTTACGCTATCAATGTAACGTTAAATTCGAAAGTTTGGTTTTTTATAAAGTCGCGCTGCAATGCCTAAACGTCTTCTGACCTTTGGAAGTGGCTGATCCAGTCCTGTAACTGTGGATCAAAGATCAATGTGACCAAATCGACTTAGATGTCTTCTCAAGAACACAGCTGCGATATTAATATGATGCGCCAACCTCTTGTTTGAGGGAGAGACGTGTTACCGAAGTAGCTATATATGGAGGTCAGTTAGGAAACAGCGCACTGTGTCTTTGTACGCTCAATGTAGCGATTCCATCATAGGAACGAATCAAATACATAATATTATGTGGACCCAGGATTGCCTAATATTGGAAAATCAATTGCCATCTTGTCATGCTATGAGACGCAACCAATGTTGCATTCCATGGTCACTGAAGCAAGGCAAAATGATAAGTGGAACCTATTAGCATTCGAGCGTGTTATCTTTTAATCCCAGTTGCCATCGCTGACCCGATGTTTGGTTGGCAAGACTGGTTTGAAGTGATGGTTGTGGTGGTGGTTTTGGTGGTGGTGTTGGTGTTGGTGTTGTGGTGGTGGTGGTGGTGGTGGTGGTGGTGGTGGTGGTGGTGGTGGTGGTGGTGGTGGTGGTGGTGGTGGTGGTGGTGGTGGTGGTGGTGGTGGTGGTGGTGGTGGTGGTGGTGGTGGTGGTGGTGGT
>OY744609.1:17982292-18017292 GCA_963556255.1 Allolobophora icterica | reverse complement strand
ACATACATACATTCAATTATGCATACATGTGCGCTTTTGTGTAAGTATGTCTGTACGTACATACGTAAGTATGTGCTGGACCAATTTGTCCTCCATGTATTGCTACCTAGAAAATCGACCTGGTTTCTGACCGAAGGCTACGTTTCTAATGTCGTGGCTCAGAGGGATATTTGAGCCACTCTCAAGATTAAAGCGATGGATCAAATTGACCTAAGGGTTAAATTGCACTGCGTTTCGAGGCATACAAAGTGGAAGCCACTCTTTGAAGTCAGGTGAAGCCGTGCGTTGGATATACTTTCAAAGCCGTTACCATTAGATTACTGCAGACGATGAAACGGTCGCTAAGCTGACGGATGAGAGGTGTTTAGAAAACACTTTCGTTGAGTGCCGCACGAATTGACCTTTGACTCCATAATGTCTAGGCCTACAAAGCGTAAATCAGCAATTTTTGGCATTGTCATTGCGCTGATCAATTGTTTAAGATGAAATGTGGTAGTATGACGCATTTATTAAGCGCCACTATCTACTGACCAGACACTGCTTGATGGCGTAGAGCAGACATTTAAGAAAAAGAAGATACACATGTGTTTATGGTAATAAGTAAGTTGTCTACTTCATATACAGGCGATTGACAGTCTGCTGTCGCTGACACCAGTGGATGGGTGAATGCAACGAGATATCTTGCGATAGGAAATTAAAGACAGCACGCTACTACCGTTGTAATCCGGATATTGCGATTTGTTCATGTCCGGTTCTGAGGAAAATGACAACGCAAAGAGGGAACGATACACAGTCTTCCCTGCACATCGTTTCTGTTTGTAGGCCTGTATGTATGAATGTAATGTATGTTTATATGTATGTACATGTATGTCTATATGTATGTGTGTTTCAGCGTGTATACTTTACGATGGAGGTATAATAGCTGCATTTTCCTCATTTCCTATTGTGTGTACTATGTTTATGTTGTGTTCTATAATTCTATAGCTGACTTGTATATGCCTCGGCTGTTGGCTGTGCCCTGATTATGATGAAATCGAATATCCTCTGCTGGAACTCAAAAGCTCCTAATATGATTCTAATTTTTAATGCTGCTGCATAAGTTTATTTTGTAATTTTATGATTAGCGTCCTTGATTGATTTTAATTTTACTTTACTCTGTTACCTCTAATTGCAGAGGATGATTTAGTTCTCCAACTAACTAGCCTACTAAATATATTTTGGTGGGGAACATAGTTGGACGGATCTACCCTACGTGTTTCATTGTGTGGGAGTGTCTATGTGTGTTACCAACCCTGTCGGCTCTTGCTCCTTCGCTGGGCTCCAGATGTGATCGGTGTTCTTTACTAATTAAAACTGAGGCCTGTGCTACAAACTGTTGCACTTGCAATAAGGTGAACCTAGGCCTTAACCTGATAGACTGCGGTGTAAATAGAAACAATACGAGATTGGATTCAGGTGATGATGTTTATAATAGTCTCTCGTCCTCTACTGATAGTGAGAATGAGCAGGTGTGGCTTGACACACAACCTATGGATAATCTTGAACTGGAGGTCTTCTCTCCTGATTCTGAATCTAATGCTTTAGCGACTAACGATATCATTGACCCTGACCAGAATTTCTTCAGAAGAACTTCCTGGTCCAGCAACTATGTTTCATTAGATACTCTAGAAAAAAATATGCAATCTAGTGATAAGACGAATTTAAATCTCACGATAATACATATAAACTGTAGAAGCATTATGCATAAGACTGATGAAATAAGGGAAATAGCCTGCAAAACCCAGGCGGATATTATTGCTCTTACAGAGACCTGGTTGGAAGATAATTTATTGGATACTGTTCACCTACAAGGATACAAATTTATTGGCAAGGCAAGAAAAGAAGGAAGGGGTGGAGGTGTCGGCTTCTTCATAAATGATACCTTGAATTATTTGAACCTTAATCCTAACGATGGAGGAAACGAGTACGAAAATTTTGAAAGTTTATTCATTAGGCTTAATCTTAAGAAATGCGCCCCCATAATCGGAGTTATTTATAGAGCTCCTGGACAGAACCTAAATGAATTTAATGAGGAATTTGAAAAGATGATGATGAAATTAAAAGATAAATCCAAAGAAATTATACTTCTCGGAGATTTCAACATCGATCTATTGAAAGTTAACGATCACAAGGAAACTAATCTTTTTTATAATAACCTAATCACCCATCATTATCTCCCTGCCATTACAAAGCCAACTAGAATTACTTCTACTTCAAAAACTCTAATTGATAATATTTTTTGTACTACCTGGTCTAAAATGCAACTGGCTTCCATTATTATCTCAGATCTTTCAGATCATCTGCCCATCCTTGCACAATTCTCATATGAAAATAAGTATACCGAAGGAAACAGGTATCTGGAGCGAAGATCTATAACTCCTGGAGGCTTAGAGAAATTTGCTAGTTCTCTACTAGCAGAAAATTGGGACCCTGTATTCCATTACTGTCACCAAGGAATGGTTAATGAAGCCTATGAATGTTTTATTCACAACTACAAACAAGACTACAATGATGCCTTTCCCCTCCAAAGCGAACTTAAGGACAATAAGAATAAATATGTTAAACCATGGATGACTGCAGGATTGTATAAATCCTGTAAGAAAAAAAATCGCCTATATATTAAGTATCTGAAAAATCCTACCCCAGTAAATAAAAAAAAGTTTACGATATATAGAAATAAGTTTAAAGCCATAAGAACAAATGCGGAACGTAATTATTATGCAGAAGAGTTTCTAAAACACCATAACGATCTAAAAGCAACTTGGAAACTAATTCGCTCTGCCTTGCAGCTAGAAGACAAACGTATGAACATAGAATCGCTGACTATTCAAGGGATCAGAATAGATGACCCAGAAATGATTTCGAATAAACTTAATGATTATTTTGTTAATCTCCCCAGGGAGTTAGTCAAGAAGTTACCTACTCCTACTTGCTCATTTGAAGTTTACTTACCCTCTTCCAACCTTTCATCCATGGGTTTATTATTGACCTCCCCTGAGGAGATAATGAAAGTTGGACTCAACTTAAAAAAAACTCACACAAAAGGATTAGATGATATAGATCCCTATCTGGCTTTACCTAATCTCCAACTAATTTCGCAACCTTTAACGGAAATTATTAATAGTTCATTAATGTATGGAATTGTACCGGATCAACTGAAAGCTGCTAGGGTCATACCTGTCTTTAAAAAAGGAAATAAACAAAATCCTGAAAACTACAGGCCTATATCAGTGCTATCATTCTTTGCTAAATTTTTAGAAAAAATTATGTATGACAGGCTTAGTTCATTTATTCTTAAGAATAAAATAATTCATACCTCTCAACATGGATTCCAAGCCGGTCATTCAACTTTCATGGCGCTTCTTGATATGGAAGATAAAATTTCTAGAGCAGTAGACAATAATGAATATGCAGTAGGGATCTTTATTGACCTAGCCAAAGCTTTCGACACTGTCGACCATACTATACTGCTTAAAAAAATGGATAATTATGGAATTAGGGGAACCCAATTTAAATGGTTTAAAAGTTATCTAGATTCCCGTACTCAAAGAGTAAGCTGCAATGGTACTCTTTCTTCGCCTGGAATAATTACCTCAGGAGTTCCCCAAGGATCGAACTTAGGACCACTTCTTTTCTTACTATATATTAATGATCTTGCGAATGCATCACCTACACTCCACTTTATCCTGTTTGCAGATGACACGAATATTTTTTACTCTAACCATTCCTGGTCATCCCTTATGGATATTGTTAATTCTGAGCTCTCTAAAGTTAATGAGTGGTTCATTGCGAATAAACTAACACTTAATGTAGATAAAACAAATTTTATCATTTTCAAATCGCATAGAAAAATAAAACCAATAGATTGGCTAATATCCCTTGATGGTGTCCCTATTTCTAAAGCTGATTCTACTAAATTCCTTGGGGTATTTGTTGACCAGCACCTTAGCTGGAAAACACATATTAATTACATATCCTTAAAAGTTGCAAAAAACATTGGCATAATCTCTAGAGTTGCACAAATACTCCCTAAAGATATTAGACTGAGCCTATACCGCTCTTTAATCGAACCTTATTTGAGATACTGTAACCTCATATGGGCCTCCAACTACGATTCTCGTCTTCAAAAATTAGTTACCCTGCAAAAAAAAGCGATAAGAATGATTGTGGGAGCTCGAAGATATGACCACTCCGAACCTATTTTTAGAGAATTAAATCTCATGAATCTAAAGCAGATTAAAATCCTTCAAATAGGAGATCTCCTCTACTCATACGAACATAAATTATTACCAGCCTCATTTATGGGATATTTTACCCTTGCCTCAACTATACACGATCATAACACAAGAGGTGCTACCTTGTATCGACCTGTTAAAGCAAGAACCAATCTAAGGTCATTCAGTATTAAAGTAACTGGTCCGAAAATCTGGAGTTCTATACCATTAGATATCAGATTAGTAAAAAATAAATACGATTTCAAAGACGCCTGCGACTGTTTCTTGTAAACACAGAATTGGCCTCATAATACATTCACACCCGAGATTTTACCGTCACTCTGGAGCCTAGACCGTGAGCTACCCACATATTATTTCTTAAATTTGTTAGTTAAGGTTAGTTAAGGCTATACTTGCTTTGTTCTCCCTTCACAGAGTTCATATTATATCATGTGATACGTAATAGGCATTGCGTGAACTCTAGGGAGAAACTAATTATTTGCCATCACAAAATTTTGGGAAATTTACCTGTTCGGGTAGCCCTGCCTAGCGGGACTCTGTCCCTTAAGGGTCACCCATTGCCTTCTGTGACAATTATAAAGTCTGAAATGCACATTGTTAACTTACCCTTCTTAATTTGTCGGAATCGGTAAAACAAATTTACTTAATTACAGAATTTTAGCGTCGGATTATTGGTACTTTAATAAACGTCTGTAATTCGCCTTGATCGCAAACATTCAAATGATATTGTTAACTGATTGTCATGGAAAGCAATAAAGATATATTGATTGATTGATTGATGTATGTTTGTATATATGTATGCAGGCACGTATTTTTATACGTATGATATACATGTATACATATATGTCTGCATGGATGTATACATGCATACACTCATCTTTGTAATTACGTATGTACTAAATACGTATGTGTGTATGCATGTCTGCATCGAGACACTTTACACTTAAATCGGAGCTCCAAGGGAAGTCTGATCCAGAGTCCAGACCACCGGCCCACCACTGAAAAGCTCGACTTTGCAGATTCGTGGAACAAGCGAAGGGGACTAAAAGTAGGCCTACCCTTTGTCCCGTGTATAGATGTACCTTTTTACCCTGCTACCTTACTCTTTCTCTCAGGTACTCTTCCTCTTCATAATCTTATTACGCTTACAAAACCTCAATGGCATATTCCTGGGTATTAATTGGTTGTCATCCTACTTAATGTACTAGATAATTAGGTGTCCCTATAGATCCAACGGGATCTTTGATCCCTTCAGGGTCCCCTTTGAAGCCGATTAAGCTGACAAATGACTTCTTCTTTTTTGTCGCTGTTGTATTCTTAATTGGTTGCAGGAATAAATGATTTGATTTGATTTTGATTTGACTTGAACATTAGCACAATTTGAGGACAGGCATAGCTGCAGGTAGCGATAATGATTTTAAAAGGCGCCAATCTATCAAAGAAACAAAACTCTACGTTGTGCAACATCAAAATGAATGAAAAACGACGAGCAACCAGATTTGTAAACATTTCTCTCAGATAAGAATTCCAAATATGACAATTGATCGTATAATACTGACAAAATTTCCCAGTAAATTCTACGTCACGTGTCCTTCAATTAATCAAAATTTTTGCGATTCATCGCAGAAAAACAGTGAATGCAGCTCTTGGGCGAGTTCATTTACGTCTATCAATGATTTCCACAAGGAAACAAAAGAACAAAGTCGATGATGGATCCAGACATTGGGGAGGGGGCATCATTTTCTGTGGCTCAGTTATTGGATGACGAACATTTTGGCAATCTTTCCGGTTGTCGAGATGTTTGAAGCTAGTTTCAAGTTGCCAAAATTTCTTACAATTCGTAGTGATTTAGCTTTATTTGCTTTTTCTTGCCCACTTTCAAACAGTTTTCGCGGCTTTTTCGCCCTTGAACGCATTCAATGCGAGGTCAAACGCTTTACGACTTGCATAAAGAATAAATTCTGATTAAAATGTATGATTCAATCAATCAATCAATTTCGTTTATTCTCAAAAGCAAGTTGACAAAATCGCAACTTGTAACAGAGTATGTGTGTACTTATACATTATATGCATGTGTGTATGTATGTACATGTATGTGTGTGTGTATGTGTGTAAATGTATGTCTGTCTGTATGTATGAATGTGTGTATGTATGTGTGTATGTGTATGTATGTATGTATGTATGTATGTATGTATGTATGTATGTATGTATGTATGTATGTATGTATGTATGTATGTATGTATGCATATGTGTAATATGTAAGTATGTATGTATGTATCAAACCACTTGGTATAGCGCACTTTGTACCCAAAATACGTAATCGTAATCGTAAACTCCAAATTTCTAAAGCGCTGCTATAAAGCTAAGCGCGGGGCACAAGCTTATTCACGAGCGCTGCGTCGTGCCAGAGGAGTTGCTTTCAAGGGAAAGATCCAAGTCCGTTTGCCAGAGAGACCAGAGATAGGAGAGTTTGCTAAAGCGGGTTTTTTAAGGATGAGAAAGGTTTGAAGGAGTAGGAACTGATTAAACGTGTTATAGTAATATTATATACAACACATACATACATACATATCTTGTGTAATAAACATGATTCTTACGAGATCTCACGTGCATCGTGTCCGCCAAGCACAGTTAGCAGATGTAATGTCTTCTAATATAACGAGTAAAATATAATACAAGTGAGACATTTATTTACAACAAATTGAATCGCACCTCTCTTAGTTGGACGGCTTAGAAGGGAGCATTTCCGGACTTGGTGAAACTCTCTTAGTAACCAAAGGAGGATTTGTTACCAGATGAAAGGACTCAATCACTAAGTCTTACTCGACGACCTTCCTGACTCCTGAAGTTCCACTCTCAGTGCAGTTCAGAACATCAGGAATCGTCTTTTACAGCTGTCGAAAGTCATATATAGGATTTTTCTTGAACTGTTGAGATCTTAGAAATTAATTCTGCACGATGCGGACGAGGAACCGAAATTGTATCCTAGTGATGATCTGCACGATTTATTCGATGACAACACGATCTCTGACAAAGCATGTACGAAGACAACGATGAAGATGCTGGCATCGGAGACGGAGGTTTATTTCGATGATTTCCAGATGCGAATCAAGTTTTTAAAAAGAAACAAGGCTCTGTACAACACAACGCAACACGAGTACAAGTGAGGGGCGGATCCAGGGGGGGGCAATCCGGCCATGGCCCCCCATTTGAAATTTTTATTTATTTTTAACATGTGTTTTATGGGCGTTTTATGATGTTTACACAGGCGTGCCCCCCCCCCCACCCCCGTAGGCGTGGATGAGTAAAATGTACACAGAACGCGGGTCCCGTAGATGTAGACTGAAGACATTAAAAAGGTTAATGACTATAAAAAAAGGTCATCAACTTTTTGGGAGATGACTACAAAATTTTTGCCCCCCCCCCTGACAGAGCTTCTGGATCCGCCCCTGGTACAAGTCAAGTACTTCGCTCACTTGATTAAAGACCAATATGTCAGAAAACGCACGCGTCGCTTGGCGATATATATATATATATATATATATATATATATATATATATATGTGTGTGTGTGTGTGTGTGTGTATATATATATATATGTATATAATATATATTATACACTTATTTAGCAAGTTTCTCGCACATTTATATATTTCATCCTGTCGATCTGGAAAATTCCTCGTTTCAATTTCATTCCGCGAAATGATGAGGTTTCCGAGATAATTCTTATACCCAGGTGTAGGCCACAGTGGCTGTTGAATATCTAACCTGTGGGTGTGTGTGGATGTGTATGGAAGCGTGCATGTGTGTGTTTGTGGGTGTGTGTGGTTGTGTGTGGGCTTGTGTTTCACGTAGCGTACCAGCCACAGCTGCGTCAAAACACGCAGAAGCAATGAGATCGCTTTGCTTTAACGAGAGTCTTGGACCATCTTCTTATAGGACATCTTGCTCAAAGTCAACATGAGCACGCTTAGAAGCTAAGAAATACTGGAGATAAGGCTTTGTCTAAAAGGGGTTTACTGGCTTAAAATCCGTAGAAGCTTCCGATTATGCAACTGTATGAAAAACCGGTAAACTCGAAAAAATCGAAAACATAGGAAGTAAAAATATGAAAAATGGATAGTATTAATTAAAAAGTTCACAAAAATTGTGTGCTTAAGTAAACCCAGTAAGGTAAAATCTACTAACCTCCCTCGGGTTTCTTTCTGATCTGACTGGAAAGTAGCCTAATAGTAACACTAGTAAAAGCAGTAGAAGTATTAGTAGCAGTAGAAATAGTAATGGTAGTTGCAATATTAGTTGTAGTAGGTCTAGTAATAATAATAATAGTAATATTAATAGTAGTAGTAGAATTAGTAGCAGTAGAAATAGTAATGGTAGGAGTAGTATTAGTAATGTTAGTAGTAGTAATGTTAGTAGTAAGTAGTAGTAATACTAGTAATAGTAATAATAATAGTAGTAGTAGTAAATGCAGTCCTGGTAGTATCTGGTGTTCCACGACGTCTGACAGCTTCCAGGGCCGATGACGTCAACCTCACTTTTGCCATACACGAAATAACTTCAAGAATTATCTACTATTATGTGTGCGTCCATCAACGGATGTCCTGTTCATTAAGCTTATGATGAGGACGCTATTGTAGATGTCATTAGTTTAGAATAGAAACAACTGGAAACCAAGTGAGACACTCAAGCGTCAATTCGATGGTCAGAAGAGAGCTTCAAAGAATGCTCAGCGCTAAGATCGATCGGTGAAGTATAGTGCGCTGTCAGAGAACGAGGAGATTGTCGCAAGAGTTGAATATTCGGCGTTGTTTTCCGAGAAGGAGAGAGACGATTTCTCTGGCCGGATAGCATCCACTGTCGTCCGTCGTCTTCTTTCGATCCGTCGACGACGAGGAGCTGTTCTGTTTCAGACGGATCTGTTTGATGATTCCGACGAGCAGATCGTCTATCTTGTGGTTGAGGACGGCGGACACCTCGATGTACTTGCTTCGGTAACGAGCGGCCATCAGCTTACCCTCTGCAGAAACAACAACAGTAGCGCCCGTGAGCCTTAGTGGATCGCTGGAAGGATGAAAAGACGGATATATGAAGAGCTGGATAGAGGAAAAGATAGACGAATGAATAGATAAATACGGGAAAAGATGGATATATGAAATTAGATAAACAGGAGATGGACAGATGAAAAGATGGTTATAGATAAGCAAATGGAGAGTTGAACAGATGAATAGATGATTATGAATACACAGATGAAAATGTGGAGAGATGGATAGATAAACAGATGGATAAATGGCACATGAATGAACAAAGGGATGTACGGATAGGATGCATAGATATATAGATGAAAAACTGGATAGGTGGACAAATAAACAGATGGACAGATGTATGGATGAAAAGACGGATAAGTGGAAAGATGGACAGACAGATGACAGATGGATACATGGTTAGATGAATATATGGATAGCTGCATATATGAATGGGTAGACAGATAGATGAAAACAAAGTGAGAGAAAGAGAAGTAGATGGATAGAATAGATGGGCATCTTTCCATTGCCCCTATTTGTTAATCTAGATGAACAAGATTGGCTAGGCGACTGTTAGAAGGAGAGTTCTTTGCCTAGATATTTCGATTTAACTCTACATTTGCGTAACTGTCTAATATTTAAGTTGTGCTCTAAGTGAATAAACTTCACTAAAAGCTTAGTCCATAGAAGGAAATTAAGGAAACTATGCGTCTACAAATTTCAGAAATTATATCGAGCGAACGATATCAGTATCATTATCGACATCATCAGCAACAACTGCTGCTTATCACCGTAATCATCAGCATCGTCATCAATATCATCAGTAGCAACATCACACATGTCATCATCGACATAATAATCAGACACGTCATAATAATCATCATTGTCATCACCATTATCTTAATAATAATAATAATAATAATAATAATAATAATAATAATAATAATAATAATAATAATAATAATAATAATAATAATAATAATAATAATAATTAATTCCTGAGGGGTCTGAGGTACCTCGGGTATACCTTTTGCCAACAAACTATTTCTGATATCTTGACAGATAATAATAATAATATTAATAATAATAATAATAATAATAATAATAATAATAATAATAATAATAATAATAATAATAATAATAATAATTGCAAGGGGCGAGGCGTTTGCGGGGTGTGTTGGTCGTCATTTAAGACACATGCCTCAGACGGAACTATCCATCGGCACGGACCTCGATCTGCCCCGTGTCCGGGCTCTGACCAGCCACCGGCGGACGGCCCTGCAAACCCTTTGACCGTAACGCAATCGTTTTCCACCATGAACCAACAGATCGCCTCTTCACAGGGTTTGTCAGCGGATGAAGACCTTCCGCCAAACGCTTCGCACCTCTCACACCCTATTTTACCTGGTCTTCTCATTAAGAGAATCCCAAGAGCCGCAAGACCATCTTGTGCTGCTCTCCTGGGAGACCTAATACAAGCTATCGTTCTAGAACCTAATTGCATTGGCAAATGGTCTGACTTGCTGGCTTTCGGAGGAACCGTGCTGGCGAAACCTAAAAGAGGAGGGCGAAAACATAACGTGACGAAGACGATTCTGTCCCGCATTGCCGATTGGAGATCGAGGGGGTCAAACTATTCAACCAACGTTGGACTGAATTCGACGGACAAACCCAAGGCAACAAAATACGACTCCACCAAGTATTTGGCGACGGCAGTTGCCAGGAAGCTTGAAGAAGGCAACTTCAAAGCAGCCATACGTCTCGTCTGCAGTGAGGATAAGCCGGCGCTGGAAACACCGGAAACTCTGGCCGCACTTAAGCATAAACACCCGCTCGCACCAGTGGACAGGAGAACACCTTGTGATCCAGACAGCTCAGAGCGCTTCATCGCGTTGCAGGTTTCCAAAGAAGAAGTCACTAGGGCAATCTCCTCTTTCCCATCGGGTTCTGCAGGCGGCCCCGACGGCATCACCCCACAGCATCTTAAGGACCTCGTGGCCTTTGGAGTGGATGATAACATCTGCCAACATCTATCCGACCTTGTCAATATGCTTTTAAAAGGAGGTTTACCTGAAGAGGCGAATGAGGTCATTTATGGAGCAAACCTTTTAGCCCTAAGCAAGAAGGACGGAGGCATCAGACCAATCGCGGTGGGCTACACCTGGCGCCGCCTGACGGCAAAGTGCGCCAATTCATACGCGGTGACAAGACTGTCTCAGCTGCTCGCCCCCATTCAACTTGGGGTAGGCATTCCAGGAGGTGCTGAGGCAGCTGTTCATGCAACACGTCGTTGGGTTACCACGATGCCTGAAGACAGCGTCCTAGTGAAGCTTGACTTCACTAACGCTTTTAACACTCTGCGCAGAGATTCGCTTCTAGAGGCAGTGGCTAGAGACATCCCAGAGCTCTATCGTTTTGCTCACGCCGCCTACTCCAACCGTCCACTGTTGCGTTATGGCTCGAATATCATACGATCTGAAGAAGGGACCCAGCAAGGCGATCCACTGGGCCCTCTGGAGTTCTGCCTTGTCTTACAACCGGTTCTGATAAAGCTGAGTTCGGATCTGCGCATTGGATACTTGGATGACCTGACATTGGGGGGTAGCAAGGAGTCAGTGGCCGCCGATGTTCACCTTATTGCGCAAGAATCAAAGAAGCTGGGTTTGCTATTAAACCGCAGCAAATGTGAGATCGCCTGCCAGAACATCCAAACGCCGATCGATGACCCGGCGTTTCAAGACTTTACAAAAATGGCCTTTGAACAGATGACCTTGTTGGGTGCACCTCTGATACAAGGTCCAGCTGTGGATAAGGTTTTAGAAACGAAAGCTAACGATCTCGAGAGAGCAATCGCAAGACTATCCTTACTTCATACACATGATGCTCTGGTTCTGCTGAGAAACAGCTTAAGTGTACCGAAGCTGTTATACAGTATGCGCACAGCCGTCTGTGCTGATTGCCCGGGCTTGGCTCGGTTCGACAAATTGTTGAGAGAAGGTCTATCGACCATCCTAAATGTAAACCTTGACGATGACCGGTGGCTCCAGGCTTCTTTGCCGGTGAGAGACGGTGGTCTGGGAGTTCGTTGTGCATCTACGCTGGCACTTTCCGCCTTTCTGGCTTCTGCTGCTAGCACAACCGAACTGCAGACATGCATCTTACCAACAGAGTCGGCTGAGATACCATACGAACTGGTCAATTCAGCACTCACCGCGTGGAAGGCCCTGACAGATGCAGAACCACCAACAGGAACAGCAACTCATCGCCAAAAGGAGTGGGATATCCGATACACAGACAAGGCACGGACAGGCCTGCTCGAGTCCACCAGCTGTCCTCGCGATCGTGCTCGCCTGCTAGCTTCACAAGCACCTCATTCTGGTGACTGGATGCTAGCTCCTCCGGTGACTGCTTTGGGCCTTCGCCTCTCAGACGAGGAGATACGGATCGCAGTCGGGGTGAGGCTAGGCACGACACTCTGTGAGCCGCACTTGTGCCACCACTGCCGAGCAAATGTCGACGCAAGAGGGCTTCATGGTCTGGTTTGTAGAGGAGGAGGAGGGAAACAACAGCGGCACGCTATGCTCAACGATGTGATCTGGAGAGCGCTGAGCAGAGCGAAAATCCCTGCTCAGAAAGAGCCTCTCGGCCTCTCAAGAGGAAATGGAAAGCGACCAGACGGTGTCACGCTGATTCCTTGGTCACGCGGACGATGCCTGACATGGGACGTGACAGTGCCCGATACCTACGCCACCTCCCACCTTGCCCACACATCCATCGGAGCTGGCGAAGCCGCGGAACATGCAGTTCTGATCAAGAGGGCGAAATACGCAACCATCACCAACACCCATACCTTTGTGGCGATCGCCTTGGAGACGGGCGGATCTTGGAGCGGTGAAGGCCTACAGTTCGTTGTGGAGCTGGGAAGCCGGATATCGGACTCAACGCACGATCCACTGGAGACATCGTATTTGTTCCAGCGGATTTCAGTGGCCCTGCAACGTGGAAATGCCATCTGCCTTTCCAGGACACTGCCACCTCTGACTGAGTGACGCTAAGATGGCGCTTCAGATAATTAAATATAATAATAATAATAATAATAATAATAATAATAATAATAATAATAATAATAATAATAATAATAATAGCAATAGCAATAATAATAATTATTATTATTATTATAATTATAGTCCTAGTTATATTTATCGTTGTCCTGATGATTACCGTCTTCGGTGACTTGTCGTTGTCGGACGAGGTCTGCCTTATTGGCGACGACGATTTCTGCTGAACGGCGTTGAAGATCCTTCTTCTTGATCTCGCTGAGGATCTCACGAGCGTGAAGGAACGAGTCACGGTCCGAGACGCTGTAGACGATGCAGTAGGCATCTGCCCGGTCGTTCAATGTCAGCTGCAGCAACCAAGACACACTCTGTTTGTATACAGCACTCTTCTGCTTTATGTATGTATTGTATTGTATTGTATTGTTTGTATACATTTCTAAATCGCCACTATCGGAACAACCTAATCAGAGGCGCTCCCAGTGCAAGAATCCCGGGGAAAGAGAACCGATTTTAGACAACGGAGGACCCCCAGTGAGAATCGTATATGTATATCCAGCGTATGGGTGAATGTATGTAGCTGACGATTCTGATTAAATGTGGAAATTGATTTTTTGGGCGGTAATTTACTGGAAGAGGCATAATAGAGAACGGTGATAACAAGAGAGTAAAGGTGGCGATGAAAGTATAAGAATGAAAGATGAAGATATTGGGGAAGAGGCAGAAGCCAGGAACAATATCCAGAAGAAAAATGACGAGGATATTTTTGAAGTAAGAGCAGGAGACAAGAGGAAAGAAGGAGTGGAAGACAAGACGGGAAGGAGATGAGAATGAGGAAAATCATAAACTGCCGGGAGAATTAAAACGGAGGTAGACGAAGTTGTGAAACGGCAGAAAACGAAGAAATGAAGAACGGCAGGGTATGACATTCAATTAGAACAGGCGAACACGAGGAAGAGAAAAGGAGTGAGAGGAGACGGAAGGGAGGAGGAGATGGAGTCGAAGGAGGAGGAGGAGCAGATGGAAGAGGAGGAGGAATAGGAGGAGGAGGAGGAGGAGGAGGAGGAGGAGGAGGTGGTGAAGTTCTGGTTCTGTGGACTATGATGACTTCATCGAGATCTAATCATACACGAGAATGACGTTGGTTTACATTAGATTAAATTTCGTGGCGGATGTTATTCGATTGCTAGCAAATAATTTGACTTTAATTGCTTTCCAAATTTCATCTAGGATCGAGTTCGTCGTCTGTTGCCATCCTCCTTCTTTTCTACCTCCTCCTCTTCTTCTTCCTCATTTTCCACCTCTTCCTCATCTTCCTCATTCTTCATCTTTTCCCCTTCCTCCTTCTTCTCTTCCTCCTTCTCTTTCTCCTTCTGCTCCTTCTTTATTCATTCTTCTCCTCTTCCTCCTTCTCCTCATCTTCCTCCTTCCCCTCTTCCTCTTGCTCGTCTTTCTTCTCTTTCCTCTTCTTTCATATCTCCTCCTCATCCTGCTCGTCGTCCTCCTCTTCTTCTACCTCATCCTCCTCTTCTTCTTCCTCCTCTTCCACCTCTTCCTCATTCTTCCTCTTTCTTTTCCTCTTCCTCCTTCTCTTCCTCAGCTTCCTCTTCTTAATCCTCCTCCTCTTCCTATTCTCCTCCTCCTCCTATTTCACCTCATCCGTTCTTCTACTCAAACTAATCTGGTCTAATTACTTTTATAGCGCCATTGCCCTAAAGTTCAACCATCAATTGATGGTATCCTGAACTGAAATCGTATTTTCAATGAGATTTCACTTAAAATCACTTGCGTTAAAATAATCTCTCTCTCTCTCTCTCTCTCTCTCTCTCTCTCTCTCTCTCTCTCTCTCTCTCTCTCTCTCTCTCTCTCTCTCTCTCTCTCTCTCTCTCTCTCTCTCTATATATATATATATATATATATATATATATATATATATATATATATATATATATATATATATATTATAGGCAGTGTTGGGTAAACTCACACCAGAAATGAGTTAAATCAAAACTCAACTCACGCACCTCAAAATGAGTTTAAACTCAAACTCAACTCATCCTAAGTGAAATGAGTTAACTCAAACTCACTTGTTAAATGAGTTAACTCATAAACTCACACGTTTCATACTAGCACGTTCTAATGGAGCAACAATTTTTCCATCACGCCTACTTGTAACAGAAAAATATTTTCCATCAAGAATACACGGTACTTCAGCCATGTTGTTCTTAACTGTTCACAATATACAAAATATGCACTATGCGGTGCTTAAATACTGTCTGCTAGCAGTGTTTACGACCCTCCCTGCCGTCACCACTCGCCAGTATGGAAAGCCGACGATATAAAAAAAGGCTTGTTTCAACATAATATGTGCCGAGTGCCGAAGAGTGAGTTGAGTTTAAAATAATAATTGACAGTTACAACTCAAACTCACAGAAAATATGAGTTAACTCAAACTCATAACTCACACTCTTTAAGGTGAGTTAACTCAAACTCACAAATCACAGCAAGTGAGTTAACTCGTGAGTTTAAACTCATATGAGTTAACTCATACCCAACACTGATTATAGGTTTATACGTTCATTCACAACATAGAAAGCATAGAAACAAAAAAATAGGGGCCGAAGTACACACAGATGTGAAACTGGCATACATGATGATCACTTCTGTTATGTAGCAGAGCCTAGTATACCTATTATCATCTATTACTATCTTTACGAACTATAAAGTCAGTGAAGACCATACTCTGAATATACCTAAGGTAGTAAAAGAAAAGCCATCCTTCGTTAGGCTGTTGTTATTAAACTACCCGACGACAGCCAACACAGATGTTAGACTATAATATTATAATTATTACCTCGGTTAATCCACTCGGGTGATACATAAGATCGAGAGTGGCTTCCTCTTCGTCCAGCACAACTGACACGGTCATCGCTCGACTGTCCTCTGTTCACAAACACCAGACGACCATCCAGTTAACGCAAGACATCAGAAACTAACTTCATGTGATGTGATACAATGTAAGACAGTGTAAGGAAATGCGATCCTGTGTGATCGATTCTAAAAAGGATGATGATTTCTTACTACAATTTCGAGTGTAGCGACCATCCATAGATGCCTTAAGTAATACGATAACGACTTTATAGAAGTCAATAGATCAGATTTGATCAGATTTGATTATAGGTAATGAACTGTAATATGTATTGTGCTGTGATGTGAAGACCACCTGAGTTCTCACCCCAAACGATCACCCCTCATAGGAGGGGCTCAGGCCGGAAGAGAATAGCAGAAGAGTTAAGTCTAGACCCAGTCACCCAGACAGGTCCGTAGGAGACTGAAGATGTGTCGAAGGGACCCTCGTGCATAGCTGATGTCTGTGTGTAATTAGCAAAAAGCAATTGTAATTAGTAACTTCAATTGCGCCGGTGTCTAATGCACAAGGCATCAACCGATAGTACACAAAAAAAGCCGTAATCAGTTCAATATCCAGAATAGCAGTCCGTAAGACAGAGAGACAGCCTATGGTGGATGAGCAATTTGAAAGAGGTAAGTTTTAAGTTGGGAACAAACTGATATAGGCGATTGAGGAGAACTCACAGACACAGGGAGAGAGTTCCAAAAAGTAGGTTAAGCAACCGAAACAGCTCGTTGACCAAGAGCAGTTCTTGATTTTAGGTATGACCAGACAAAGATAATCAGATGATCTCGCTGAATAATAATAATAATAATAATAATAATAATAATAATAATAATAATAATAATAATAATAATAATAATAATAATAATAATAATAATAATAATAATAATAATAATAATAATAATAATAATAATAATAATAATAATAATAATAATAATAAATCTGTGGAATAAGAACCAATTAGTCTAATTAACTATGAGCTCAACAGAGAAAGAGAGGGAGAGGGAGACAGACAGACAGAGTGACAGAGACAGAGACACAGAGACAGAGAAACAGAGAGAAACAGAGAGAGACAGAAAGGAAGTGAGAGAGACAGATAGAGAGACAGAGAGATAGAGATATAGACTGATAGAGAGACACAGACAGAGACACAGACAGACAGAAAGACAGATACATACAGACACACAGACACAGACACAGACACAGACACAGACAGACAGAGGTTACCCTCACTGTCAGATTTCCATAGATAATTAGATATGTTCATCTTCCGAAGCAGAATTTTTAGCTGTGTTGACGAGAACTGCCAAGACTAAATCCGGATACGAGAATTCGAAAGATGCGTTGCGTGATACAGTACATGTGAGGCCAGAAGTCCTACGCACAGAAGTGGCTCGACATGCGCGTGATACCTAGAGTCTTGTATTCTGCCCTTAAATAGTCGAGATCACTAGACTAAGTAACTTTATTTCCTATATTTTTCTTCATTAAATGAAGAAAAATATAGGAAATAAAGTTGTAACATGTTGCGGTGTGTCAACGTGCGATGAGAATAAACGAATAATCAATCAATCAATCAATCAATATATAGAGGGAAAATGCATCGCCCGATGTCACGTGTGCCTTTGATGAGTTTCTCTTTGAGTGGCGCTGTATAAAGTATAAAGTTACCACTATCATTACCATGTTCCGAGGGTGGAAAGGCGCAAATACCTGTTATAATCTATACAGGATCTAAGAGACTGGTGTCTCGTATTACGGTATTAATGGTGTTAGTCACGAGATCTAGAACGGCGTTGAAAAGGCATCCCCTGGGAAAGAAGGCACAGAACAGGGAACGACTGTTCCGGCAAAGGAGAGAGCCCTGTTCTTAGTTTCCCATTAAGCTAATGCGGAAGAGGCAGAGTCTTATACAAGAACAGTGTTTACAGTGTTGCCTCCAATAAGGAGGCGATCAATTATTAACCTTCCTTGGAGAGAACTGGCAGGTATTGTTCGGAACAGCCATCTTACGTAGAAAGTGGAAGGTCAGAAATGTGGGTGGCAACAAGCATAGAACTGGGTTCGAGTCACCTCCGCCTTGCAAAGTTATGACCAGATTTCGGGCGCCACATATTGATGTTGGTGTTGAACTATTTTATAGTTTTGGTAACAATAGTAGTAGATATCCCGTAATTAGGGAATTCCAGGGTTGAGGTTCGGTCGAACAGTGATGTTAGCTCTATCAGAAATGTGTAGCCTAGAGCCTGCAGGTCAGTCAGCATAGTTTATGAGGTGGTGATTTACCTAGTTTACGGACACCCAAAGCGCACACAGCAGTAGTTAATTTTGAAGGAAGCAAAACAAAACCAGGGTCTAAAAAAATCAAGTGCATGGTTTGACGCCGTTGTTGGCGAGGTCTCTAAGGAGTTAGCTCTCCGTGATAGCGATCATGGAGACAGTTTAACGGTCTGTCGGTTCTTTATCAGATTGTATGCATCAGAAGAAAATGACTAATGACTTGATCGCAATTTATGGGAAGACTTGCACGGAGAACCTTTTATAGTCTCAGCGCCAGTCCCTACACGATATATCGGTGGCTTATCACGCCGCCACTTCATCCGTCTGTCACGCCACTCCGTTCGGCGCCGACCGTGTTTTGATTTGCAGGGCATCTCTATCTACAGGACGCCCAGGACGGAAATCCTCTATCGAAGTCTGCGTCAAGTCTGAAAGCGACCACCCGTTCAGCGCTTAATTAGTCTCCACAGCAACCAAGAGACGCGTTCAAACCTCCAGTCGTCGTCGTCGTTGTATAGGAAATCACTCATCGTTGCAGTTGTTGTTGTTGTCGTTGTCGTTATCATCGTCCAAACGGTGATCATCTGGACATTCACGTGAATGGTTCTATTGTGCAGTGACGAGTCAATCGCGCCACTGTCGTTTAGTTCGAGTCTTTTTATCCATTCAGACTCAACGCACGGCTCCAATGTTTGCATCTACTTCGTGATATTTGTCTGACGCAAAGCGTTTCGTGTGTCAATCAATCATCTCTTTGCTTTGCTCTGCGCAGCAAAGAAGCTGAGTTGAAAGAACCTGTAACTGGACGACGTCGCCTTCAGTTCGCTAGATTTCTTGCTGCATAATTAACTTTGCTAGCATCACTTCTTACGGTTCCTGGTATAGCTAAAAAGACGTACAGGTGTGCGTGTATATATATATATATATATGTATGTGTGTGTAGGTGTGTGTGTAGGTGTGTGTAGGTGTGTGTGTGTGTGTGTGTGTGTGTGTGTGTGTGTGTGTGTGTGTGTGTGTGTGTGTGTGTGTGTGTGTGTGTGTGTGTGTGTGTGTGTGTGTGTGTGTGTGTGTGTGTGTGTGTGTGTGTGTGTGTGTGTGTGTGTGTGTGTGTGTGTGTGTGTGTGTGTGTGTGTGTGTGTGTGTGTGTGTGTGTGTGTGTGTGTGTGTGTGTGTGTGTGTGTGTGTGTGTGTGTGTGTGTGTGTGTAGGTGTGTGTATGTATGTATTGTATCTGGAAATTTATAAAGCGCCTCTCACAGAACTATTCAGATGCGCTCTCAGCACGGAAGCCACGGGGAAGCAGAAATGCCTTTAGGGAACGCAAGACCGATGAGGAAAAGCCAGTCATTAGTTTCGCCCTGAGCACCGGGGAAGGTCATTCCAGATCGTGGGACCCACTACAGCTTATGCCATACCTTTACCATACAATATTGTATTATATTGTATCAAAAATTGTTAAATAATTTTTAATATATTATGTGTTTATTGCACACGGCGTGTATGACTGCTATGCATTTATTAAGCGCCATTATCTAGTGACTAAGCATCGATTGATGGCGCTGAGCAATTGTGAGTGAAGGTCTCAGCACAGTAACCGTCTCAGTGGATGGTTCGAACCCATATTCCCCGCGTTGCAAGGTGAGCGCTCTAGCCAATCGGCTGCCGTGTTGTAATGTCTGCAACAGTTAGGCAGGCTATGACGTGGTTAGTGAGTATGCGTGTGTGTGTGTGTGTACTGTGTACAATATTATTATGTAGTTTTCTTTAAAGCGCCTCAGTCCATACACAGCGTCAGAAGCGTTAAGTGAGAGAGAGAGAGAGAGAGAGAGAGAGAGAGAGAGAGAGGAGAGAGAGAGAGAGAGAGAGAGAGAGAGAGAGAGAGAGAGAGAGAGAGAGAGAGAGAGAGAGAGAGAGAGAGAGAGAGAGAGAGAGAGAGAGAGAGAGAGAGAGAGTCACACGTATTCACAAATGAACAGGTGGTCATAAGCAATATCAATGTGCGGTTGGAGGATTTCTCACGCTTTGATATTCCCTCAACTCTGACCTATTGCGATATAATGTTGGTGGTTAACTATTGTCTGTGTAGGCTGTCTGTCTGTCTGTCTGTCTGTCTGTCTGTCTGTCTGTCTGTCTGTCTGTCTGTCTGTCTGTCTGTCTGTCTGTCTGTCTGTCTGTCTGTCTGTCTGTCTGTCTGTCTGTCTGTCTGTCTGTCTGTCTGTCTGTCTGTCTGTCTGTCTGTGTCATTCCGTCTGCCCGACATTTCGTTGGAGCATGGTGATTGGCTGCAGTTGTATGCTTCCACTGAGTAGGCCTGTTAAGTCTTCGGTTGATTGGTTTCACTACAACTGTTCTGGCGCGCTGATATAGGCCCGCCAGTGATTTATAGGCCTACCTGCGCGACGGTTTAACGTATGGCCCGTTGGTCTAGGGGTATGATTCTCGCTTTGGGTGCGAGAGGTCCCGGGTTCAAATCCCGGACGGGCCCTACATTTTAACTTGGAATATCGCCCTCATGATATCTACTCTAAATGTTAATATTCCCAAGTACCAAGTTCTTTTCTTTATATTTTCTGTGCGGAATTAATAAGGTTAGATCACACACGTACACATTCACGGAGGTCTACTCTGGCGGCGAAAAGCCCAAGCCTTCGAAAACTTGAGAGCCAGAGGTGCTCTTGGCCTCCAACTTTAAACCTTACAGATTAAAATTTGGTACGCCCATTGTCATTACAAAAATGGGAAGCTAACAATGATCGTCAAGATTTGGTGGAAGCAACGGCTATAAAAACTCGCCAAATTCGTGACGAAAGTACGTACCGTACTTACTTATTACGTACTTACTTATTACGTTCTTACTTATTAGTCATATGGTCATAGCAATATCAGTGTCCGAGACGCTGTTTCACCTGATCGGCGTTTAGAGGAATTCTCACGCTTTGATATCCCAGTCAATATAATGTTGGTCGATTAGGTCTGGTTAACTATTGTCTGTGTAGTGTGTAGGCCTAACTCTCTGTCTGTCTGTCTGCGTCATTCCGTTTGCCCACCATTTCGTTTGGAGCGTGGTGATTGGCTGCAGTTGTATGCTTCCACTGAGTAGGCCTGTTAAGTCTTCGGTTGATTGGTTTCACTACAACTGTTCTGGCGCGCTGATATAGGCCTGCCAGTGATTATAGGCCTACCTGTGCGAGAGTTTAACGTATGGCCCGTTGGTCTAGGGGTATGATTCTCGCTTTGGGTGCGAGAGGTCCCGGGTTCAAATCCCGGACGGGCCCTACATTTTAACTTGGAATATCGTTTTCATTATATCTACTCGAGATAACTCTAAATGTCTATATTCCCCAGTACCCCGTTCTTGTCTTTATAGGTCTTCTTCCATTCATACCAACCATGCACATTGAAATCGGCAGTTGTGAATGACCTGACCTTAATAATTCTCTGCGGAATTAATAAGGTTAGATCACACACGTACACATTCACGGAGGTCTACTGTGGCGGCGAAAAGCCCAGGCCTTCGAAAACTTCAGAGCCAGAGGTGCTCTTGGCCTCCAACTTTAAACCTTACCGATTAAAATTTGGTGTGCCCATTGTCATTACAAAAAATGGGAAGCTAACAATGATCGTCAAGATTTGGTGGAAGCAACGGCTATAAAAACTCGCCAAATTCGTGACGAAAGTACGTAGGCCTACCGTACTTACTTATTATGTACTTATTTATTAGTACGTACCGTTTTACTTATTTCCTCCTTATGTACTATGCCACTGTTGCCTACGCGTTGTTTACTCTCTCTATAAGTTGTACCCCCACCTGGACATTTTAGCGGGAAATCTCAGCCTATAAAAGTAACTCACAAGGACGCTCCGGCAGTGTTACCTAGGAATCAAACACTAGCACAGCCGAACTGTGTATGAATGGTATACACCGACTTGCGGAGGCTCATTTATCTCTATCAGTTCGTCAGTTTGATTTGTATTCAGATTGGAATTAAGTGCTTGGTCCTGCATGACCTTTTCTTCTTACCAATCTAGTCTCTCGGGTTTATGTCTCCGTTTGTGGACGACCGGTTGCTGTTCGATGAAGCAGATTTTGTGTTCGTCCTTCTCTTCAAGAGTTTCCACTGGTTCTTGTGCAGTTTGAGACTCTGACCATTGCTATTTCCGTCTAAGTGGGTGAGGTTACGCTTGAACGTCGCATGATGCAAGTATAATTCTAACTTAAAACTGGCGTTAACCATCATACATCTGGCAAACCGCAGCAATATGAATGTACGCTTGAATGTATGTATGTATACACAGCATGTATGTACGTACAGTACACTGTCCCTCACATCATAACGACACCATGCACTTCGGCTAGCTTATGCAGCATTTAAGTGAGGTGCATGAGGTCGCTATATAAAATGTCTATATTCAGAAAGACATGATACATTGGTTCGGCAAATGGGGAGGGGATAGATGAATGGTAACACTTACTCGAAGAACATAAGATCTTGAAAGACACGGTTCGATACTCGTAAGCTCCCTAGATGGGTCGACTCAGCCTATAGGGGGAAGCTGTAAAATGAGCAGGCGCCTAACAGGCTGCCAAGACGTGTGTCCAAGAAGATCTTGATAATCGTACGTACTGTCATGTGTTTCAATGTAACTTACTGCGGTTTGTCAGTGAGCTTGTCAATAAAGACGAATATATTATTATTATTATTATTATTATTATTATTATTATTATTATATTATTATTATTATTATTATTATTATTATTATTATTATTATTATTATTATTATTATTATTATTATATTATTATTATTATTATTATTATTATTATTATATTATATTATTATTATTATTATTATTATATTATTATTATTATTATTATTATTATTATTATTATTATTATTATTATTATTATTATTATTATTATTATTATTATTATATTACATGTTGCACTCGTATGTATACATCAGAAATTGCATGCCAGGTGAAGGCTGTTTCATCGAGAATGAGAGGGGAGCTTACTGCAATGAATCTTCTAGCAACAACAAGAGAACGCAGAGCCTATGGCAACCGGAGCGATGCCCTGTAGACAATTGCTCTTCCCTTGTAACGCGTTATAATACAGAAAGCATCTGAAAGACACATTCCTCAAAGCCATGCTCATTATAGGAAACTATACATCTCTGCATATCTTAGACTGCGATATATGATGGCCGGATGCAACATAAACTTTTATTCTGTCAACATTTGTGCTATGGCTAAATATATTTAATTGTTAGATATTACAGAGCACGACCTTATTAATGTAGGCATTTAGATCCAATCTACATGATATTATCTGATAACAGTAACATGAATCTAATTATATGAACAATTAACAACTTATATATATATGTATAATCGAATTGTTAACTATTGCATTTGTAATATAGCCTTATAGGTGCACACATGTATATTCCATCACGAAGTCGTAATATACCCATACATACAACAATAATCGGCAGTGTGTACATTCGTAAGAATATATAAATACATGTGTATATATATATGTATGTATATATATATATATATATATATATATATATATATATATATATATATATATATAGACTACATATAAGTGTATATGTGCAGGCTTAACAGTGATCGAGATATGGCGATGTATGGATAATCGATAGAAGCTATTATAGAGAGAAAGAAGAGGCATCATATTTAGACCGTTGTGTGTGTGGCACAACCCATTCCGCCGCGCTCAGTACATAAAACTTGGGGAGTCGCTGCTGTTCTTTATCCCCCGCTGCTACTGACCACACCCGTCCGCCCCCTCACCCCCCCCCCCACAGCGTTGTATTGATCTGTCGGTATCGGTAGATGGCGCTCGTATTTCTTCATGGCCGCCAAGAAACAGGAAGACCTGGCGCCCTCTGGCAGCAGCGGAAATAAGACAGCCGACGTTATACAGATCTCAGACAAATCAGGTCGCACGACTTATTGCGCGCTTTACCATACACATTATGTATTGACTGCCTTGTAATATAGACCTACATGCATACATGCATGCATATTACATACATACATAGACAAATCCATACATACATACATACATACATACATACATACATACATACATACATACATACATACATACATACATACATACATACATACATACATACATACATAAGTTACATACAAAGGCGCATACATACATATACAATACATACACTCACAAATACATGCATACAAACATACATGCACACACACACACATATATATACATACATACATATACAAATACATACATGCATACATTACATAAATAGATACATACATACACATATACATACATACATGCATACAGACACATAATCACTTATACATGCATACATACATGCATACATACATCATACATACATACATGCACATATACATACATACATACATACATACATACATGCCTTCATACATACATTCATAAACACATACATACACAATATACATATATACATATGATAGGCTATATGTATTTTGTGTGCATTAGGAGAGAGAATGAGAGAAGGAGGGAGAGAGTAAGAGAGAAAGAAAGAAGTCTAAATGTATACAACATAAATATATATACGTATGTTTAGTCAGAGAGGGTCTACAATCTCTAGAATATTATATCACATGTACACATATATATATACATACATACATATACAAATACATACATGCATACATTACATAAATAGATACATACATACACATATACATACATACATGCATACAGACACATAATCACTTATACATGCATACATACATGCATACATACATTATACATACATACATGCACATATACATACATACATACATACATACATACATACATGCCTTCATACATACATTCATAAACACATACATACACAATATACATATATACATAATATTATGATAGGCTATATGTATTTTGTGTGCATTAGGAGAGAGAATGAGAGAAGGAGGGAGAGAGTAAGAGAGAAAGAAAGAAGTCTAAATGTATACAACATAAATATATATACGTATGTTTAGTCAGAGAGGGTCTACAATCTCTAGAATATTATATCACATGTACACATGTTTGCGGCTATAGGGCCTAGGTATATTATGTATATATAGTATTACGTATGTGTGTATCTGTGTTTTACGTGTGTGGGTGTGGGTGTGTGTAACAGACTATTCCTTTTTATAGAGTAAATCAATTAGTCGGCGATATCAAATGTCGTTATTGTGGACTGTTTGCTGAAGAAACATCGAAGATCTGAAGAGTGGGACAGAAGACGCTCTTCAGTGTTAGACATTGTTTCAGCGTTGAAGTGCAAACAGATCCATATGATCTGTTTGTCCTTCATGATGATTTGTTGCTGGCGAGAGAGTGTTTTCACCATTTCGGTTCCATCCGAAGGATTTATGTGATGGTTAAAAAACATAAAGGCGCTGCAGATAACATCTCCTTCTTATCGTTATCGTCTAATCGCGAAGCACATTTCTCAACAGTAGCCATAGAAACTGTTAAGATGGACGCGATTAGGTCCGTGACCTTTGTAAGTCATTAGTTTCTGACAAATGACTCCCAACTCGTGTGAAAGTCATAAACTATTTATGGCATATATAGCTAGTTAACACTCAATACAGTAAATCGTTATACGAATGACATATACATATAAACTATATAATATATTAATATATAAACATATATATAATAATAATAATAATAATAATTATTATTATTATTATATTGTTTATTATTTCAAACCGACAGACGCAGTAAGATTACATTGAAACATGAAAGCACAATCAATTTCTTAATTAAACACACGGTTTGGCAGCCATGCAAGGCGCCGCCCTAGAGAGGGGTTACGGGAGTCTATCCGCGTACCTTATGCTCCCTGGCCATGAGTGTTACCACTACTCTATCCCCCTCCCCAGCCTACTCTACAGCCTACTATACAGATATATATATCTTGAAAAGACCGAAATCAGTAGAGAAAGCGACTGAAAATTCATGAAGGACGTTGGACAGAACGAAAACCGTCGTTCGCTACCAAAGCTGCTATAAATGGCGTCTTCGATCACCATAGTAACCTGTCCAAAATGGTTGATCACGTGACCTCGTCGCTGGCTGATCTCAACGGTTCATTTTTTAACACTTAAAATATTACTTTATAAAGCCGCTACTTTTCTAACGATACGCCGCTATTAATAGCCTGGCTTATGCTACACGCTATATAACTTAACGAAATAGACAAGTCATTTGATAAGTCTTGTACCGCTACAGTAAACGATGATGATGATGATGATGATGATGATGATGATGATGATGATGATGATGATGATGATGATGATGATGATGATGATGATGATGATGATGATGATGATGATGATGATGATGATGATGATGATGATGATGATGATGATGATGATGATGATGATGATGATGATGATGATGATGATGTTGATATTAACGATGATGCTACTGAGCATGCTTCGACTCGTCGGGCGTATTCCCAAGTACGCTTCTGTCTCTGCCTATGTGCGCGATGTATTGCGCTGGCTCCCTATTGCCCAGCATATTTCCTATCGGATCGCTGCCTTGGTCTCTCGCTGTCTTCTAGGCTGCGCTCCATCTTACCTTCGCGACCTTTTCCGCCCGGTGTCCGACGTCGTAGCGCGTCGGGCACTACGCTCCTCGACCAGAGGGGAGCTCTTGGTTCCACGTGCTCGTTCTTCTACTGGGCAGCGCCGGGCTTTCTCAGTTGTGGGTCCCTCCACTTGGAATTGGCTCCCACTGGAACTGCGATTACTACCTCTTAATAATTTGCCTGCGTTTAATAAATCACTTAAGTGTTTCTTTTTTAGTCGTGGTTGAACTGGGAGCGCTCCTGAGTAGGGATCTTGAAGGGGCGCTATATAAATTTTCAGAACGAATGAATGAATGAACGATTTTATGCACCGCACCTTATATTGATGACAATGATTACAATGATGAAGAAGACGATGCACATGAAGAGGCATTGGACAGCCTACTCTGTTCCTAATATGATCTATCGTTGCAGGTGCGATTCAATACAAACAGGTGTTGTTAATAAAACCCAAGCATGCTTCAGCTTGGCGTCGCTGACTAAACTGCTCTTTACAGCCGGAAAGCTGTGCTCGGATTGCTCTACGCATTCATACAATTCAAGTCATCGCTGAAGCGCTGTCAGCGAAATTAGTTTTATGTGAATGAGTTTCGTTCCCAAAGGCCTGACGTTAGAAAACGACTTTTAAATTCCAAACAAAGCTTTATCGCGTCTGCACCGGTGTTGAATACGAAAGGCTGGCAGTTACGTGAGCACTGCTGCATAAACTGTCATTGACTGTGGAATGATTGACGGTTGGTTAAAGTTGAGAATTGATTGATGATAATACTAACAGTTAACAGCTTCTATAGCGCCGGAGTATATTGCACAATGCATCACCCGACAGTGCATCAAAAGCAAAAGGCTTAGTCAAGGATGTGGGTTGTTTCTGTTCAACGACGCTGTATGTGTTATGACAAAAAATGTTAAGCGTCGATTTCCTGGTTAGTGAGGCATTTGACTGACACAGTACGAGTACAGCGCGGGTGTTGTTCAAGATGGTTGATTAAGGTTGACTGCTTGAAAGGTCGCGAATCCACTTAGAACTGACGACCTAAGTGCCAACAATAAGCCTATCATAATGTACAGTCTATGACCTTAAAGTCACTCACACCCTTGCGTTTCTCTTAAGAGAAAATCTTCTATGACGCACAGGCAAAGCCACATTCCCAATCACACTCTTTTGGGTTGAATCAGTTGAGAGTTATGAAGCAATGGATAAGAAATTCAACCGTATCGGAGTTTAGCTCAGACCCAATCGACATAAGAGAACTTGCACAATTGGCAGCATTAAGCGGAAAATTTCAGAACCGAGGATGGGCGACTGAAAAGTCTGAGTACCCAGAACCATCGTGGGTTTAAAAAGACAATGATTTCAGATGAGTGAGTGTAATATAACGAGGGTTGATCTATTGATCAACCCTCGTTATATTACATGATGCATTGTGCAATATATTCCAGCGCTATCGAAGTTGGTAATAAGTAGTGACAAACATACAAGAAAACGACTTCGGTCAAATCACTCTACAGTTTTTCAACATATAGACTATTCTCCACCAACGCATTTTCCCCAGCAATGTTCATTTGTCTTGAGGCCAACACGGGGCTGTAGTGGTAAAATTAGAAGTGAGTACACGCTACCGGTTAGTTTTCCGAAACAAATTAGAGGTGGGTACAAATATTTTGCGAGGTAAGTGTGGGGTCTATAGAGGTGAGTACACGCTGTATACCCGCGTATACCCTCGACTACAGCCCTGGGCCTACGCCGTCCATGAAGATGTTCAATCCACTCATTTATGGCCTGAATGAAATCTTCAACGCTTTGATAAGCAAGTCCACGGAGTGAATCTTTCAAAATTCTGAACATATGAAAACCAGACGAGGTCAGATCTGGAGGATGGGTGGATGACTCAGCAGTTCCAAGTCGCATTCGTGGATAACTTTAGACACTCAGCTTCATATCCTAAACTCAGTCGCCGATCTTTCAATAGGTGCCTATCATATCCTGGACAGATTGGACATCAATCAATCAATCAATCAATCGATGCTGATCTTCAGTTGATCAATCGATCAATTTTCGTTTATTACCAATAGAAGCTGTCAGAGCGCAACTTGAATGCATTAAATGGTTGGACACGTGTTATAAAAGGATTACTTGAGTTATATAAAGGTAGCTGATATAAGTAATCAATATATATCTATACATATAATATCCATATAGTGTCCGTCCGACGATAAACGCTACGTCACAAACGGTTTCTGTTCTATTTGTTTGTGACGTCAGTACTGCCGTCTTGACGACGGCGATCAGAGTATTTTAACCAACGATACGTTTAGGCCTATAATATGACGTCATAATATGACGGGCAAATACTCTAGTTTTTATATAAAACTCTAGGTATAAAGTTAC
Organism: Allolobophora icterica; assembly: GCA_963556255.1. Taxonomy (NCBI): domain Eukaryota; kingdom Metazoa; phylum Annelida; class Clitellata; order Crassiclitellata; family Lumbricidae; genus Allolobophora; species Allolobophora icterica. The sequence continues at coordinate 17,987,708 of OY744609.1, read as the reverse complement.
AGTCATTATTATTCATGTTCATCATTATTACATGTGTGAAAAAATTGGGTGGAATATGACGTCACATATCAATATTTTTATCATAGGGCCTACGCTGTTCTAAGGAAGAAATCTATTCAGCAGAAATACAGCTATATGAAAGAACACTTCCTTAATAGTGTTTCTCCAGAACGGTACTGAACACTTTTCAAGAACAATGCTGATCTTCAGTTGACTGCGAGCCTCGCTGGAATTCAGCAGTCCGCCTGTAGCTTGTAGCCTGTGAAGGAGCGTCGTCACATAAAACTACCCGCATGTCGTTTGAAATTTCATGCGGTGTCAATTCTATCATATGCAAATATAATATCCATATAGTGTCCGTCTGTCGGGGAAGGCTACGTCACAAACGGGTTCTGTTCTATTGTGAAACATAAACCGATTGTCATGACGACGGCGGTCTTGACGACGGCGATAACCAACGATACATAAAGACCTATAATATGACGTCATAATATGACGGGCAAATATACTAGTATGCAAATATTTAATCGCAGCACGTTTTTCGCTTGTATCCATTGTTAGCACTTTCATATAGCAGACGGACAAACAACGCGTTGCCTAGCACCCAGTATGACGTCACAGATCAATGTATTTTTATACGCTGTGCTAAGGAAGTAAACTATTCAGCAGAAAAATAGTTATATGAAGAACACTTCCTTGATTGTTTTTCTCATTACTTATTGATCAACCCTCGTAAATGAATTCTATAGTATAGGTGAAAAGATGAGAGGTAAGTCGGCTGATCAATATACATTGGATTTGTAGACCGTGAGATCACAATATTGAGTGATATGTGGAGCTTTTCTTGCAAGTCATTGTAATAAATAACCGATACATAAACTAGAAAAGGTGCTACATTAAAGAGCAACTAGGACTGCGATAATAGTCATAGCTAGTAGGCCTAGCTGCTTTTAAAACTGAGTAGCCTGTGCCGGTTGATCGACTTGTTCAACTCATTCTAAAAGAAACGCTGTTGAAGTAGTTTTATCGTCCAAACTATCATAACAGTGGCGCAGTAGCTGTAGTTCTATGGTTCAAATTATTAAAATTAGTGATGCTACAAAAGTAGTCCATAGTAGTTGATCGACTTGTTCAACTCATTCTAAAAGAAACGCTGTTGAAGTAGTTTTATCGTCCAAACTATCATAACAATGGCGCAGTAGCTGTAGTTCTATGGTTCAAATTATTCAAATTAGTGGTGCTACAAAATTAGTCCTATAGTAGTTTATTGTCCAGACCATCATAACAATGGCGCAGTAGCTGTAGTTCTATGGTCCAAATTATCAAAATTTAGTGGTGCTACAAAAGTAGTCCTATAGTTTCCAAACTACTGCAGCAGAGGTGATGGTTGCTATATTGCATCACTGCGCAATGGTCTGGTTTTCGCCTGCATTCTCATTAGGCGTCTTTCACGCTACAGCAACAGTCGTCGTTAAACCCAACAGATACGATTGTTATCAGTCTTAATACCCGTTTGGGAATCGAATTCAGTCCCTCGCCAGCATCCGAGCAAGCCCCGACCCATCACCAGCGCAGGGAGAAGATGCATGCGACTTCAAGCGACGGGCAGTCGAACTAAGCCCCACTTCGATTAACCTCGGAAGTAAAAGATCGCTTAGACACGAAGCCATGGATGTTCCAATGCAATCCTCTGTGGCTAGATTCGCCAGAGACCAAGGGCGTAAGTTTGCCCCAGAAAGTGGTGATGACCAATTTCCTCCTTGGCCCTTCCCTCCCGTCTCCACTGGTCAATAAATGCAATATAAAACAATGAGTAAGTAAGCTAACGTGAAGGCATCTGTCAGCATTGCGATAGTTAAGTATACAAAAACACACTGCTGCTAACTGATGTCGCTTGAACTTGCTTCAAACTAAATTAACGCTGTCATGTCGCCATAAATATTTCGGCACAGGGCCAAAAGAATAGAACATACATGGAACAAAACATTTGTGGGATAAAACATGCATGGAACAAAACATACATGGAACAGAATGTACATGGAACAGAACACACGCGGAACAGAACATACATGGAACAGGCACTTCTTCAGTGCAAAAGTTGTGGACTTGTGGGTCCATAGTTTAATGACATCGCCTCGGCATAAATTGTTTTGGCTTTAATGCAGCTCTAGTGTAACACTATGGAAGTGTGGACGTGTGGATTGGTCTTTTGATAGTGCTGTCTCAGTAGACAATATAACAACCTTTAAGAAGCTATGAAAGACGGGTCATGAAGAATTAGCCATTCAGTGTTGATTTGCAATGGTTCCAACGCAGATTGCTCGTCCTCTGAGCCACTTAAAGCCCCCATTATGTTATATTATGTTGTGCTATGTGTTATGTTATGTTAACTACTTTAAAGAGATTTTCTTTTGTCGGGGTTGGACTGAGGTCGCCTCGGAGTAAGGACACTGAAGGGGCTCTGTATAAATATCCTGAGTAGTTCTCATTGAAGAGACGCTATATAAATATCCGTTATCCTGAATGAATGAGACAGAGCAAGTAGTGGAACAGAGACACACAGGACAGAATATACATGAATCGGAACGCGTGGAGTATAGCCATATACAACTCCAAATTGCCAGCTATGTAATATCATGGTATCGTTTGTTCTCATTATATCGCAAAATCCATCTTCATTTTCAGTTACTTAGTTCTGTTCCGCTGACCCCAGTGCTATGTCATTGGATGGTTGTAGCGTAAATTGTCCGTTCGGTCGGTGGAGCGGATGGATGGTCGATGACTGGAGAATCCTCTTAGGTGGTCTGTTGAGCAGAGTACTTCCGACAATTGGATAACCTACTGCGCAGGCGTGCTCAGCCTCTATACGTTCGGCTTGTTTTGTTCGTATAAGATCGATGGCCTCCAAGGAGATGACAATGGATTATGAGGATTTCAAGGCTTTCAAGGGATGGTCTTTGTCATTTTTGTGAAGCTATCAAGTGTGATCATCCTGTGTGATGACCTTCATATGATGGTCTTCATGTGATGGCCTGCATGCGATGATTTCATGCGATGGTTTTTATGTAAGTGCTTTCATAGAGCTTTCTTGTAATGGTCCAATGTGATGCTTGTGTTATCGTCTTCATGTGATGTTCTTTATGCGATACCCCCCTCCCACCTGTTGGATCCGCGCTTCAGTGCGATGATGCGTGCATATCGTGTTTTTGCATGCATCGGACCACCTTCTTGGAACAGTCTACCATCAAACATAGTCCTACGAACTATTTAATCACAAACTATTTAGTCGAAAACATTTTCAAGTTATCTGCAGATAAGATCTGGTAGATCGCCATGTCAAGCGAGGTTCTTGAAAAGTGCTTTACGAGTAGCCAGAAACATTCATACATGCATAGATATTATGATCCCATATTATGGTCTTCATGAGGAGCTTTTCCATTTGCAATGGATACGATGGTGGGAGGCGTGGGACATGGGTTTCCGTCTCGTGACTATGTCATCAACACTTGTATACAGTAGATCTATCGAGTTTCATCTCTGGAGTTGACTGACTGACTCTCACTCTCTCTCTGTTTGTCTCTGTCTCTGTCTTTGTCTCAGTCTCTCTGTCTCTCTGTCTCTGTCTCTCTGTCTCAGTCTATCTGTTTCTGTCTCTGTTTCTCTGTCTCTGTCTGTCTCTCTCTGTGTCTGTCTGTCTCTCTCTCTATGTGTAGCCCTCTGGACCTTCCAACTAGGTACCCTCTCCCCATCCCCACATCATCATCATCATCATCATCATCATCATCATCATCATCATCATCATCATCATCATCATCATCATCATCATCATCATCATCATCATTATCATCATCATTCTCCTACTACGCGTCCTCGTCCTCCTCCCCCTCTACTCTCTCGCAGGATGAAACATCGCGCGTGTCAGTTAAAAACTTACTCCCTGTCTGGATTAATAAAGAAGAACATCAATCTGTCAAAAAAGACCAAATTTACGCCTGTTAGAGTTTTCATGACCAAAATTTTGGTTTTGACATGACGCAGGAAGTCGCTTCTCGTTGAACTCTCCCTGAGGCCAGCGGGCCGGCGATGGCAAATTAAGTCATGGAATGTTATAAAGAGTAATATACAATTTTAGTATTTTTCATCACTTGTGCGTATCACTTGTCTTTATCAAGAATGAAGTGACAAAAAATGAATGGAGCTCAGTTTAGGATATTGCAAGGGTAAAAGAGCAACAGCTGCAGTAAGTTCCATTGAGTTCATGGCAGCATTTTAGAGAGGCAATAGTTCTTCAGCCGCCTCGGAGGATCAACACATTGAATCCATCCTCAACAGTTTCATCAGGCAGTAACTACAGGAGAGTGTGATGATCTGATGGAATTTAGACCAGAAGAAACATTTGTTTTGAATCGTTCGTGTCATAATCTTGCGTCATCGATTAATGCATGACATTTCTCTAAATTGTTTTCTTCAGTAAAATTCATATTTTCTATTTGCGGTGGGGAAAGGAGCGATTACTGTCAATCACCCCGAGTGCCAAAGCAAGCCACTAGATACATCTCCAAGATATCCCATAAAAGCATTGCTATGCAAACATGAACGGTGTCATCCATTTGTTAATAACAAAACGCTCAGATATAGCCATAACTAAAATTCGCCAGTGATGGTTGGTTTCCATACACTCGCAGATCCCAACCGGCAGAACAATAGTCTATAAACCATGGCTTCTCCGCTGAGAATGAGTACAGCCTTCTTTATAATGGCATTTGCGTGCTAGATAAGCACATCCGGGAACCTTACAACCAACATCGACATGAAAGAGAACCAGTCTCTCGTGGACAGTATACGTCTATAATACACATAAGTTTATATATATATATATATATATATATATATATATATATATATATATATATATATATATATATATATATATACACGTCACTGGAAAACTACGGGTGGCCTATATAAACACGTTCAGAGTCACCGAAATACTGGCTGTGAAACGATGCGTGTTGGAACGGAATGTACTTGAACTGGATATCGTCTCCTTTCGGCGTCGTTCGTGGCAAAACGTCCAGATGGCGTTGGTATCGACAGCTTCGAGAAAGGCCAATTTGGACCGATCTACGATCCCTCGGAAATCCTCGACACAAGAACGTTCGCTACTTTCCAATGCACGAAACAGCGAGTTTATGGGACCCGAAGGTGGTACAAGACAGAATAAAACAGAAGATAAGATCTTGACCCTGCGCAGACGCTGTCCGATAGGTCTCTGTCTGCCGGCAGTTTTATTACTGCCCCAAGTTCCACCACGGTTCCCACGCGGGAAAGCGTTGGCACTCATCGGCAGATATAAAATTTGAAGTTGGGGCGAAGAGATGGTTTGATCTGGGCCTTGAAGATAAAATAATGGAGA
>OY744609.1:17897292-17972292 GCA_963556255.1 Allolobophora icterica | reverse complement strand
GTTCTCTTGAAGAGGCGCTATATAAATCTATAAATGAATGAATGAACACGGAAAATAGGAAATCACCCTAATTAAGAAAGTTTCAATTAACGTTTGACTTCTGGCCGTTTGCTTCGAGTCAGACAATTTCGACAAAATAACTCCTTACCTTCAAAGAACAACAGCTTAGAACTGTACAGTCGATCGGTAGCCTACGACAAAGAACTGATTGGATTTACGAGTCGATGCCCTGCGTGCCACAGGCCCGCCGAGAGGGGGTACAGAGGGGCAAATGCCCAGGGGCCGGCGATTTTCCGGCGATTTTTAGGACCCGGGCTGTGCCCGCAATCAACTTTTCTCATAAAGCCTAATGATAGTTTAGGGGCCTGTGACTGCTCTGTCTATGGGCCCGGAATTTCTGTCGGTGGTCCTGGCGTGCCAACGAGGAAGTTAGAATAGCGCAGAGGCAGGCCTAGAGGTACCGTAGCTTAATTCTGATGCTACAAGTAGATTAGATAGACTAGCGTAGAATGTTGGCCTACAAGAGCATAGGCCTACATAGTTCATTAACAAACTGTCTTTTTATTAATCGCAGTTTGGACAATACTATAAAAAAAATTCTTATAAAGAGCTAAATCCTCACAAAACTTGTTATAAGAAACCTCTCTTTCTACTGTCTGTTAATGTGAATTTTATGGACAGCAGATCGCTGCCAGAGGTTGTCACAGATATTGCTTACTGAAATAAATGTGGTGGAAATGTTGCACAATTCAAAAACTGGCATGACCTGCATCGAAACATCCATACCTGGTAACAACTGGACGAAGTGCACAGAAGATGAACCAAAATAATTTGTGATTACAAGGATCTGAGTTATAACGAAGTCTTGAAAGGTGTTGGCTAACAACAATGGAGAGAAGGAGCAGCAAACGAGACCTAAATACTAATAGTATTACTGGAAAGGGGGCAGTGAACAACGGCAGTGAATTAGTGTCACAGTGTGGTTATTTGAATTAGCACCTAACAAGGTCACTCGAGACCACGGACATAAATTATTTAAGAAACCGCGGCAGAAATTCCTCAGAGTTATAGACTCATGGAATCGTTTGCATAATAGTAGTGCCTCACTGGACTCAGAAGCTATGGAAGAAGCCTAGGAAAGATGGGCTATTCCAGATTAACTTTTATGGTGGTTCTAACACAGGTCTTCTGAACCACTGAAAACCTCTGCTAGGTTATGTAATGTTATGTTGTGGTATGTTATATTATGTTAGTGGTTGCGCGATGGTGTATAGCCCTAATGGTTAGCGTACTGGACTGTCAATCCAATGGTCGTGGGTTCAAATGCTAGCCAGAACAGAAAGATATTTCTGCTTCACCTGCGCCATTGAGCAGACTCAACTATGAAATGACTGCATGTCGGTGGTATACGTTCAGACGGCGATGGACATATGCCGTGGCCAATAAAAATGAAGTCGCTAACACTCTGCAATAAAGCTGACCGCGACCTCTTTAGTAACGTTCTTAAAACCCCAGTCACCTCCTCCATGACCTTCTACCAGCCGTCCGAAGAATCGGGTATGATTTGCTTTCGCGTTCACATAATCGGGTTCTCCCTAGATATGACTCTCTTACTCGACGAGGTTCCCCGCTAGGATGCCGTACAGTTATCAGTAACAATCTTTTTATATCGTAATGTTATTATACTTCATTGTTCTATTTTATTTTTCTTTGTTTAATTTTGTGTGTAAAGCGCTGTGCGCTTGCTAGCGGTCATTAAAGAATATTTACTTACTTACTTACTCAATACCCATGGCTGCCCATCCAAGTTAGCCTAAAATACTGCTGCTATTCTATTTTCTATACATCAGGGAAATCAAATGAATTGAATGCTACTCTCCAAAAGTTGATAAGACTGACGTGTTCCTAATGGTTTTTCTGTTCTTCCTAAATTCCACTAGACGCTTATTTGCCCTAACTTTGCTAAATGAACCCGTCCCTTGTAAAAGACGCCACATAAATGCCTACATATGTATGCGTAAACAATGCGTGCTTTCAGCTGCAAATTCAGTGGACGCTAATGGCCAACAACAATAATTATTCTACTGGCGAATGGAGTTCTCTCTATCTCTGTCTCTGTCTCTGACTCTCTATCTGTCTGTCTGTCTGTTTGTCTGTCTCTCTCTCTCGTGAGGTCGCTACACCGGAAGAACACCGTTAATGAAAGGGGAATTCTGTTTAGTTTTGCTGGTTACTTTGATGGCTTTGGCTTCCAACGCAGCCAAATGTCCAGAGAATAAGTGGAGAGTAAGCATTGATTGGTCGATCTGTGGCTCTGTCCGATTCCAGGCTCTGCGTCTGCTTGTCCATTTGTCCAACTCAACTCAATTCCGACGCATAACATTGCCTCAGTGCTCCTCAGTGCAGGCGAACCGATAAACAACCATACAGCAATGCACAGACAGCTATTGAGAGCCTTGTAGTCATGCTGGCAGGCAGCCAGACAGTTGGACATATAGACAAACGCGAACAGAGATAGGCATGCAGACAGACACACACAATCTGACAGAGAGGCAGACAAATGGATAAGCTGACAAAGAGGCAGGCAGACAGGCAACAGACTGACACTCAGTCGTACATGCAAACAGATTATTCAAAGAGACGGACAAGAAGGCAGATACATGTACATCATGCATACAAGCGGAGTTAGACAGGCAGAGGCAGACAAACAGACAGACTTACATCCAGAGCCGTAGCAAGAAAGAACGTGGCCCCCTCCGAACATACGTCCGGGGCCCCTTACAATGCGGAAACTGGAATGCGGAAATATACAATATACAGGGTTCATATTATGCATACATAGGCCTACGCCCTACAGTGTATATGTATTCCATTACCATTTCGGTGTTTACCCAAAGCGCATCTTTCGAGCCTTGTTCTCCGCAAAATGGTTATATTTTGCCACTTTTAGGGGCCCTCTGTCTTGCGGGGCCCCTCCGGTCGGAGGGTACGGAGGGCGTTCGCTACGCCTCTGCTTACATCGTCAGGCAGGCAGGCAAGCTGATAGATATGCGGACAGACAGAAAGACAGGCAGAAAGGCAGGCAGCCAGCCAGGCAGGCAGCCAGGCAAGCAGAGAGAAAGGCAGGCAGGCAGGCAGGTAGTTGGACAGGCAGGTATTAAGGAAGTAGGTTGGTAGGCAGAAAATGGTATTGAATATTGGTGACGATATGAGGAGCAGCGCATATATAGTACCCTTCTCTACGACGCTTTTAGTACGGGACTAGAAATGGTTTCCGGGAACTAAGAGGTCAGGGCATGGCACGTTTCGCTCATTGGATAAAACGAAGGATTTATGGAACCATGGACAGTAACACGTACAGATGCATATAGGTAGAGAGGCAGGCACTACAGACAGTCGGAAAGACGCTAACAGACAGATATAGACAGACGCACAATCACACATGTATAGATCGATCGATACATTGGATGGATGGATGGATGGATGGATGGATGGATGGATGGATGGATGGATGAATAGCTAGATCAATTGATCAATGGATCGATGGATAGATAGGGATGGATAGATAGATGGATGCATAGATGCACACAGACTGATAGACAGACAATCATGTGCATATACAGATACAAAGGCACAGCGACAAAATTAGCGTCCAAATAAACCATTTTCACTGAGTGATATCTTGGAAACGGGGTTAATCAGAACGACTATAAGTAGTTAACAATAGTATTGATCTGGTGCAGTCTTTAGCGTCAAAGGTATTGATCTGGTGCAGTCTTTAGCGTCAAAGGTATTGATCTGGTGCAGTCTTTAGCGTCAAAGGTATGGTTCTGGTGCAGTCGATGGCGTCAAAGGTATTGATCTGGTGCAGTCTTTAGCGTCAAAGGTATGGTTCTGGTGCAGGCGCTGGCGTCAAAGGTATGGTTCTGGTGCAACCACTTTGAGCGTAATTCTTTTAATTACATTTAATATATTTTAATATATTTAATTATATTTGAACCCTAATTTGTACTCTTACACGATTTAACTATGTTATTGAAACATTTCAGATGTTGAATAAACGTATTTGTTGCATCAATTTTAAGGAGAGCCTACACTTAAATCATTTTGAACTTCACCAATTTGTATAGCGCCCTAGCGCAGCGAGGTTTATTTGAATATGGTATTGGTTTAGCCTATTTGGTAGATATTTTAAATATATTATGTTATAATCTAAGATATATTAAAAGTTGTACTTTTAAACGAGGTATTTTAATTATCTTATTGACACAACATATTTCAAATGATGAATAAACATATTTCTTGACGCATTTTTAAATATTTTATTTATTTTAACATGCTCCATAGCCTAGTGGTTAGCGTGTTGGACTATCAACCCAGAGGTCCGCGGTTCAAATCCCACCAGGGCAGAAAATTTGAATCCAAACTTCTGTTCAACGCCCAATCAACTGACATATGACGAATATGATGTTGAGATAGACCAACCCTAATATGCCAAGCCTGAGAAAACGAAGGCGCTAACAGACTTTGCATTAGGTTCATAGACAACTTCTGAAATATTTTAAGATATTCAAACCTAGCTCGAGTCGGTTGAGTGCGCACAGCATATAATTCTATACAACTGGTCAGTCAAATGCCCCTACATGCTCTATACCCAATGGCAAGGCATTTACACACAGGCTTATACCTGTAAATCTCACATCATGATGACTCGATATTTTAACACAATACACAAGCCTATTCATAGGACCTATTCATATGAAGGCTGTGAGACGGCTTGGCAATGACACGACACTTTAATACAAATGCATAATATATAAATTTATATATGGGCAAATGCATGTGCACCTGTTGTGCTTACAATATAAATATTTAAAGGAGCTGGGGAAAATTTTGAACTATCCAATGAGAACATATGACCAGACAATGAGCACAGCTTGGGTCCGATCTTCATTGTGTATCATCTTATAAAAGTTTCTGTACATGTGTACGGCAATATACTTCACTCGGAAATCGACGCTGGAGACGAAAAGAGACGTTTACAGTTATATCTCAAGCAGAACTCGTCGTTAATATCACTGAGAACATGTTTTCAAGATCTGCATCGTCTACAATGACTGTGAGTATATGTGAATAATTTGGTTTTTCATTTCAACACATGCATTACAATCAATCTACAACATCGATATTAGACCATTTAGTATGAAGTTTTCACACACGCACGCACGCATGCATGCACACACATGTGAAATGCTGATTTTACTTGCACATAAACTATAGCAAAGTTCTGTAAATGTATTTGTAGGTAGGATTGAAGCGTGGAAATGAAGAAGTGGACGATGCAAAGCAAGAGATGGTTAAAAAGACTCGAGCAAATCCAGATCTGTTTAATGAGTCCATTGGAAACAATCGGTATCTGACTGCGGGCATGTACAACGAGAATCTGATGATACATGTAAGAGAATACGAGACGGGACACGGCAAGCTATACCCTACAAGAAAGGGTGTTTGCTTCACCAAACCGCGATGGGCAACTTTCCTAAGGCATCTAGATGATATTGACAGAAGCGTAGAGTTGCTAAAAGCGAATCAGCCTGTAGAATATTTCCAACATATAGGTGGTAGATATTATGTTACTATTTCCAAGGGTATAAAGTGTGTAAACATTCGACGATACTTCCAACCCTTGAACACCAAAAAGGAGCGACCAACTCGCAGTGGAATCGCTTTGCGTTTGGACGAATGGGCAACGCTGATGACAAAGATTTTCAGGCTGCATGAACAATTACCAGAGCTCAAAGTCGCCACACCGTGCTACGACAGCGAGGACCATGCGAACCAGATGGGTTTTTTGAACTGTCGAGAATGTAACCCATTTGGAGCAGATTCAGTTAACGAGTTAAGTGTTTAAGACGTTAGACTTTACATATGCTCTTACCTGACATTTCATATAATTAGAAGAAGAAACCAAGCAGAATGTGTTTTAATAAAGATTATTAAACGGAAATATGTCTTCAGTATTTGCATGTTTTACTTATGGTTAGCATATCAAGTTTAGGACTTACATGTTGAAAAGCAAAATGGAAAGAGAGTTTGAATAGGAAGCGTAATACTTTGCAAAGTCAGAATGATTTGGATGTTCGAACGTTAAAACCCCAACTTTCAGATTCCCAGTGTGTATAGATGTTGATTTGTATAACTAAGTTACAACTCTTATGAGGAAACATCGCAGCGTTTGTAGTTTTCTTTATCAAAATTCTGAATTTTCAATTCCTACGAGACTTGGAATACAAACTTGTACGCTACAATTACAACTTTTAATTATCAAGACTGTGCGCTGACGACTTTAAAGTTTCCAATCACGCACGGAATGAGAGTTTAAGCTTGCGAATTTTATTTTGTTAGACTGTTGAGAGAGCGCGCGCGAGAGAGAGAGAGGAAGCGGAAGAGGGAGAGAAGAAGGGCGAGAGAGAGAGAGAGAGAGAGAGAGAGAGAGAGAGAGAGAGAGAGAGAGAGAGAGAGAGAGAGAGAGAGAGAGAGAGAGAGAGAGAGAGGAAGAGCGCGAGAGAGAGAGGAAGAGGGCGAGAGAAGAGGTTTTAGGGAAAAGGCATAATTTCCATGATAGTTTGTTCACTAAAACGTCAAATTGTAAGTTCGACAGACACATGCGACGATAGTTTGAATGCTAAACTTACAATTTATACTTTGCAAAGACTGTGATTGCGATGGGTTTTACAGCGGGTTTTACCACAGTGGACAACTTTAAGACTGTAAGGTGGGTGAAACGAAGGTTTTTTAGTTTGAGAAGCTCCTTAACATGATAAAATTTTCTTGCGATAGATGAGTGAGACGAATGTTCTCAGCATAAGGCTGTTGCACGGTCTGGTGAGGCAGTTAGACAGGAGATCCATATTGTAAAAATTACACATTTTAGACTGGATAGGTGCTGCTAAGATTAAGTCTTTCCACACTGTACAGCCAAATGTGCTAATTTCCACACCAACATACCAAACTTTTAGTCTGCGAAGACGCAGGACTTGTGAGCATACAGGCTAAATGACAAGTTTTTGGTACAAAGATACAGGTGTTGAAGGTTTGTGTAGCAAGCTAACGTCTTTCACGTTGCACATTCAGTTGGATTGTGAGTTTACTTATAAAACTTAGGACTTGCAAGTTGCATGAAGGTTTTCTACAGTAAAATGTCGACTTTTATCATGTGAAGTCGCAAGATGTAGAGCTAAAATGAGACCGTTTATGTTACAAAGATGTGCAAGACATTGCAAAGTGACATCTCTTACGAGGTAAAGTCTGCTGAGAAGAGTGCAAACACCCAATTTTTGGAATGCAGAGACGCCTAAGAGGTGAAACTTAGGTCTTTTAGGAGAGCTGCCATGAAGGTTTGCAGAGTAAAATGTGAGCTTTTGAGTTCCACGAGCGCTGGCCAGGACGGAAAATTTACAACTTTCTTCGTTTTAACGAAAGATTTGCATGCTGATTAGCATGGAAATGTTTAGGTAGGAACGGGTGCATTTTACATACACAGGTTTGTGTCCAGTTAGCGAACTCTTTCACAAATTTTGAGCTAAAATATCAAAACTTATGAAAAAGAATGTACAATTCTATGCGACGGGATGATGTTTTAAAGGTTTGAACGCTTGAAAGTAAAGGTAATTGTCAAGCTGAGCTCGCATTCGCACGGTTTTGGCTATGTCGTGGAATAAGCGGATTTGTGGAAACTTTAAGTTTTGGCTGAAATGTATTTGAAATTGTACATCTTTGGATGATGGAACTGAAACATATGAGAGTTCTAACGGATAAAGTATGAGATATGTGATTGCAAACTTGTGTGAACAGAGTGATTTCCTTTGCAATGCATGTTGCATTTTCAGAGGTTGACATATTATTCCTAGAGGGGATTTGTAGGAACACTTGTAAAATTTTATCATGTCTTGGGCAGTTTGGATGAAAGCGTTGGAGATGCAATTTGATAGAAAACGAGAGGTTTCGTCTGAGAGGAGAGATCTTCTATAGACGTGCAACTTTGCGTATTTTCATTCTCAGGTGTTTTTCAATTGCATGTAAAATAACTAAATACTCAAAGACACGAGTTGTAGGTTAAAAGCTGATTTATTTCAATAATACAACTTCTCGCACAACATATGGAAATCTGTACTCGATGCATTATCATTATAGTTCCACACACGCTCAGTTTGTTAAAGTCAGCGTTTTCACATAAACGGCATTATCAAAGATTTCAATGTTACAAGACCATTTTAAAATAATTAAACTTGACAACATTCGAAATTCGAGCGAAAGCGGCTACAACATTTGCAAAAAGTTGTAGAAATGTACACTCAAAGGTAAAATCCAAAGTTTTCAGTCACCAGCAAAGTTGTGCTATAACTAATGAAAAACGAGCAATATTCTTAGCACTGCGAGCCCATTTCTGGCTCTCTTCTTGTCTCTGAACATAGTTTTAAACATACGAGTACTACCGCCGCCACCGCCACCGCCGCCGCCACCGCCACAGCCGCCACCGCCACCGCCGGCACCGCCGGCGCCGTAGTCGTCATCGACATCAAACACATTTTTTCCGATAGTTGCAATTTAGATGTATGCGCTGAGAGACAGTTAATGTAGAATTTTAAATAATATAAATTCTCACAGTCCCGAGAATTCTGTCTGAGCACAGAGGACAATAGTCAATAGCATCTGCGCAGGATTCACAGCAAACTATATGACAACAAGGTAGATTCAGCGTCTGTACTTGTGTAGTATTGCAACGTTTGCATATCAATGAAGTTTTCAGCTTTTCATTCTCGGTCTTAAGTCGGATGAGGCGATAAGAATGAGAGGTGTCAGACTTTAGAATTTGGTCTTCACGTCCATCGTTTCTATCAAGTCCTTCACAATCTGACGTCACAGATTCACAGCTGGCATAATCTGGATTGCTGTTTCGCGTCCAAGTAATGTCTTGATTTTCAGCCTTAAAACACATTCTCGATATACTTTTAAGTAAACTAGAGAGTATAACTATGTCGAATAATTGTACAAGTCTGTCAAATGGAAATGCGATTGACGCCTTTTAACGAACTCAAACTCTTGCTATCTGTTCATCCAATTGGTCAGATAAAATATTGAAATTTCTTATTGACATCTACCGATTATTATTGTTGTTGATGTACAAAAATTTTGAAACTAAAATTTTTGAAACTAAAATTGGTGAAACTAAAAATTTTCAAACTAAAATTTTTAAAACTTTAAAACTAAAATTTTTCAAACTAAAACTTTGTAAAACTTTCAAACTAAAATTTTTCAAACTAAAACTTTGTAAAACTTTGAAACTAAAAATTTTCAAACTTTCAAACTAAAATTTTTTAAACTTTCAAACTAAAAATTTTTAAACTTTCAAACTAAAATTTTTTAAACTTTCAAACTAAAATTTTTTAAAACTTTCAAACTAAAATTTTTCAAACTAAAACTTTGTAAAACTTTGAGACTAAATTTTTTGAAACTAAAAATTTGTAAAACTTTGAACCTAAAAATTTTTAAACTAAAACTTTGTAAAACTTTGACACTAAAAATTTTCAAACTAAAAATTTTTGAAACTTTGAAACAAAAATTTCTCAAACTAAAACTTTGTAAAACTTTGAGACTAAAATTTTTGAAAAAAAATTTTTAAAACTTTGAAACTAAAATTTTTGAAACTAACATTTTTTAAAACTTTCAAACTAAAATTTTTAAAACTTTCAAACTAAAATTTTTCAAACTAAAAAATTTTTGAAACTCAAAATTTGTAAAACTTTGAAAGTAAAATTTTGGAAACTAAAAATTTTTAAAACTTTGAAACTAAAATTTTTTAAAACTTTCAAACAAAAATTTTTGAAACTAAAACTTTGGAAAACTTTTAGACTAAAATTTTTCAAACTAAAAATTTGTAAAACTTTGAAACTAAAATTTTTGAAACTAAAATTTTTGAAACTTGAAATTTTGGTTTGGAAATTTCAAAATAATCTGTGACGCTGGAGGTGACGACTACGGCGCCGGCGGTGCCGGCGGTGGCGGTGGCGGCTGTGGCGGTGGCGGCGGCGGTGGCGGTGGCGGCGGTAGTACTCGTATGTTTAAAACTATGTTCAGAGACAAGAAGAGAGCCAGAAATGGGCTCGCAGTGCTAAGAATATTGCTCGTTTTTCATTAGTTATAGCACAACTTTGCTGGTGACTGAAAACTTTGGATTTTACCTTTGAGTGTACATTTCTACAACTTTTTGCAAATGTTGTAGCCGCTTTCGCTCGAATTTCGAATGTTGTCAAGTTTAATTATTTTAAAATGGTCTTGTAACATTGAAATCTTTGATAATGCCGTTTATGTGAAAACGCTGACTTTAACAAACTGAGCGTGTGTGGAACTATAATGATAATGCATCGAGTACAGATTTCCATATGTTGTGCGAGAAGTTGTATTATTGAAATAAATCAGCTTTTAACCTACAACTCGTGTCTTTGAGTATTTAGTTATTTTACATGCAATTGAAAAACACCTGAGAATGAAAATACGCAAAGTTGCACGTCTATAGAAGATCTCTCCTCTCAGACGAAACCTCTCGTTTTCTATCAAATTGCATCTCCAACGCTTTCATCCAAACTGCCCAAGACATGATAAAATTTTACAAGTGTTCCTACAAATCCCCTCTAGGAATAATATGTCAACCTCTGAAAATGCAACATGCATTGCAAAGGAAATCACTCTGTTCACACAAGTTTGCAATCACATATCTCATACTTTATCCGTTAGAACTCTCATATGTTTCAGTTCCATCATCCAAAGATGTACAATTTCAAATACATTTCAGCCAAAACTTAAAGTTTCCACAAATCCGCTTATTCCACGACATAGCCAAAACCGTGCGAATGCGAGCTCAGCTTGACAATTACCTTTACTTTCAAGCGTTCAAACCTTTAAAACATCATCCCGTCGCATAGAATTGTACATTCTTTTTCATAAGTTTTGATATTTTAGCTCAAAATTTGTGAAAGAGTTCGCTAACTGGACACAAACCTGTGTATGTAAAATGCACCCGTTCCTACCTAAACATTTCCATGCTAATCAGCATGCAAATCTTTCGTTAAAACGAAGAAAGTTGTAAATTTTCCGTCCTGGCCAGCGCTCGTGGAACTCAAAAGCTCACATTTTACTCTGCAAACCTTCATGGCAGCTCTCCTAAAAGACCTAAGTTTCACCTCTTAGGCGTCTCTGCATTCCAAAAATTGGGTGTTTGCACTCTTCTCAGCAGACTTTACCTCGTAAGAGATGTCACTTTGCAATGTCTTGCACATCTTTGTAACATAAACGGTCTCATTTTAGCTCTACATCTTGCGACTTCACATGATAAAAGTCGACATTTTACTGTAGAAAACCTTCATGCAACTTGCAAGTCCTAAGTTTTATAAGTAAACTCACAATCCAACTGAATGTGCAACGTGAAAGACGTTAGCTTGCTACACAAACCTTCAACACCTGTATCTTTGTACCAAAAACTTGTCATTTAGCCTGTATGCTCACAAGTCCTGCGTCTTCGCAGACTAAAAGTTTGGTATGTTGGTGTGGAAATTAGCACATTTGGCTGTACAGTGTGGAAAGACTTAATCTTAGCAGCACCTATCCAGTCTAAAATGTGTAATTTTTACAATATGGATCTCCTGTCTAACTGCCTCACCAGACCGTGCAACAGCCTTATGCTGAGAACATTCGTCTCACTCATCTATCGCAAGAAAATTTTATCATGTTAAGGAGCTTCTCAAACTAAAAAACCTTCGTTTCACCCACCTTACAGTCTTAAAGTTGTCCACTGTGGTAAAACCCGCTGTAAAACCCATCGCAATCACAGTCTTTGCAAAGTATAAATTGTAAGTTTAGCATTCAAACTATCGTCGCATGTGTCTGTCGAACTTACAATTTGACGTTTTAGTGAACAAACTATCATGGAAATTATGCCTTTTCCCTAAAACCTCTTCTCTCGCCCTCTTCCTCTCTCTCTCTCGCGCTCTTCCTCTCTCTCTCTCTCTCTCTCTCTCCCTTCTTCTCTCCCTCTTCCGCTTCCTCTCTCTCTCTCGCGCGCGCTCTCTCAACAGTCTAACAAAATAAAATTCGCAAGCTTAAACTCTCATTCCGTGCGTGATTGGAAACTTTAAAGTCGTCAGCGCACAGTCTTGATAATTAAAAGTTGTAATTGTAGCGTACAAGTTTGTATTCCAAGTCTCGTAGGAATTGAAAATTCAGAATTTTGATAAAGAAAACTACAAACGCTGCGATGTTTCCTCATAAGAGTTGTAACTTAGTTATACAAATCAACATCTATACACACTGGGAATCTGAAAGTTGGGGTTTTAACGTTCGAACATCCAAATCATTCTGACTTTGCAAAGTATTACGCTTCCTATTCAAACTCTCTTTCCATTTTGCTTTTCAACATGTAAGTCCTAAACTTGATATGCTAACCATAAGTAAAACATGCAAATACTGAAGACATATTTCCGTTTAATAATCTTTATTAAAACACATTCTGCTTGGTTTCTTCTTCTAATTATATGAAATGTCAGGTAAGAGCATATGTAAAGTCTAACGTCTTAAACACTTAACTCGTTAACTGAATCTGCTCCAAATGGGTTACATTCTCGACAGTTCAAAAAACCCATCTGGTTCGCATGGTCCTCGCTGTCGTAGCACGGTGTGGCGACTTTGAGCTCTGGTAATTGTTCATGCAGCCTGAAAATCTTTGTCATCAGCGTTGCCCATTCGTCCAAACGCAAAGCGATTCCACTGCGAGTTGGTCGCTCCTTTTTGGTGTTCAAGGGTTGGAAGTATCGTCGAATGTTTACACACTTTATACCCTTGGAAATAGTAACATAATATCTACCACCTATATGTTGGAAATATTCTACAGGCTGATTCGCTTTTAGCAACTCTACGCTTCTGTCAATATCATCTAGATGCCTTAGGAAAGTTGCCCATCGCGGTTTGGTGAAGCAAACACCCTTTCTTGTAGGGTATAGCTTGCCGTGTCCCGTCTCGTATTCTCTTACATGTATCATCAGATTCTCGTTGTACATGCCCGCAGTCAGATACCGATTGTTTCCAATGGACTCATTAAACAGATCTGGATTTGCTCGAGTCTTTTTAACCATCTCTTGCTTTGCATCGTCCACTTCTTCATTTCCACGCTTCAATCCTACCTACAAATACATTTACAGAACTTTGCTATAGTTTATGTGCAAGTAAAATCAGCATTTCACATGTGTGTGCATGCATGCGTGCGTGCGTGTGTGAAAACTTCATACTAAATGGTCTAATATCGATGTTGTAGATTGATTGTAATGCATGACATTGTGTTGAAATGAAAAACCAAATTATTCACATATACTCACAGTCATTGTAGACGATGCAGATCTTGAAAACATGTTCTCAGTGATATTAACGACGAGTTCTGCTTGAGATATAACTGTAAACGTCTCTTTTCGTCTCCAGCGTCGATTTCCGAGTGAAGTATATTGCCGTACACATGTACAGAAACTTTTATAAGATGATACACAATGAAGATCGGACCCAAGCTGTGCTCATTGTCTGGTCATATGTTCTCATTGGATAGTTCAAAATTTTCCCCAGCTCCTTTAAATATTTATATTGTAAGCACAACAGGTGCACATGCATTTGCCCATATATAAATTTATATATTATGCATTTGTATTAAAGTGTCGTGTCATTGCCAAGCCGTCTCACAGCCTTCATATGAATAGGTCCTATGAATAGGCTTGTGTATTGTGTTAAAATATCGAGTCATCATGATGTGAGATTTACAGGTATAAGCCTGTGTGTAAATGCCTTGCCATTGGGTATAGAGCATGTAGGGGCATTTGACTGACCAGTTGTATAGAATTATATGCTGTGCGCACTCAACCGACTCGAGCTAGGTTTGAATATCTTAAAATATTTCAGAAGTTGTCTATGAACCTAATGCAAAGTCTGTTAGCGCCTTCGTTTTCTCAGGCTTGGCATATTAGGGTTGGTCTATCTCAACATCATATTCGTCATATGTCAGTTGATTGGGCGTTGAACAGAAGTTTGGATTCAAATTTTCTGCCCTGGTGGGATTTGAACCGCGGACCTCTGGGTTGATAGTCCAACACGCTAACCACTAGGCTATGGAGCATGTTAAAATAAATAAAATATTTAAAAATGCGTCAAGAAATATGTTTATTCATCATTTGAAATATGTTGTGTCAATAAGATAATTAAAATACCTCGTTTAAGAGTACAACTTTTAATATATCTTAGATTATAACATAATATATTTAAAATATCTACCAAATAGGCTAAACCAATACCATATTCAAATAAACCTCGCTGCGCTAGGGCGCTATACAAATTGGTGAAGTTCAAAATGATTTAAGTGTAGGCTCTCCTTAAAATTGATGCAACAAATACGTTTATTCAACATCTGAAATGTTTCAATAACATAGTTAAATCGTGTAAGAGTACAAATTAGGGTTCAAATATAATTAAATATATTAAAATATATTAAATGTAATTAAAAGAATTACGCTCAAAGTGGTTGCACCAGAACCATACCTTTGACGCCAGCGCCTGCACCAGAACCATACCTTTGACGCTAAAGACTGCACCAGATCAATACCTTTGACGCCATCGACTGCACCAGAACCATACCTTTGACGCTAAAGACTGCACCAGATCAATACCTTTGACGCTAAAGACTGCACCAGATCAATACCTTTGACGCTAAAGACTGCACCAGATCAATACTATTGTTAACTACTACTATATACACGGGGACTCGATGCCACCCCGAGCCCGAACCCCCCCCCCCGACCCCGAAGGGTCTGACAGGCGTGGCCTCTGGATCCGCCCTTGCCGTCGCACACGTCTTTGTGAGCAATTTCTATGCCGCCAGTGTATTGTTACGTAGTGTATGGAATGATTCAATCGATGGCACTCTGCATGAAATTCACAGATCAGTCGATTATTATATAGAATGTCTGCACTTTAATCACGCTCTTCGTGTATCCGATACAGACACAGATAGATAGACAGACAGGCAGACACACAGACAGACAAAAAAGACAGACAGACAAAGAGACAGACAGGCAGACAAAGAGACAGACACACGGGCATACAGATAAACAGACAGATAGGCAGACCAAAAAACAGACAGACAGACGAAAGCACTATGGAGTATAGTAGTTTGATGAGCCTGTTGATGATCTTTTGGTTCTTAGTGAACCATGGCTTTGTTTAGATTGGTTAAGGAGTGGATCGATTGCTTCATAGAAGGCTCTATTATAAACGCACAGTTACATTACATTGCTTTACTTTACAAACTATAATAGTTCGCAAGTATTCCTATGCTTCTTAGTCGCTAATGATATATACCATGAAGAACGTGATATATAATGTAATGTAGGCCTACGTGATTATATTGCGCCTGTAATTTACTGTTACCTGTTAAGCAATGTAAATTCCAATTTTCTCAGGACCAAAAATGCTAAACCTTGTCAGTATGCCCATCTCGTTTCTTCGGACAACGCAGTCAAATGAGGTCGAGTCAGGCTTTCGACCTGACCTCGTAAATTTCTCGCCGATGAAAATATGGATTTTAACGATACTTTGGTGGATTTCCATATTTATAACTACATAAGCCTGTATCTTGCGTATGAAGCGCGTACCGTGTGCATGCATTTACATGAACATCAATGCAAATACGATATACATGTGACGATGAGCGGGGACTGCTTTGTTGAACAGGGTCATGGCCCATTGGCTTCCATTTGCACGGCGTGAAGCCAGCCGCAGCTGATGATAGAACAGCACGTCGCACTGCATCCTGGGAATATGGTCATTTGTCATTCTGCCACCAGGGGGCAGGACAAACGGTTGGTCTGTTGGCTCTTTAATCTTTCGTCCGAACAGCCTCGCTGTTTTTAAGCAAATGATTCTGGAAAGCAGTCTGCTGGTCATATCAGTCTAAGACCGAAATCGATTTATAGAGTCGTTCAGCTCAAAAGCGCTCCCTCCAGTAGATCCTTTGGTCCCACGCATGGCTCATTTTATTGTCGCTTTGGCAATAGTTTTATTACTGCTTCCGCCATCTCTTCGTTCGCTCTTTTATACCCAACAGACCAAATGTCACGCTACTTCAAAAATCCATATTAGCCATTAACAATGCTATTTATGGTTAACCCTAAAACGCTGAAAAAATCATTTCTGTTGCATAAGAAAATCCGTTGCATAGCGTATACGTCTAATATTAGCAGCTCATGAAAAAGGAACGGGAGCCTACAAGAAAACAAGCTCAAGCAGCGATTCTCTCTTTCTAGACCAGAGTAGACAAGATTTATATTATATCAGATTAGATCGAGTGACTCAGATCAGACTAAGCAACACCATATCAGATAGTTTAGATTATATATTAGATGACATGACATTACTTCAGATCAGGTGACCCAAGTCAGCTTATATTAAATAAAATTGGATTACATTGCATAAGATCAGGAGGTCATTCAGATCAGACTTAACCAGACCATATTTTCCAGAAAGAGGAAAACTGATGTAACAAACAGGAAGAAACACAGTGGAAGCCAAAAACAAAGAGCGCAGTGATGTCACAATGAGAAATAACAGACAGCGAGTGCAAAATAGAAATAGCAGAGACGCAACAAGTACAAGGAATAAAAGTGGGCGACAAGAAGAGAGAGCAGTGACGTTAAACGCAGGAGAGACAGCGGATGACAAAGAGAGAGAAAAGTGACGTAACAAGAAGAAGGAGAGAAAGCGCGTAACAAAGAGAGAGAGAGAACAGTGACGTAACAAACAGAACAATCCACAGCCGATACCAAAGAGATATATATGACGTAACAAACATAAGGAAAGACAGCAAAATAGACAGAGCAGTGATGCAACAAACAGAAAGGAGAGCAGTGACGTAACGAACAAAGGGAAAGACGGAGGGAACCAAAGAGCGAGCTCAGTGACGTAACAAACAGAAAGAAAGACAGTGTGTACCAAAGACAGAGTAACGTAACAAACAGACTATTCTAGCTGGGATCAGAGAGACCGCTTCATTACCAACAGGCGTTGTCTAGGAGCGACCTATTTTGTCAATAAATAGTCTGTTTTTACTAGACATTGGCTGTAAAAGCATACACGCGCAACACAAGCGTTAGCAGCTTGACTGATATCAGAAGCGCTCGTTCGTTGAGCTAATCCCAAGCTACCTAATACAGTTTCTGTCTGTCACTCTACCCAATTCTGTAAGGCTCCCTCGATGCATTTTCCCTTAATGCACGTCTAGACCGACAGAGACACAATACAGTTCGATAGACAACGAAAATCTCCATCGCAGTAGTTACACAATACTGCAATTACAGTTTGGGCAGACGAGAGAGCTTCGAGCGGATAAGCCAGTCTAAGAGATCTCGTGCGTTTAAGCTACTTACGGGTAGAGTTCGAGGGGCATTAAGAACTGCAGGCAGTGCAGGGCTCGTAAGTAAACAGACCCACGTGTAACTATGCATGGAAGAGGAAATCATGTAATCTGCGATTCCATAAGAGATTATGCTGGTTGGCAGAAAACGTTAAGGCTGTCTGTCTGTCTGTCTTTCGGTCGGTATAATATGGCTGTGTACGTTTGTCTGTCTCTACCTCTTTGTCTCTCTTCATATCACTGCCAGTCTGTTTTGTAGGCATAAGAAGTTCTTTAACTAGAGGATTATGGTAATCTGCTGAGGCGTTTGATTGTCTGTGTCTCTATGCGTCTATGTCTGTATTGTCTGTATTTGTTTGCCCTGTAAACGAGACAAATTGCAACATTTGTGGATCATTCCTTTGACAGCTTGATAAGATGTTCTGGGATATTTAGGCATTGCTGATAAAACAAGTAACGTGTCTTGCTTATATACTTCCCCTCATATAGTTTTTAACATCCGCATTTGCAAGAAAGTAAGGCCTTGATAACGTCGACTTCTTTCACCAGTGGTCATAGCGACCGAAAATTTTTAATCCCCAGATGAAAATATACGAATTAAAACTAGGCCTACTTAATATCATCGTAATTTATTGTAATTCAACGTAATTCTCCTAAATTTCCAGCGTCACCCAAAGCTACGTCAGTGACTCCAGATTATTCACTACAAATATTTCCATATTTCAAAATAATATGCGAGAAACACTCCAACTGCTTCCTGTTGCCGAGCGAACATCTTTCAAAAATTATCCTGCTGACACGTGCTTCACTTACTGACACTGTCTTCCCCGTGTATCTGGCAGCTCTGTGTTCCAGTCTCGAGTCATCTGGGTCGGCAGTCTTTGCGCTCTTGGAGACATACAGGTGTCGAGCTTCAGCACATCAGCTGAGCTATCGTGCTTTCTCGTGTACTTGACCATCCTTCTGCCAGCGTCAGTTATTGAAAACTATTGAGGCAGAGGCAAGTCTGGAAGACACGAAACTTGTATTTACGTTTTGCTCCTATACATCGCTCAGAAGTACGTGTTGAAGCCGGGCCATAAGTTAGTAAGTGTATTTCTTATTAAGAAGCGCTAGCAAACGCACAGTTTTAATTCGTATATTTTCATATGAGGATTTAAAAATAGGAAACATTAAGAATCATAGACAGATTTATAGAAGGTCAATTTTCAGTTTAGAGGGAAAGATAGTCTCGGCAAGACAACCATAAACATGAAAAGGTGAACAGTTCCAGCTGTGAATAAACATCGGCCAAAGATAAGACACGTTACCAGGAATACCATACTTTCCAAAAGATGCATGTCGAAGAGGGAACACCCGTTGACAGAGCTACTTGTTTTAAACAAGGAGGTTAATCAGGCTAACTGAAATCCACGCAAGAGAAACAAAGACAGACCAATACTACGCTCGATGGACAGCATAGATGAGGACATAACAAGAGTTGAACTAACATCGAGAGGAGCACTGCACTTGACAGACGACCGAGGTCAATGGAGATCATTTGTTTGTACATATCACCGCCACATGGCTGACGTCAGGAACTGATGTTGATGATGATGATAATTAACTGACAAACGCCTCTGAGGAAATATCTTAAAGTGGCGGTATAGAATTGTTCTGAATGATGGACTGTATGGCTGAATGACTGACTGACTGAATGAATGAACGAACGAACAAATGAATGATTGACAAACGTCACTTGCATGACCCAGAAAAACAAATAAAAAATGTTGTTGCTGTTTTGCGTCAGGTCGTTCAATCATTGTTAAGAAAGCGTTCCTCGTTCATCACAGTCTTTCTGTGACATGTCAATTATTGACTTGCTCGAGGTTATCCACAGAGCTTAGAAGGTAATAATTAATAGCTGTTTGCCTTGCCTTGGATCGCACTCGACACAGCCTCGCTGCTTTAGGCAACCACTTAGACACCTTCAGAAGCCTCCTTATCTTATGAGCTATTGCAGACTGTTAAATGTTACCGCGGCGAAGACTATCGTCGGCACCTTTGCACTTGCAGGTTTATTATTTGCCAGTATGTTATCAAACCTCGTTGAAAGCCAGCCAGAGACATGACGTCAGAGCCATGACGTCAGCTCTGAATCCGCCGCTTGTGGCTTGCATTCTGCTACCAATGCAACCAGCTCACCACTTATGCGCCTCTCGAGATTTCTGCACAGACCTTTCACTCGAAACTGAAAACAATGTTTTCCCAAGGATCCTATCCTGATATCCAAGTTTCTGCCCAGGCCTTTCCCTCGTGAAAACATTGTTTTTCCAAAGATCTTATCCTGATACTTCCTCTTTTCCGAATATTTCACGTCGCTCCAAATTCCAAGCACCGTCCACCGTAGCTGTCCGTCTGTCTGTCTGACTGCTTATTTGACCTCGAACCAGAACCCTCTGTGGGACGTCCTTTCGATTTCGGTGTTTGGCCCTCGATGTTCACCATACCATTGGATACAATAGGCCTACTAGGCCAGTGGGATATAATTTCTACGCGGGTGATACTCAGTTTACATTGCCTCGATTTTTTTTATCTAGCCGTTCACCTGTGCAGGTGTTGTCCACTGCCTTTGAGGCGATGCAGTCAAGAGAGAGAGAGAGAGAGAGAGAGAGAGAGAGAGAGAGAAGAGAGAGAGAGAGAGAGAGAGAGAGAGTGAGAGAGAGAGAGAGAGAGAGAGAGAGAGAGAGAGATACATACATACATACATACATACATACATACATACATACATACATACATACATACATACATACATACATACATACATACATACATACATACATACATACATACATACATACACTTCGTTTTGAACGGTTAACATCTTTCAAATGGGGTAACTCGCAGAGTTAGCTGATTCTGTTCCAAACTTTGGTGTTATCGTCGACTCTACTTTGTCCCGTACCAACTGTCAGTGTTATTTGTAAATCGTTATACGTGCATAAAATAGCGACTTACGCAGAATTAGGCGTCATGTCTCTATGTCTGCTAAGATTATATCTGCCGTATGAATTGGTCTTAACAAACGTTCATACATACATACATACATACCGGTACATACATACATACATACATACATACATACATACATACATACATACACACATACATATATACATACAAGTCATACATACATGTACACACAAACATACATACATATACACATCCTATATGCACACGTGCTTGCATACATAAGACACACCCACACACATAGGGTCATAGACCTGTATACATTCATGCTGCAGACGCATTTAAACTCGTTTATCAGTTGTTGGTCGCTAGACGTCTAAGCAATAAATGTCGAGAAGTCAATCATCCTGAGTTAATTTTATTGCGGTCGGTGATTTGAATTGAGTTCCGCGGAGAAATCATCGTCGGACGATGTTGGACAACATCGCCTCCGCTTCCGTTTAATGCTCCGTGTTCTGCTGTGGCTGCTTCGAACACTTAGGAATATGAACGCCATATCTTCCAAATATGATATATGTGCCACTCCCATCCATGCACGGTTTCCCTCTCTCTTTCAATTCTCTTATTGCTCATTTCTCTTATATCTGTCTTATTTTCGTCATCTACACGTTCTGTCGGATTTATTGCTTCCGGTCAGATTAAGAAATGTCTTGAGTGTTGCAAATATATTCGTCTCAACGTCTCTCGGTTTGTCAGTCTGTCGGCCTCATGAAAGCCATGGGAGTTTGGAGAGAATTCGGAGATATATATATATATATATATATATAATTATATATATACATACATACATACATACATACATACATACATACATACATACATACATACATATATACATACATACATACAGACGTCTAGACAGACAGACAGAGACAGAGAATTCGGAGAGAGAGAATTCGGAGAGAGTTCGGAGAGATAGAGAGAGAGAGAGAGAGAGAGACTTCGGAGAGAGAGACATACAGAGAGACAGAGGGGATTCGGAGAGAGAGACAGGACAGACAGACCGACAGACAGAGACAGAGAGAGGAAGAGACATAGAGAGGAGAGAGACAGAGAGAGGGAAAGAGAGACAGAAAGAGAGAGAGAGAGAGAGAGAGAGAGAGAGAGAGAGAGAGAGAGAGAGAGAGAGAGAGAGAGAGAGAGAGAGAGAGAGAGAGAGAGAGAGAGAGAGAGAGAGAGAGAGAGGGAGAGAGAAATAATTCGGAGAGAATTCGGAGAGAATTCGGAGAGAATTCGGAGAGAGAGACAGAGAGAAAGAGAAACGGAGAAGGAGAGGGAGGGAGGGAGTGAGGGAGGGAGGGAGGGAGGAAGAGAGGGAGAATACAAAAATGTATTAAATTTTCGTATCATTATTTGTAAATATATCATATATATATATATATATATATATATATACGCATACATAAACATGCGTTGAACCCAGGCGTGTCTGCACTAAAATACATAATTATACAATTATTCGGTTGGAATTGAGCGTTGCAGCTGCGTCGTGAGTCTCGTGACCTATGCAGTCGCCCCCTGGGCTTTGTACCAATTATTCAACTGTGAACCAAAGCACCTGCAGCATCTCCGGATGCTGCTGCTGAATGATGCTGATGACGATGGTGAGGAGGATCAGGAAGGAACTGAAGTCTCGCGCGCTGATCACATTAGAAGAAAGACAAATTGTTTTAATGGAGAGAACAATTGCTCTGATGAAAACAACGACGAAATATTCCATAGCCGATTTATTGACGATCTGATTTCTTCGATGGTCTTAAATTGTTTGTCACTTTGTTGTAACATGGCAACTGAAAACTGATATGTATGTATGTATGTATGTATGTATGTATGTATGTATGTATGTATGTATGTATGTATGTATGTATGTATGTATGTATGTATGTATGTATGTATTTATGTATGTATGTATGTATGTATGTGTGTATGTATGTATGTCTGGAAGTATGTATGCATATATGTATGCGTATGTATGCATGCATGTAGTCGTATGTATGTATGTATTTATGCGCATGCATGTATGTATGTACGCGCATGTGTGCATGTATTTATGTATGTATCTAATTTTGTTTCACGTCATGTATAATACGGCGCGTTTGCGTGACTACCTCGTACAGGCTTTCTCTATCTGATGTTATCAAGTGCGTTTCAAGACAGTTTGTAAATCATGTTTGCTAAACAGAGCGAAATATAACAGCATGCATGATCAGCGGAAGACTTCCAACATGTAAATCCAATAAACGTGAAAGCACGCTGGGTTCCGGATGATATTCGGGAGCGCGGAACCTACGTTTCTCCACAGGCAGCAACGGTCGCCATCCTGGTTGACGCGACTGGAACATAAAGCTCCCTGATGCATGTCGGTGCGGTGCATGCCGACCAACGACGCCCGCCACAGCACCGGAATCTTGAATTTTATTCTCTACTCCATTGAAAGCCAGTGGAGTGTGACTAATAAAATCAGATATGTGACAGAACCTTGGGAGATGACTAGTAGTCGGGGGAGGGCGCACATACGGATGGGCTGAAGCTGATGTAATCTGAATTTCGATGGGTCTGCCAAGATGGGATTATAGTTCAGGTGCGCAGGGCGAAGGAATGAAGGAAGATCGTTGCGGTGATAAACGAAAAATTGCACCGAATCTGACGAATTTACGTCATCAACCATGGATATCTCTTCATCGATGCGCACTTCCAGGTCACGGACACGATGTTGGAAAACTCAGTCCGGGAAGGATGACAGGAATCACTTTTTTACCGACTTTTGGTGGAGTTGAGTCTCAGCCGATTTAATGATTTTGGCCCCTGTAGAATTGCAGTAAGACAGGCGACCTAATACGACGGCCGACACCTGGAGTAAATTTGGCTGGACATTATCAGCGTATTCATGGAACCGGGATCCAAGTATTGTATTGTATTGTATATGGGCATTTATAAAGCACCTCTCGCGGTAGCATGGTGGGTTCGTCCAGTGCGCGAGACCCCGAGAGAAAAAGCAGGATTTAAGGTGAGGAAAGGAAGAAGCAACGCTACCAGAGAGAATGGTGGTGCGGACAGAAGGAGGAAGTCGGTTCCAAAGTGAGGGACCTATACAGGCAAAGGATCTGGATTGAGCCATAGTAGTCCTCACACGAGGAACTACGAGGCCAAGACGATCAGAAGATCGGAGAGGACGCAGCGAAGCAGCAGAATGAGGCCGTTGAATTAGATCACACAAGTACTGTGGAGCAAGACCCAGTTGAGACTTAAGCACAAGAATAAGCACTTTGAATTGTATAGGGGCAGAGACATGGAGCCAATGGAGTTGTTCAACCATGAAGCTGGAGATATGAGAGAACCGAGGGAGGCGGGCAATGAGTCTAACAGCAGCATTGAGTACGGGCTGGAGAGTAGAAAGACGGATCTTGGGAAGTAGAGAGTGACACGGTAACGGTTACCGCGGTAATTCCGCGGTAACCGCGGGAATCCCGCGGGAATGGGGTAGATTTTTAAAAAAATTGCGGTAAGAGCACGGTAATGGGGAAACGCTGGACGGTAATGCCGCGGGGATGGGTATGGAAGCTGCGGTAATACCGCGGTAATGGTTACAGAGTTCATAAATTTCATTTAATCATTTATTTTCAGCTGAGTTATAACAATAGGCTATAAATGATCTTTTATTCATTCACGGATTACACAAGAAACAAGCTGAGGTGCAGAATATTTAGTGTTTGTCAATTTCATAAATTTCAATATGCTATCAATTATAATATTACGAGTTATATTTCTTACTTTTAAGACGCGGGGACATTGCGGGGATGAAAATCCATTATGCGGGAATGGTGAGGGGATGGAGATGAAGGTTGCGGGGATGGTGAGGGGATGGGGACATGGTCCTGCGGGGACGGGAGGGGATGGGGTTAAAAATACAAATGCGGGGTGGGAATGGGGACACTTTTCTGTCCCCGTGTCACTCTCTATTGGGAAGGCCAATAAGGAGAGAATTACAGTAGTCAATTCGAGAGCACACGAATGCATGAACAATTGAGGTGAAGGATGAGACAGACCGCCGAGTAGCCCGGAGACGCCTTAAGTGGAAATAAGAGGAACGGGTGAGGTTGGAAGTGTGCTCAGCAAAAGTAAGCGAGCTATCCAGAGTGACACCTAAGTCACGAACACTGGACGAGAAAGTGTATTGAGGAAACCTTTCAGACAGGAGCACGAAATCAAGCTTTTGGAGTTGCTGTGTGACGTCTCAGTTGGGATATAGATTGTAGAAGAGCTGCCCAAGGACGGAGCTTTGAGCGCAGTCTGAACCCACTGTTACCATCGTTACCAGGGACTTTTACGACACACCTTCATCGCCTTAGCCGCGACCGCCTTTACCAAGAACGATCAAAGCCATTCCAGCGATAGACCTATCAATCCATATGAAGATGATGCTGACGACGACGATGATTATGATGATGGTGATGATAATAATAATCTTATAATAATAATAATAATAATAATAATAATAATAATAATAATAATAATAATAATAATAATAATAATAATAATAATAATAATAATAATAATAATAATAATAATAAGAATAGCAGCATCAACAAAACAACAAGAGCAACATTCAGTCAATGATTAGATCAAAATGATTAAACGTCATGATTAATAGAATGGATCAGAGCTATCAAAGAAATCGATGAATAATTGATGAATAACTGTACTGTGAAATTAAATCTCAGTCTATCAGCTGTACAGTTACTTTCTTTCATCCGTGGATGAACTGAGTTCGACGTTGTTCTAACTCGCTTGAAAGCTAAGCCATTGCATCGATATGCGAAGCTAATATAATTTGATCCTTTATCGGATAAATTGAGTGTGTGTGCTATATTCTCCAGCGGAGCAAACGATTCCTCGATAGATAGACACGCTGTTCTAAACTCGCGTCAGATGAGATTGGTCACGAGACAAATTCAAAATGGCGGAAAACAATACACACAGATATATATATATACATATATATATATATATATATATCGTCCAGTTAGATTGTAGACTAATCGCTACTGGACGGACCGATGTCGTCATGAGACTTTGTAACAAGATAAAGATAGCATGCAATACAATACAACTAAAATTTTATTATTACAGCTTTCATAACATTAACTGTCGGGCAACAGGAAGCATTAAGAACCAAAAACAAACTTGAAAAAGTCAGTTTTCAACTTATAGTGAAAGACAGACATAGTTAGGGTAGTGGCGAGTTACACGATCAGCTTTTAACAGAACTGCATTATATAGATAGGTATGATGCCAGGTGATTTGCGCTCAGGTAGGCTACAGAAATTCAGCGAATAGAACGAATAGTGCCCAGTAACTTACCTGGATAGCAAAGCTATAGCGGAATAGTAGACACAAAAGGGTCAGTGACCGAGTTAGATTGCCGCTTTAGGGCAGCCACATATATTCTATTATGGGGCAGCCACATATATTCTATTATTGGGCAGCCGTATTTGATCAGGAGACGAAGTCAAAATGGCGGAAAACATGAGACATTACTCTAAAATCTGTGACCTGGTTAGAGCTGTCTTCATTGGATAGCTCGAAGCGTAGAATTAGGGCGATCGCACGGGAAATGTGTCTGTGCTGGTCACTGTGGGTGATGACGAAAAG
This sequence comes from Allolobophora icterica, assembly GCA_963556255.1. Lineage (NCBI taxonomy): Eukaryota > Metazoa > Annelida > Clitellata > Crassiclitellata > Lumbricidae > Allolobophora > Allolobophora icterica. The sequence goes on along the minus strand of OY744609.1, from coordinate 17,946,134 downwards.
AGAAAGTCAGGAAGGCTATTAGAGAAACTAAAAGAGTAGTCTTAAAATGAAGTCATTTGCCTATGTAGTGCAGAGTAACGTTCATGCGATATCATGCATTGTCACTGATGTTTAATACGAGATATGCTTTGATCTGTTGCAGGACAATGTAAATGTGGAGTTCAATTATACATACATACATAGGCCTACGTACATACAGTATTGGATAGTTGCTTTTAAAAAGTAAATAGTTACAGTAACTAGTTACTGGAAAGAAAAATATAACTAGTTACCTACAAATAATTACTTTAGAAAATAGTAAATAGTAAATGATTACAGTTACTTTGAAAAAGTAGCTAGGCCCTAAGTATTTTTAGTTGCTGTAAGTGGGAATGTTAACTTTGAATTTTCAGCTCCGTCCATGATAAAATAAGACTTTGAAGTTGACGAATAAAAGGGAAGAGTTCCGAGGCATGAGCACAAACTGAAATATCTGAGTCACTTTAACGCACGTGAACCAGTGGCTGCGCCGCCTATGTTTGTTGTACCGCTTTTGCCGTACCTCTTTTTAAGGTTTTACGGAAAAAACATAATTTTGCCATACACTTTTACCCAGACCCTCTAATTTGCCGTACTACTTTTCAAATCGCGGCGCCGCCACTGACGTGAACCACAGCATTCGTAGGTTGATGATAAAACACCTTTAATTATATATTTGGCGTCATAATCCACCTAGACAACGCGAACGTAAATTGATTTAAAAGTAACGCAAAGTAACTAATTTTTGCGCCACCGTTACCTCATAAAAATAATCACATACCGCTGTGCGTTACCCTTGGTAAAAATAAACTAGTTATCCCAACAGTTACCCAAAATACAAGTAACGCAGTAACGCACAACACTGCATACGTCTCTCGGTGTGTCAGTCTGTCAGCCTCGTGGAAACTGTGAGAGTTTGGAGAGAGAGAGAGAGAGAGAGAGAGAGAGAGAGAGAGAGAGAGAGAGAGAGAGAGAGACAGACAGACAGACAGACAGACAGACAGACAGACAGACAGACAGACAGACAGACAGACAGACAGACAGACAGAGACAGACAGGCAGACAGAGACAGACAGACAGAGACAGAGACAGACAGACAGACAGACACTCAGACAGACAGACAGACAGACAGAGACAGAGACAGACAGACAGAGAATTCGGAGAGAGATAATTCAGAGACACACACACACACACACACACACACACACACACACACACACACACACACACACACACATATATATATATACATACACGCATGCATACATATAAGCATACTTACATGCATCCATGCATAAGTCATGACGTTGACTTATAATTACAACGTTATAACTTCAGCTTTCATCAATTCGAGTTGTAGGCCCTATTTCCTATTTAATTCTGAGCAGAAGAGACGTAGAAAGGAAACGAACGCTGTTATGATGATGCTAATTTGCCACTCTTAAAAGCGAGATCAGTCTGCTGTTGATCACGCCACATCAACCACAGGTGACAGGTCCAACCCCAAGAGTGACAGGTCCAACCCCAAGAGTGACAGATGTCCTGTCATAGTCTGCGCCGACGACAACACCAATTTAACTTGACGAGATTATAATGTTTCCGACGAGTGTTTTTCCTTTTCTCCGGATTTTTTTTATCCCTGAGGGACCATTTTTACCTCAGGTTCTTGCTGTTGTTGTTGTGGTTGTTGTTGTCATTATTATTATTATTATTATTATTATTATTATTATTTATTTATTTATTTTTTTATTTTATTTTTTTATTGCCCCAAGGTACATATGATCCCTTGGGGACTTAAATATTAATTAAAATAAGTGAATCATCTGGAACGGCCTCTATTCCTCAGGATTATTATTATCATCATCATCATCATCATCATCATCATCATCATCATCATCATCATCATCATCATCATCATCATCATCATCATCATCATCATCATCATCATCATCATCATCATCATAACTTATTTCTTCATAAAGCCATCAAACTTAAAAAAATACTAATCAAATTGGCCGTTTTCAGTTAACTGTAGGCCTACCTATAAACTGTCATTTAGTCTTGGTTTGCCATCTTTCTCTTATATGTTCCAATTCGATATGCCCAAAACAGACAGAGGGTTCCTCTTAGAAGGGCAGATGGCTAGTCTCGCGCAGGTCTCCTTTCACTGCTGAAGCCTTGTTTCCCAGTTGTTATTATTATTATTTTGTTGTTGTTGTCACTACTATTGTACTACACTGCTATTGTTATCATTATTAATTAACCACTTCCGTAGCGCTGGTGGCTATTAGACAAGGCATCAAGACTCAAGAGAGCCGGAAATGACACACCAAAACCAAACAGCTATTACAAAGATGGTCGGTAAATTAGAAGAGTGGGCTGCCATCAGATACCCTGTAGACAGGGCTGAGCTCGCTTCCGCCTGCTTTCCTCACTATGGCGATTGGATAACTTCTGTTCCAATGACTTCTTGTTTCCGCTGCCTGCTTAGATTATGATTAAGCGAGGGTAGCAGTGGATCTTCGTTTAGGCTTTGATCTCAACCACCCCATACAAGTCGATACGAAGACGTTGTTGGCCCAGACGGTCATCACGGGCTCGTTTGTAAATTATCCAGAGGACGCTTCATTTGCGTTGGATGATTATTATCAAATGGTCTGCACTCTAAAGGGCAGTTTTTCCAAAGACGAAGGAACCCAGAGGATTTTATGTGGACTGGTGGCAAAGCGGCCGGGGCTTACTTGTTCTTTGGGCTGCTGGAAAATGCATGAAATTAGAAATCTCAGATGCATTTGTGCGACTTCGTATACCTGTAGCAAACGGCGTATTTTATCAGGTTCTGCAGCTTGAGGACAACACATAAATTCGCCAAATATTCTCTGCTGCCTGCATCCATCTGTTTGCTTCCCTTGCCGTTGAACCATTGGCCATGCAAATCCTGAGGATGAAGAATTTGTCTCAGATATGGGTATCGCATTTCAGCTGTCGCTGTAGATGGGGACGCGAAACCCACTCCATTTTCCAAGGTCTTTCCCTCTGTGTCCATGCTTCCATGCCATTGCATTTACAGAGGCTCTTCTCGGATGGCTGTGCAACTCCTTGAACGAGATCTTATCCTTTAAAGATTAATCATTTTCTGCTCCTAACGTATACCTATTTCATTCCTGAGGGATCCTTTCTGTCTCGGGTATAAAAAAATAATGGTGCAAATGCTAATGATGATGATGATGACGACGACGATGATGATAAAAAATAATAGGCGTAGTAATAGACCTAACTTTCATTATTCCTCACAAGACCATTGTTTTATTGGACAGATTGGACAGACGATCATACTGATTGTCGTAAGGTCTCCTACATCAATAAAGCCAAAAGCATTTCTTCGATCGCTTTTTTTATGTCCTTCCTTTTCGTCGTATAGAATCTATAGACGTCATTTGATTGATCAGGTTGAGGCTGACGACCAAGATAATTTCCTTCACATTGTCAAATTTGCATTTCCCTCATAATTAAGCGCAGCAGTCATGGATGCAGTTCTTCCATATTTTCCATCATTCCCCACCCAATAGTTATTCACTGCATGTATACATAGGCCTATATATATATATATGTGTGTGTGTGTGTGTGTGTGTGTGTGTGTGTGTGTGCGTGTGTGTGTGTATTTATATATATGTCCAGTGGCCATTCACTTCATATACGAACTAGCACGTGTCAATGCATAAATATATATTCGGTCCAGTTATCATTTGCTTCTTGGTTACAGACTGCAGACTGCATGCAATCGTATAGTTTATCTTGTTGTGACAGAATACTTTTATTGTGTGCGAGTGGATGCCGCCCAACGATTATGTCTACACAGAGCCATTGCATTAATATGGCTCTAACGTAGGAATTCCTTCTCGCCTTTCAGAATTCGGCAAATATATTATATTACTGTGCAAATTTGGAATATACGACACAATATATACACGATACTGATTACTGGTATATACAGTTAGGCCTACATGCCTGCTGTAAGCTTATAGGCCTATGTATGTATATATATATATATATATATATATATATATATATATATATATATATATATATATATATATATATATATATATATATATATGTCTAGAAAAAGAAGACGAAGGTGATGAAGAAGAACAAGAACAGGAAGATGAAGAAAAATAAAGCGATTATGAGGATGAGATTTTTATGATATTGATGATGACTATGACGACGACGATGATGATGACTACGAAACGACGATAATGATGATGATGACTACGAAGACGATAATAATGATGACTACGAAGACGACGCTTATGACGACGACGACGATGATGATGAAGACGACGCCTATGCTGCAAGAGCTAGAACAAAGAAAGTGCTGCTTCTGCAATAACGAGGAAGTCATCGGTTGTCATCGTACAAGTGTAAGTGGCAACATTTGTCAGAGAAAATGAACAATTACACAGGCGACGAAACAACAGCAGCTGCTGTTGCTCTTCCTCTGCCAACTCCTCCGTCATCTTTCTTCCGCTCTTCAATCGACCTTCTTTTCTCTTCCACGTCTGCTCCATCTCCTTCGCAATCTTCTGTTGCATCTTTTGCGCCCCTTAGGCACCCAAAATGGGACCGTCTGCTTAAACAGAGGACTGAACCATTGTTAGTATATCTAAGACCGTTTTCACAGGTTCTGCTTTGCACAGAAATGGCCCAAGACAACCCACACCTGCCCTGCATTGTTCAGCAGATCCCAGCTGAACGACTCCCCTTTGGCGTGGAATTGCTTGTTTTGAAATGCGAAGCTCCTTACGATTCGGTTGTTGAACACTATAGCAGACGATAGGAAATGCGTTTATCTAATGCATAACTTCGGGCGGAGGGGGGGGGGGTCGGCGATCGTTGCGTTCAGCTGCCCCGCGAGGATATGAGAGAGCCGGTCTTCTGCAAATCAATGTAAACCTATCGTCATCGTCTTCTTCTGTGTTAGACTCACTTCCTGGATCAGACTCCCACAGCAGCATTTTCATGTACTGTGTGATTTTTTATTATGCGCAAAATCTATTTAGTTTTACCTGAAGTACAAGCACTTTCATTGATCAGTCAGCGGTGTGTGCAACGCCTTTGAGAGAGATTCTAAAGGGTCCCATATTCAAACTGTAGGTATAAGCACACATATAGGCCTACCTACAGTATACATACATACATAACTACATACGCACATAATGCATACATACAGAACTCACCTAGCTTTACCTTACCTTGCCAATATCTTAAATGTCATGACTAAGCGTTACCTTACTTAATTTGATCCTACCTGACCTGGCATTCCATTACCTCACTTTATCTTACCTTACCATACCTTTATACATTCGAGGGCTTATTCACACCTGACATGACTTGACTTTACCTGGCACTGTCTTTTATACCTCCTACACCGGAGTCTGCAAACGCAAGTGGAACTGAGCAGTGCATAGCCGAGGGTTATCTACACGTAATTACGCTAGACAGTGATGCGGACCATGGAGCAATGGCATCACCTACCTGAGTCTGTCGCTTCGTGTCGTCCTCATCAGCAGCTGCTCCTGCGACTGAGCATTTGTCGACTTGATGAGCCCACCTCCACCACCTGCCGCCCTGCGACCTGCAGCGCTTCTCTCGTCCGTTGATGACGCATCCATTGATGATGCTACTGTTACAGCGACTGATGTCTTTCTCCTTCTTCTCGCTGCTGCTACTGCAGCCTCTGCGCGAAGAAATGTTGTCGGCAATTGAATGAACGGTGCCGGCTTTCTTCTACGAATGCCACTGCTTCCGCTGCAGCTAAATGCCGGTGGTGGTCCAAGTGTAGTGGTGGTGGTGCAGATAGCAGCGGTCGGTCTTTGAAGACGGTGCCCTACTTTTGCCTTTCTTTCTGTCCATCTGCGTCTGTCTTTTAATCTCTCTCTCTCTCTCTCTCTCTCTCTCTCTCTCTCTCTCTCTCTCTCTCTCTCTCTCTCTCTCTCTCTCTCTCTCTCTCTCTCTCTCTCTTCTCTCTCTCTCTCTCTCTCTCTCTCTCTCTCTCTCTCTCTCCTCTGTATAGGTCTATCCGTCTTTCTTTCAGTCCTCCATGGTTTTCTCCGCCCGCCCGCCAGCCGTCCTTCTATGCGAGTGCCTGTCAGTCTCTTTTGTCAGTCTGTCTGTCCGTCTGTCTGTGACTCGCGCGCAACTAACAACATGACGCTAGGCACTCACTAGAGGCGCCACGATGAGTTATGCATTGCGAATACTATATGGGCTGAGAACAATAATATTAATCTGCTAAGTGACCAATGACTATATAGTAATATTTCGTCACAAAACGTTTACAACACACACACACACACACACACACACACACACACACACACACACACACACACACACACACACACACACACACACACACACACACACACACACACGCACGCACGCACGCACGCACGCACACACACACACACACACACACCTACACACACACACAGCGATCTGTGCGGTCCATATTCACAGGGGCGTCTATCCGCCCCCCCCCCAAGTCACTGGAGCAACTTCCCATTTCCCCCTCTTCTTCCCCCTCCCCTTCCTTCCCCCGTAAAATGGTGGCACACACACTGACAGATCCCCCCCCTATTTCTTGGATGGAGCATTTGCTCCAAGGTTTCTATGGTGTAGACGCCTCTGCATATCCATTTATATAAGCTTACTACGATGTAGGCCTATATATGATTTATACAGTACTTCCAAACACGTCCAGAGAATCTGTAGGCCTACTGACAATTAAATATCTGATCCATCTTACGAACTCGCCAGAACATCACCTCTTATTATCTCTCCAAAGTTCTTTCACTCAAAACTGAAAACACTGCTTTCACAAAATCTATCCGGATTTCTCCTCTTCCTTTTACTCCCTCGCCACTTCAGTTCTAAGCACCATCCACTTGGGCCGTCTGCATGCCTGTCTGACTCCTTGGGTTGTCGACCTGTAACCGATTTTGAGCCTACCTGCCTATCGATTTTGTTTTGACTAAGCCCGGTGAATAACCTATAGTTCCGACGACTCCGCTTTTTTGGGCGACGCAAAAATAATGAAATGTCGACGACCTGTGCGTTCCTCCATAGATAGTGAACTTTCGTGTTCTGTTAATGGTAAACAGTCGTCTAAATCGAAGTCTTTCAAACAAAGACTGAAAGTCAAACAGGCACACAGACAAAACCACGTACAGGCAGACACACAGACTGAGTCAGAAGATACAAAATAAAGAATCTATAAACAGGCAGAGTATAAACTGTGGTTCTCTGTAAATAAACTTAGCATAAACATTTTCTGGACGTTAACTAAATTGTAAACCTGCTTAACGTTGAAGCACGACTACCGTGACTCTAGCAGTGTCCACTGTTGCATAATCAACTTTTTAGTTAGGAACTTAAATTTTTTAGTCAAGCTTTCCATTGCTTGTACAATTGATCCACTGCTATGGAAATTAGTAACAACTGTTCCTTATGATCATCGCTCCTGAATTGTATACGTCTGTGATGTTATGATAGGCTATAGGGTCATTTTTAATTCGCTTTGTTAGCTTTGCCACTGCTTGAATGTGACATGGGGTCTTATTTAGCGGGACCTAGGTTCCTTAGACTAACTAATAAATTTCGTGGTCATCACCTTAAGGAGTTTAAGCTTCCTATTGCTTTTGAATTTTATCAGTTTGCAAATACGGATAAAATATTCAACTCCACATGGATCAAATCATCAAAGTCTAACACCCAGTCTTATTACTACAATTCTCACACTGCATGACCTGATTACTAGAATATTGAACTGATTGCTTGAATCAGGAATATATTGCTACAATCATGAACTGATTGCTAGAATCATGAATTGTTAGAATCATAAACCGATTGCTAGAATCATAAACTGATTGACAATGTTGAGAACTGATTGCTAGAATCTCGAACTGATTGCTAGAAACAGATTGATAGAATCATGAAGTGATTGCTAGAATTATTAACTGATTGCTAGAATCGATAACTACTTGCTGCTATCGATAACTGATTGCTAGAATCATGAAAACTGATTGCTAGAGGAAGGAACTGATTGCCAGAATTGGAGAACTGACTGCTAGAAACATGAACTGACTGCTAGAATAATGACCTGATTGCTAGAATCGAGAACTGATTGCTAGAATCATGAACTAATTGCTAGAATCATTGATTGAATGATCGAGTCGCGAACTGATTGCTAGAATCAAGAACTGATTGCTAGAATCATGAACTGATTGCTAGAATCTCGAACTGATTGCTAGAAACAGATTGATAGAATCATGAAGTGATTGCTAGAATTATTAACTGATTGCTAGAATCGATAACTACTTGCTGCTATCGATAACTGATTGCTAGAATCATGAAAACTGATTGCTAGAGGAAGGAACTGATTGCCAGAATTGGAGAACTGACTGCTAGAAACATGAACTGACTGCTAGAATCATGAACTAATTGCTAGAATCATTGATTGAATGATCGAGTCGCGAACTGATTGCTAGAATCAAGAACTGATTGCTAGAATCATGAACTGGTTGCTAGAATCGCGAACTGATTGCTAGAATCATGAACTGATTGTTAGAAACGAGAACTGATTGAGCTAGAATCATGAACTGATTGCTAGAATCGAGAATTAATTGCTAGAATCATGAAATAATTGCTAGAATAAAGAACGGATTACTAGAATAATGGATTGCCAGAATCATGAACTGATTGCTAGAATCATGAACGGATTGCTATAATCGAGAACTGATTGCTAGAATCATGAACTGATTGCTAGATGCTAGAATCATGAATTAATTGCTAGAATCGAGAACTGATTGCTAGAATCATTAACTGATTGCTGGAATCGAGAACTGATTGCTAGAATCATGAACGGATTGCTAGATTCATGAACTGATTGCTAGAATCGAGAACTGATTGCTAGAATCGAGAATCGATTGCTAGTCATGAACTGATGATGCCAATAGGTTGTATCATTCTACCCTGTCATGCTAAAGTTCTTCTCTGTCATTTGTATTTTTTAGATTGCTGAAAAAACTGGCACCCTCTAAAATGACATCCAGGTAGAAACAAGTATTTTAAAATACCTGCCAATCTTCTCTGGGCTTTGATGATGGCTTAGTTGTTTGGCATTCTTGGATTTTGTGTTTATCTGCTGAAAAATCATTGATCTTGATCATTAAAACACATTCAACATACGACATAGAGAAACAATAATTTTAAAAAAGTGCCAGTCAATATTCTCTGGGCTTCAAGGAAGGCTGTGCTGTGATTTTGGTCATTTTGGTTTCTGTGTTTATCTGATGAAAAACTTTAATTAAAATACATATACATAAAACACAAAATTGAACATTACCAGCCAATCTTTTCTGCTTCGATGATAGCTTTGTTGTGACTATTGGTTTCTATGTTTATCTGCTGAAAAAACTTTAATACAATTTAAATGACTCAAATATATAAAACAAAAAATTTTAACATTCCCTGACAATCGTCTCTGCGCTTTGATGGCTTTGTTGTGACTTTGGTCTTTTGGTTTTTGTATTATGCTGAAAAAACTTTCACCATTAAAACGCATTCAATATTATGAGACAAAGAAACCTTAATTTGAAAAATACCTGTAAATCTTCTCTGCAATTTGAGGAAGGTTTTGTTGTGATGTTGGTTTACTTGATATTTTCTATTTATCTCCTGAAAAAACTGTTATCATTAAAATAATACGATAATAGACGTCGAAACGAACTATTAGACGAAGCATACGTGACAGAGAAATCTTGATTTGAAAAATACTTGTCAATTTTCCCTGGGCTTTGTAGTATTTATCTGCTGAAAAAGTTTCATCATTAAAACACAATCAATATATGAGACAGAGAAACCATAATTTGAAAAATACCTGTCAATTTCTCTGGGCTTTGACGGCTTTGCTGTGAATTTGGTCTTCTTGGTTTCTCTGTATTTATCAGCTGAAAACTTTCATCATTGAAACGCTTTCAATATACGAGATAGAGAAACCATAATTTGAAAAATACCTGCAAATGTTCTGTGGGCTTTGATGGTGGCTTTGTTGTTTGGCGTTCTTGGTATTTCGTGTTATCGTGTTATCTGCTAAAAAACATTTTCATCACTAAAATGACTTCATATGTGACTGGGCAATTTTAATTTGAAAAATACCTGTTAATTTCTCTGGGCTTTGATGGCTTTGCTGTGAATTTTGTCTTCTTGTTTTTTTGTATTTATCAGCTGAAAAACTTTCATCATTAAGACGCTTTCAATATGTGAGACAGAGAAACCATAATTTGATAAATACCTGCAAATGTTCTGTGGGGTTTGAGGATGGCTTTGCTGTTTGGCGTTCTTGGTATTTCATGTTATCGTGTTATCTGCTTTAAAACATTTTCATCACTAAAATGACTTCATATGTGAGTGAGCAATTTTACTTTGAAAAATACCTGTCAATTTCTCTGGGCTTTGCTGTGAATTTGGTCTTCTTGTTTTTTTTTGTATTTATCAGCTGAAAAACTTTCATCATTAAAACGCATTCAATATGTGAGACAGAGAAACCATAATTTGAAAAATACCTGCTAATGTTCTGTGGGCTTTGAGGATGGCTTTGCTGTTTGGCGTTCTTGGTATTTCGTGTTATCGTGTTATCTGCTTAAAAACATTTTCATCACTAAAATGACTTCATATGTGACTGAGCAATTTTAATTTGAAAAATACCTGTCAATCTTCTCTGGGCTTTGAGGATGGCTTTGTTGTGATGTTGGCTTTCTTGATCAGTGTTTGTGTTTATCTCCTAGCAATTTCATTATTAAACGACTTCACTATAGGAGCCAGAAAATTTTTAATATTGTATACTTTCTAGGTATTTTTACATTTGTTTGTTGAAAAACTTTAATCCCTGAAAGGAAGTTCAGATATGAATCAGGGGAGACTTAGTACCAAAATACCAGTTGAACTTGTGTTCTTGACCTCAGGTCTGTTTTTACTTTGATTCTCGCTATGTTTTAACATCAACGTTTCATATTTTCTCTTTTACTTGATGAACTAAATAAAGTTATAGCCCTAAAACTATAGCAGATAACTGGGGCGTGGTGGCTCAGTGGTAAGTTCGGCGCCTTGTGACCGGAGGGTTGCAGGTTCGAATCCCACTCTAGCCGCTGCGTACGGACCTTGGGCAAGTCCTTCACTCGCAATTGCTCGTGGCGCTTCGGCGTGAAAATTCCGGCACAGTATCAAATGCTGTAGTCGGGAGCGCCTCTGAGTAGTAGTTGACATCGAGAGGCGCTATAGAAATATCCGGAATAAATAAATAAAAAAATAAAGTAAATAAAATGACATACAACTTAATTTCTTAAATAACTGTTTATCTTCCATAGTTGAACTGCTTCATGTTCTTATTCGATGATGCTTTTCTCTCAATGTTGGCTTTTTCAGATATTGTGTATTTTTGCTGAGAGAACTTTTCCAGTTAATTCTATGATATGAAACATATAAATCTAAATCCATGAAAATCATAAGGATATAGAACACAGGAATCTAATTTTGAAATACCTGTTGATGTTCTGTACTTGACCATTGGGCTTTGGCGTCATATTCACTTTGCTTGGAAAGTTGCTGTATTGATGTTGGCTTTACTGTGGTACTTTGTTAATTTGTATTTTGAAAGAAACACTTTTGACAATACTGTGAAAAAAACATGAAATAGACATGTTTTAATTGTAAAAATACCTGTTGATCTTTTTTTTGCACTGTACTTCTGGTCTTCACTTTTGTGCGGACTTTACCAGCCTTCTTTTGATGCAGGCTTCTAGTCCGTTGGCTTATGTCACAAAAAAGAAAGGGAATGTTCAGAGATTTTGGGTAGAATCTTGGCAATGATGTTTAAATTAACGATATTTTGGTTCTGAAGCAGAAAAAATTTGTTGCCAATTTTTCTGCCATGGTTTAGGCCCCCTAGCGGACGTTTTAGCATGACGTAATATCCGCACCTTAAAAACTGCCAATTAGTCAGTCAGCTTGGTGTAAAAATTGCTCACTTGATGTTGGAAGCATGAAATTTGGCACATGGTAGCAGCATACGATGAAGAAAAATTTTAGCTATATAGGGCAACCGCAGATTTGCCTTCTGGCCTCAGTGGCAGCCATTTTCCAAGATGGCCGACCGAAAATAGAGATTTTTCAATATTTCAGCTTCTAGTTCACTTAGAATCGTAATCTTGGTGTCTAAACATACATATTTATGGGCAAGGATTTCAACAGAACCAGTGTTGGGTATGAGTTAACTCAGATGAGTTTAAACTCACGAGTTAACTCACTTGCTGTGATTTATGAGTTTGAGTCAACTCACCTTAAAGAGTGTGAGTTATGAGTTTGAGTTAATTCATATTTTCTGTGAGTTTGAGTTGTAACTGTCAATTATTTTAAACTCGGCACTCGGCACATATTATGTTTAAACAAGCCTTTTTTTATATCGTCGGCTTTCCATACTGGTGAGTATGCAGGGAGGGTCGTAAACACTGCTAGCGGACAGTGTCTAAGCACTGCATATTTTGTATATTGTGAACAGTTAAGAACAACATGGCTGAAGTACCGTGTATTCTTGATGGAAAATATTTTTCTGTTACAAGTAGGCGTGATGGAAAAATTGTTGCTCGATTAGAACGTGCTAGTATGAAACGTGTGAGTTTATGATTTAACTCATTTAACAACTGAGTTTGAGTTAACTCATTTCACTTAGGATGAGTTGAGTTTGAGTTTAAACTCATTTTGAGGTGCATGAGTTGAGTTTTGATTTAACTCATTTCTTGTCTGAGTTTACCAAACACTGAATAGAACTAATTGTAATCACTTACCTATAAGAAAAAAGCTAATTGTGGTAGCCATCTTGAAGTTAAGGTGACCTGAAAGGGGCAGTCCGGTGCAGTATACGAACCAGTTGCTCATTAACTGATAGAAGCATGAAATGTGATACATTGTATGAACATGACCTAAGGGAATTTTGTAGCTCTAGGGCCATCGCAGATTTGCCCTCTGGCCTCGCTGGCAGCCATTTTCCAAAATGGCCGACCACAAATAAAGATTTTTAAAATATCTCAGCTTCTAGCTCACTTCGAATCGGGACCTTGATGTCTAAAAATACATATTTAGGGGCAAGGTTTCCCATAGAACTAATTGCAATTACTTACCGACAAGAGAAAAACTAGTTGTGGTAGCCATCTTGAAGTTAAGGTGACCTAAAAATTCTGATTATAATTTTTGTTGTTAAGCATACAGTAGGCCTAGTTCGGGCAAGGATTGCTAGGGAACTAACCATTTCTGAAACTTGTTGATGTGTTCGTGTTCATGTGGAAATAAACAACTTATGGTATATCAGCAATTCAGCATGTTACTAATGTTCTCGTAAATGTACATTGAACAAAATAGTCCACATTTCGGCGCCCAGAGTCCAGACAAAGTACTACCCACAGAGTTATATAAAATCGTTCACGTCATTCACGGCCACATAGTCCTCTACACAGACAGAGACCAGCACACTATTGAGCAGCTATCACACATTTGCGCTGTGGCCTACAGCCCTTCTCGCAGCCACATCTGAGCAGTTCTGTCGAGAAGCTTTGGCAAGTGTTGTCCACTTCATTTCCCAGCCTCCTTCGATCGTTTGCAGCCACCCCCTTTCACCAGGACATTGTAGCTTTGAAGCAGCTGGGAACATCTGTGCCCAGAAACGACCTGACTGGTTGACAGCGCTCTTGGTGTGTTCCACAAGTGCAGCTTGAGTTGGTGGAAGGCCATCCACTGATCTGCCTTTCTGTGAGAACAAGTGCTTCCGTACTTCATTCACCTTCTCCAAACTGCTTGCAGGGCTAACTAACACTCACCATCACTTTCGAATATGGTCAAGTTGCGGCTAGGAACCAAATCAGACATAGTGAGCTCCTAGAAGAGGTTATTCCCACTTCAACAGATGACGCCATCCCAGATATCCAGCCAGGCCTTTCACTGTGTGCACATACTGTTGATTGTGTTATCCTGGATGAAGCAGTCATTGTTAGGATGCTGAAGCCTGACACTGCATGCACACGCACACATTGTACATGGCATCTTGTTGGTGTAAGCCATAGCAGCAGTTTAGCAGCTCAGCGTTGACGAACTATGGGTTGGCTTTTCATCAGGCAAAGCTCGAGGTAACTACCAACCCATGATATGGCACGTGCCTTGGCCCAGAGAAGTGCGTAGCCTTGCCCTTCCTACACGCATTTAACCGATGTGACACAGTAACATTCTTTGCCGGCCGTGGAAAAAGTACGGTGTGGGACATTTGGAAGATATTCAACTACGTTACCCCTGTTTATCTTCCATAGCAGCTTCCATTAGTAACATGCCTTCTGCACCTTAGCATCAACTCCCAACTCTGTTGATGATCAGCTCGATGTACTGGAGCGCTTTGTAGTTCTTCTGTATGACCGTGCGAGCAGTGAGGAGAAGGTGAATGAGGTACGGAAGCAGCTGTTCTCACAGAAAGGCAGATCAGTGGATGGCCTTCCACCAACTCAAGCTGCACTTGTGGAACACACCAAGAGCGCTGTCAACCAGTCAGGTCGTTTCTGGGCACAGATGTTCCCAGCTGCTTCAAAGCTACCATGTCCTGGTGAAAGGGGGGTGGCTGCAAACGATCGAAGAAGGCTGGGAAGTGAAGTGGACAACACTTGCCAAAGCTTCTCGACAGAACTGCTCAGATGTGGCTGCGAGAAGGGCTGTAGGCCACAGCGCAAATGTGTGATAGCTGCTCAATAGTGTGCTGGTCTCTGTCTGTGTAGAGGACTAGGCCTACGTGGCCGTGAATGACGTGAACGATTTTATATAACTCTGTGGGTAGTACTTTGTCTGGACTCTGGGCGCCGAAATGTGGACTATTTTGTTCAGTGTACATTTACGAGAACATTAGTAACATGCTGAATTGCTGATATACCATAAGTTGTTTATTTCCACATGAACACGAACACATCAACAAGTTTCAGAAATGGTTAGTTCCCTAGCAATCCTTGCCCGAACTAGGCCTACTGTATGCTTAACAACAAAAATTATAATCATAATTTTTAGGTCACCTTAACTTCAATATGGCTACCACAACTAGTTTTTCTCTTGTCGGTAAGTAATTGCAATTAGTTCTATGGGAAACCTTGCCCCTAAATATGTATTTTTAGACATCAAGGTCCCGATTCGAAGTGAGCTAGAAGCTGAGATATTTTAAAAATCTTTATTTGTGGTCGGCCATTTTGGAAAATGGCTGCCAGCGAGGCCAGAGGGCAAATCTGCGATGGCCCTAGAGCTACAAAATTCCCTTAGGTCATGTTCATACAATGTATCACATTTCATGCTTCTATCAGTTAATGAGCAACTGGTTCGTATACTGCACCGGACTGCCCCTTTCAGGTCACCTTAACTTCAAGATGGCTACAACAATTAGCTTTTCTCTTATAGGTAAGTGATTGCAATTAGTTCCATTGAAATCCTTGGCCATAAATATGTATGTTTATACACCAAGATTACGATTCTAAGTGAACTAGAAGCTGAGATATTGAAAAATCTCTATTTTCGGTCGGCCATCGTGGAAAATGGCTGCCACCACAGTATAAATAATTACACAGTACATCGACTCGTCGCCGCTGCTGCAGTCAGAATGTGTGACATTATAAATAACTAAGCCCCGCCCACTGTAACGACATTATAAATACCTAACCCCCGCCCACTGTCGTCCACCATCTTGAAAGAGACCGTTTACCATGCCGATAAACCGGAAACAATCACATCAAATATTTTTTAAACGTTAAAAACAACATTGAGGACTACACGCCGATACACCGCAATCCATCAAATAAAATATTTTTTAAACGTTACAACATTTAGGACTTCATTAGAATTAACAATATTATTTTTAACGTTAATTTCAGCTTAAATCTATAATTCAAAAGCTATTTTTCAAGGTGGCGTCGTAATCACGTGACCAGAAAAACTTGTCAACAGCCAGCAATGAGAGTCGACGTACTGTGTAATTATTTATACTGTGCTGCCACTGAGGCCAGAAGGAAATTCTGCCGTTGCCCTATATAGCTACAAAATTTTCTTCATCGTATGTTGCTACCATGTGCCAAATTTCTTGCTTCCAACATCAAGTGAGCAATTTTTACACCAAGCTTACTGACTAATTGGCAGTTTTTAAGGTGAGGATATGACGTCATGCTAAAACGTCCGCTATAAACCATGACAGAAAAATTGGCAACAACAGTTTTCTGCTTCAGAACTAACATATCATTAATTTAAACATCATTGCCAAGATTCTACCCAAAATTTCTGTTCCCTGACATAATCCTTATTTACTAAACACCTTACCTCAGGTCACCTCTATGCAGACGACGTTCAGATCTTTGTCCAAGGCTCATCCTCTCAGCAGATCTCCCTTGTTGGATCCATTGATTCCCTGTCACATGATCTCCACTCTTGGATGTCATCAAATCGACTTAACCTTAGCTCTTCTAAGACCCAACTGATCTGGTTTGGCACTAAGCAGCAACTTTCTAAACTTGATATCCCACTTCTGTCGTCAATATACCCTGATTTTTCATTTTCATCCAGTGTTCGGGACTTGGGTGTCACCCTTGATAGTACCCTCTCGTTTTCTGAACACCTCTCCCACCTGACACGTTCCTGTTTCTATCACCTGAGGCGTTTGAGGGCTGTAAGAAGATCAGTTTCCCCTTCAGTGTTTACTACTATGGTCCATGCCTTCATTTGCTGCCGCATTGACTATTGCAATTCATTGTTTGCTGGGCTCCCTAAAGCGCGCCTTTCATCTCTGCAGTCTGTTCTGAACGCGGCTGCCAGGCTCATTGCCCGTTTTCCTCGCTTCTCTCACATAACTACCTTTATGACTGATGTACTTCACTGGCTTCCTGTTGCTTCCCGCATCCAATACAAGGTCCTTCTCCTGGTCTCTAGGACTCAGCTGGGAAAAGCTCCTAAATACCTTTGTGATCTAATGCGTAAACCTCTATCTGCTCTCTCTTCCCGCCCTCTTCGGTCTGCTGACCGCCTTGATCTACTTGTCCCTCACGCAAGGACTTCGATGGCTCAGCATCGTGCTTTTGCCATCCTTGGTCCTTCCTTATGGAATGACCTGCCTCCCTCTCTCCGTAGCAAGATATTGCTTGGGATCTTGCCCTCTTCTCTCCGCTGCCTAAAGACCTTTCTTTTCCCTCGGGGCTGACACGCTGGGAGCGCCTCTGAATAGTCTATACTGTGAGAGGCGCTTTATAAATAATCATATAAGATAAGATAAGATAATCCAACGGACTATTTCCTTGATGCTGTCTCTTGATATTTTATATGATTCAGTGTGCTAAAAGACTGCCTATACTGTGACATAAAGATATGAAAGAGAAATCTTCATTTAGAAAATACCTGCAGGTCTTCTCTGGCTTTGACGATGGCTGTTTACGTGTTGGCTTTGCTTTGATGTCGACTTTATTGATATCTTATGTCTGCCGAAAACTGTTACCAGGTATGAAATGCATGAATCTTTTAATCTAATTTATAAATAACCCACAGGACTACTCTCGAGATCTGTACTTCTGTGCATTTCCCTGTCAATGGCTTTGTATTGGTGATGGTTTTGCTTTATTGATTACTTCTTATTTTGACTTTTTATGCTTTTGTTACTATTTATCTGCTGAAATTAAGTCTGCCCCTAAAATGACAATGATATATGAAACAGAGGAATCAGTCTTTGAAAATACATGCTGATCTTCTGTTCAGGAACTCTGGACTTTGCTTTCATGACTTCTCTGAAGCTGATATGGTTAACTACTTTAAGTAACCGTAAGCTCGTAAAGTGTCACAAAGATTTGAAATGGAAAATTCATTTTAAAATACGAACTGGTCGTCTGCAATGTTCCCTCTAATTTTTTGGAGTCTGTGTGCGCATAAAATTTCTTTTGTGCAACATTGTACAAGGAGAGCAAACTTTTGTGCGCATTGCAGAGTCGGCGGATAATACTAGACCAGTTTCTAATTTAAATATCTCATTGACAAGTCTAAATAAAACTTGGAATATCGATATAAGTAGGCCCTATATAACATAAATATTGTAATGTGGCCTAACCATTATAATTTCTCTCTTCGATTCTTGACATTTACCCATTCGGAATAGACTCTGTCCAGGTCAATGAAGCCTCCTCCGAGATAACTCTTAATGCCCATCAGCATGTCTAGTTTTATTGTAATCGATTCCTTATCTTGGTCTTAAGCGCATTCATTAAATTAAATCCCCGCTCGCAGTCCACACTGGATGCCAGAAAAGTTCCTCTGATATCCATCAGCTTTACAAGATCATGAAACTGTTCACACTTATGTGCAAAATTGACCATATCTTGAAAATTCAATTTATTTATTCAATTTATTTTTTCTGCAACTGTAAACTTGTAATCATTGTATTGATCAATGATTTTGGTATTTTCAACAAGCAAGTCTTTGTACTTTGGACAAAGACTCTTAATCTGCTCAATGCCAAACTCAAAGTGGCCCTGAGCAATTGCAGTGCAATCGAAAGCTAACCACTCATCCACTTCATTTTAGGAAATCTGTCTGCCAGATGGTCACACAAGATTCTTATGAAGGCTAATACGCATCTTGTATCCACAATAGTGGTCTCTTGCAAACTTGTGTCTAAAAGAGACCTTACTTTATCACTCCATAAAACTACGTCACCAAGATACTGTCCTTTAATTTTATTAAGTTTACCATGTGCAAGATGGAATGCATCAAGAGGTGTAAGGCCACTTTTCTGAAAAAGCAGCATGGTAATTAACCCTCCCCGTAGAGCAGGATTTTTATTTCGAAGTTTTTGAACGCTTGATACTTCAAAGATGGCGTTTCAAGAAATCTAGCTTCCATGCAGTCTCCCACAATCTTCCAGTTGAAAAATCTCTTGCAGTTTTCGCATCACGGCAAACCAAACAAACGACTCCAATGTCTTCATGGAACGAAAATATTTCACGAATTTTTAATCGCACCGTGCATGACGATTGTGTTGACTCGGTTTCAACGACCTCATCCAGCCATTCACTTTTAAATGAAGTCGCAATTCGTTTTCACTTCAGACCCTTATTCTGCCCCATTTTATATCGATATGATGTCGACTGAATTTATGTGATAAAACTGATACATTATTTGAAATAATTATCATCTCATAAGTCCTAACCGCGCGTGTTGCAAAATCTATCATATGAAGAACGAGACCGGAAGTTGGCCATTGCATAGATCTATTTAGAGTTAGGAAGAAGAAAGCTCTGGTGGCGTGGCACGCGCCATTTTGTATTTAGAACGACGTGTATGAAATACGCGAAAAAGCAGTTTTTTGGAGGAAAATTAGAGGAAATATTAAGAACGACGTGTATAAAATATCTGCAAAAAACATTTTTGGATGAAAATGTTTTGTGCGCTCCATGTTTTCTTGTGTGCGCTCGTCTCACGACCTATGTGCGCGCGCACAAGCGCACAGCTTAGAGGGAACATTGGTCGTCTGGATTTCTTGGCTTTTCTGTGGTTGAAGCTGCTAGGCTGCAATATTGGCTCTCTTTACATTTTTGTTTTATAGTCTTCTGAAAACAATTTAGCAACTAAAATGATAGAAGTATGAAATAAAGGAATCTGAATTTTGAAAATACCTGCCGATGTTCTGTGCTTTGTAGTGAAGACGTCTTTCTGGATTTCTTGTAGGCCTACTATTCTTACTTTTAATCTGCTGAAAATAAGTTTTAACCATTAAAGTGACATAAATATATGGAATAGACTCAATAGAGTAACCATTAGGGCCTATTTAAAAATACCAAATTGGTGTGGTATATACCACACCAATCGTCAACATGTACATATATATAGGCCCTATGAAAATCAGAGAACAGAATTAAAATTCCGAAGTTAGACATGAAGTCATATAACAAGTAAATATTGGCAACTTTCAATCAGTTGCTTAGCCTATAGGTCTATAACACATAGCTGGAATACAAATGACACGAAAGCTCGTGGATTTCTAACTATAAGCAGATAAAATTCGTTTCAAGCTGGCGTTCCAGACTTATATTAGCCAACTTTGTTAACTATATTCTATAGGCCTACCCAAGTGCGCAATATAGGCCTACGTCCCATAGGCCCTATCTATAATAATCATATCGAAAAATTCACGCATAATACAAGTTTTGAAGTTCATTCACTTCATCAAATATAGAAATTTGACTTCAAATTAGCTGGGCAAATTTACTAAAACATTAGGCCTACTTCAATTCTCATTGAATGATTTTATATAGGGACGTGCGTGTATACATAATACATTATAAGGTCTTGAAAAGATTTAACTAAAAATTTATTCGACATCTCAGTCATTGTCATTCAACCAAACGATGGGCTCGTTTCTTCAAAATATCTTGATAAGAAACAGTTATAGGCCTAAAAGTTTACTCTATCGTGTACCTTTAGAACTTCTTCAGTTTCCAGCGAAAAAGAATCGGAGAAACAAAAGAAAAACCAAAATTAAATTGCACAATATTCAAATATAACTTAAAAGCCCTACCAAAGACTTGAGACATCTTTATGCGTTACTGTGGCAACTGATTTGACGTCATCCAATGTATTTGTTCCATAGTTTGACGTAACCAGTTATTAGCCAATCATGTTATTGATTTATATCACGTGCAAAATTCGTTATTTGTAATCTAGAATTTATGTAGCGCCACTCTCAGAATCAGAGGCGCTCCCGACCACGGCCTTCTAAATAGGCTCCTATCTAGAAGGCCTCGTCCCGACCCGGGTCAGTGTCTTCACTGAAAAAGAGACATGTTTTCAGGCGCTTGAAAATACACTCAAAATGCACCCAATCATGTTTTGTGTGCATTCGATTTTCCGGATACCGCTCATTCGTGCATGACGGAATCGAAATCGGTAAATAGGCCCCTATTATACGCAAGAGAGTAAAATTTAATGTTACTCATATAGGGACTCCGAAAGTAGGGCCTATACGAAGAGCTGCAGACGAGCTCGTTGACTGGATGAGTTGTAGGCCTAGATCTGCAGAGGCCACATCAGGCTATGGGTCATCCACTAAGGACGTCGGATCCGCAGCGAGGGAAGGGAGGGTCAAATGAGGACAGATGTGGATAAAGGGAACGGATTTATCCCGGATGCGGACCAAAAATTGATTCTTAAAGCTCTTCGTACAAACTATGCCTTAAACGTCAACTTCAATCAGACAGTGGATCTAGTTCAAGACAGATCTAGGCCTAGGCCTATAGTTCAAGTTCCTTTAATTGCCGGACGAAGCAGTAGGCATATTATGTAATAGTACTGTAGTACAGCAGTACTCTTCCTCAACCTTGAATCCACCCAAATCAGGCGTCTGCAACTTATCCAAAACTCACTAGCCAGAGCTGTCATTAGGACGCACAAACAACATCATATCGCTCCCATCGCCTGCTCAAATCAGTCCATTGGCTACAAAATGCCAAAGCGAATCCACTTCAAAGTTCTATCACTAACCTAACCTACAACTCCCTACAATATTCCCAGCCCAAGTGCCCCCGTGATATCTTCAAAACGGTGAAAATTGTCGGGGGCTGGGGTTCAACCCTCTAGTCTTTCTTAGGATCCACAGTTAAGTCTTCATAGCACACCACAGGGGGTCGTTTCCAATCCCTGTACTAGTGTGACTACATTGTGCATATAGGCCTATTTTAGCATTCTGTTTCACAATTCACTTTGTGGGTTACCGTTACTAATAAAATAACACTCTGGTTTATTGTGAGATTTGTGACTCACAAATCTCACAATAGGCCTAAACCAGAGCGTTATTTTATTAGTAGCGGTAACCAAATTGTGACCATGTGAATTGTATACTAATAAATTTGGTGATGTCATTACTTTAAGGAGTTTAAGCTTAGCTTTCTATTGCATTTTTGAATTTTCTCAGTTTGCAAATAGGGACAAAACATTCAACTCCACATGGATCAAAATCATCAAAGTCTAACCTTTTTTTTATACAATTCTCACGCTGCTCTTCACCATCCAGGCAACCCGCTCTACCACCATCTTCCTACCTCAGTCTTTCTTGATCCCCAGTCACTACTTATCTCAAGTTCTCCAACCGATCCATATCCAACTCGGCACCACGCCCCTGGAATGATCTCATCCCCTCTGAATTCCGCAGATTCTCAATTCCTCCTTTATCATTGCAACCCGTCCTTCATCCTCCTCGTCGTGTTTTTCTATCTATCACCCCCGGGCTTTCCACTCAAACTGAATTCTCAGTTCTCACCTTTTCAAGTACGCCTACCCTGACTCATCTGATCATCCGCCTTCCAATTATTCTCGCCATAAACGGCACCCGCCTTAACAGCTGCTCTGCTTCCTCTCTTGTTCGGGCCCCCTGAAAACCGTACTCGGACCTCTTTTGGGCTAGACCTACTCTCTGGCAAACTCCCTCTGATTTGATTTCGCCTTCTGGAAACCGGACTCAGACCTCTTTTGGACTACTCTTTTGAAACTAGTTCCCTCTGATTTGATTTGGCCTTCTGGAAACCAGACTCAGACATCTTTGGACTACTCTCTGGAAGCCCCTCTGATTTGACGTAGCGCTCTTAAATAAGCTGGTGCCCTGCGCTTTGCCTTGGAGTGGCGCTTTAGAAGTTTTGAGATTACGATTACGATAACAGTACCCCAGCAGTACAGTAAGGCTAAGCCCTGCACTATTAGCAGAGTAGCCTAATCTATGCCCGCCTAGTAGAACTCTGTTTAAGTGCGGACGTGACGATCGAATCGGGTGCTGACGGTAATGCCGCACGCGGACAAGGGGAAGGCAGTGGCGGATTTAGCCACATGTCAGAAAGGGCAGTTCGTCCCCCCTCTGCGTCCCTCTTGGTTGTATGACGGCGTCCATCAAGGCCAGGCCCGTCCGTCATGGTGGGCTGCCAGAACGGGCCTGGCATGGCTCAGGTTGAGTTAAAGCTATGTATTTAGTGATAGGCGTAATTTTTGGATTGGCGTACCTCCACTTATCTTAGCCCCACTAAACTAAGTCGCCTGGTTCTACTTTCAACTGTGCTTCTTCAAGTATTGCTGTTCTGTCTATCAATACGTATGTAAGTAGGGAGAGGGTAGAGATACAGACAGCATAGACAGGACATGGAAGATTGGCATGACCCTGAATTGACTCCCACTCTCCAAGTGAGCATAAGTGGCTAAGTTCCAAAGTGCAACTGAGTCCTCCATACACAACACACATGCAGTCATACTCGATATGATGCCCTCCCAAAATTGCCAGTGCCATCACCCATCCATCCATTTGTGGTTTGAGTTGTCGCTCAAGTAGGAGGAACGGTTTGTAGAGTGTTAGCCAAGCTAAAGGACATAGGGGCAAAGAGGGTACACGTACGGTGACGTACCTCACTTTTTCGACTGGGGGTATCGTATCCCCACTTTTTAAACAATGCCAATCAATATTTTATTACTACTGCAATTAAAAAGATGGCTTGTTTTTATTGATACAAAAATTAAATTAGTGGAGAAGAAATTGGTACCCTCCACTTTTTAGACGAAAGTTATGCCCCTGGGTCGAGGCCATATGGTCACTATATAAAAACGTGTACTTTTACATTTCTGGAAAGCGTTGTACAGGACTAGAGGCTGAAGCTACTCGGCAGAATTCACAGCCACGGCCACCAAATCATTTCATTCATTCATTCGTATCAAATTATTTTACCCCAAATCATCGAAAGCAAACAAACGACAAGACAAAAGCTCGCAGTTTATAATGGATCGTTTTTCCATCAAAATCATTTAAGAAATGAAACTCGATAAATTGTACAGAGTAGACCTAATTTACAGATTATGACCAGAGCAAAGCCGAGCAATTTATGTACAACAATCAATTAAAACACAGCACGTCAAACATTTCTCTTGGATGCAAAAGCAATCCAAGCTCCTATGTTCAATGTTGTCAATATCGTAGTCAAAAGACAGCAGCCACTTCCACAGAGATTCTCAAACATATAGTACACAGAGCTTTGAATTATTCTGCCACAATACAATAATTATTACAATAGATAATAATACGCATTTCTCTAAGACACTGATTTACACTTTTTAGAAAAAAGCCATCTTATCAAAAACATTTAAAACGATCATTGTTATAGGTAGCTCCTGCTTATCTTTATATGTTTAAGCAATCTACTTCTGATGACCGTTAAATTAACAGCTTGTTTTTCTTTCTTCAAAATTGAGGAAACAGCAAGGAAGCAATGAACCACTAGATAAATGCCAAAGTAATTTGGCTCACTTGGTAAATACAAAACCTTGTAAGAGTCTTTATTCAGAAGCGAAAACATCCATCAAGCATCTGGCCTTGAGCCCCACTGAATTTAAATGCTAGCATTTCCATTGCTCGGAAGGGGCGGTCTTGATACAATTAGCTTTCGCTTCAATAAATGAATTTGATATTTGGCCTCCTGTACATTTCCAACCTCCATACATATCCATTTACCACAGAGGGGCAACAGGTGGCCTAGGAATAACGGAAGTATAACAGGCATCTAACTAATTAAGGCAAGTTTATGCCGCTGTTAAGTTCAATAAATCTCTAACACATCCCATAGAATTTGAAATGCTTCAGGGTTTTGAGATGCCAGAAAGATGGTAGGCTGTACATCTTAAATTCTAACCTAATCTTCTAAATAGTTAAATAAATAAATAAATAAACTTTTCAATGCATAAACTGAACTGAACTCCTAAGTTTTCTTTGCAGTAGTAGAATAATTGAATGTTGCACCACTGATCTGTGGTTATTCTTCAAAGATCCTAAAGTAAATAAATGCTAACACACACACACAATAGCATTATGTTCACATAAATACATCCTATTACACAGGGCCTTAATTACCTTAAATGCAGTGAAACCTCCTTATAACACACATCACAATAACACATATGCTGATAAAATACAAACAGGAACATAGGTTTACTTAGCTATAGAATAAACCCAAGTTCTAATGCAATCTTTGCAGAATGTAATGTTACATATGGCTACCAAAGGTTGCATTAAACAGAAGTTCCACTGTACAAACACAAGCAGCAATCAACTGTTGATGTGAACAATCAACTCAAACGAAGCAACAACACTAAACCGCATTAGTTCTTGTTGGTCTCCAGCACTACCTTACTAAGTCTTGATCAAACAACTAAATTGTGTAATAAAACAATTATAGTTAAGGACACCCAATTGCTTAAAGTAAGGACCAGGTTGTGCACCTAACAGATCACCACGTGCATTAAAACAAGGAGGACTCCATTGTACAACTAATGGTACTCACAACAACCAAGAACAGTGCAATAAAAAGCTCAAAGTTCTTTTTTACAGAATTGTGCATTAATTTATTCTTTTGTCTTATTTAATAAGTCATAAGAACTACTAGTAAATACAATTAGCAAATAATACTTGCAGGTAAAGTCCTGCATCAACAAACTCATAATCATGTGACTATTCATAAGTAACAGAGTTTTGACCTACCTTAACAGACAACAAATATCAATGCGAATCAACTTTTTTCCATGACTACATAGTAAAAATGAGGTCGCAGACTATCAAAGCAACCCTGCCATCGTAGAAAGCAAGGACAACACATAAGGTAACATGTATGCCCTTTTAGGCATGAAAGAGTGAGAGATGCACACTGATGACACTCATGCTAAATGATTCTACCTACAGCACAATTCTGCTGATAAAGAAAAGAAAGGCTTTCTGATTATGAGTATACGCCGGCAAAAAGAACTCTGTAGAAAGTGCAATCCTACCACAGTGCTCTTACATCAATCACGGATTACATAAATTTCCTTTAAAATAAACAGTAGGGTACAGTCATGTCACCTGCACTTCTTCATTTCCTTGTACATAGCAAATACTAATTGCTGTACTGGTAGATTAGTGTTTAAAAATTTAATGGTTTCAAGGCTTCAAATTCATTACGGTTATAGTACAGTAAGCTGAACCAGCATCAACAAGTTTCAAATCAATATTATGTTGTTCTAGTACAGCTACGTCAGCAAGTTGAATGAATTTTAAAATTTCGTGACTGCAAGGCTTAAAGTTAATTATGTTCTATTATAGTATGCTGGATCAGCCTAAAACGCTTATGAGCTTGCTTCTTGAAATGAGAATTTCATGCCATTAACTTGAACTTCTTGCATGTCACAAGCATCAGACAAAAGACAATGATAATGGGGCAACAGAACAACAAAGAACGCGACAGACAACAGGCAAGCCAAAGACAACAAAGGTAACACGACGCCAACAGCATACCAAAAGGACACAACCAACAGACAGTGATGACAACATGGCAACAATGCTTGACAGACCTTACATGTTCACAAAACCGATGAATCGCAATTCCATTATAATATCACTCGCAACATAATTTACACGTTTAGGCACAAGTACACACACACAAACACACACAAACACACACATGTATATCCCTACAAAAACTTTGCGATATCCCTTGTGAAATCAGAGTTTTGATATCACTATCAGCACCTGTCCGCATATCACCGAGATATCACTGTCAGCATCTTTGTGAAGGATGCATACAACACTGCATACAACTCCATCAACGCATCCATTACAAAATTGTATGTTAAACTACAATGCCCTTCAAACTTCAGCTTCCTCTCTCAAATTCTGCAACTGCTCCTAAGTAAGATCCTGAAGATCTTTGCCAATTCGCTCATCCCCACATCTAGCCTGTCAATCTCAGCACTTGCACTCTCTCCTGCAGCTTTCCACTCGAGACAGAAAATCGAAGTTTTCAAACTATCTTACCCTGGTTCTGCTCCTACACCACCCCAAGACCACCACCACCAATGATTTCAACCATAGCACCATGCTCTCTTTAGCTTGACACCTGGCATCGAAACTGACCAAACAAACTGGCTCTTGCGGACTTGATTTTGATATTGTGTCAGTTAATAAGCTGATATCCAAGACGTGGTTTTTGTGTGATGCAGACAAATTTTGGAGATGTACATTTACATTACAACTGTTACATAATATTTAGCTGTTTGAGATTCAGTTTCTTGTACACACCACAAAAGTACATTTCAAAAGGTACATATCTGGTACAAATAGTGACATATTTTTTACTGCTCATTACCCATGTTAAAGAACATTCCTATTCCTAGATGGCAGACACAAAATAAACATCAAGCACTGAAATAACCATTCTGGCCAAGTTGTACTAGGCTCGAATTTACAGTAACTTGACATGAAATTAATTGGGTCATATATGTCTGGGTCATGTGGCACTTTCCCATTAAAATAAATCTGAAACTGGTTTACCAACAACCCAGAACCCATATCACAGTACCTCTAAACAAGTCAAAATCAACAACCCCACTTAAGAGCCTTATGATCATTAGTGACTTGTGTTATTTAGGAATGCTTGAGTTTGTGCTGCCAACTAGTGAACGAATCTATGGCAACAGGCCCTGCATTGGCTTATACCCATCTTATACAGAAGTGACTAGAAAACCGGACTTGGAATCTTTGCCATTTGGATTGCTTGGCAATTTCTTTGCCTGATCTGCAGCACCGACTTTAAGATTATCATCCGAGATGACGCTGTCCCGGCAGCCACTCACCGCTCGCGACTTTCGTCTTCGTGCGATGAGCATTTCCGTCTTTGTCATTGGCTCCAAAGACGACTCGTTTCGAATTTCCGATGCCACACCCACACCTCGGACAGTCGGTGACGAATGAACTGGTTTATAGTTGAAAGGCTGGACAATGGCAGCTCTTAGCGGGGAATTGGCACGTGCAGACGAGAGTCCAACTTGACGCTCAGGCAGGAAATTTGTTCCTCTGCGCAAATAGTCACCATTTCTTGTCTGGTTGGAATTGACATCAGCAGTTCTCGTTCTGCAGTTGTCCAGCGTAGAGGTTTCATTCGATCTGCTGGACTCTGGTGCTGGAATCTTACTTGTCGAGTTTTTTTTACTGCTGTCATTGCCACGCCGGAACCAGCCAAAAACCTTTCGGACTGGAGAGCCAAGTTTTGCATCATGTGTCAACTGCAATGTTTTGTCATCCTCCTCCGGTTTATCTTTGGATGAGTTGTTTCGCTTCCAAAGACCGAAGCCAAGCTTCCGCCCTTCCTTGTAGCGAAGAGCTTTTCTGCCAGATTTGCCATCTACGCCCGACACAGCATCATCGCTTGGACTTGTCTGAGGTGAAATCTGTCCATCTGGGTCCTGCAAGGCCTTGCCGTACGACACCCGGCTCTGTGAGAAAAATGAAGCTGGCAGCGTGGAAGAGCTTCGAGAATTCATTGCCGGCCGAGTGAAGCCACGTGTCTGATTCTCAGGTGAACTTCTCAAAGGCCTTG
Source organism: Allolobophora icterica (assembly GCA_963556255.1). Lineage (NCBI taxonomy): Eukaryota > Metazoa > Annelida > Clitellata > Crassiclitellata > Lumbricidae > Allolobophora > Allolobophora icterica. Next base: position 17,917,587 of record OY744609.1, on the reverse strand, counting down.
GTTCATCTCGTCTCTCAAACACACGATCACTCACGGTTGACCGTTCAAGGCCTTGATTGCTGTAGAGCGAATCCATTATCGAAACTTGAGATTCTAATTCCAGCATCAGTTCTTCTCGCTCTTGTGACTTTGGCGCATGAGATAATTCGCTTCTGATAGAGTCCTCATCGCTGTTTGGAAGAGCATGTCCGAATTTGCTTTCAACCACTCGGGTCAGCCTCCGTGGATCGATCTCGGTCACCATCCCTTCTGGTTGCTGTTTGTCCCTTCTCTTCTCATCAGAATCCTCCAATACTTCACTCTGTTGATCTTTACCCATATGATCATCGTCAGTCAGTTTGTCGTACGTCGAACTTCTAGTTAGTGTAGGAGCCCCAACACCACTCCCTGCAGCCACACCTTGACGCTTATTGAACAACCTAACCAGCTGCCTTGAATCGTTTCTGCTTGCAGCATTTTCCTCAGTAGCTTTAACAGATTTTTCACTGTTGGCAACTGCAGGGCGATCGACAGTAGCTGAAGGTTTTCTGTAAGTTGCAAGTGTTTTCTCGGGCCTGGAAAATTTTGGAGCTGGTGACACACTTGAGACCCTTTCACCAGGAGCTGATCTCGAATCATATGTATGAGCAGAGCTGTTCCTAGACGTTTTCCCAACACTTGCAATGCTTGTGTTGCTTCCTAGTTTTGTCATGCTTGGAGCGTTAGTTGGTCGCTTAGGAAATGAACTTGCCTTTGCCGAACTTTCGGCAGGGCTGCTTCGTGGGCCCTTAGTTGCGCTGCTTGCCACGGAACTGATTGCAGAAGAAGCCCGGGGTCTGTAAGTCTGGGCTTCAGGAACTGGATTTCTCCTTAAGGCCATGGCATCTGATTTTGCTTGTCGTAATCCTGGCTTTGGTGTACTGCTTGAGGTGCCAGCAGCAGGCCTGCGTATGGACTGAGAGCCACCTGATCCCACCGGCGTCTTTCCCAATGAATCAATGGAACTTCTGCTAACCGTATCACTTTCTCTTTCCTTCTGTCTCCCAGTTGGCTTTTCCTCTTCCTCACCATTATCGATCACCATAATGCTGAAAGATGATGGTGCATCTTTAACAAAAGTATCCTGTTTGATCGGAGGTTTTGGTCGATCCAGGCCATCTTCTTGATCTATGGAGTTGCTCCCAGGGTCAGCCAAGGCAGCTTCATCAGCTATCCGCTCTTTGTCTGCCGCTGAAATTGTTTGTTTTATTTTATCTGATGCACCGCCAAACGTTTTCTTTCCTAGTTGTCTTGTGTTATCAGCACGTTCGGTCGTGACTGCTATCTTCGTCTGGACAGGAGCAGAGCGCGTCTGCCTGTTGTATGAAATCGGTTTTCGCTCATTTGGTAAACTTGGTGCCCTCGCTTTGTTCTGAGCTCCAGACGATGCAGGGGTCATGCTGCGATTCACATGACTTACAGATCGTCTGTTGCTCTCACCAACACTTGGCTGGTTGCTCATTTTTGGACCACCCGACCTTGTTATAACTGGCTTGACTGGCTTAGCTGAGCCATTGTTGCTAAATGGCTTGCTTTGGGTGGCTGTAACAACTTGCTTGTTGTGGGTGGCTGTAACAACTTGCTTTCTTAGCGCCTGAGTTTTTGCTGCGACAGGTTTGACCGTATTTGCTTTAACTGTGCTTGGATCTGCAGCAGCTGGCTTGCTCTTAACTGCACCATACAACCCTTTTCGTCGGCCTCTTATCGCCTTGGGACCATTCTCCGGGTCTTTACCCTGCTGCTGCTTTACTGGCGCTGTGGCTGTGGGCTTAACGATCCGTGGACCAGCAGGCCTTGCAACTGTGGCAGTGCGAAAAGTGTTTGAAGACCTCTCGCTGGCTGGCTCTGACTGTGCCACGGAGGTCAATGACAGACTGCAAGATGCTTCGCTGACATCACCATCGGACATGTTATTCTCATCTTCATCGTCATTGGATACCAGAGAAAGTGTCTCACATTCCAGAAGACGCAGTTCGCTCATCCCACTCTCCAGCATAGTTGTTCTCTCGAGTTCGGACAGGATGAGGCTGGCATTTTCTTCTAGAGCGCGCTCTTGCTCCATCGAGATTTCGTCATATTCCACATCAGATATCGCATCCACAAGCTCAAAATCATCGATTTCCTCCGTTTCATCAACATTTTCTGTGTTCATCGCTTCATCGCTTGTTGGGACGGCTGAGGAAGCCTTGCATAAATCGAAACTGGCTTTCTCACATGAAGCTGAATTAATAGAGAACTTCTCCTGTCTGGCATTACAATCTGCAGCTAGCATGTCTTCATGAGAAGTTGCCATGTCAGAGATAAGCGATGAACTCAGATCGGGAAAGGATTCGTTCATTATGTCCACTACTGAATCGCCTGTGGACTGAAGAGAGCCAATCATGCCGGACCTAGCATCCGTGAGAAAAAATGGATTTCTAGGCTCAGCACCTGGCATCATAAGACTGGTTTCTATCAGATTCTCAACCTCAGTTTTATCATCATAGCCCACATTCACAAGGATGAATTCATCGTCTAAATCTTTGCCCAGCTGGATTGAATCGCACAATGGAGAGTCTGGGAGCAAAGATTCGCTAAGGCGTGGCTCTCTGGTTGAATTGCTCGAATTACAGTTGGTGGTTTCTTGGAGAATGCCAATCGAGGAACAATGGTTGGCATTTCTGTCATCATCAAGTAGTAAATTCTCTTGTACCTTGCTCTCGTGGGATGTTGCAGTTATTTGCTTGCTACGTGTATTTCCTGTACTTGTACTTTCTAGTATCTCTGAAAGGCAGTCCAATGGTTGATGTGTCTTCTGATGTGGAGTTCTCATGGGGGATGTTGTCTGAGGCAGAGTCATGCAAGGGGAAGTCCTCTTATGTGAAGCCTTTGTAGGAGATGTCATTGGAGAGGAATTCAACTGAGGAACAGTTGCCCGATCAGTACATGTTGTTATCTGAGGAAGATTTCTTGAAGGTGAAGTTATCTCAGTTGGAGTCATTCCAGGAGAACGCTTTTGGGGAGTGGCTGGGGCGGAGGTCATCTGAGGGGAGGTCATCTGAGGGGGAGTTGCATGAGAGGGAGTCTGTTCACAGGACATCATCCTGCGAGGAATTTTTGGAGGAGAGGTCATTTGGGAAGGTGCTTCATGGAAAGTCATCTGAGGAAGAGTCATTGGAGGGGTGGTTTTGATGTGGGGAATCTTTCGACACTGGAAAGAAGACAAAGCTTTCTTTTGGGGAGTGGCTGGAGGGGAAGTTATCTGAGGCAGAGTTGCCTGGCTCACTGGAGAAACCAATTGAGGAGGAGGAGGAGGAGGAGGAGTTGGAAACCTCTCGTCAACCTCTGTTTGAATGTCTGTTTTCTGCTGGTTGAGAGCATCACTTTCTTTTGCGCAAATATCTGGAATGGGAAAACATTCATCTTCTGGTTTCTGCCATATTTCCAACGGTGCTTCTGTATCATCTGAGAGCCTCCTCAGATCAAATGTTGCTTCTTCTTGATCCAGAAGATCCTCCAAAACAACACTATCAGCATCAGAACACAACCTTGGCAGTTCCTGGCGACCAACAACGTCGGAGTCAGGCGTCGGCTCAACATCATCCCGTCTGCTGCCATCGTTGGAACTGGATGACAGCCGACGAAAGCCAGGGCTGGAGTTCTTCCCCTCGTACATATCAGGGGACAGAAGTGCATCCGGAGAGGTGTGTAACTCATCTGCATTATCTCCAGAGCTGGATACACGTTTCAGAAACTTCTCAACATACCTACATTTTGGCACCACCTGACGCTGATGAACCTGATCGAATTTCAAAACGGAGTTCTGTCTTGGCAATTCTGCTTCCTCAGAAGTTTCTTGCTCTGGCTGTAGGCTGCCCATAGATGGAACAATATTAGTTTCTGCTTCCCAAATAGGAGGCGACACTATATCTTGAGCCAATGATTTGCACTCCCCACTATCTTCTGGTCGCAAGTCACTCATTCTACTCTGGCTGCTCTCAAAACTAAAAACGCTAGCACAATCAAAAGATCTGGCAGCAGAAAACTCGTCAGATATCGCGTCATCGTTTCTGCTACTGGTGGCAAAGTTATGATTATCTTCACCGATTGTAACATTTGCAGGTTCTTTGCGCAATACGTCTGTGGCAAGAGGCGAAGCTGCTACAGGAAGTGAATCTTCACTTTCAAACGAAAATATATTTTCACAGCCTGCAATCGACAGTCTGTTTTGGCTGAAACTGTTTCCATTTGACGATGACTCGCTCTCAAATTCCGCTGGAGATTTGTTCAGTTCTTTCTCTTCGGTCAAAGTGTTTGCAAGCCTGGATTTACTCGTAATAAAAAGTCCGCCAGATGGTTGACCTTTAACCTCACCGAAAACTGCTTCTGGTACATGCAAGCCTTCCCTCTCTTCAATCTGTCTAAGAGGTTCACACGACGGCCGGTGCAACCGTTTGGTCGACCAGCTAGCGGCCATTTCGGTGTGGCCATCTTCTGTCATTCGCTTATCAACAGGTGAAGTTTCTGGTGACGTGGAAGCGGTTGGTTCACAGTAGCTTGAGAAACTGTGCATCATCTTCACATCTTGGAACTGACTGTGGCTGCCAGTCATAATGTCTAGGCTGCCACCAGCAATCCGTGTGATATCTCTGATTCCAGGCGCAACAATATCACACACCACCGGAGACTGCCTGTCAGCCAGTAGTTTGTTACTGCGGTGGAGAATTTCCTGTACCCTTTTCTTGTCTGTAATACCCTCAAAAGATGCATGAATTGAGCTTGCAGTGCCCTGGTTTCCAGGGTGACAGTGGCCGTGAACCGCGTCCACGGGTAGTTGACCGCGTAACGACGATGTCATTCTAGACCCAGAACTGCTTAGAAGTGAGGCCACCGCTGGACTGTGTTTTGATTTTGCGTGAATTTCCAACTTTGGTGATTCTGTTGGACTTCCTTGAGGGCTCTCCATGTTGTCACAAGTTTCACTCAAGTTTTGCTGCTCCAGCTCATTCTCAAGGGCTCTTTGGCGACGCATGTGGAGGCCAGGAGTATCTGGCTTTGTGCCAGAGAGTGTCATCACTGGTTCCAGTGATCCAGCCCCCAATGCTGGCATTGCGGAGAGAAGGTTCTTCAAGGCGGCAGCGCTTCCCATAGAAATCATCTTGTGCTTTGAATGGACAAGGTTCTTCAGCATATTCATAGCACCAAGCTCCATGAGAATCTTCTGGTCCTCTGGACAGCGGGCAGACAGGTTCCAGAGTGTTCCACAGGCATTGCTAACGACCGTCAGACTTGGAGAACGCAGGTGCTTCAGAAGAATCTGGAGGCAGCCGTGCTGACGCAGGATGGCGCGATAGTCTTCGCGAACAGCAATATGGCTGCTGATATTTCGCAGGATGCCACCACAGTTCTCGATGATGGACAGGGTCTTCAGAGGACTTCGGTACGTGAGGTTCTGAATGAGAAATTGGAGGGCACCTTCGGTGGCACAGATGTCTGCTTTATTCTCGATACAGTGAGATGAGAAATTCCACAGTGCACTGAGTAAGCTCTTGAGGGTCGACTCCTTCTTGGCGACCAGTCCTGCTCGCATCAACCTCGGCACCGCGCCAACGTCTCGTAGAATTCTCTTGCTTGTGAAGTCAGCATGCCATGAAAGATTACGTAAAACGCTGGCTGCCACCTGACATAAATCCTCATTTGATGATTCGAGTTGCTGAACAAGAGCTTTAAGTGCTGGAACCATTGAGCAGAGAAGTGCTTTGTTAGTGCCATCACCGAATGTTAAGTTTGTAAGTGCCATGCAAGCATAACGTCGCATTGTAATGTGGTATTGGTTGGTGGTATTACCATTTGTTTCATTATCCATTTGCAGCAGTTCGGCTATGGCCTGCACTCCTCCTGGGTTCAAGAACAAGCAAATTACAAGAGGTTAAAAAGGCTTGGTTCACACAACACACACACACACACACACACATCAGCATGCATTTTAAAGACTTCTGCCTGGTTTTTACAAGGAGGCATCCAATTTATTTAATTACATCACCTTATATTACCACCTCTTTGATACTCAATATTCAGTTCAAATAACTTTTTACTTCCATTTCTCAGCTGTTTTAAAGCTAGAGCACCACAGTTATGGAAAGAAGATTTGAGCACAATAAAAATGTCAGTTTTATATTACATCACTAAAATCAAGACAGCAGGTACATCGGCATTAGAATAGAACAACTGCAACAAGGACAACTTGTGTTGCGGAAACAGCTTAAGAACTATTTTCAGCTTATCTTAAGAAACTTTATAAGTCTGTCAGACAGCTATGTTTCAGCACCTTGCAAGGTTCTTTAAACAAGCTATATTACTGTCCAAATACACAATTACACATATATACATTAACACCTGCATAAGAAATGCCTTTATTAATAGTAACAGGATTAATTTAATTTTAAAAATTCTAAACCTCTGTAACAGGTAAAGTGCAACTAAAAACATTAACACGTGGGAGTCCTGAATAAAAAACAACACATACAGTCATACACCTTAGGTAAACAGTGAATACTAGCAACAGTGCATTTACCAAGAGTACAGACGGCATGCCTATGTTCCTCGTCAAATGACAATTTCATCAAAGCAGCCACAGAAGGACCCGGATGATAATCAGACGGTCCTACAAACATCACAGTGATCACAAAAAATATAATTGCAACATTATTATTCCTATTATCGATGTCATTGTTACATCATTTTAACTTAAGTGGAAAGGAATAGAATTGGATCTGGCAGATGCCTAAACAGCATGGAGATGTTCAAACTGCATGCACCACAGAGAAATGGCTGACATCAAGGATGATGACAATGATTGAGCAGGATGATGATGATAAATCAATGTGGGTGATGATGATGATGATGATGATGATGATGATGCTGATGATGGAGGAAGAGGTTGACAGATGATGATGATGATGATGATGATGATGATGATGATGATGATGATGATGATGATGATGATGATGATGATGATGATGATGATGATGATGATGATGATAACAGCAATGATGATGAATTTTAATATCAGTAGTTTCACTATTTCTATTATCCATCATCAGCAACATTAGGGTAAGATTACAATTATTATTATTATCATTATTATTACGCATTTATTAAATGCCACTATCTAATGACCAAGCATCAATCGATGGTGCTGAGCAATTGTGAGTACGGACTTGCTCAATGTCCCAACACCGTAACCATCTCAGAGGGGTTCAAATCTGTACTGTGCATTACAACAGTGCATTTACCATTGTATCAGAGTGAAGGTTACAATACATTACATTACATATATTACCTTACATTACCTATGACACACTAGTAAAACAAACCTTTAATATCAAGTGGTCTACATATATATGTGTGTAGGTAAATACACCCATAAAAATTAAAACAGTGCTACATCCACAGCCAGACTCCGACCCTAGTCCACGACCTCTGGCTCTAAATCCTGCACACAGCCATTCATGAATCACATATACCAAATGTGCCTCATCACTAGGCCCAACCAGCAGCCGAAACGTTATTGCTTTCTTGAGCCAAAGAGATCTGACTGACTGACTGACCTAGTTGGGTTGCAGTTATTAGACTGCTCAAAAATTGCATTCTGGATGCCTGAAAGCGAGGTAAAGACTCGTATTCATTCCAGCATCTGAAAGCTTATTCAGGACTGATTGTATGCTGCATGATTAATTCAATAATGCATTCTACTAGTGCAATGAACAGCATGTTTATTTGCGTTTCCAATCACTAATGCGCAGCAAGATAAAAATGAAGAAAAAACATATGACTTTTAAAGAACTTAAAGGGAAAACTGCCAGTTAGCATTCAAGACAGAACAAAAGCATAAAGTTTAATAAATATCCTCAATGCTTTGAACGAACAATCTGCAGCACTGCTTTCTTCATCAGACACCAGGACTCTTTGGGTTTACAAAATTGGGTTTCATTGTAACAGAGTGAAGAAAATAGAGTCCAGTATTTTGCTTATCAAGTACCGAGAGATGGTTTTACCCTTAACATGCTAAAACTCTAACCTGCCTGTTACTTGATAAGCACCAGTTTCTAAACCCATAATTCAAGACCAGGGTTCAACTTAAATAGAGTGAACGGGTTAGTTCTTACCTGCATATTGACTGTTGGCAAGATGGTCGACCATCTGACAGTTGCTAGGTGTTCTCAGGTAGTCGCAGTAACCGCGGATCTGTTCGAGCAGTCGTAGGACCCTTGCCTCCTGGCGCCCTCTCTGGTCCTCACAGTGAACATGGACGATGTTGTGAAGGGCTGCTGCTGCCTGAGAACGCATCAATATGTTGTTCACATCGTTCTCACCACCATGCAGCAGATGGATAAGCAGCGGAAGACAGCCTGGACGAGCAAAAGGAAAAAACAGCATTTGCAATAGGCTATTAAATTTGTTTTGCGTCTCAGATTCACTGATCCTGTGCGTGTAATAAGTGCAATAAATAAATAAATAACAAATAAATCATCGTTAGTAGTTGTCAATTGTTACCCAATCTCATAAAAAATACACAAGTTATGTCAAACTCTATTCTTATAACAGAAGGGTATTACAAACAATTCAACAAGGTGAGAACATCTTGTCTGTGCTAGTCTGATGTTATTCAAAACCTACATGACAATACAGACCTTACAGACCTGTCACAGAGCAGCTCTATGCAAAAACAACTCATTCTCACCTGACTGCCTCATAGCCACACAGCTCTCAAAAGATGTTGACATTGCGAGAAGGGTTCTGGTCATATCTTCTTTGTTATGAGTGCCAAGGACTGACAGTAGAGAAAACACCATATCACCCTGCTATATAAAAAAAAATAACACATAAATCATCAATCACTGGAAGTTGAAAGTTTAAACCACATTATTTAACGCAACATAATGTAATTTAGTCGAGAAGACAATACAGTAAGTCTGGTAACGCAAGTTCTGCTAGTGCATGAATTCAGTTAACGCGTGGCAACGTCATGCCTCCCAATGATAACAAATTAACACACAGAAATTATTACTGTGTGGTATACAGACTGGCACTACATATGAGCCAACTGCACAGCAAATGGCAGCATATGTAAATCCAACAACATACTCTACATTTCCTTCTCCTGTTTTCTGATTGCCAATATTGGTCAGATGCATCACGAATACTTGTTCTGTCATGCTATTACTATTTTACATACATGTATGTATTTATTAACATTATATGCATCACAAATGAATAGAATTAATTAGATAGCTTCTGATTAGGCTTAACATCACAATGGCCGAGGGCAAGTGTCAAGTTCTATCTCCACTGAAGATGAACCATCATTCAAGTGTCTCAAAGCTCATTTGTCCAATTGCTAAAGAGCTAGAACAAACTACCATACTGTTCTTATTTTGAGATAAAGATTCTAACAAGAGTTTCAGCCCGAACGCTATTCAAGAAAACAGACAAAGCCATAGGCATACAGCCTGCTGAGTATAGACAAAGAGAAACCGCACAAAAATTTGGAAATTTAGTCATCTTAGCAGAAGATGATTGATTGAATGAGACTGACATTTAATACTATCATACACAAGTAGGTACTCAAATAACTACTACATCGTCATTGCCTACCCAAAACTTACATAAACTTGGTCTGTTTACAGTGAAACTATCGTTAACAGGAATAATTATAACACATATTTTTTATATAACACTGTTAATTTAGCTTTACAAAAAACACTATTATATAAAAACAACATTGTTATGAGGCAGCACTTAACAGGACACTCAACAGCACCATTATAAGGGGTTCGAGCGCATGTGACTGATATTGTTTGCAGGTAAGGTAGATGATCTTAGAGCCTTAGGATTACACCTTCAGAAAAGACAGACCTATGAAGTAGAAGCAATTAACTGTAGGCTTTTATTAGCTTTGCTTGTCAATTTCTTAAAATTTATCAAGTACATCAACTCACTTTACTGCCAAAGTAGCGTCCTTCTGAACGATGAGTACTTCCAGATGCATTTTCAAAGATTGGAGCTGTCATGTTGTGGTTGCTGACTGCTGTAAGACACACAGGCAAATATTTTAACTCACCTAAGACCTACAAGTATGTATGTTTATATAAGAACATATATATACAATAATGTATATATGTATATATTTATATACATAAATTCAAAATTTTACAACCCAGTACAACTATCTCAAGTTGTTCAAAAGTCACTGCACATTTGCATCATGTTATAGGCAGCTCCATTAAGTGGAATTTTTGTCCTCTTCGGTCTGCCTCTTGTATGCATACCATAGCGGAGATATTTCGAATAGTTTAATTATGGTGCTATTGCTGGGTTCAATAAATAAACGAACAAGCAAATGAATCTTATATGACATGATGTCTTGTCAGAAGTGTATATCATTCACTGTATTCCCACACCTGGTAAAGAAGCATTGTACACTAAGATCCATATTACACATTATATAACTACAGGTTACATCTATATCACTGCAAATGAAACTTCTTCCTTTTAAACATTTTCTACTCATTTTAATGAGAAAGGTAGAATAAATTAACAGGAAACAAACTTCTCTATAACGCAGCTGTTTTAAGTACAATTCACCAAAGCTGTCTTATTTTGAATTATGGAACTTGAGCACAACTGGTTATTTGCTAGGAAACCCAAGCTCCTTCACTCACACATGTGCACATACATAAACATATTTACACACACAAACATGCGCGCATATGAGCACATGTTTGTGTAAACATACACACAGATGCCAACAAACACAGGCAGATGATTTGACCCAGTCCAGTCCCTTGGACCACCTGCAAGAGGAAATGATAGGGTGGTCTATTCTTGAACCCCAGCATGTGTTCAAATTAATTCAAACATAGAACAGGTCTAGATGCTTAACTGGAACTAGGTTACAAAACAGGCACAGTGAAATCTGATCAAACACATAACAAGCTGAAATGTTTAACCAGATTTTAATCACGAAAGATAGGTTTATCTTCTAGCCTTTCAATACAGGCCTCCTCCTCCTCAGGCAAGCAATACCTTAATTAGTTCCAGAGGCATGTTTACAGTCTCATTACTGCAGCAAATCTGACTAATCTCAAGGCAAATACCATTACACAGGCACACTACTCAGCGTAATCTGGGGCACAGGCAGAGCTGGGTGAGTCAAAAGAAAGAGCAGGCAAACATTCCACAGTAAGTCACAAGTCAGTCAGTTCCAGTGAATCAGGCTATCATCCACATGCTGCCCACACCACACACTCACACACACAGGCAACACTGCTTCTATCACAGACATAATCTAATCTACAACACCTGATAACAGAGCGTTATTATACGGTGTCTGTCTACACCTCCCCATGACCATCGGCCATTTTGACTCAATCACCTTCTGACATCATGTTCATTTTATTACCTCACTCTAACATGGTATAACCAGTTGTGCTCTCTGCCTCCTCATAACAGTTTGGCTACTTCCTACGCCTCAAAGAAACAGCTACTCGTGGATCTTCTTTGCCTTCCCTAGAACAGCTTATCTATATACTCCATAAATTTTGCCCGATCCACTAATGTGCAAGATTAAAATGCCCCATAACAAGCAGTTAAGCTTACACCAAACCTCTCCAAACAGCCTATGGTAACCTTCTGCCTTAATCACTTTGTAAGTACACTTCTCTTCTGACCAAAGTCTGTCTGCTTTTTTATTCAGTCTACATAAAAAGCTCACTCATGATATACAGTGGAGTACTAAATGGTCAATTTTAAATCCCATTCTGCTAAAGCTACCAAATTCTGTACTGCAGATTCTAGCATTTATTTAAAGATGCTTACAGAACAAGTACATTTTATGTGTCAGAGTTACTTCCAACTAGAACAGGCACTTCATTTTAATGTACCATTCATTTTAGTCTGATCTGGCAAGTTACTCAAATGCCATGATCAAAATAGCAACAACAAAAGGTGGAGTGGAACATAGATCTACTGGAAAAAAACTAACTCAGCAGCCACTTAGCCAAAAATAATAACTAGCCTCTGGTCCACTAAGCAAATTAATTCTAGCAATTAGTTACACCACTTTGAACAATATGCTCTGGGCTACAGCGGATGCCAATTTCCTTTCATAAATGTACAGACTAAACAACTATTATATAGCACATCATACTACCTATGGTGTTTATATATACACACCTGTCCATCTTACGTGAATATGTAAACGACTTTTATAGTTCAACTTTGAAACTTTGCTATCTGGTAGGCTACGTGTTGCAGAACAAGTGCATCTACAAAAAGCCTCCGAGCTGTTTATCTCGGAGAATCACCAAATCAATGCTTTGAATGAATGAATGAATGAATATCAAGAAAATGTTCTTTGTCTCACTGTCATTGTCTGCTGCAGTTTCCTGGTCGATATCTGAGAGATTTTTGTTCTGTTTATCCGCTCCATTTTCAACCGGTAACCTGCTGTTCTGGTGACATGACGTCTGAAGACTCTTGTGCATCTTGGTTCTTTCATCCATCTTCTGGTTCTCTGCATATCCCTGAAAACGACTTCTACATCTTAATCTGACCTGAAGTTTCGTTGCTTATCAGACCAATGCAGGGGGGGGGGGATTTCACAACAAGATGCCAATTCTGTAGCCTCTTGCAATCAACCTCCTACACAATGATGTGGGTATAAGAAGAGGGAGGCAACTCCTGAAGCTAACCTCAAGAGGCTGCCATTAATATGAAGTGATAGTGACTGAATATTTCCTAGCCTTGGCTTATGAAGGTAAGTAGCCAGTCCTCTCCCTCACCCTCTGATATTCCCACTGACAGTTGCTAGTCAGTGTACTCATTTATAGGTGAGTTCGATAGGGACACAAGTGGAAAAGAAAACTCGAAACATCTCTCTGCCCTGGCAGGTATTTAAATCACAACCCTCTGGGTTAACAGTGCTGCAAGGCGCTAGATTATTGCACACCCAAAACAATGCTGGTAGCAATGGCTGTTCTGGAGCCATGGTTACCGGGTACTTTATGCTTGAGTAACAATTTCTTTTAAAGTAGCATCAGATTTAGGCCATATCTGGCTAGCGTGTAGCCTCAAAAACATTTCAAGGCCATAGCGAAAAAATCACTATACTAATAAATTTTTACGTTTGGCAAATAATTAAACTGTTTATGTCAGGTATCACATCTCAACTGACGAAATCAATAAATGAACTTGTACATGTATAAATAAAATGTAATTGAAGATTCGAATGTCTTGTTTTCAGGAACTGATGGAGTACTACATTAGAAATAGGTGCATGGGAACTGAACACACAGTCAACTTTTTAATTTTGTTTTTAGCTATGATGTAAAAGGCTTCCAGATTATTCTCTGAACTCACCGTGTCACTTGCACTCATTCTCGAACAGGAGCCAGTAACAACCATAGTCACAAGGCCCCAGTCACCCTGCGAGATTAGTATCAAGCCAAACAAGTGTTAGACATTCACAAAACAATCAACACCTTTAAGATACTACAACAAACCAGCGGCGTAGCTAGAAAATTATGTGCTCGGGGACGAACTATGAAATTGGCATACCCCTACCTAGGATAAATTAGTCAAAATTCCATCAAAATTAGGAGTAAAATAAAAATTATTAATTTTTAACCTCATTTCGGCACCCCTTCCTTTGGCGCCTGGGAACACATGTCCCCCTCTGCACCCCCTAGCTACGCCTCTGCAGCAAACAACTGAAACAAGGCATACAACAACGTTGCTTGCTAACCATCCTAAAGCAAATCCAGCTCATGTCTGGCAAACAAAAGAGATCAGGTCAACAGAGTTCATATGGCATAGATAGAGGACTCATGCAACAGGAACCTCTGCCAAAAAACCATCACATCACACTTAAAAATGTAATTTTCCACTTAATATGCAAGAATCCCATTGATCACCCAGCCAAAGGGTGTCAAACTCCTTTGTATCCTTGCCACACTGTAAAAATAACCTGTGCAGTGTGCACAAGTGTTGTAGAATAAAGGTTCAAAACCTATCCTCTCTAATCGATATAGGAAAATTAGATAAATGAAAACCTGTCATAATGTATGTAAGTATGTATGTATTCATTCATTTTGATAATTTATATAGCGCTTCCGAATGGTCTATACTGCGAGAGGCGCTTAATAAATGCCATATACAATACAGTACAAAAAAACCTACTCAAGAGGTGCTCCCAGTCTAGCCAGTTAAAGACCTAAGTAGGCAAATGAAAGTGAACTACCTCGTGGAAACAAGTGCAAAGAAGGTGGGACCCCATTCCACGTAGAGGGGCCAGCCACTGAGAAGGCACGACACTGTGTAATTTGGGGAGTGGGACCGAAGGACCAGCAGCGCACCCCCAGTTGCAGAATGCAGAACTCAATGGGACATTAGGCCAGAGAGCAGACAGCAGCGATCAGATAGGTAAGACGGAGCTTAAGTATGAGGACACTTAAAATATGCATTTTTAAGTAACTCACAAAAGTGCTGAAATATAATAATATAATGAACTCTAGTGTTTCCTTCCCTCAATCCTCACTCACTCCATCTTTTTCCATCCCTCTATTCAATGGAGGAAAGGAATAACAATAATAAAAACAACAATAATAATAATATCCAATATGCTATTTACATAGCAGCATAACACAACTTAAGCCAAAGAAAGGGCACTGTACAATGTACATGACCAAAATGGTTACAAACTACAGCGATAGGAAATCTTACTTAAATGGTGATGCCTTGAGCCCTAAGTTGAAGATGTTCAAACGATGGTTAAACAGAAAGTGTCAAATGGATGACGATATCAAGTTACAGAAAATCAAACATACATATCTGGGCGACTATATTAGTAACAAGTGCAGGCAAGCATGCAAAAAGTGGGCATCATTATTAAAATGCAAAACTGAAACAACACAGAGAGTTATGGCCAAACACATCACAAAGGGATTGTGTCATATTAATGTGTTGTCGTAATGACGCTCAACAAGTCATGGTGTCATAAAGAGAATGATCACAATGTTTGATTGAATATATTGCATCTCTCTGATCTGTTAGCTTTAGATCTCATCTATTGCTAACAGTGTATTGTTTACACAGCTGTAAAGCAAAATATTGCATGCTATTATCTTAAAAGACATTCGGATGAAATTAGTGAAAGACTGCTCTTCCAATAGTCAACATCTGCAGTTACTGAAGCTACTGAAATCACCTAATTTCAAAATAAAAACATCATTTGTTCAAAGATTTTAGTGCAAGATCCTACACCATTACCATCATGGCCGGCGATCCCGGGGGCTCGAGGCGCAAGACACCCCACCTTTAAGAGTTTGGGACAAGCCATACATCTGACCCCCAAATTTTGAAGATACACCAAAAAAGGTCAAAAAATGTTATCGCGAAAATTTTTTATGGCACTCTTTTTTGACCAGTTCAGTTCAAAACTCTGTTTTGACCAGATCATTTTTAAAGTGTCCCCCCACCTATCAAACAAGATCGTCGCCACTGATTACCATCCCTTTAAATGATAGTATTAAAAATCAGTAAGTACTGGAATTCAGTTGTAAATATGAAACTGCTGTTTTATCACAGAGGAATTGTTCAAGTTTTAACAGACTACATCATTCTTTGAAAATGAATATAACCATTTCAGATTATCCTTTCACATTTGTACAGCTGCTCACGTTATATAGCTCTGCAAAGAACTATCCCTCTATACAGAACCCCTGAAGTAGCTTGCTTATTACAGTGAGCACTATACTTGTCATAATTACGTTGTATATTGCCAAAGTGAGTTAAAACTTAGGTTAGTTTCGACAGTTTACTTTCAAGAATAACATCGGCCATCAGGTTGATTGCAGATCTTGAATAACACATAGAATAATAATAATTTATCGTGAAATTATAATTTTCTTATTAAATATTCAGCACCCGATGTTTACCGATAGACCACAGATGACGTTATATAAACAGTGAATTTAAAAATACCCATACAAACAGATACCAGTCTTACCTAATCGATAAAGAAACCGTAATCCTCGTAAACACACGCTACAGATAATTCATTCTTAACTATGAAAACATTCTATCTAATCGCCAACAGCATCAGCACGCACGAAAATAATTACTATGCAAGAACGATGAAGCATTATAACCCCGACACCCCTATAACCAGAATAGCGTGAACTCCATGAGCGTCGCAAGGTAATGCAGATTCACAAATAACGTCACTAAAGAATAAGCCGACGGCCAAATAAAATAAAACACAAAAGAGTTGTATTATTCATTTACCTTGTTGGTTTGTGATCCGTCTAAATCATTCTAAACTGGATGATTCTACAGTTTCAGACTGCGGCCGCGCAGACCATTAGCATAATGATTCTCGGGAAGACCAGCAGACGAACTCTAGTTCAGAGAATCAATGGAACGCTGCACGCTCCGAAATTACTAGTTATTTTATTTCTTAGCGAGCAAGTGGCTTGTTGCACTTAAAGCTAGGTAATCGTAATCCCTTGTTTTCTACGGCTCTCGAAAAAGTCAAGTCGCGGAAACCAGCTTATTAACAGACGAACCTGCTTTTTCACAGGCGTACTTCTGGGCTGGCTGGATGGCGACATAGGAGAATGTAATACAGGCTGCACGTATTTCATTAGCGACCATGTGGCCTCGACCATGCTCATGTTAGGCTAATTAATTGATCGGGCGAGGGCCTTCACCACCGTTGCCCGTTTGAATGAGCGCCACGCTATGACATTGTAAGCTCCTTTTCTACGGACCGTGCTCTAGCCAGTATAACGTACTCTTAACTAAGGGCAGACAGATGGGACTAATGCTTACTGATATAGCAGTTATGCAAAATGGCATTTTACCACTACAGGGTAGTCCAGGAGTATGCTATACGTTCATTACGTCCCTATAATTCCTGATTACATTTGCACTTGCACGTAACTTTCTTTTACGCGTGCATTAAGCTCGTGTGTGTGTGTGTGTGTGTGTGTGTGTGTGTGTGTGTGTGTGTGTGTGTGTGTGTGTGTGTGTGTGTGTGTGTGTGTGTGTGTGTGTGTGTGTGTGTGTGTGTGTGTGTGTGTGTGTGTGTGTGTGTGTGTGTGTGTGTGTGTGTGTGTGTGTGTGTGTGTGTGTGTGTGTGTGTGTGTGTGTGTGTGTGTGTGTGTGTGTGTGTGTGTGTGTGTGTGTGTGTGTGTGTGTGTGTGTGTGTGTGTGTGTGTGTGTGTGTGTGTGTGTGTGTGTGTGTGTGTGTGTGTGTGTGTGTGTGCTGGTTGAATATGCTTTTAAATTTTGCCTGGGGCAAACTAAACCTTTGAAACGATTTAAATACCGATAGTAACTTTGTGGAGTTAATTTGCATGTCGGCGGCGTTCCATACGTTCAATACACGCACATCATTATAATAGACGGCGAACGCCTAACGTGGGAGGGGTCGATGCGGAAGCTAGATAAATTGGGAGGAACAGCTCAGCTGCTCACCGAGTGCTCACCCCCACCAGCATTAGCCCATTCGGTTGAAAGCTTGCCGCTAAGAAATCTAGGGCACTGCTGGGAAAGGGTTGGAACTATTGGTAAAATCAATACGTGGAAGAAAAAAATATACAAGCTGAGCGCATGCGTCCGTTCCGATAAACCCGAGTATCTGATAGTGAAGATGCATTCATGAGGTGTAAGGAGTAAGAGTGTTAGCTATTCCACGTCTGTATGCATGTCTTTGTGTGATTTAGGCTTGTAAAGTGCGGTGAAATCCGAGGATATGCCCATCATTTCGCTATGAGGGCGTTTTTTAAAAGCGTATGCACCGGGCACATCAGTACTGCTACGCAGTTGCAGGCCGTTTGCGCTGAACAGCCAAATAGCCAAATGCCCCTCCTTAGCCTGAACGCCAGCACCGTATGGCTGCAGCCTGCACGTAGGCCTGCAACACAAGCGGGACAAGAAGCGAAGTGCTATAGGCCTAGACAGTCACTATGGTCGTCCTTCAGCTTATTCATTGTTATTAGAAGGCAGCGCTGTCGAAAGTCATGACTCATCAATGGGAGATCATTCATCGATTATCAACGCCAGCCAGACATTTATATGCATAGGCCTATTAAATATATATACAGTATATACATATATATATATACATATAGTGTGTGTTATGGTTTACGCGCGCGCGTGTGTGCGATTGCGCGCGCGTGTGTGTAGGTGTGTTTAGGTGTGTGTGTGTGTGTGTGTGTGTGTGTGTGTGTGTGTGTGTGTGTGTGTGTGTGTGTGTGTGTGTGTGTGTGTGTGTGTGTGTGTGTGTGTGTGTGTGTGTGTGTGTGTGTGTGTGTGTGTGTGTGTGTGTGTGTGTGTGTGTGTGTGTGTGTGTGTGTGTAGGTGTGTGTGTGGGTTTAGTGTGTGCATATACTTATTGATATAAGAAATTGATATATTTTATGAACAACCTCAGCAGATAATACACTGAATTCCCAGACACGACATAATCATCATTTCGGAAAGGTCGGCAGAGACAACGATACATGGAGAGCTATATGGAGAGGCACCATTGATAAATTCGGATGGGGAGACATGAATGACAGAGGAGAGAAACTCCTCCAGTTCTGTGCTACAAACGACTTGAAGATAAGGAACACTTTCTTCGAACAAAAGAAACCACAAAGGATATGGACATGGACATCACCCGATGGAAAGACACATAATCTGATCATAGTAAACAAAAGATGGAGCTCAAATGTGACTAACTGTAGATCATTCGATGCGCAAATCGGGTCCGATCACAAGCTAGTAGTAGCCAACTTGAAAATGAGATTAACGAGAGGAATCCGACCAACAGAGAACATCAAGTATGATACCAAGAAACTGACAGATAAAGACATCCGACAAATGTAGCCTACGAAGATGAGTTAGTGAGAAACATACAGATCAACGATCAAGAAAGGTTAGTGTAGAAGTTATGTGGTCAAACATACAAAAGGGAATACAAACAGCAGCCAACAACATAGTCGGAAGAGCTTGCAAGAAACCGGAAGACCAATGGATATCAGACGAAGTATTAGAACTAGTGGAAAAAGGAAGAAATATAACCAAACATCAAGCAAGCACTACAGACAGGAAACGTTTTAACTGGCTCACTAGGCAAATCAGAAGGAAACTACAACGAGACAAAAACAACTGGATGGAACAACGATGCAAAGAAGCTGAGGAAGCTTAATTTCAAGATAAACAGAATGCAAGAAGTATATAACAAGATAAAACTACTAAGTGGACAGCTCAAAGTTGCATCAATCAAAGACGCAAATGGTAAAGTAGGCCTACTAGAAGACGATGCAAGCATACAGAAACGATAGAAGGAACACTTCAAACAACTACTAAACGTCGACACACATAACAATCCTACAGTTCTCATAGAGTTGTTAATAATATAACACAGAAGAAAAGATATGCCAACATTTCTACAGGAAGAGGTAAGAGATGCTATCAACAAAATGAAAAAGGATAAAGCACCATGAATGGACGGAATCACTACAGAACTACTTCAAGGAGGAGAAACAAATGTTAACGCTATGCAATCAATTATAGCCAGCAGCTCGGGGCCCCTCAAAAGCGCGGGGCCCAAGGCGGCTGCCTCGTTCGCCTAGCCCTATAGGGCCGGGCCTGGAGGACATGTATACAAGCCTCCACAATTACGTTAACATACTGACCGCATAAACCACCCGCGAAGAGTATACTGGCTTCTGCTTAAAATATAATAGAATTATGTGAAACTGTAGTACTTGGTCACAATATTATAGCCATTGATTAATTTGTTGGTTAGTACTGACTTCCTTGTTGGAACATTCGATCTGTCTCATCTAGTGTGAAACTGGGCTCTGGTCAGTTTAACAAATAATATTAAATCTCTTGATTGTCATCAATAACATAACATAACATAACATAACATAGCGTTTTATTGTTCCAAAACAACAATTGTACATATCGATTATTTAGTTTACATATGACCTCAGTCATGTTTTAAACCAAAGTAGAAGAAAAATAAGCAGAACAGAACCATACTGATCAAACAATCATCACTTCAGTTCGCATGTGACATAGTAAGCCTATTGGCCAAAGTCATGTCCCATACTAAAGCTTTTGGCTTTTCTTAGTTGTACATAGGAGATATACAGTGACTTATGGTCCAATGGTGGGATTCATTTAACGGAGGGATTCATATGGACGCAAAAGGGAACCCAGAAGGGATAAGATCCC
>OY744609.1:17802292-17892292 GCA_963556255.1 Allolobophora icterica | reverse complement strand
AACTAATTCAAGGGAAAGGGGATCACGACGCCTTTTGCTTGTCCCTGAGGCACTGATGCCTGGCCGAAGACTTGGCCGATGCGGCCTAGTGCTTTGACGGACTCAAGGAGGGGGGGTAGCGTCTGAGGCGCGCATCCCAGCAGGGGCCTCTAGCCTTTTGCTTGTCCCTGAGGCACTGATGCCTCCACCGAAGACTTGGCCGATGTGGCCTAGTGCTTTGACGGACTCAAGGAGGGGGGGTAGCGTCTGAGGCGCGCATCCCAGCAGGGGCCTCTAGACTTTTGCTTGTCCCTGAGGCACTGATGCCTCCACCGAAGACTTGGCCGATGTGGCCTAGTGCTTTGACGGACTCAAGGAGGGGGGGGTGGCGTCTGAGGCGCGCATTCTAGCAGGGACCTCTAGCCTTTTGCTTGTCCTGAGGCACTGATGCCCAACCGAAGACATGGCCGATGCGGCCTAGTCCTTCGATGACTTAAAGGGGGGACCTCGATGCTCTTTAGCTTGTCCCTGAGGCACTGATGCCTGGCCGAAGACTTGGCCGATGCGGCCTAGTTCCTTCGATGACTTTAAGGGAGGGACCTCTAGCCTTTTGCTTGTCCCTGAGGCACTGATGCCTGGCCGAAGACTTGGCCGATGCGGCCTAGTGCTTTGACGGACTCAAGGAGGGGGGGTAGCGTCTGAGGCGCGCATCCCAGCAGGGGCCTCTAGCCTTTTGCTTGTCCCTGAGGCACTGATGCCTCCACCGAAGACTTGGCCGATGTGGCCTAGTGCTTTGACGGACTCAAGGAGGGGGGTAGCGTCTGAGGCGCGCATCCCAGCAGGGGCCTCTAGACTTTTGCTTGTCCCTGAGGCACTGATGCCTCCACCGAAGACTTGGCCGATGTGGCCTAGTGCTTTGACGGACTCAAGGAGGGGGGGTGGCGTCTGAGGCGCGCATTCTAGCAGGGACCTCTAGCCTTTTGCTTGTCCCTGAGGCACTGATGCCCAACCGAAGACATGGCCGATGCGGCCTAGTCCTTCGATGACTTAAAGGGGGACCTCGATGCTCTTTAGCTTGTCCCTGAGGCACTGATGCCTGGCCGAAGACTTGGCCGATGCGGCCTAGTTCCTTCGATGACTTTAAGGGAGGGACCTCTAGCCTTTTGCTTGTCCCTGAGGCACTGATGCCTGGCCGAAGACTTGGCCAATGTGGCCTAGTTCCTTCGATGACTTTAAGGGAGGGACCTCTAGCCTTTTGCTTGTCCCTGAGGCACTGATGCCTCCACCGAAGACTTGGCCGATGCGGCCTAGTGCTTTGACGGACTCGAGGAGGGGGGGTAGCGTCTGAGGCGCGTAATCCCAGCAGGGGCTTATAGCCTTTTGCTTGTCCCTGAGGCACTGATGCCTCCACCGAAGACTTGGCCGATGTGGCCTAGTGCTTTGACGGACTCAAGGAGGGGGGGGGTGGCGTCTGAGGCGCGCATTCCAGCAGGGACCTCTAGCCTTTTGCTTGTCCCTGAGGCACTGATGCCCAGCCGAAGGCTTGGCCGATGCGGCCTAGTTCCTTCGATGACTTTAAGGGGGGACCTCGACGCTCTTTAGCTTGTCCCTGAGGCACTGATGCCTAGCCGAAGACTTGGCCGATGCGGCCTAGTTCCTTCGATGACTTTAAGGGGGGACCTCGACGGCCTTTTGCTTGTCCCTGAGGCACTGATGCCTCCACCGAAGACTTGGCCGATGCGGCCTAGTACTTGACGGACTCAAGGAGGGGGGGTAGCGTCTGAGGCGCGCATCCCAGCAGGGGCCTATAGCCTTTTGCTTGTCCCTGAAGCACTGATGCCTCCACCGAAGACATGGCCGATGCGGCCTAGTACTTGACGGACTCAAGGAGGGGGGGTAGCGTCTGAGGCGCGCAATTCTAGCAGGGACCTCTCGCCTTTTGCTTGTCCCTGGGGCACTGATGCCCGCCGGGGACTTGGTCGATGCGACCTGGTGGCCTACGATGAACTCCCGGAGGGGGGGTTTTCGCGCGCTGGGGCCCCTCTGAAAAGTATAAAAGGCGACAGAATCGCACAGTGGCAGACAGTCGCTGAGAGACGTTGCCGAGAGAAGTGCAGTCGTCGTCAGTCCTCGGAAGAGAGAGAGAGAGTCAGTGAGAGAGTGGAGAGTCCGAAATTGCGAGCGGCGACAGTTCGAATCCGACTGTGGCGCATCTTTGGAGTATACGTGGATATAGAAGCAGGTGATTAGTCGTCGTTGAGATATTTCTTGCGGTATTTGATTGCGTATTACGAGTTGTAAAGCGATCGTTCTGTGGAATATATGGATATAATTTCTAGTCACGACTAGTGTTTCTGTTCAATTGGAAATATCGATTGTTGCGTCGATTATCGTGGATGTAATACAACCAGTGTTTCTGTTTCAATTGGAAATATCGATTATTGCGTTGATTATCGTGGATATAATACAAGTCTTCAGTCGTTATTCGGTCTTATGATTTGCTGTCGATCAGTTGCGGGTAACTCGTGAAGTCCTTCGACGACATCGGAGGCCTTATCTACGCACATACGTCCAGGGCCTTCTTAACCACTCGGCTGGCCTTGGGAGTATATGGTATAGAGATATACCCCGGCGAGAGAGGAGTAGCATTTCCGCCACACTAACCCAAGAAGTGGGATAGTG
Organism: Allolobophora icterica; assembly: GCA_963556255.1. Lineage (NCBI taxonomy): Eukaryota > Metazoa > Annelida > Clitellata > Crassiclitellata > Lumbricidae > Allolobophora > Allolobophora icterica. Next base: position 17,889,631 of record OY744609.1, on the reverse strand, counting down.
AAGGGCTCGTTTTCGCCACAATAATTATTTTCTTAGCCGAGTACTGTGTATCAGTTGAGGATGTTTAAGCTATGCAGCTACAGCAACATCTTGCATCACTTGCCAGCCATTGATATAACCATTGGTCGATGGAGTTGCAAAAAAGTAAACATTGCTTTGGGGATACTGCAACATTCTCTTTTCTCTGCCAGACACCTTTTCCAGGTGGATGCACCATATCCATTCTGATAGAAATAAAGTAAGAACAACATGATATCCAAGTGAATCGTGGTGACTAAATTACAGTATTATCTTATTTATTTAAATTGTATCCTATTTTTATATCGGTAACCAAACATTGCAAGGATACACGAAACATATAATGCCTATATGCAGCTAACACAAGCTGGATATACAGGAGACCCAGAAGGATTCGTGGACCCTGCTACTGCTATCAGGGCCACCTGGGTAGTAATACAACTTGACGAAAAGCAGTCGATCTAACAGCATTAGGTATGCAGTGGTAATATTATGATTAACTAAAGACTCGATAGCACATCATTAAATATGCAATGGTAGTTAACATTATACTTAACTAAAGACTCGAAAGCACATCTTGATACCATACTTGTGTACATTGTATTTAAGTTTATTGAACTGTGGGGGTGTTAGGCCTAACTATTGTCCCTCGAGCATGCAAGAACGTAGCTTTTGCTTAAACGATAGTAGTTTGGGTAGTTGCTGAATTAATGGTGATATTTCGTTGCATATGGAGGCCCCAATTATCGTACGGAGAATAACTGAGGGTATGGCTGGCAAAAAGGGACGCAAATTTCTTGTTTGGTCTGAGCGAAAGAAAACAATTGTTGTAAACGAAGGGTAATTTAATTATTCAAACACACTAACTTCAGAACAAAACCACCTAATTAGAAATCCTATATCACATCTATTAATTAAGCATAATATAAAAACCGCCAGCAACTTATAGCAGTATCAAAATGCATCAGGCATGATACCAGATTAATAAAACAGTTGCCATTCAAAATTGATCAGTTGTTATCCAAAGCTACTGTTAACCCTTGTTTTGTGTAAGGTTTATACTAAAAATGGATTAGTTATAACTTAAACGTCGACTTTAGGGATATGAAAAAGTTGCAATTACACAGTCACATCAATATAGTAAGTATATAAGACAGGCTCATGCAAGATTCTTTTACAGTTTTACACGTTATCAAAGAGTCAATGAACAGCTGTGGAGCATTACCTTTTGAGAAGCTTCTGTTCCAGAGGCTTCAGCGACTTCACACGAAGATCACTCTGAACCTCGCTCTGACGCGACAGAACAGGATTGCCATGATGCCAGCGCAGCATAAGGCAACCCCGCTCTGACGAGACAGAGCGGGATTGACCTGATGCAAGCCCAGCACCAGACCAATCCACGCTCTGACGAGACAGAGCGGCAGTGGCCCGGTGCGACCCAAGCACCAGACCAATCCACGCTCTGACGCGACAGAGCGGGAGTGGTCCGGTGTGAGCCCAGCACCAGACCAATCCACGCTCTGACGCGACAGACCGGGAGTGGCCCGGTGCGAGCCCAGCACCAGACCAATCCACGTTCGGACGCGACAAAGCAAGAGTGGCCCGGTGTGACCCTAACACCAGACCAATCCACGCTCTGACGCGACAGAGCCGGAGTGGCCCTGTGCGAGTCCAGCACCAGACCAATCCACGCTCTGGCGCGACAGAGCGACAGTGGCCCGGTTCGAGCCCAGCACAAGGCCAATCCACGCTCTTACGCGACAGAGCGGGAGTGGCCCGGTGCGACCCCAGCACCAGACCAATCCACGCTCGGACGCGACAGAGCGGGAGTGGCCCGGTTCGAGCCCAGCACAAAGCCAATCCACGCTCTGACGCGACAGAGCGACAGTGGCCCGGTTCGAGCCTAGCACAAGGCCAATCCACGCTCTGACGCGACAAAGCGCGAGCGGTCCGGTGCGAGCCCAGCACCAAACCAATCCACGCTTGGATGGACGCGACAGAGCGGGAGTGGCCCGGTGCGAGCCCAGCACCAGACCAATCCACGCTCTGACGAGACAGATCGGGAGTGGCCAAGTGCGAGCCCAGCACCAGACCAATCCACGCTCTGACGAGACAGTGCGGTAGTGGCCCGGTGCGAGCCCAGCACCAGACCAATCCACGCTCTGACGAGACAGATCGGGAGTGGCCAAGTGCGAGCCCAGCACCAGACCAACCCACGCTCTGACGCGACAGAGCGGGAGTGGCCAAGTGCGAGCCCAGCACCAGACCAACCAACGCTCTGACGCGACAGAGCGGGAGTGGTCCGGTGCGAGCCCAGCACCAAACCAATCCACGCTCTGACGAGACAGAGCGGGAGTGACCGGGTGCGAGCCCAGCACCAGGCCAATCCACGCTCTGACGCGACAGAGCGGGAGTGGTCCGGTGCGAGCCCAGCACCAAACCAATCCACGCTCGGACGAGACAGATCGGGAGTGGCCCGGTGCCAGCCCAGCACCAAACCAATCCACGCTCTGACGAGACAGAGCGGTAGTGGTCCGGTACGAGCCCAGCACCAAACCAATCCACGCTCTGACGCGACAGAGCGAGAGTGGACAAGTGCGAGCCTAGCACCAGACCAACCCACGCTCTGACGATACAGAGCGGGAGTGACCGGGTGCGAGCCCAGCACCAGGCCAATCCACGCTCTGACGCGACAGAGCGGGAGTGGTCCGGTGCGAGCCCAGCACCAAGCCAATCCACGCTCGGACGAGACAGATCGGGAGTGGCCCGGTGCGAGCCCAGCACCAGACCAATCCACGCTCTGACGCGACAGAGCGGGAGTGGCCCGGTGCGACCCCAGCACCAGACCAATCCTCGCTCTGACGCGACAGAGCGGGAGTGGCCCGGTGCGACCCCAGCACCAGACCAATCCACGCTCTGACGAGACAGATCGGGAGTGGCCAAGTGCGAGCCCAGCACCAGACCAACCCACGCTCTGACGCGACAGAGCGGGAGTGGCCAAGTGCGAGCCAAGCACCAGACCAACCCACGCTCTGACGCGACTGAGCGGGAGTGGCCAAGTGCGAGCCCAGCACCAGACCAACCAACGCTCTGACGCGACAGAGCGGGAGTGGTCCGGTGCGAGCCCAGCGCCAGACCAATCCACGCTCTGACGCGACAGATCGGGAGTGGCCCTGTACGACCCCAGCACCAGACCAATCCACGCTCTGGCGCGACAGATCGGGAGTGGCCAAGTGCGAGCCCAGCACCAGACCAATCCACGCTCTGACGAGACAGTGCGGTAGTGGCCCGGTGCGAGCCCAGCACCAGACCAATCCACGCTCTGACGAGACAGATCGGGAGTGGCCAAGTGCGAGCCAAGCACCAGACCAACCCACGCTCTGACGCGACAGAGCGGGAGTGGTCCGGTGCGAGCCCAGCACCAAACCAATCCACGCTCTGACGAGACAGAGCGGGAGTGACCGGGTGCGAGCCCAGCACCAGGCCAATCCACGCTCTGACGCGACAGAGCGGGAGTGGTCCGGTGCGAGCCCAGCACCAAACCAATCCACGCTCGGACGAGACAGATCGGGAGTGGCCCGGTGCCAGCCCAGCACCAAACCAATCCACGCTCTGACGAGACAGAGCGGTAGTGGTCCGGTGCGAGCCCAGCACCAAACCAATCCACGCTCTGACGCGACAGAGCGAGAGTGGACAAGTGCGAGCCTAGCACCAGACCAACCCACGCTCTGACGATACAGAGTGGGAGTGACCGGGTGCGAGCCCAGCACCAGGCCAATCCACGCTCTGACGCGACAGAGCGGGAGTGGTCCGGTGCGAGCCCAGCACCAAGCCAATCCACGCTCGGACGAGACAGATCGGGAGTGGCCCGGTGCGAGCCCAGCACCAGACCAATCCACGCTCTGACGCGACAGAGCGGGAGTGGCCCGGTGCGACCCCAGCACCAGACCAATCCTCGCTCTGACGCGACAGAGCGGGAGTGGCCCGGTGCGACCCCAGCACCATACCAATCCACGCTCTGACGAGACAGATCGGGAGTGACCAAGTGCGAGCCCAGCACCAGACCAACCCACGCTCTGACGCGACAGAGCGGGAGTGGCCAAGTGCGAGCCAAGCACCAGACCAACCCACGCTCTGACGCGACTGAGCGGGAGTGGCCAAGTGCGAGCCCAGCACCAGACCAACCAACGCTCTGACGCGACAGAGCGGGAGTGGTCCGGTGCGAGCCCAGCGCCAGACCAATCCACGCTCTGACGCGACAGAGCGGGAGTGGCCCTGTACGACCCCAGCACCAGACCAATCCACGCTCTGACGCGACAGATTGGGAGTGGCCCGGTGCGATCCAAGCACCAGACCAATCCACGCTCTGACGCGACAGAGCGGGAGTGGCCTGGTGCGACCCCAGCACCAGACCAATCCAAGCTCTGACGCGACAGAGCGGGAGTGGCCCTGTGCGACCCCAGCACCAGACCAATCCACGCTCTGGCGCGAGAGATCGGGAGTGGTCCGGTTCGACCCCAGCACCAGACCAATCCACGCTCTGACGCGACAGATCGGGAGTGGCCCGGTGCGATCCCAGCACCACACCAATCCACGCTCTGACGCGACAGAGCCGGAGTGGCCCTGTGCGATCCCAGCACCAGACCAATCCACGCTCTGACGCGACAGAGCGGGAGTGGCCAAGTGCGAGCCCAGCACAAGACCAATCCACCCTCTGGTGCGACATAGCGGGAGTGGCCCGGTTCGAGCCCAGCACCAGACCAATCCACGCTCTGACGCGACAGAGCGGGAGTGGCCAAGTGCGAGCCCAGCACCAGACCAATCCACGCTCTGACGAGACAGAGCAGGAGTGGCCCGGTTCGACCCCAGCACCAGACCAATCCACGCTCTGACGCGACAGAGCAGGAATGGCCCGGTGCGAGCCCAGCACCAGGCCAATCCACGCTCTGACGCGACAGAGCGGGAGTGTCCCGGTGCGAGCCCATCACCAGACCAATCCACGCTCTGGCGCGACAGAGCGGGAGTGGCCCGGTTCGAGCCCAGCACCAGGCCAATCCACGCTCTGACGCGACAGAGCGGGAGTGGCCAAGTGCGAGCCCAGCACCAGACCAATCCACGCTCTGACGCGACAGAGCAGGAGTGGCCCGGTGCGAGCCCAGCACCAGACCAATCCACGCTCTGACGCGAAAGAGCGGGAGTGGCCCGGTGCGAGCCCATCACCAGACCAATCCACGCTCTGGCGCGACAGAGCGGGAGTGGCCCGGTTCGAGCCCAGCACCAGGCCAATCCACGCGCTGACGCGACAGAGCGGGAGTGGCCAAGTGCGAGCCCAGCACCAGACCAATCCACGCTCTGACGCGACAGATCGGGAGTGGCCCGGTGCGATCCCAGCACCAGACCAATCCACGCTCTGACGCGACAGAGCGGGAGTGGCCCTGTGCGACACCAGCACCAGACCAATCCACGCTCTGGCGCGGCAGATCGGGAGTGGCCCGGTCCCAGCACCAGGCCAATCCACGCTCTGACGCGACAGAGCGGGAGTGGCCCTGTGCGATCCCAGCACCAGACCAATCCACGCTCTGACGCGACAGAGCGGGAGTGGCCAAGTGCGAGCCCAGCACCAGACCAATCCACGCTCTGGCGCGACAGATCGGGAGTGGCCCGGTTCGACTCCAGCACCAGACCAATCCACGCTCTGACGCGACAGAGCAGGAGTGGCCCGGTGCGAGCCCAGCACCAGGCAAATCCACGCTCTGACGCGACAGAGCGGGAGTGGCCCGGTGCGAGCCCATCACCAGACCAATCCACGCTCTGACGGGACAGATCGGGAGTGGCCCGGTTCGAGCCCAGCACCAGGCCAATCCACGCTCTGACGCGACAGATCGGGAGTGGCCAAGTGCGAGCCCAGCACCAGACCAATCCACGCTCTGACGCGACAGAGCAGGAGTGGCCCGGTGCGATCCCAGCACCAGGCCAATCAACGCTCTGACGCGACAGAGCGGGAGTGGCCCGGTGCGAGCCCATCACCAGACCAATCCACGCTCTGGCGCGACAGAGCGGGAGTGGCCCGGTTCGAGCCCAGCACCAGGCCAATCCACGCTCTGACGCGACAGAGCGGGAGTGGCCAAGTGCGAGCCAAGCACCAGACCAACCCACGCTCTGACGCGACTGAGCGGGAGTGGCCAAGTGCGAGCCCAGCACCAGACCAACCAACGCTCTGACGCGACAGAGCGGGAGTGGTCCGGTGCGAGCCCAGCGCCAGACCAATCCACGCTCTGACGCGACAGATCGGGAGTGGCCCTGTACGACCCCAGCACCAGACCAATCCACGCTCTGGCGCGACAGATCGGGAGTGGCCAAGTGCGAGCCCAGCACCAGACCAATCCACGCTCTGACGAGACAGTGCGGTAGTGGCCCGGTGCGAGCCCAGCACCAGACCAATCCACGCTCTGACGAGACAGATCGGGAGTGGCCAAGTGCGAGCCAAGCACCAGACCAACCCACGCTCTGACGCGACAGAGCGGGAGTGGTCCGGTGCGAGCCCAGCACCAAACCAATCCACGCTCTGACGAGACAGAGCGGGAGTGACCGGGTGCGAGCCCAGCACCAGGCCAATCCACGCTCTGACGCGACAGAGCGGGAGTGGTCCGGTGCGAGCCCAGCACCAAACCAATCCACGCTCGGACGAGACAGATCGGGAGTGGCCCGGTGCCAGCCCAGCACCAAACCAATCCACGCTCTGACGAGACAGAGCGGTAGTGGTCCGGTGCGAGCCCAGCACCAAACCAATCCACGCTCTGACGCGACAGAGCGAGAGTGGACAAGTGCGAGCCTAGCACCAGACCAACCCACGCTCTGACGATACAGAGTGGGAGTGACCGGGTGCGAGCCCAGCACCAGGCCAATCCACGCTCTGACGCGACAGAGCGGGAGTGGTCCGGTGCGAGCCCAGCACCAAGCCAATCCACGCTCGGACGAGACAGATCGGGAGTGGCCCGGTTCGACCCCAGCACCAGACCAATCCACGCTCTGGCGCGACAGATCGGGAGTGGCCCGGTTCGACCCCAGCACCAGACCAATCCACGCTCTGACGCGACAGATCGGGAGTGGCCTGGTGCGACCCCAGCACCAGACCAATCCACGCTCTGACGCGACAGAGCGGGAGTGGCCCTGTGCGACCCTAGCACCAGACCAATCCACGCTCTGGCGCGACAGATCGGGAGTGGCCCGGTTCGACCCCAGCACCAGACCAATCCACGCTCTGACGGGACAGATCGGGAGTGGCCCGGTGCGAGCCCATCACCAGACCAATCAAAAAAAAATTGAATTGAAATTCTTTAAAAGCATCCAATCACCCCAACACTGTCTTCACCAATTACTGTCTGCCGAGCACCTTCATAGATTCAACTTAAGAAAAAGTGGCCCTGCATTTGAATTACCGCACTTTAACACACTGCTGCATAAGAAATCCTTCATCATTCGCTCACTGTACAACTATAAAAACTGTGTTGTTAATGCTAGACCTAATGCCTGTTTCGATATCTAATCTGGCTCATTATAGAGCCGAGTAGTGCTTAGATGAAACCTTTTGTTATAGATATACATGTATGTCAGTCAGACATTATGAAATTGTACATAATGCTGCTTCTGCTTTTTTGTCTAACTGATAATGTGTTTTATTTGCTGTCTTTTGCCAATGTATGTATTGTGGTTGTAGAGTATGAGCGTTTGTCTTGTACTAATAAAAGATTATTTACTTACTTACTTGCTTACTTACTTACTTAGTATTGTAATCGTAATCTCCTAACGTTTAAAGCGCCACTCGAAGGCCAAGCGCAGGGCATAGTCTACTCACGGGCGCTGAAGTAGAAGATGATGATGATGACAATGAAGACGAACAAGTAAAACAAAAAGAATAAAAAGAAGAACCAGAAGAAGAACAAAAACAAGAACAAGAAGAATAAGATCAAGAAGAACAAGAACAAAAAACCAGAAGAAGAACAAAGAAGAAGAAGAAGAAGAAGAAGAAGAAGAAGAAGAAGAATAAGAGCAACAACAACAACAACAAGAATAAGTAGAAGAACAATAATAAGAATGAGAAGGAAACTGAATGAAGAAGAAGAACAAGAAGAAGAACTAGAAGAAGAACAAGAATAAGAATAAGAAGGAAACTAAATGAAGAAGAACAAGAAGAACCAGAAGCGGAACAAGAATAAGAATAAGAAGGAAAATGAACGAAGAACAAGAACAAGAATAAGAATAAGAAGGAAACTGAACGAGTCTTCAGAAGAATAAAAAGAAGAACCAGCAGAAGAACAAAACCAAGAACAAGAAGAATAAGATCAAGAAGAACAAGAATAAGAACCAGAAGAAGAACAAAGAAGAAGAAACAAGAAGAACAAAAAAGAAGAACCAGAAGAACAAGAAGAAGAATCAGAAGAAGAACAAAAGAATAAGAATAAGAAGGAACTGAACTAAGAACAAGAACAAGAGGAAGAACCAGAAGAAGAACAAGAATGAGAATAAGAAGGAAACAAGAAGAGTCCACTCTTCTGAACAAAGAAGAAGAACAAGAAGAAGAAGCAGAAGAAAAGCAAGAAGGAGAACCAGAAGAAGAACAAGAATAAAAATGATAAGGAAACTGAACGAGTCTTCAGAAGAACAAAACCAAGAACAAGAAGAATAAGTTCAAGAAGAACAAGAACCAGAAGAAGAACAAGAATAAGAAGATTAAGAACAAGAACAAGAACAAGTATTAGAATAAGAAGGGTGGTAGAATAAAGTTGATTGGACACCGAACACGAAACCAATGACAACTGTCGATGTCCCACAAATGCCACAAATAAGGCGACGCTATACCAATCATGAGATAGGATGTGATCATAACAGAATACTTAGACTGATTGAGCATCAGTTGCTGCTATTATGCTTTATGCGGCTGGACAGATATTCGTCGACCGCTGCTCTGAAGGAAACTGAACGAGTCTTCAACGACAAGCAACACCCTGCACTGGCTTCCAGTCGACGAAAGCGTCCAATTCAAGATCCTCTATCTCCTCTGCTCTCTCCATCCTTTCCTTCTCCTCCTCCTCCTCCTCCTCCTCCTGCTCCTCCTCGTCGTCTTCCTCATCCTCCTTCTCCACCTCCTTCCCATGCGTTTCATGGAACGATTCTCGTCAGTGCAATGCAAGGAGCTCTACAACCCGTGTAGGTATGATGGTCCCGTTCGTATACGCAACGCTTTTGTGCGTATTAGGTGAAAGTGAAATGTTACCAGGTTCAATACAAGACTAGTATAGTTTCCAGTGTTTTATGACATCTTATAGCTGCCAGGGCCTTTGACGTCGCCCTCCCCCTTTACCCACGCTTAGGTCTGGCACTACAAAAGTACAGGCACTCGGGCAGTGACGGAGTTTACTCATTTGATATTGTCCTCCTTCCAAAGGAATTCGAATCTGAGCAGCTACGAACAATGTCTTTAGCATTGAGCAACTGCGCAGCGAAGTCTTAGCGGACAATAATTAAGAGCATCTAGGCCTAAGTGGGATTCGCACTCACCGTAAACCGAGAGATGGATGGCGTAGTTGATGTTAACTGCTTCCCGTATCTCAAGTAGGTCGAGCTCTGCCTCCCTTTGTCAATGTCGGGGAAGTCTTGGTGGTAGGGCGCCGTTTCGTTTTCCAGGTTGTATAATCCTCTGAACGAACTGGCTGGAGAATCCTCCTTCCGTACCCTGGTAGATTCGGAAGATGTCGGCGTGACTTCCAGAACGACCGCGCTCATCGTCGGAGACTTCCTAACCACGTTGATTGAGTAGATTTCGGTGCAAGGACGTCGTACTCTCTGCTGACATTTCTCGTCGAACTTCCGGGTATATTCGTCCGTCGAGGAAGCGTTGATGTTCTCTGCTTCATGGCAGTGTCGATGGCGTAACTGCCCCACCGAAGGTTTCAAGGTACGTGTAGTGGGCGGATGGAGGGGGCTTGGGGTTGACGCCTGTGCCAGCCTCGACGGCGTAGTTGAAGAGGTGGACCCTGTAGAGGGTCGGGGAACTGGCAGTGAACTTCCGCTGGCCTTGGACAGCTAAAAAGAATGCACAGACCTACTTCTGAACTTACTTCGTCATCAGCATCACTTATATCAACATAATTATTATCATCAGCATCAGCATCATTATAAACTGTTCCTTGTCGCCATCGGTACTGATATTCAAGTTGGACACTCCCTGGTCCCTTCTGGTCCTCTCTTGGTCTACCATTTGTTTCCCAATACCCTGCTAATATTTCAGAAGATGAGATCATCGACTGCAGAGAACAAGAACAAGATAAATAACAACAGCAAAAACATCATTACCGTATATCTGGGTTTGTGTAAGAGTACGAGTATGTGTGCATCAATCAGGGTTGACATTGTCGGGGGATTGGGGGTGGTTCAACCCCCTAGACTTTCTTAGGACCCACAATTAAGTCTTCATTGCACACCCCAAGGGATCGTTTCCAACCCCTCAGTTGTGCCAGTGTGATTTAGCATTATTTGACTCTGAGTCTCTCACAACAAGAAGACATTTCCATGGTGTATCATATATGCATTTTTTATTTTCTCAACAAAGGAATTGATTTTTATTCCAGTTATACCCCGGGATCGATCGAGTGAGTCGATGAAGTCGGTTGAAACTCTGCCAAGTCGAGTTGGTCGAAAAATTTTCGACTTTTTGATCGACTTGCAAGTCGAGTCGATCAAATGTTTTGACAAGTCGAGTTGATCGTTGTTTCCTCGGCTTGATTCGACTATGAAAGGTCGACCAACGAAACCCGCCTTAGCAGCCTCTGTCTCTGTCTCTGTCTCTGTCTCTGTCTCTGTCTCTGTCTCTGTCTCTGTCTCTGTCTCTGTCTCTGTCTCTGTCTCTGTCTCTGTCTCTGTCTCTGTCTCTCTCTCTCTCTCTCTCTCTCTCTCTCTCTCTCTCTCTCTCTCTCTCTCTCTCTCTCTCTCTCTCTCTCTCTCTCTCTCTCTCTCTCTCTCTCTTCTCTCTCTCTCTCTCTCTCACCGGAACTAAGGATTGATGGAAATGAAGAGAGCGGTCAACAGAAGCATCACCACCGACGTATCGCATTTTATCATCATCATCAACGTCATCACCAACGTCATCGTCTCCTCCTCCTCGTTTCTTCTTCTTCTTTCTGTCGTTCGCCGACCGAAAGGTGCAATCGAAATAAAACAAACAGATCTATCTAGGCCTATGATCCACGCAGCCAACTATACATCTATTACCCAGGGCTACAATAAGCGCGTCTAATTTAATCTAATATAGAAGTCTCATCTAATCAAAAGCATGACTGAAGCCTATCTTTCCCAGAGTGCATCTTGCTTCCGTTTCTCAGTTGCACTCGGTTGAAGATAATTCCGCTTAAATTCAATGAAAAATTCTGAAAATTCGCTCAAAACCCCTGCAGAAATCCAGAGCTTTTTGCTTAAATCCGACGAAGAAATATAGAGCTTTTTGCTTAAATCGTATGAAGAAATGCAGAGATTTTTTCTTAATTCCGATGAAGAAATCCAGAGATTTTCACTTTGAACCGCGAAGAAATCAGGAGCTTTTTGCTTAAATCCGATGAAGACATTGGAAGATATTCTCTAAAATCAGCTCAAGAAATCCGGAATTTTTCGCACAAAACCGCTGAAGAAATTCCGAATTTTTCGCAGATAAATGCTGAAGAAATCCGAATGTTGCGATGACGATTCAGGTGAACTGGTCCAATTTCATCCGCAGTTTCTAAAGCGTTTGTCTTTGATTTACCTTTCCACCGTTCGTGGCACTCATGCAGACAATCCTTTCGCGAGACTTAATTGTGTTCCGTGCATAAAGAAAGGCTTCTATTGTCTTATTTCGCGGGACTAGTTTAACCCTTTCATGGACACATTTTTTACATCCATAGTGCAAAGCGGGTTTTCATTGCTAAAATCATACAAAAATAAGACCTTTTGACTAGTAACTTTTATAATTCCATATTCCGAAGGAAAATTAATTTAGCAAATGATGGGAAATATACTTCCCAGCGCCCACGAAGGTCAGCGCAATTCTAACTACACTGAACGCCGGAATTTACATACATACATACACATATACATGCATATATACATACATACACACACATACCTACATCTATACATACATACATACATACATACATACATGCATACATACACGCGTACATACATACACACGTACATACATACATGTGCATACATACATACCTACATACACACGTACATATATACATACCTAATGCACATACAAACATACATACATACACACGTAAAAAATACATACATACATACATATATATATATATGCATACATACACAGGTACATACATACATACATACATAGACACGTACATACATACATAAATATATACACACGTACATACATACATACATGCATGCATACACACATAGATACACACGCACTTACTTATATACATACATACATACATACATACAAACGTACATACATACATACACACGATACATACATGCATATATACATACATACCTGAATGTATGTATATATGTACGTTTGTATGTATGTGTATTTATGTATGTTGTACATTCATGTATGTATGTACATGCATTTATGTAAATGTATATACGTGTATTTATGTATGTATGTACGTATATGTATGTATGTTTTTATGCATGTGTGTATGTATGCATGCATGTATGTATGTATGTACATGTATGTATGTATGTATGTACTTGTTGATGTATGTATGGATGTCTGTATGTATGCATTTACGTGTATATCTATGTATGTGTGTATGTACGTACGAAATGTATGTGTACATAAATGTATCTATGTATGCATGTAGTTACGTGTGTATGTATGTATGCATGTATGTACATACATGTAATAATGTACAGACATGCATGTATATACGTTTTTATATATGTATGTACATGCATGTGTGTTTGTACGTGTGCTTGTATGTTTGTATGTATGTATGTACGTACGTGCATGTTTGTATGTATGTATGTATGTACGTTTGTATGTATGTATGTATGTATGTATGTATGTATGTATGTTGTAGGTATGTATATTCTGGCGAATCCCCGGAATAGCGGACCCTCGGAATAGCGGACCCTCGGAATAGCGGACCCCCGGAATAGCGGGCCGGTACCACGAAACTAACAACAACAACGACTACCATTGATATCTATATTTAGATCCGTTACCACGCCCACGGTGACTAAGAGGTGTGCGCCATAAGAATTACACGCCATCTCTGAGCATAAACATATCTGTATACGCACAGCTAAAAGTGGGAAACACGTTTCCCATGGCCCACGATATAACCCGAATTAGTGGGAAGAATACTTTCCAGTGCCCATGAAAGGGTTAACTCAGAGGATCGACTTATGTTGATCGAATATAGTAGAGGCTGTAAATGTAAATGTACGCGATTTTCTATAGCGACCGGATATGGCCTCGACCCTGCTCATTTTCAATAAATTGATCGGGTGATATCCTTCACCACCGCTGCCCGTTTGAATGGGTGCCACGCCATTTAAGGTCCCCGTGTTAGGACCGTGCTAGCCCGAGAATTAAATCTCTGAAATAAGCGACCTTCGGGAAACGAACCGCGGTCCGCATGCTGATCGCGGTCGTGAATAAGATGGTGCCCTGCGCTTAGCCTTAGAGTAGCGCTTTAGAGATTTGAAGTTTACGATTACGATTACGAATTACTTCTAGAATGCTCACACCTGAAGGATCATATAGCCAACCTAGGGTAAAAAATAATAATCTTACCGGTACGAGCTTGGTGCAGTTGATTTTCGATTTCGAGCGAAACAAATTAACCGTTTTCGTGAGTTGCAGTTATCGGCGGATGAATTTAGCGTATATTAAGAAATTACTGATTTGCTTAGTTGGGTCATTACATGTTACGATTCGTAATTTGGTGTTAATTCCGATGGAAATCGACAAAGATGACATCGTCCACAGCTCGAAACCTTTCAACGCTGACGTCGTTGCCATGGTAACCGAGTGCGTCATCATGACGTAGACAAATGTGGTAAACATAAACCAAAAATCAAACGATCACTGGTATGTATTAATAGAAGGGGTTAAGGATTCTATTTATTTTTTTTTATCGCAGTTGATCAACGCAGTTGATGAAACAAAAGATATTAGCCACAAGGAACGGCTATCTTTTGCAATACGATTTTTGCCAACAAGAAAGTTAACGAATGCTTTCTAGCATAGGCGTAATTTGTGGGGGGTACGAGGGGTACCCGTACCCCCCACTTTTTTGACTGGGGGGTACTGTACCCCCCACTTTTTAAACAATGCCAATCAATATTTTATTATTGTGCCTTCTCAGAGAACGCAGTCACCACCAAAAGTACGAAAATACTTAGATACACAGATAAACCGAGAGCCAAAATTAATGAGAATACTGGCAGGGAATTTGTTCAAAATGGGCGCCATGCGAAAAGCTAAAGCGGAGAAGAAATTGGTACCCCCCACTTTTTAGACCACATGTATTGGTACCCCCCACTTTTTAGACTAAAGTTACGCCTCTGCTTTCTAGATTTCAAACTGCAAACGGATTAATTACTCAGTCACTGTCAGGGCTTTTCGGGTCATATTTAGCGGGTCAAGGTAATGATGGTACAAATAATATTTGTACCATCATTACTTTGACCCGCTCGCAATGAAACTCATATAGCGAGCGGTGTAGGCCTACGTAGGCCTAAGCATGTTCAGCAGCTGGCAATGCAGTCAGCTCCATTGGCCATTTAGTTCCAATCTTATGCAGTATGAGAATTGTCGAAAAAAGACTTGGGGGGGGTTAGACCTTGATTCATGTGGAGTTAGGGTGTGCAATGAAGACTTTACTATGGGGTCCTAAGAAAAAAACTATAGGGGGGTTGAACCCCCAATCCCCCGACAATTCTCACCCTGATCTTATGCACATAAATTTAATTTAATTTTAATTGAAGCACAACTGCATATAAATCTATCTGAGAGTCAGAAGCTAGAGATGGACAATTCTCTGACTATTCGCTTACTGGTATGATTGGTATACAATCGTTAACGCCAAACATGTCTTTCTTAAATCATGATTATATTGAGTATTTTGTACTATTGTATAGCAGTAATATTATGTTGAAGACCTTAGCCATGAAATTCCCCAGGCAAGTTAATTAGGCTTTGCTCACAGCGTTCGGGTTCATTTGCAACCAAAATATATATCTGCAATGTTAGACCTGGCTTGTTTTCTGGAACCATATAAACTTGCTTCTCGCGAAATATACAGACTGCTGAACATAGCCATTCTTTCACATAGGGGCCCACACCAGCAGCCTGTGAGCGAAGTTTTTCTGCTCAGAAATTAATTAAAACATATTTACGGAGCACTATGTCTGTCATTCGTTTAAGCAGTTTAGCTTAGCAATGCTGTCAATTGAATCTGTGCAGAGTTGATTAACATGGATGCCTTTGTGGACAAGTTTGATTTTAGGCATAACATTTGTTAAATTACACTTCATTAAGCGTATGTAGCCCTATTGTTTATAGTTCATATGGTTTCTTTTAACAAAGTGAGTTTGTTTCCATATTGTCTTAACTTGAGGTTGTTGATGTAAACAATTCATGTAGGTCCAATACAGATCTCATGTCACCACTCTCAGTTTTGACGATGCCGGACATTGCAACTGCATGGCCCCTCTGTCAGGTTCCCCGGCCCCTCGGTGGCCCCTGTTGGAAAAGCCTAGAGCCGCCACTGCTTCTCCTTCATCCTGCAGGCGTGGGACTGGCGGAGTTTTGCTGAAGACAATTTAACATAGCCAGGGGCGTCTACACCATAGAAACCTTGGAGCAAATGCTCCATCCAAGAATTGGGGGGGGGGGAGATCTGTGCCACCATTTTAGGGGGGAAGGAAGGGGAGGGGAAGAAGAGGGGAAAATGGGAAGTTGCTCCAATGACTTAGGGGGGATAGACGCCCCTGAACATAGCACCTTTTATATGGTCGACTTTTCCCGCCAAATGTACAATGAGCAACAACTCGACGCACTCAGTCCTATCCTATGCCGTATGCATTATATATGTTACAGGGAATGTGTATTTTCAGAGAATATGTATATTCCCTGAAAATTTCAGGGTATAAGTATATTCTCTGATTCACTCAGGGAATGTATACATTCCCTGAAAAAACCAGGGTATATACATATTCCCTGAAATCTTCAAGTGATTTCTATACACATTCCCTGAAAGCTTTCAAAGACACAGCGACATAAAGTCAACAGTAGGCCTAGGCTAGGGTTATAATTGGTCGCTAATTGGAAGGTTCTATCACTGCGTACCTCCTTTGATGCGCATATGCCTCTTATTAATCAATATTAATATGTAATTATGCATTTCACATTAGCTTTTAAGTGTTAATAATCAGTTGATTAGTTTGTTACTGTTATAATTAGTAGCTAATTGACGTCTCGAAAGATGAGGAAGTTGCTCTGCGTACCGCAGTGCAAATGGAATCGTTATGTGGTGGTCAGGGCTTCGTAAAATGTAACTGCGCTGGAACCGGCAGATGTCAATCAAATCGATGTAAATGCTACAAAGCTAAAGTGAAATGTAACAGTAGATGTCATGCAAATCTATCATGCGACAATAAGGCTTGATTATTATACGAACGGCATGTATATGTTGGTTGATGTCATACATTATGTGACAATTATTATAAGACTTAACAGATGTACGTGCACGAACTTCTTTTAAAACATGCTATAGAGTTAATAAAATTTTGTGTCAGCTGTCAGCTCTTCAGGATATGTCGCTGTGTCTTTGAAAGCTTTCAGGGAATGTGTATAGAAATCACTTGAAGATTTCAGGGAATATGTATATACCCTGGTTTTTTCAGGGAATGTATACATTCCCTGAGTGAATCAGGGAATATGCATATACCCTGAAATTTTCAGGGAATATACATATTCCCTGAAAATACACATTCCCTGTAACATATATATACAGACGCGCTGAATAGTGCTATTTATAGCCGTGCAGGGCCTACCTATAGCTGTTTAGATGCAAATACAATATCTATCAACACGGTAATGAATATCTCAGCTAAACATCTCGTCTAACTGTCCAATACAAGCCGAACCTTTACGTTGTTTAATGCAGGACGAGTTAAAATCTTAAAAATTAATCTCTCTTGCATGGTCTGTAAATGGAGTGCTCTACTTCTAAATAACACTAAGTTTGTCAGCAACTCCTTCTCAGGACCGAAGTAAAGTAAACTAATGCTCAGAGATTACTCGATCTGAGATCTTTCGCAGACCATATATATATATAGTGTCCATGGCATGTCTTTGTAAATCTTATTGTGTAGGGCCTACAATGAATCGTGATTCTGTCTGTCTGCATGGTTCATAGCCTATCTGATTATATCTGACCGTAATTACCTAGGCCTACTGTGATCCTTAGGGTTCATCCATAAAGGACGTCCGCAATGAGGGGGGAGGGAGGGGTCATCGAAATGCGGACAAGGAGGAGGGAGGGTTATGACCAGTGCGGACGTCCGCATCTAAACTTTTAAATTTGATAGTTTTTTAAACACCACCTTGTTTCAGCCTTACCCGAAAGACGAAAAGGTCAGTGAAGTGATTGCCTAAAACTTCATGCATGGTATAACGTTAACCTTTGCTGCGACTTTAAAGAGGCTTTTATTACTGCACATCCTGCTATATGAAACCTGAACTGTCACTTAAACATGCACAGGAACTGTGGAATAATTGTAAAAATAATGACGACGACATTAAAAATTGGCTTAGGCGTGCGGACGTCCGCAAAGGGGAGGGGAAGGGTAAGGTCAAATGCGGACAAATGCGGACAAGGGGGAGGGAGGGGTCCAAAGTGGGTCATATTTTGCGGACGTCCTTTATGGACGACCCCTTACAGGGCCTACCGTGCTCAGGCCTGAATTATGATCATGTCAAATATTATAGTTTGTCTCGAATGTTGATTTCAAGTGACTTCGTGGCTGGATTGAACCCTGCGTGCCATGGGCGTCCGGCGAGGGGGCGCAAGGGGGCGCATTTGCGCCCCCTGGATTTTGCAAATATATTATAAAAATAAAATCTTTTGATTATTGTGATTATTACAACAGTCCCAACACGATTTTCAGTGCGAAGAAACACTTAATTATTGATCATAATTTATTTTAATTTTTCTATGCAACTTTTTCTATGCAAGAGCGTCATTTTGCCCACCCCAGAAATTTGTGTGCTCCTTTTAAAAATTTTTTTGCGCCACCCTAAAAAATTCCTGCGGACTCCCATGCTGCGTGCATTGATTTCTGTTGGACGCACGCGGCAGTAAGGCTTGCAGCAATTGAGTGCCTTCCTTTAGGCCTATGTCAACTCATTCCACGTAGCCGAATAATTCTGCGACAAGTTGAACGTATTTTATCAAAGTTCCCCAAGCTCCACTCGCTCCCCTACAAATTATTAAACGGGAGCTCAACTTAGAGCGTTTGTAACAGATAGGCACATATAAATTATTGGTAACATAATATTATTTTTGTCGTTTAAAGAGGAAGGAATTTTTTATCATTATTCAATATCAAATGCAAGAGTTCGAAAATATATTTAATATAGGCTAGGAACAGAGCTTATTAATGTAGGCCTATTCATATTATTTATTATAATTTCCATCGTTAAAATTTCATACGCAAGAAAAGTATTGGAAATAGATAATTATATGTGACATTTCATCGCAAAGTGATGGGTAGCCCTAGGCCTATTGCCTAACATGTATAGAATAGAATAGAATATTCTTTATTAAACCAATTGCGAACCGCATTTTGGTGTACATAAACATATAAAAACATTCGTACATACACAGCCCTACAAAACTAGCAGTGGCCAAACCTAAATATATAGTGTTAAGCAGAGTTATTCAAGCTATAAGTACAGCGTCCTAGTTACGTGGAATGAGTATGTTCACTTCTTAGAGGTGAGTTTTCAACTGCCAAAAGATTTCTGTTGATCCCTAAACGATTAAGCCTTTGGCTGCGAGTCTGTGACATGAAATATATTATGAAAGTACATTTTATGCACTTGCGACTGCACGCAGCTTTTACTTACTCGCATACCAGCAAGCTACCAGCAGGCTACCCAAGCCTTTCAACTTACGAATTTACCCTCACGTGTTTCCGGGTTGGCGGAGTGTTTGAAACTATAGTCTTTGGTTTGAAAAATTTCCAATGGTCTGCCTATTAATTGTACTTCGATGAGGTTAATAGCACCAACTTTAACTTTGCTTTTCGTGTGAGCGTTCATAAATTGAAGTAGTTGTTTGGTAGTCTTTAACGCCTCTGTGCCATCTTTGGGAAGTATGGACAAAACAAAGACCCCGTTCAGCGCACAGTGAGTGAACATTTTCGTTATGTTGTTACCTGCCTTATTATAAAAGCGACAGAGAAGTGCGTGTATTTGTATGATTATGATAGTAAACTAGCTAGTGGTGATGTTTTTCATGGCAGTGATCGCGGTTGTAAATGTGACGGATTTTGGACCCGAGTAACGCGCAAGGTTAAGGCCAAGAAAGTTGACACATTAAGACCACTTTCGTTAAACAAGCCAGATGATCCAAACATGCAGTCGTGTATTTAAAGAACACGAGGCGAGAGCACAGATACGAAATCAAGCTTTTTAATTAGAGGTTGTTCTGGTCCGTTTTACAACAAAGAAAAATCAAGAAGGCCCATATCATGAAAACATAATTTTGCAATGGGACACCGAATGTATGTGGCTAAGGTGAAAGGGGCACGTAGCAAATCCCGAATCGCCGAAATGGTATTACCGCCGAAACTATTTGTAAAGAAAACCCGTATCACCGAAAGTGCTGTTCGTAGTGAATCCCGAATCGCTGAAATGGTATTACTGCTGTTTAAGCGCTTTCGGCGATGCGGGATTCGACAGTTCGAGTTGGCAGTGGTTTTCGGCAAATCGCACACTTGGTAGAAAACTGCTTTTGGCGGATTTTGCAGATTAAGGGTTTTCGGGGATTCGGCTATTCGGGTAGACCCTGGTGAAAGATTGCTGCAGCAATTATGAATAATATTAAGATTTGTTGAATTTGCAAACAGAATGATAAATTGGCATATTCGACTGCACAGTTAATTCTGCCTACATATATAAACATATGCCATCCTAGACAGCAAGGGAAAATAGAGAGAATAGTACACCCAGGAGGTCTACCTGAATCACTGAGACCTGATTCATGACTGTGAACTAAACGCAAAATTGACACACTACACGTAAACAATTTTCTACCAAGCATTTAATAACTGAAAACTATGATGGACTAGTCTGTGAATGTGTTAAAAATGCAAAATGAAAAGAAGACAGTGATTTTTTTGGTACAAGGTGCGATTCTTTCCATGGCATTTGAAGGAGTTTCTCTGTTGCAGCAAATTTCGTAGCGAAACATGTATGTTAAAAACACACACTGCATGATATTGTTTGAATGATGTGTTTAGAAAAAGCTCTGATGTTACTCTCTTACTTGATATTATTGCACGAATATTGGTGCTGGGAGCGCAACACTATTTCTCTTGCTGTCTGGGTGGCCATTTTGTTTCTACTTTAACCATTCGAATCTGTAATTTTACCCAGGGAATTTCCAAAATGAAATTTGCAGTGCTTAGAGTGTATCGCATGCATTTGAAACTGTACATGTTCAGAGTTGATAGGCAGCCTTTGTCAGCTTCATTAACTGCCTGTTGACTACACATTGCACCTTTCCATTGGGTGAAGTGATGCAAAAATGGCAATTTTTATGAAATCATTACACTGCAGCATCAAGTAGAGCATCATATCTGTAAACCCTTAGTGGGTATTAATTCTTGCCTGGATGTAATGACTGCCTGTGTGTAGATAAGTGGTTGTAAGTGATTGATTGTATTCTGGTGCTTGTATTCCCAGTTCGGTTTAGCAAAACGTCCCTGTGCCAGACAGCAACATATCAACAAAATCAAGTTGCCACCCACCTTTGTGAACAATGTTATTGATTCTTGGATGTTACAGTTCACAGTTTTCTGGCGTTTGTAGAAAGGGGGCTAATGTCGGTAAAACCCCAAGGAAGCCACCCAGGAAAAATTTGATCAAACAGCAGTCAGACAATGTAGAGGTGAGAAAGTGGATTTTGATGCATTTTAAGGCAGAAATCTTATTATAACTTATAAGTCAATTATATATTAAAGTGATAATTTTAGGTACATTGGCTCAATCGATGACTGCAACGGACCACATAAGTAGCTTGCTTGCTACATGGTGCTATACTAGTACTCATTTTGATTCTATTGTATAATTTGATAGGCCTAAAAGATTAATAAAGGTATTGCTGTGAGGCTGACTTATAAGTATAATTTGAAATTATTCATTTAGTCACAATACTCGGTTTTACTTGAATCTGAAGTTTTTTAAACATATCTTAATTATTTATTTTAAGTATTTCCTTTTACCAAAGGGTTGGTTCTCAGTGCATGAATACTTTGTTATTGTTGTTATGGTGCCTTTTAGTCAAAATACACCTATCCCAGGGCTTTGTCTGTCAAGAGTAAAGTTGATTGAAGTGAACTGAAAATGCGTGACATCTCCCTACTGTCTCTGTTCAGAAAGCAATATTTTATCTAAAGAAACCAGCAATTATGGATGGAAGAAGGCATTACAAGGCTAAGCATATACCCTGCAGGTCTCTGTAATGCCCTGACCATAACACTGTATTATGTTGAGTTTTTTCTTTTTACGGATTATAATTTATGCTTTTTCAAAACTTGCCTGGAGTGAGAAATACATGTTTGCTTAGAATAAGTGAGTGAGTTAGTGAGTGAATGAAATTTATTGCTTTCTGTTGAAGGTTTTCTGTCGAATTCGACCATTGGAAAGCTCCAATGAGCCAGCTTGCATCAAACGTCTGAATCAGACTACCGTGGTTCTCTCTCCTTTAGAGGTATCCTTGACTTCCTTGTTTTTGTCTGGGTTTGCTTTGCAGTTGCATTGGGGGGCCCATAGAGTAATGAATAACACACTGGCGTGAAGAGCAGTAGGTACCAAGATCGAACCCGGTAGACCCCGTTAGGTTTATTCAGCCTTCCACTCGCTAGGTGGCGGCGGTGGTTAAATGAATAGTAGGCCGTGATTGGCGCCCTGTCGCTGCCGTATGAAACAGTTATATTCGACTCTTGTAAAACTGTTATCATGTGCTGCTACTGTATACATGTATGTAAGGGGCCCTGGGTGGCTGCCGTTTCTACTATATGTATGTGTGTTCACTGTACAGCGCAGTGCGGTTAGCAGGTGCTTAAATAAAGAAAAGATTATTATTATTATTATTATTATTAGCCTCACAGTTACTGAGCAGCTTGAAAGTCTCCCAGTAAAGAAACTGTGCAGTGCTCAGGGTTTTCCTGCTATGTTAAGGGAGCTCTGGAAAAGTTGTACTATATATTATATGTTGTTACTAATCATTTGGTTATTGAGACATTTTCTTTTTACATGTATATGGGGTGCATGTAGTCTAATGGTTAGCATGCCGGACTGTGAATCATAAGGTTGGGGATTCAAATTCGTACCAGGGATGAACTGTGTTTCATGATTTTGACTTCACTTGTGACAGGGTTTGGTTTACTTTTAACAATTTTCTGTTCCAGAGCTTTCAGACACAACGTAATGGTGCTGCCTATAAAGAGGTAAGTTCTTTAAGGCTTTAGTTGTGGAATCCTGTGGCAGTTTTTATAACTTAAAACAGGCCTATTTGCGCCAAATTATCAACAATTGAATGGAGACCCTGAACTTATGGTTTTCTTTGAGTCTATGGAAGTAGATTGAGTTCGACCCTTTCCATGCCAGTCATTCCACAGTAATGTTGAGCAACAAAGTATGTTGCACAGTGGATTAACACCACTGATTGAATAGTGGTGTTAACAAAATGCATAAATTATCATTTAAGTGGACTTAAATTTTCTGGTTTGTAGAATTCTTGCCTTAATTGTCATTGTTTTTAAAAAGTTAAACTCGAATGTTTCTGTGTTTTTGGTCTATTATGCATAATATGAGCCAAGAAAAGATCTGAGAACTTGATGTTTTAAGTTTCTAAATTTCTGCTTTATGTGTTCAGACTGGGGAAACTTTGATGTTAAATTGGTGAAACTGTTTTATTCCAGCTCCAGTACACATTCCAAAATGTTTTTGATGATGAAACATCACAGAAGACTTTGTTTGAATGTGTTGGCCTTCCGCTGATGGATGACCTCCTGCATGGAAAGAACGGTAAGTAGTTTGTCATACTGTCATTTTTTTAAATAAAGCTTCTAGGTTCTGAGATATGTGTTCTTTATGAAGTCACGGCTTCTAAGCTCATGTCAGGTTTAATACTTACTCATTAATCAGTTGGAAGAGTTAATAGAAAAAGTGTGTGTAAATTTAAATGATTATTTTGTAGAAATAGTAACAATAATTTTCATGCAAAATGTGTTGGTTTCTGGAGACATTGTTTTTAGAGTTCTTGGTTGAGTGCTTCTTTGAATTCTTTAAATGCCTCCAAAAGAAAACT
Source organism: Allolobophora icterica (assembly GCA_963556255.1). Taxonomy (NCBI): domain Eukaryota; kingdom Metazoa; phylum Annelida; class Clitellata; order Crassiclitellata; family Lumbricidae; genus Allolobophora; species Allolobophora icterica. The sequence goes on along the minus strand of OY744609.1, from coordinate 17,865,992 downwards.
GAGGATTTCTGGGAGCCCTGCGAAGACATTGCAGAGTTCTTCGTTCCTCCTCAAACAAATTGTAAAAGCTGACTGGGTTGGCCAATTCTGCATTTGTGTTTTTGAATGGCATTGTTAGTGTTGCTTGTATATGTTGCTGTATCATTTCCATTTAAATTTGTTATAATGAATGCAAGTTTGTATTGCTTTGCATTTTGATGCAAATTCTTGTTGGGGTTCTGTACATGCTATATGTTTCATTGCAATGTTTTCACTCTTTCAAGGTGCAGTTTTACATAAACTAACACTTTCTATGGCAATTATTCTTAGAATTTTTTAAGTGTGATTTTTCTGTCTGCTATATGTGTTCCGTAGATTGCTTTAGCACTTTAAAGATGAGCTGCTATGGTCTCCCAGTCACTTTTAGTCAACTCTCATCGTTAAAAGTTAAGCCTAGCTGGTGCTGGTGCTATAATGCTGTTTTACTGTGTTGTTTCAAGGCCTTCTCTTTGCATATGGAGTGACTTCATCAGGAAAGACATTCACGATGAATGGCTCTTCACAGAATCAGGGAATACTGCCACGATGTCTCGACTGCATCTTTAGTAGCATTGGAGAGCTGCAGGCCAAGAAATATGTAGGTTTCTTGGTCAGATTTTCTCAACAGGAGAACATTTTCTGTAGCTGAATTTATGGAGGCTTTATTGTTTTTGAATTCTTGGGTTAGTTTTCCTTTGAATTCTTCTGATGCCTCCAACAGAAATTGAGGATTTCTGGGATCTCTGGGAAGATATTGCAGAGTTCTTCGTTCCTCCTCAAACACAATGCAATGACACTAATTCTTAATATGACATATGTCACTTGACACTGTTTCTTAATATGACATGTCACATACCAGTACAGTCGACGCCACTTAAGTGCATAACGGACAAGTGCATGTGCATAATTCATTTATGTCTGTGGGAAGATGAGACTGGCCACCCACCCTCGTAGCCTGAGGCTAAGAAAATGAAGTCGCTAACGCTTCATACCCATGGCTACCTCAGGGCTAGCTTAAGGGACTGCCCTTCTTCCATTAATGATAATGAAGGTTTTCGTTCACAGAAACTTTAACTGTGCATTAAACTCGGGCAGTTCAATGATAACAATATACAAACTAAAACTCAAGAACCAAAACTAAAGCTATAACACAGAAACTCACTGAAACTGATTAAATGTGTAATGAAAACCAACAATAAAAAGTCAGCAGTGATGACGCAAAGGATGGCAAGGTAAGGCAAGGATGCGTTGATATTTCTCATCTTCATCGTGGTCCCATTGGAATAACGGTGATAGTGATATGAATCAGAGGAGAGTTTTACATGTTTTTGATTTTGTCTTCATTTTAATTATTAAGGCAGCATCAGGTTAATTATTAATACAGCGTCCTATGAATTGAGGCTCAAATTGTGTGGCATAATGGGAAGTATGATAGCAGTGCTGTGTATGAAACGAGTAGTGTATGAGTTTTATCAGACCTTAATTTACCTGCTGTTTCATTGATGTGTATTTTTGCCGTTGAAGGTTTTTAAACCAGATCGAATGAATGGGTTTGACGTGCAGAGTGAAGCTGATGCACTTCTTGAACGACAGACACGTGACATTAATCCCAAGTTAAATGGAAACAAGCAATCGCAACCACGGTGATTACCGATCATCTTTTCTGCTCAATCTGTTTTTGTTTAGTGCTGTTAAAGTCAAAGGTTTTATTTATGAGATAATTAGTTGGGTTGTTTATTGAGATTAATAATATATTTGCGTACAGATTAAAGCAACTTATGTTTTATCTGTCCTAGAAAGGTGACAAAGGCAGTGCTTAACTGTTTTAGTTGCATACCTATTACTTAACCAGTCTGGTATACTTTGTTGCTTGGTGATATTATGGTATTAATTGAGGCCATTACATGGGCAAGATTTCTATTTGTCTTGATTGCTTCTCCTAAATTTGGGTGCCATACCAAGTACTAGATTATAAGGAGGTTATATTTAAAAGTGGACTCAACTGTGGATTAAAGGTACTGTCGCATTCCTGGCCAGAAGAAACACTTATCCAAAGGGAACTATTCCAGTTACCCAACCATTGAACAACTTTGAAATTTTTTAGCATTTATGTTTATTTTTTGTACGATAAATAACATTAATATAATTTTTGTGGCAGTGAAAAATATGACCTGTCAACACCGCAAGCGGCCATGGATAGCTTTAAGATTGAAGACATGGAGATTGACAATAACTATGCAGTCTTTGTGTCTTATGTTGAAATCTACAATAACTATGTTTACGATCTTCTGGAAGATCTGCCTATTGATCCAATCATAGGAATCAAGTATGTATCCGTATCAACATCGTAACTACGCACCTGCATATTAATGTAAAGCTTGCGTTTCATAGAAAATGTGTTAAGCATGTCTTGTTTACAGCACATGTTTAGCCAATAATTTATTGTATTAAACTGTACCTGGGAAGTAAAACTTGTTTTTGACATGTGTTTGAGTTTCTAGAATTTACTGATGAATTAATTGTTGTGTAAGAAATTATTTCTTTGATTTTCTTCTCATACTGTCTTGCTTCAAGAATTATAGTTCAGAGTGGTTATGGGATATGATTTCGGTTGCTCTGTGCCCAACATACACAGAACCAGCTGTCACAGAGGGCCCAACCTGTGGGTTTGTTATCTCCGTTTAAAACACTTTTGAAGTCTTATCTATAGTTAAACTCTGGCTTTTGCAAAGCTCTGTGTTGGTCACTGCTGGACATTCATCTGCTCCTTAGGTTCTGATTTACCGAATTTGTTTATGTAACGAATGCTTGAAACGAATGGAGCTGGCAAACGACACTGATTTGCCAGATGTGTATCGAGCATCAGTGAAGATTTTTGTCGGTATTTGTTAAAGTGTTGAACTGTTTTAACAGGCCTCCTACTTCTAAAATTATTCGAGAAGACAGTGACCGCAATATGTTTGTGAGCGGAGTAGTGGAAATGGAGATAATGAATAGTGATGAAGCAACGGACCTCCTGCTCAAAGGTAACAAAATCTGCGACTGAGGATTCAGATTTTTGCTGGGTGTTAGATTAGAATACTCATCATTTAAAAACATGTTACTGTATGAAGCGTTCTTACATGTTTTCAGGTTATGAATGTCAACCTATTTATAACCATATGCACCTTTGTGAGGTCCTAAAAGGTGCTGCATAAATAGCCAGATACATGTACATACATGCTTACTTCAGCAAGGGATAAGGCGCTCACCTTGTAACACAAAGAGTACAAGTTCAAGCCTTCCCTGAGATGGTTATTGTGTAGGGCCATCGAGCAAGGTCTTCACTGACAGTTGCTCAGTGCCATTGATTGATGCTTGGTAGTTATAAAGTGGCACTTAATAAATACGTAATAATGATAATAACTATAATGATATTGAGTCCAGGTGCTTCAATTGAAAGTGATGACCTAACTCCTATGGAAAGTTGTTGGATTGGTTTTTTGCATTCCCTAAAGACATTTCTGTCAACCCAGGGCTTCTGTGCTGAAAGCGCCTCTGAATAGTTTATTCTGCAAGAGGCGCTTTATAAATTTCTTATACGATACGATTTAATCTAGGAAATGAGCTTCCTGTTTGCAAGTAGGTAAAGACCATTTTGTTCGATCATGACCTTGTGTTGTCAGGCCAATGACAAGTTTTATTGATGTGCTACATAAATGTGTGTTTATAATTACGATTATGATACCACTTCAAGGACTATTGTTGACAGAAGCATGCAGTGAATAAGTGATTGTCTTACCTTAAAAGGTTTTTCTTCAGTCGTCACCTTGAATCTGGTATTTGGTTCTAAGTTGATTCCTGGTTTGCTTTGGTAGGCCAGAAGCGCCGTAAGGTGGCTTATACTGCTTTGAACGCAGAATCAAGTCGTAGCCACAGCGTCTTCTCAATACGTGTTGTTCAAGGTCCGCTTGATCCAGCAGGTGAACAAGTCATCCAGGTAGGAGAGATCCACCCCACCTTTCCTAGAAAGACTTGTTAATTTTTCTATAACTGCCGGGTGCTGGTATTTAACTTAAGGATTTTATAGCTTATTTATTCGTATAGTGTAATGTAAACATTATACAGCTCCAATTTAAGGGTAACTGATCTCATGATTTCTGTAGCACCTTTATTTGATGCACAAGGTGTTGATCGATAGTTGCTTCACGGGAAACTTAGTCAGTTGGATGAACTCACCCAAATCAAATGGGTCAGGAAATCAGAAGTTACTTGTGATGGGGAGCTGGCTGAAGCAGTTGAGTAAACTCACTGACAATTTAATACTCAACCATTTGGCCCCCAAAAAATTCATGCAAGTCAGAAGTAAACTTTGGTGTTAGTGAGCCAAGTGCTAACAAGTTGCCAAGTAACAGTCTAGACCATTGTCTTTCATCAGCGTAGAAATAGAAGTTTCTTTGGAACAGGAATTCCGATACAGCACGGTTTGGCATATGGATTGCTAATATAATTCAGGCCAACTTCATTAAATACAAAACTTATGTCTAAATAACTTGTTGGCTGCAGGATAAGAAAAGACTCTGTGTAAGCCAACTGTCACTGGTTGACCTGGCTGGAAGTGAGAGATGCCTGCGGACGGGCAATGCAGGCGATCGACTGAAGGAAGCAGGTATAGACTTCAGCTTATCATTCTATCTTCAACGACATATTTTTTGTTACATAAACACATGAGAGTCTCTTATAACCTGGTTGGTGATGTGGATCCCTGTCTTAGTTCGGGTTTAGACAATGACTTTGTTATTCAATAACACAATCTTGTTATTAGGTGGCTCATAGCATAGGTTTTAGCTAAATTTTTTAGAAATGGAGTTCCTGGTGTTAAAAGATCTGTGGAATATTTTGTTGTGCTTATTGTCATTAAGTGAATGTCTAAAGACTTACTTGAAAACCCCAACAGAAGCTCTTTCTTTCAGGTAAAAGCAACAAGTTTACTGTAACATCCTGAAAATATTATTCCCTGAGAAACTGTAGAATAGATTACCTTTTATATATAAAATTTGAATGGCTGATTACTCTATCATTTTGGAAATTATTATGCAGTTTGTATGCAAATTTTTTTACAAATGCAATGAGGTATAGATGTGTATGTGGAGGTTTGCTTAAATATATGAATACTCTGTGTGAAATACAATAAAGTATAGAATGTGTATGTGGAGATTTTTTATTAGTGCTATGGGACAGACACTCAATTGCTCAGCTGAAGTTAGTCTTTGCAGTTAAAGCATGTTGAAGTTTTTTACCCTGAGATATTGTGCATCCACAGACTATCCTTAACGTTCTGCAGCTCATGAGAACTTGATGGTCCAGCACTCCCATACATGGATGTGGGCGTACTGTGCATGTGGTCATCACACTGGAACAGTCTTATATTAGCTATTCGTAACATTGCACCATGTATGCAGCTCAGGAACATTTTCTAAATTTCTTCTGTTTAAATCTGTTAGGTATCTACGTATATTGCCTTCGTGAGGTTCTTGTGAGGCGCTATATAAGTGGCCATATACATTTAAAATCAGTTTGGATAGAAGATAGTACAAGTGTAATAAAATGTAAAGTGGCAGTACATTTACTTGTTACAGGTAACATTAATCAGTCGCTGATGGTTCTGAGGTCATGCATAGAGGCACTTCGTGAAAATCAAAACACTGGTGCTTCAAAGGTAAGATGTAAATGTTTGTTACTGTTAGGTCTCCAGTGTTTTATAATTTTAAGGGAACCTCTCAACACATCTGAAAGGTCTCCAAAATGGTGAGATGGCCTAGTTTTTGCTTTGTGTCGGAGCATTCTGCAAGTATTGACAGATTCCCTTTTACAGTTGACAGCTGGCTTATGTGACCCTGTTATGACACCAAGGCAGTCTGTGCTTTTTGTCACATGCTTTAGTACTTGTAAGTTTGAGTGTTGGAATAGATATATGTGAAGAGAGTACTATCTATATCCTTGGTGCTTGGCATATCTCTGGTTGCATAGCACATGAATTCCAGTGCATCAAACGACAATTTTGGGGAAGATTTGTGAGAGAATCGAATTGAAGTTGTCTTGTTTCCATTTTTAGACGTGAGTAAAGTTTATGTTCTTGAGATCATAGCTATAGTATAGATCAGGGGTGGGCAAACTTTTTGCACACGGGCCGCATTAAACGCCCAAAAAACACGGAGGGCCGGATAACAAATTTTTAACTTTTAATAACGACAAACATGAAAATAAGTTTACTTATTTATGATATATTGAGTACACTTTGGCTGTTACTAATGAGATGTATGCGACTGTGAACGTGCATGCATTTAATTAACAAGTTTTCCATTAACCAGAGTGATTGCGCTGGTTATAATTCACAGTTTAAGTTCAAGTTTAGATCACTTAACTGAGACCTGTATTTGGATTTGTTCATCACTTTGTCTTCATAGCTGAAAATCTTTGTTGACAGATTTCAGTGGATGCGAAAAACACAAACATTTTTAAAGCAAACGTTTGTAGATTTGAGAATATTTCCTTCCTGAGCAAAGAAAAGAATGTTATCAGGTCTGATCCTTTGAGCTGTTCTTTGAGAACAATGTCACGTTGTGGGTCAGTTAACTCCAGCTGAAGTTCCGTAGCTAATTGTCAATGTCAAATGTGAACGGTACAGTAAGCACAACAAATTCGGTCCCAATTGATTTAAAATCCACAAATCGTCTGCAGAACTCTTATGTCAAACTTGACAGCTGAAGGCTATATTTTTCCTACCCTGCAATTTGCGACTGGAGGATAGGAAAGTTCCCGTAGTTTTGTTGTTTCATCTGCTTTGAAAGCAATATTTACCTTTACTTGAAAGGATCTCACTTCTGCGTATACAGATCCTGTGCAAAATCTCTGCAGGGAAGTGGGGCAGATAGGCCTAGAGTTAATGCATACAGTTATTATTAAAGACGAGACAGGAATAGTAAGCAAGAGAGCTGTGCCACTTGAGTAAAACGAAGAAAACTTCTCGCGGTCTGAATTTTTAAAAGCAATTTCTGAAGAATTTTGGGGGCCGGATAAAAAGGGTTGGCGGGCCGGATGCGGGCCGTAGTTTGCCCACCTCTGGTATAGATATTGATTTAACTGTATATAAGTTGGACGTTCTGAAACTGTTTATAATATTGCATCTCTTTTTTTGTTCTACTGATTTTTGTGCTGCTTTTCGCCACTATGTATTGTAAAGAATGGGCGTTTGCCTCGTGTTAGTAAAAGATTACTTACTTACTTACTACATCTAGTCATGTTTTGCTTAGGTGCGCTTGTTTATTCTAGATGGTTCCATATCGTGATTCACGTCTCACAACTCTTTTCCGCACTTACTTTGACGGCAAAGGCAAGGTTCGAATGATAGTTTGCGTCAATCCAAAAGCATCTGATTATGATGAAACAATTGTAAGTATTTCATAATTTCAAAGTATGATCTTTGTCATCATAATCATCAGCATCATCATGTCATAATATAGTATTAATGGCATTCATAATCATTGCTAAATCTGCAGTTAAGAATATTCCCGCTAGATGGATATATTAAATCATGTTGTAATACACTTCATTTTTAATGCAATTTCTGAAATAAAATTATTGAGTGATGGATCCAGAATTAATTATCTTTAGAAAGACTTAGAAAATGACCACATTATAATCTTACCTCATTCTAACGCTGCTCTTGATATGAATCCCAAAGGTGTTCTTAAGGGGAAATTACTAAACTTGTGTACTAATATTGGAAACAAAGGCTAAAAGATAGATTGTTGTCATTACTAATGACAGACAGGTATTTGCCTTCCTTTTAATAATTGCTAATTATGATCGTTTGACAGAATGTGATGAAGTTTGCTGAATTGACACAAGAGGTCCAGGTGGCTCGAGCCCAACCGGCACGTTTTGACACAGGGCTCACGCCAGGTCGACGTCTTGCCAATCAACAGTTCAAGGAGGCGCTGTCGAAGGCCCGAGAAGATGGAGGTAAGCAATTATCTAATAACTTTAATGGCACCACAACCTGACTTTAGAAGTAAACTTCTGTGGCAACGTTTTAGTAATGCACAGTCTTATGAATTGCTGGTTTGCTCAAGCATTGAGTAACTTGTTGACCTTTAAATTGTGTGTCAATAGTATGTGGAATTGTTAGTCATATGTGACCAGCCATTACAAAATGAGTCTCTAAGCACTTATTGACTATTTTGAGTTATATATTCCACATTATTCTATGTTAAATTACCTTCAAAATGCGCTATTATTTATCAAAATCGACCAAGTGCTTGTTGAGTTATTAAATTTTTAAGCTTTCATCCTGTGCAATACAAAATGTCGGGAAATCAAGATTTTCTATTTATATTTGTTTACCCAGATCCAGTTTAGGGCTTACGAGAAAAGCACCTTATTGGTTAATTAAAGGTCATGTCGAAAAAATAATTTTTTCATGTCATAGAGCGAAGTCTAAGCTTTCCAGTGATATTACAACCTTGATTTTATTCGCCAGGTGGCCACCGTCTAAAAACGTGAAATTCGTACAAAAATTATTTTTTTTATCTTATAGGTCACTTATTTTATATAAATACCACATTAAAAACAACAAAATAAATAAAGTTTTAATAGTTTTTTGGTGTATTATATAATGTAGATTCCGAAAATGTAAATATCACAAAATCAATAATTTGAATGCAAAACACCTTCTGAAGCGATTTGCAGCGTTTTGCTGTATGCGACTTCCGACTCATTTTGTAATGGCGGGTCACATATGGTCTGCTGCTTTCCATAGAGATGAATAATGTAGAGGTGTTTATATTCATGCATTATTAATGCACAAGTAAGTTTGGAAATTGATTTCTTTTTTTTATTCCGATAATTGCACAAGTTTTCAGTTTTTCCAGAATTTTGTATTTTTCATGATTTTATTGTGAGCAGTTACATAGTCCTGTTGATGTCAAGCTGTAATGTTTGCAATTTCAGATGAAACTGTTGTTAGTCAAGCCTTGGTTTACAGCCTTGGACCACCATTTCCTTCTCTGGAGGTCAGTTATTGTGAAATACTCCATTCTGATGATTTCCGTTTGTTTGTACCTTTTCCTTTTGTTTATCTGAAGTTTAATATTCTATTTCTACCTATTCTTTGATTGACACTTCAACAGGTTTTACCGTTTAAAAAATCAATTGGATGGGTTTGTTGTTCTGTTTAGGTTTTTGGTGCCAATGATGACACGGGCCTGCCGACTCTAGTGCGCTTCCTCAAAGACCGGGAAATCTGTAGAGCTACTTTGTTGGATGACTTAGGAAGAAGAGGTCAGCGTGTTTCAGTCACATTTGAAACCCAAAAATCTTTTCAAGTGATATCTCCTACAGTTGCATTCAAGTGTTTAAAGCTGGCTTTCAAGATCCCTGATTATCTGGGTCATTCAAAAGCTCATACAGCTTTCAGTTTTGTTTTGTCTTGCAGCCTACAGTTTGCACTTGTGTATAGAAAGTCTAAAAAGGTGCTATATAAATGGCTACTTGTTATTATATCTTACTGCACTAAGGGTTCAAGCTTGCTGGGTTGAGTCTGCTTATTGAACCTAGACAAGTTATTTGCACATGTGTAATAAAGAAATAATTCTAGTAAATGAAGTGCTGGGTTGGAGTTAGTCCTACTAGTTGTGTGAAGCCACAGTATCATAGTTTCAGCCATCTGGCATACTATTGCTTTCATTAAGTAGATGCTTTACAATGACAGAGGTTTTTACATTCTTCTAACTTAAGTTAGATTTTTCTGTTATCAAAGACTGTTGCCATTTTAGCTTTTGTTTCCTGCACTTCAAAACAAATTTAATTAATTACAATATTCTGTCCCGTTTTCAGAGGAGAATTTTCGCACTAGACTGGTGGGCATGGAGATAGAAACGAGTGACTTGCGCCAAACAAATAATCAACACAAGGCAGCTTTACAGTCAAAAGAGTCTGAGAACCAGGAGCTACGTAGAAAATTGGCCAACCTTGAGAAAGCTATGGATTCACTGCAGCAGAAGGTCTTGGTTTTTGAGCATGAAAGACATGAACTTGAAAGAGAGGTAGTTGGTAATATATTATGATTAAGTACTTTATATTATAATATTATGGGGTCTTTATGTTATGTTTACATTTTGTTTAGATTTAATTGCTGTCTTATTTGCAAAATTTTATTCTAAGAATTTGTCAGAAATGTTCAAAATGGGTTAAAATTAATGTGATTCTGATTTTCGCTGCAGATCGGTGACAAGTCTTGGAAAGTTTTGCAAGAGAAATTGGAGAAGGATCGAATGAGACAAGACTACAGTGCTAAACTTGCTATAAATGAACAGCTTTACAATCACAATATTGTAAGATTCTGTTTTCTTTTAATCTAATTATTCTCTGCGTGTGACATCGTAGCTTGTTGGATAGTGTGGTTGGTCCGTTGCCGAAAAAATGCTGGTTCGAAGCTGCTAAGTAGACTTTGTCCATTATCTCTGTCCCCAAACAGCTTAATATGGCATATGCATCAGCTTAGAAGTAAACAGTAATGTCTTGTAATGTAACAGGCTATGGAAAGAAAAAGTGTATCTCTTCTTTGTTCTGCTACTGCATATTAGAGACTTGGCTCTTAGTTTTATTCCACACAAAGGTCAAAATGACTATCTCTGAGATGCCCTATTAAATTCATCCCTTACTCTTCAGTATGGTTCCAGCGTTTGAATTATTTGTCAAGACATGCTACTTTTCTATGGCCTTGTTGCAGCTCTCCTTTTACTTGCTGGTTGCCCTTCATCTCGGAGCATAATTGCAAATTATTTATTTTTCTTTTGATGCTGTAAAATAATTTGTTTGAGGTTTGCCACTGTACAGCGCTTTCAATTTGTAATTAGAATGCCCTCATTTCTGATAATCTCAACACTTTTATGATGTAAATTCTTCAGCGTGGAGTTCCACAAAATGGGTCTAGGTTCTGTGAGTGTGTACTGTGTAAGTTTCATGCAGCCGTGAGCCGTGATTGCATTTCAGGAGCAGACAAAGCGTAAACTGAAGGAGGAGACAGATGCAAGACTGAGGTCTAAACAGCAGAAACTTGATCTGCTACGCAACATTATCAACGGAGACAGCGACTCAGGGGGCAGTGTCTCCGATACTCCACGTGCTCGCCCCAATCCGACTGTGAATGCTAAGGCGAGAATGTATGCCGCTCAGTCAGCTGGAGACTTATATGGCAGTGATTCAACACCTGGATCTACTTTTAAAGTCCCACGTCACGGTCCAGTGGCAACATCTGCCTATGCTATGAAAATGGGTCAACGTGGTGGAATGAGAACGAAATCGCCACCACCCGTGCAACCGGTACTTGTTGTTTATATTCTTCTAGATAGTTTCTGGTTGTATACTTTATGTTTGACTAGACAAAATAGTTTTCAATGATGGTAGTGGAGACAGTCTGTGGTGCACAAATATGCTGAGGGTTGAGGATAACCCCATATGGAAATCACCTTCTAATGTGTAGTACCTACTAGTAGTGCTAGAGAACTTAACCAGCAGACCTGATCACCTTTGCCAAAGAAACTATGCAAATGGTTTCATAAGGAATTACAAATACTTGCTAGTATGCCATTTTCCATTCTTCAGAACTGTAGCGCCACCCTATACTAAGAGTGCTTAGTGTTATGTTCTACACCCACGACTACTTTAGTTCTGTTTCATCTTGTCTTTACTGGACAAGTAAATGCATAGGCCTATCTATTTGACTAGGGAAATGAACAGAGAACACCTGTGTATGCATTTAAATGAATATGAATATAATGTATATCAGTTAAAGCATGTAACAGTTCAATGTCTAGTTATCCTATGTCTACTTTGCCTTATTCCCTACCTAGCCAGCATCTTTGCTATCTAGATTTTATAGCCTATTGCTACCTCCCAGTAAGACCCTTTAGCACGGAATGTTCTCACAGTTTGTTCCTCGTGGAAAAGCTGTCTTTCACCCATTTGTTCATCTGATGAGTTCGCAGATCCGTTCGCAAATCGCCTTGTTTCTCGCTCGTCGAAGCTCGACTATCCACCGTTCTCGTGACTTCTCGTAGCTTGATGTCTCTCCCAAAGAGACCGTCGTTACAACCCGAGTGTGTGCTTTACTACTCCAGAGTAACGTACACTTCACTCGCGGAATAACTCCTTAAGTCCGTTGACAAGATCGCTTCGCAAATGTCGACTTCCTATGATGGAAAGTCACGCTTCGCAACGGTTTGTTACGAGAGCGTTTCACTCGAATTATTCGATCCTCGCTGTCCAACGTCTCGACTTATAAACTCAACTGCATCGATCGTTTCGCAAAACCGATCATACTGACTAACGATGCCCTCTCATCGACTTAGTCCAACATCCACCGAGTCGATCCACTCAAGATTTCTAGAACGTCTTGTTCAGTTGAAATCAAAAATCGAACTGCCGCATCTCCACGCCACGTCACCACGGTTGCTTGGTTACCGAGTCGTCAGCCGCTTCGCCATAACGGTTTTGATCAGCTGTTCGTCCTGACCAATGGGGTGAGTCCACATCGTCTGCTGTCCTTTGCGTAGATATGATGAACCCCTCTATCTAATATTAATTAATCCCTACAATGCTGGCTTAGCTGCTGGCATTTTAATTAAGTTACATTTATGTAGCTCTACAATCCTACATTATATAATCTTAATAGATTCTTCTCTACACTATAACATCTTATAGCATGTTGTGTAGCTGGGAATCATTGTGTGGTTTGGGAGATCATTACAAGAACCATGCTTCGATCCATAATTAGAAGCTATACTGGGACATGATTTTATTTTTCAGAAACCAATGGTAGGCAAAATGAAGAGACGTTCGCGGTCATCTGATTGTCTTTGGCTTGATCACAAACCAGAGGGAACGGTCGAAACCGGATCAATCCTTCAGCCACGAATAAAAACAGCAAAGACAGGTGCTAAACTATCCGAGAAAGACCTTAGAGACAAGGACACTTCCAAGTACCTTCTTACTCACCAAAGTTTAGACTCGGATGGGGAAATGGCCACACAGCTGGTCAAGGTGTGCCATTTTTTTTCTTATCATTTAACAATATAATTTCGATTGTCCTGTCTATCGGTCGTGTAACTTAGTCGTGTAACAGCCAACCCAAGGTCTCGCCTCATACCAGCCAGCCAACGGCTAGGGTCAGTGAGGGAGGAATGGAGGGAGAGATGGCTGGTCGGCTGGCTTTAAGAACTGCAGAGGGCAGGGCAGTTCCAGAGCAGATGAATTTAATATAACTGCACATGGCTCTACTTGAAGGAGGAATGGAGCGGTAGAGTCATGTGCAGTTATATTAAATTCATCTGCTCTGGAACTGCCCTGCCCTCTGCAGTTCTAAAAGCCAGCTGCAGCTAGTGGCTGTATTCAGGTAGCTGTGACAAGTTCCTGTACCGCATGTTAACATGTCTCACATCAAATAGGCATCGTTGGGAGCCTTGATGTAACCATTTGTTAAGCAGATTCGCATGTAACTTACAGTTCTTAAAGCCAGCTGCAGCTAGTGGCTGTATTCAGGTAGCTGTGACAAGTTCCTGTACCGCATGTTAACATGTCTCACATCAAATAGGCATCGTTGGGAGCCTTGATGTAACCATTTGTTAAGCAGATTCGCATGTAACTTACAGTTCTTAAAGCCAGCTGCAGCTAGTGGCTGTATTCAGGTAGCTGTGACAAGTTCCTGTACCGCATGTTAACATGTCTCACATCAAATAGGCATCGTTGGGAGCCTTGATGTAACCATTTGTTAAGCAGATTCGCATGTAACTTACAGTTCTTAAAGCCAGCTGCAGCTAGTGGCTGTATTCAGGTAGCTGTGACAAGTTCCTGTACCACATGTTAACATGTCTTAGACATCAAATAGGCATCGTTGGGAGCCTTGGTGTAACCACTTGTTAAGCAGATTCGCATGTAACTGTGCCATGTATAAACAGGTCTCCAGTGTAGTGTCTAAGCTTAAAATAAATTGTAATAAAAAGGCTAGCATCATCACATTCATCAGTGCAATTATTTAAGCAGAAAGAAGTTCCAGTTCTTCCAACCACTTCCCAGGAAGGCGTGGGGTAGACGGGTGGCCAATTCAATGCACACATCTAATATGCCCTTACAGGTTGTTGTCTTCCTGGATTTGACATGTAGGTTATCTCCCATCATTTTGACTGTCCTCCCGGAATCACACACTCCGCACCGGCAGTTTTCGGTTTGTAGTGCACATCGATTGTAGAGACAGACACTGATGAGAAAAATGTGTGTCTGTAGGGTGACATTTTGCAGACAGTTGGAGGTGGAACTGCTGTGGTCTTCACAGATGTTGAAGTCGTCAAACAGAAATCGCCAGGCAGCAGGTTTTTAAAACTTGGTGTTGTTCTATATAAATGCCACTAAAAAATGCAGGATGCAAACAGTGGTTCTAGTAACTAAATGTAGAACACTAGCCTACTATGCAACCTGGGATATACAGTTTGTAGTCTGTGATGAGCATGTGAAAGGCATAGCACCATTTCTAATGCTAATGCGACAACAATCGTCAAAAAGTTTAACTCAGACAAGATAACATATGAGGTTGAGTTTTGTTGAACAACTCAGACATAGTCAAGTTCACCTACAATGTACAAAATTGTACATGCTATAATCAGAGTCACATCATGTATGCTTGAAGCTCAGATTCATCTGGGTCATTGAAAGAATTATGCTGCATTTTCCTTGATCCTGTCCACATATCTTACCCAGACAGTTTAGGTAAGATTGTTATGGTATGGGAAGTTTCCATGCTGTTATGAATCACCACCTTATGATTACTGCTTATGATTCTTGTTTTTAGTGTTATTATTCTTAATCCGATACTCGTATGTCATACAAAATTTATACATTTACCTCAAAAAGTGCAGGTAGTTGTAGAAAGATAAGTCTTCAATTGTTTGCAAAATGATATGAGATAAAGAAGTGTCCTGCAAAGCTGTTCGTAGTGAATTCCATTTATGAGGGCCAGTGTGAAAAGGCATGGAAACCACAGTTCTTGGTATGTTGGGATATGTACTGGCCAGAGGAAACTGATCATAATTTTGTCTTGGTGAGGTAAAGCATGAGTAAAATCCATAAGTCAGCATGGTAGCTTTGTGCTAACCTGTGAAGTGCCTGCTGTAAAAGGACAGCAATTTGAAACCGGACTGAAGCTGGCAAAGAAATATAATTTTATAGGCATTAAGTCTGTAACTGGAGATCTTGGATAAAGACGAAGAACTAGGCAATCAGCCTTTGTTTGTTGTTTTATGTTTGTTTCTTACTACTCTTTTCTCTATTTTGATGTCACCCCTTTTTCTTTGAATACGATCGTAATCATACACTCACGTGGCACTATGTCAAGAAAACTGCCTCAGAGTTTGAGAAATTGTGATGAGATTGTTGTTTTGAATCTGGTTGAATGTGAATTTGTAGAAAGAGGCTTTCCTCTCCCGACAGAAAAGATGAGAACTCGTCTGGTGAATGGACAGATGTTGAAGCACGATGCCAAGTTACCATAGAAGGACATCCCAAGTAAATATTTCAAATAAATGTTTTTACCAGACAGGAAAATAAAAAAATTCCTAAAATTTCTCTTGGTACAAGTTTGAAGCAACTTGGAAGGAAAAGTAATTGCTGTTGTGCCTGTACTGTTATTCTATAACTAATTTTTACTGTTATAGCATGAATCTTAAATCTAGAGAATAGGTTGGTAAACATGGTTTTCAAGTTTTACGTCATACTAGGCACTACACAGAAATGATTTATACAAGTTTGGAATGCTGCTACATGTTGTGGTGGCTGGCAGTAATACTTGTGTTCATTGCTTTATTATGTATTGCATTGTATTGTCTATGGGCATTTATAAAGCGCCTCTCGCGGTATAGACCATTCAGAGGCGCTCCCAGTGTGCGAGACCCCGAGAGAAAAAGCAGGATTTAAGGTGAGAAAAGGAAGAAGCAACGCTACCAGAGAGAATGGTGGTGCGGACAGAAGGAGGAAGTCGGTTCCAAAGTGAGGGACTTTATGTGCCACTTCATAGGGTTAATACCCTATTCTTATAATCTGCAGCCCGAGTTGTTCTTTGATTTTATATGACATAGCCTTTTAGGCCATCATTTTCAGCCTCGTTGACTTATTCAGATTTGTGTGTTGGTTTTGCTTAATTTTCCACGATTGGTTGTTACGATGCACAAATGTTGGTTCCATGCCAAGTCTTGCTAAGGTCGCTGCTTTTGTAGCTTCCACTCTTCCTTATATTATGGTCGCCACATTAAAATTTCTTTAGCCTCACTTTGTTAAATATGTGCCTTCACAAATTTAAGGTATTGGTTGCTGATGCATTTGGTGTCCTAAAGTTTGACGGTGTCTTTTTTAGGAAAATGAAATACACAGCAGTTTGAGTGAACAGGAATTTCTCCACTCCAATTCTGATGCAGTTGCATCTGACATTTGATTCGAATTCGTGAAATGAAGACTTTGTATAAAAATCATATCTTTGACATGTGATATTCCTGCATTAATTGGATGCGATGAAGTTTCGTCTGTGATTTTAATGGAAGCTCCGCGATAGGAGTACGGATTATATTGCCACTTTTTTGTTTCAGTTTTCAAACTTATCTTTTATTCACTGCGGCACTTTTCACTGAAGTGTTTGTCAGAAAATTTAATTGTCTGCTCACTATACATTGTTATATACTTCCTTATCATGTTTTGTGTTATTATGAAAACCAGACTTGAAAAATAACCTTAATTTGACTGTTACCATATATTTTCTTCAGCCCATACTGTAAGCTGTGATTGTAGGACATGGCAACAGGGACTCTTAATACTTTAACAATGGGAGTTTACTAAAAGCGACTGGGAAACCAAATGTGTTAAATGAACCGTTTTAGTTAGATAGACCTTAATTTCTATAACTCTGAGCATACACTGAGTAATTATTCTTGTGATACTGTCTTTCAGGTATCTGTGGCCTGTTTCATAGAAATGGTTTTGGTAATTTTTGTGATGCTGCACAATGTCTTTCAAGAGTAAGATTAGTTTCTGCAATCATGTTAGACTTAAACGTTGGTATTTCACAAATTGTATTCTAAAAAGACAACTTTCTTTTTGAATTACATGAGTTAATCAGCAATGGTCATTTTGTCTAACAGTTCTTTAATCGGTTAGATTAAAATTGATCAGAATTATGAATTATTCTTTCGAGACTTGTATAAAATTGTCACAGTTCTCCTGCTAGTAACACTTGCGGTTTTAAGATCATGCTAGAAGTTTTTTAAAGTTAGATTTATATTTGTTTGGTAGAGTTTATCTTTGCCGTTCAGCAATTTCACAGCAGATGAATTAAATATAAGGGCATTTGGTTTCATATTTTCAAATATTTTTTAAATAGAAGTGTGTGAGGAACAGTCTTCTGACTTCTACTGAAGAAACCTAAAGTTTCGATGACATTTAGAAAATGCTTGAAATTGTATTTACTGCTTAGCACCAATGGCACAGATCCTGACAGTTGACAATGTACAGCATAAACAGTAACAATTGCACTACTAAATATGCTTAACAAATCATCATTTTGTGCATGTGCAGTACGAACTTTGTTAATGATTGTGTAATGCAGTGGTTTTTCAGGCAGTAAGGTCTTTTGAACTTCTTGGAAAGTGTGGTGATTCCTTTAGGTTGTGGGCATTGTTGCAAACTGACCCTGACTTGTTGCATCCAATAGCCATCTGTCACACGTGTAAGCCAAGTGCAAAAGTTGCAGTTTAAAGTGCTCACTGTTTTGTGTTATTTGATTAGTGATGATTGGACTCTGAATTGCAGGGTCTGTTGTTGGGACACTTGAGGACAATTCAGCAAAATCTGAAGTTTGCAATATTTGATGCCATTTTTATGTATTGAATCTTATCTTTGTGCATGGTGCTATATAAATTTACTGATACGCTTATTTTGAACTATCTTGAACAGAGAAGTCCTATTTGACAGAATTAATAGCAAATGTTGATACAATATTTTATTAAGTTCTTTGTACAGAATTGAAAAACATAAGTTGTCATATGTATTGGTGCAATGGTAATTTCCAGCTAAATGATATATATGCGTACCAAATGTATGAAGTCATTTGTGATTTCAAAAGGTCTCTTTTTAATCAGTTTTGCATACAAAATGTTCTTAATTGGTGCAATAGAATTATAGTTCCTGGCTTCGGATCCTGGATCACAGTTTGCTGGGCCTCTCAAGCAACAATTTTATTACTTTCTTATAATATGTCTCAATACAAACAAGGGCTCCAGCAGAGTGGACTGTGCATCCACTCGAAAATATGGAGGTCATAGGTTTTTTGGCCCCGAGCATTTGACCTGGAAGAATAATATATAATTATTATAATTGTTAGAATAATAACGGTTTATATGGATAATACTCACTGAGAGAACTTCAGAAAAATGATATCTAAAATTTTGATGTTAGAAAAGATTCATCAGTTGTCTGAAAAGTAATCACACTCAAAAGGACTAAAAAGTAGACTCGGCCACTTCAAAACTTCTGGTGATACCAGTGCCCCCTATTCTGATAGCATAGCTGATACCAAGCATACTAATGAACATTTTATCTCAAGCATTTTCTTCTGTATACGGTTACAAACATTCAGTCTTGTCCTCAAGACCAAGGTCTTGGTCTCAAGACCAAGGTCTTGGTCTCGAGTGCACTCGAGTTCGTTTTTAAAAGTCTTGGTCTTGAGGTTCAAGGTCTTGGTCTTGGTCTTGAGGTTCAAGGTCTTGGTCTCGAGGCTCAAGGTCTTGGTCTTGGTTTTGCAAGACCAAGACTTTTGAGAATATGAACACTACAGTCATTTAACAAAACGCAAGGATTTAAAAAATTTATTCAATAATTACTAATACAGTTGCTTTAGTATTTACACGGTGTGAGTGAGGCTTTACTGTTGTTTTGGACATTTATTTTGACTTCCGGTTATTTACCATGGAATGATTTCAAAACAGACTCACATAATTATAAATTTGTACATTTACATCCGGTACTTGAAAAGCTGCTCTGTGTGCCAGTGAATTCAGCACTGTATAACGTATTTTTCACATGGCAGAATTTTTATGAGGCCCCACAGGTCTTGGTCAGAAAATTCTGAGCGAATTAGTTTTTATAAAATGCAGCAGGCATTTGGAATAACATTTCGCATAAAGGACTTTTGTAAATACGAATTCGGGATTCTCTGCAGTCTGCATTTGGAGTTGTTTTGTTTGAATAAAATAAAAGATTCATGTTTTAATTAAAATAGCGTGTAGTCCGACTTGACAATTTTTTTTGTGAGGAATAGAAGTCTGGATATGGTTGTGATTTTTGGGTATTTTTCTCGGTTTTGGTCTCGAGTTTCAAGGTCTTGGTCTTGGTCTCGAGGTTCAAGGTCTTGGTCTTGAGGTTCAAGGTCTTGGTCTTGGTCTTGGTCTTGAGGTTCAAAGTCTTGGTCTTGGTCTTGAGGTTCAAGGTCTTGGTCTTGGTCTTGAGGTTTAAGGTCTTGACAACAAGACTGCAAACATTTAGAAAAAACAGACTCACTGCCCCATATACAGACAGCTGAAAACAGTACTTAAGGCAATTTGTAAATTTCAGGGAAGAGAAGTGGAGTTTGAAGGTAGTAAAAGCATTAACACGTTTGTATGCCACAATGAGAGTTGGGGAAGTTCATGGATTCACAGGCTGTTTGGACAGTGCCGCTCAATGTTAATCACACGCATTAAGTATAGGACTTTAGCCTTAGTCCTAACAAAATAAAGGAAAACAAGGAGTGTTTATCATAAGAGCTCGTTGGATAAACCTACATTCACAGTGTAGGCGGTCTGTAGTACGGCGTGTATATATAGATTTAAATAGAGAGCTGCAATTATGAGACTTAAAATTTCGGCGGTTTAGGCTGTAGTTGCTTAATTTATCCCTAGGTTATAGAAGCCGAACCTTGCTTTACAATAGTTGGTTAACTGATTATTCCTGCTTGATAGGAGTAAATGTAAATGGACACGTTTTTATATAGCGACCGTATAAATTATGGCCTCGACCCCAGTGGCGGCACTACACCAGGGCGAGCCAGGTCAAATGCTCTGGTAGTTGTCCTGCCAGAATTTTTGCCATACCCAGAATTTGTTCGGGGCATAAATCGCCTTCTATTTGTTTGACTGCTCTGGTTACAAACAATGTCTGGCGCGGCGCCGTCACTGCGCGACTCTACTCATTTTTCAATGAATTGATCGGTTGAGATGCTTCACCACCGCTGCCCGTTTGAATAGACGCCACACCATTCAAGTTTCCCGTGTACGGACCGTATTATAGCCCGAGATTTAGATCTCTGAAATTAGCCACCCTCGGAAGGAGAACCACGATCCGCATGCTCTCTTACACAGAGGAGTATGGGACGCAGCCCACGCGTTTACCAATGTAGCTAAATGGGTCAGAGTATAGGCACAGTAGCCTATCAGAGGCGCCGGCAGCGTGACGCACACGTGTGCGTCCACCCACCAAATCAAAGGATTAGGCATCGCATCGATATTTCTGACAATTTTACTGTGTAATTTCGATTTACCATACACAATGTATAAATAATATCTGGGATTAAGATTACTAGGCCTAATTAGTAATCTTAATCCCAGATAATATCATATAATATTATACGCATGTGTTACATTTTACTGTTATAAATCACTCTGGGTCATTTTCAGTGTAGGACCTATGACTACAAGTGGCAGACAGGGGACGGGTGTGGATGGGAGGAGACGGGAGGCGTGTGCGTCCAATTTTTTAAAGCCTGGCGGCGCCCTTGCACAGTATTTATACTGTGCTATAGGCACTATAGCGATGAGGAGTAATTTCGGAATTGGCCAGGGAGTAATTTCGGAATTGGGCGAAACCCTTAGGAACACCGTTTTGCTTTTAAAACCCAGCCTGAGATTAGATCAGGGGCGTTACAGATCGTTGGTCCTGTCTCAGACGATCAGAATGAGACACTACAGACGCACGGACACACGAACGCCTACACCGTGGCTACGCATATCAGCTGCTGAGGCTGCCGGAGCAGTAGCAGCATCTATGTTCATTAGTGGCCAAGATGGCGTTGAAACAGGCTGTTCACGACAGTGAGTTCATGCTTTTCTTTTTCATTTTGGACCGATATTCCTCGAATATATAATAATTTTCGAAGTTCTTAAATCGTAATTTTTAATCTTATTTTACCGGTAAATGCAACGGCATTCAGGACGACAAGTTGGTCAATTTTAAAGGCTGTTTAGGTAGCTGTTGGTATTTACGTTTATAGCAAAAACGTTTTTTGATATTGTGCCTGTAATTTCGAAAGCATGCAAGCACGATCGCTGAGTGTCGCTTACTTTCGTGCGTCCTTTTCTTTCTTTCTTGCGGCATGGTCAGTGTCATCAGTGCATAGGATATAAACACGAAACGATTAGGTGTACACAAAACCTGTTTGATAAATTAAAGCATTTTTCGTCAAAAGAAGCCAGGTTTGTGAAATTGCGGGCGACTCTGTTTACTGTAATCATTGTAATGTGACCTGTTTAATATAGAGATACTGAACGATGTAATTCGAGCGATCAAAGGCAAGGACTGGAAGGTCCTGATCCTGGACCAGCTCAGCATGCGAATGCTGTCGGCCTGCTGCAAGATGACTGAGATCATGTCTGAAGGAATAACACGTTAGTGGAATTGTTGTCATACTCATCAACAACATGTTTATTGCCATCCTCCTACTTCTCCTCCTCCTTCTCCTTCTCCTTCTGCTCATCTTCCTCCTCCTCTTCCTCCTACTCCTCCTCCTCCTAGTCCTCCTCCTCTACTTCCTCTTCCTCCTCCCCGTCCTCCTCAATCTTTATGGTTATCATCATTGTTATTTTATTTGTCAACATCATCATAATCATAATTTTCATAACTCATCTGGTAGTAGTAGTATTCATTATCATTTTGGCTGTATATGATTCATATTTGTTGTAGTTTCTATTCTTGTTATTACCAACTGTTTCAATATTGATGGTTCTTCATTTTAATCTTTTATTTTTATTTTTTATCACTCTAAGACTATGCTGCTGGTTTAAGAGGAATAATTATGCTGTCACCATTCTTTGCAGTCGTTGAGGACATCAATAAAAGACGGGAGCCTCTGCCATCACTCGAAGCTGTTTATCTTATAACACCAACTGAGAAGGTAAAGTTTATAGATAAATTTTTCAGAACCAGTTATTATTATTATTATTATTATTAATTAAATTTGCAACACGTGCACAGTCACACCGAAATGTGAATCTGAGGTGCAGGTCCATAAAATTGGTAAAATCAAAATCAAAATTTATTTGTTGGGCTTGAATTAGTTTCACGTGAGCAGTGACCTGAATATGGGAGTCTTTCTTTATGATTGCTTTAGTTGACAATCAATCAGTCACTCAATCAATCAGAATTTATATAGCACCCTTCAAGATCTCTACTCAGAGGTGCTTGCTACTGCTGTCAAATTGAACTGAAGCATGATATATGGGTGCAAAAGTGAAAGGTGGATGCTGTCTGAATAGCTCTGTAGCCAATATGGGTTACTGTTGCAGATCTTAGCTGTGTGATGTAAAGAGATTTAAATGATTGATGTGTTTGTAATTATATGCTAACATCACTTGGACTAACACTAAGGGGGGCAACAGACTTGACAAATGACTGAAGACACTGGAGATCATTTATTCGTACCCATCGCAGCCGAATGGCTGGCATCAGTACCGGATGATTGTGATGATGATGGTGATAATGATGATTATTATACGCTGTGTTTCCAGTCAATCCGTTCACTCATGGCCGATTTCCAGTATCCGATGAAGACTCTTTACAAAACAGCTCATGTGTACTTCACCGAAGGTGGGCTTTCATCAACTCTATTAATGTTTTCAGTTTATTTAATAAACCAAAGTTATACTTATAGTAATTTTCAGCCTCGTTGACTTATTCTTGTAATAATAATAGAAATTATAAAAATTAGCATTAACTTAATTGTAAGTCTGCACAAAGTGAATCAGTATTAAGTAGTTAGATAGTTTGGCATGCAAAACATTTATTATTAGGATGATTTATTCTTTGCAATGTACACCAAAGTGCGGTTAGCAGTTGGTTTCATTAAAGGATATACTTACTTACTTGCAAATTATATGTGAATTTGGACAGCTTTGTTGCCCTTGATATTTGATTTCTCAACACACACATGCACAGCGTTGCACATTAGTTGACCTTAGTTCCTTGCTGTAATTGTGAAGTCTACTGGTAATTTGGAAACTTCTATAGCAAAGTATCATAATAGACGAGACTTCAATCGATGGTTGCTTTCTACGAAAACTGCTTTCCCTAATCATAATCCGGTGTATCTCGGCTTTGAGAGCTTTTTAACAGGACCTCTACAAATGATGTGATGCATAAAATATGTACAATCCTTTTGACAGAACCATTTGAAATACAAGAGGTCATTACCATGACGACTGGCAGACATGTTACAGAAGATTAACCGATTTGTACAGAGCAAGAAAGACCAGAGGATAAACAATCGTATACATATTCAGTGACTGTAGTTTTGCCTGCTTGCAGAAATGGAAATAAAGTCGTTACCTGGGTCTTTTTGAAATGATTAGTAGTAAACTCTGGTGTTTGTAGCCTGTCCTGATGAGCTGTTCAATGAATTGTGCAAATCCATCGGAGCCCGTTACATCAAGACCTTGAAGGAGATTAATATCGCTTTTCTTCCATATGAGAGCCAGGTATTTGGCCAGTCTTTGCTCATCTGGTATTGTTGAGATCTTTTAGGTGAATTGTTGCAAGAGCAGTCCTAGTAAAGCTTAATTCTTATACAGGAAATTGTAGAGTTTAAAGCTCTAAATTATAATTTTTGCTGCTTACTGTTACTACCTTGTGTGTCATTGTGTCATTAGATAAGTAGTGTTTGATATGATTACGGTGCTAAAGATGTTATCAGAATAGAATAAATTGGTGGTACTGAATTATGAAGGTATTCTGAAATACCAGTGAAGACTGAATATCGTAAAATTAATGTGAGTGAAAAACTATTTCCAGGTCTTTCAGAAATGTTTGTAAGGTAGTTGTAGTTTGGATTTGGTTTCATTTGAAGGTGTTTTCTTTGGATTCTACCGACACATTCCAGTTCTACTACAACCCTTCCAAGCAGATTGGACGTATTATCAATCTGGAACGCTGCGCAGAACAGATTGCAACTCTCTGCGCTACACTTGGCGAATATCCTGCTGTCAGATATCGAAGGTAGGTTGATTGGCTTTTGTTTAATCCTTTAATGATGAGAGGGATTAGATTTCCATGCATTTAGAGCATAGTGTAGAGTCCTGATGGTTTCTTGATATAGCACTATTGCTCAGCTTCCTGTCTTTACAGTGTATAAAAATTCATTTGCCCGGTTTCAATGTACACTTTAAAACTGTTGCAAGTAGACATCAAATTTCAGTCATTTTATTCTATTGCGTATCCCACACTATACAATCGATGCACTATAATTTTGTGAGTAAGGACCTTACCTTGTGAAGATGCCAGTAACAAAGTAGGGACGAGGTTTTGCAGACAAGTGCTCGATTTTTGCAAGAGCCTTCATTTTCTTTACGAAAGAAAATTTTTATCAAGTAGATTACTTGCATATAGTAGAAACCGTTATGACTGTACCTAATAAGAAATTATTTATTGGCAAGGTGATGAGCTGAACTAAAATTCTTTAGTAGACATGTTTATCTATTACCTTGTTGGTAATTTTGCCTTGACCAAAATATAAGAAATACCCCTAACTTCAGATTTTAAATTGTCCAAAATTCTGCAACTTATTCTTAAGTATATACGGTATATTTCAAGATGGTAAGCATCTGTTTGTCTTTAAAACTTGTTTTTTTTACGATGTCTTAGTTTTGTCTGTTGATTGTTTTAAAGCGAATGTGAAAGAAATGCGGAATTTGCGCAACTAGTGCAACAGAAACTTGATGCATACAAGGCTGATGATCACACAATGGGACAGGTGAGGATTGCTGAAGACATGCATGCTGGGTTGGGCTGATAATGTCTTGGCATATTCTTGAAGCAAATGCTAAGTCTTATATGAAATCAAATGAACCTGTGAGAGTGAGAAAACATTGGCAACCGTGGTTTGCATCATCTTACTGCCTATCAATTTTCATCGCCATCTTGGTAACTCATATTCTTAATCGTTGTAATCTCCTACTTAGTCTGATATTAGTAAAGTACTAATGATGATAGCTGTTTTAACAAGATTATTGTCATTGTATGACTATTATAGGCATTCTGATACATACATGTGTAAACTTATGTGTGATAGGGTCCTGGAAAGGATCGTTCCCAGCTGTTGATCATTGATCGAGGTTTCGATCCTGTTTCTCCACTCCTTCATGAACTGACTCTTCAAGCAATGGCCTACGATCTGCTAAACATTGAAAATGATGTCTATAAGTGAGTCTGTGCTACAGTTTTTTCTACTTACAAGTAACCTTTGACGTTGATGACAATGTAGCCATTAGTAGCTTAGATGTAAATTGCTCATAGGATATGTTGTGTTGCTTCACAGCAGGACATATTAGCATTCAGACCTGAAATATGGAAATGAAAAGCCTATGCATTATGAGCTCAGCAGCACAAGACTGCATAGATAAATAGCTTTAGAAGCGAATAATTTAATTACTTGTTGATTGTGGCTTAGGTATGAGAGCACGACTGCAAACGACCTATGTGAGAAGGAGGTCCTGCTGGATGAGAATGACGACATTTGGTTGGACCTGAGACACCAACACATCGCTATCGTATCACAGTAAGGCATCTGCATTTTTCTCAGTAGTCTTCAATTGTTTTAAAAACAGTGCTCTTGTTTTGAAGTTTTGCTTCACTTTTTCTTAGCAGTTGTAATCAAGGAACTGTTCTTTTCAACCAGTTTTGCATCACTTTTTTCTTAGCAGTTGTAATTAAGGAACTGTTTTTTTAAAACCAATCAGTGTGGTTTGTCATTGATGTTTTCTTAGTAATCTCTTGAGGTCTGACACTGGTTGCCTGAGTATACTAGTTGCATGACTTAACAATGAGAATTTTACTTGATGTAGTGCATCTTGAACTGTGACCAATGAGGTTTAAGCTACGTGTCTAATTGGATGGACTTTTCAAATTAACTGATATTGCTATGCGCATGGGCGGCGATCCCGGGGGGTCGAGGGGACAAGAACCCCACCTTTAAGAGTGGGGGGACATTTGCCCTTCCAAATTTTGAGGAAACATCAAAAAGGTCAAAAAAATTGATTGTGTATGGGGCCTATGGGCGTGAAAAAAATGTTTGACCTCTTTTTTGACCAGTTCCATTCAAAACTCTTTTTTGACCAAATCATTTCAAAAGTGTCCCCCCACCTGTCAAACAAGATCGCCACCACTGGCTATGCGTCACCTGAAGTATTGTGGTATTGCAGTGGCAGTATAGAAGTTCCAAGTTTAGGTTAAAGGCGCACACACATTTACATCGGCCCTACGAAATAATTGAAGAGTGATTACCTTGCGTTATCTGTTGCAGATATAATTTTGTGCTATGTAATAAACGAGCAATTAACTCACCGTACCTGATTGCGATTTGTAGGCAAGTGACTCGCAAGTTGAAGGACTTTGTCGATGAGAAGCGAATGCGAACGCAGGACAAGGCATCGATGCGTGACCTGTCGCAGATGATTAAGAAGATGCCGCAGTATCAGAAGGAACTGAGTCGCTATTCGACACACCTGCACATGGCCGAAGATTGCATGAAGCATTACCAGGGAAAGGCTGATAAGCTGTGCAAAGTGGAACAGGTAAGAGGAAACAAAATCAAAAGAATAAATGAAATCTGGCTAATAAGAGTAATTATATTTGCTAATTTATGTAGTGCGACTTCAACAGAAACTCCTCACGATGAGAACATATACTTTTTGTTTCTGATGGATAATATGTATCTTGGGTACAGTCAAAAAGAGTACAAGAAATCTGGATATTAATAGTAATAATAGCAATTTTAAACTCCTTAGGGGCACTAATAACAATAATAATATAAATCTGGCTAATAATAGTAATAATAACAATGTTAATTGTAACCACTAATTTTTGTTGTTCCTTGTGAAGAGAAACACCTAGAGGCAGTAATAACAGGAATAGTAGTAATTGCCCTGGGCCTCATTTGTACCTCAGGTTAAGAATAATAGTAATGAGAATACTTACAAAAGCTTGTATTATTAATCGAAAGATCGATAACAAAGACTTGTGTTATTAATTGAAAGAACAATAACAAAAGTTTATGTTCTTAATCGAAAGATCAATAAAAAAGGTCATGTTATTAATCAAAAGATCAATAACAAAAGCTTGTGTTATTAAATAAAGAACAATAACAAAAGCTTGTGTTATTAATATTGATAGATCAATCTAAAGACTTCTGTAATGCCGTTATCTTAATGCATAAGGCATCGGTCGATGGTCACATGAGTGAAAGTCCAAGTTGTAGTCCATCAGAGAAACCAGGTGGAAATCCAAAAAGTCGGAGAAATCAGAAGTCGAGCTATGGAGGGTAAGCAAGCTGGAACAGATGAGTTTCCAGTATAGTTCTGAGTGACATAGAACCAAAAGACGGCACGAAACTGGACCATGAATTAAAAAGCTTTGGAAACTAGAAGTGGAGCAACAGAAGATAAGCAAGCTGGGACTTTGCTCGATGGGCAGTCAGTATAGTGTGCTATATTAATGTAATATGTTGATACTTGGGGGTTTTGTTATGGCTCTTCCCAGAGAATTTTGAACCATTTGTAGTCTTTACAAATGTTTTCCAACAGTCCAGTTGAAAAGTAAGTCGCAATAGTTGAGATGGCAAGAAACAAGAGGAGTTACGTGTGGGACAAAGGTTTGAGGCATGTAAGATCTGATTCTACTAATGTCCGGAAAGTGAAAGTGAGCTGATTTGCATATGGTTTTAACGTGGTCAAAGTGGAGTCCAAAGTTCTGTGTAAAGTGCACACGTTGGGAATAATAAACGCTCGATCCACTTAACCGAACAGATGTCGGCCAGTCAGATGTTTGGAGTTGTTGACTATAACGGTAATTACAGTTGTGATAATTAAATTGAGATAATCATTGTCTCTGATGAGAATGATGAAGATGATGATGATGATGATGATGATGATGATGATGATGATGATGATGATGATGATGATGATGATGATGATGATGATTATTGTTTATTGTAGGATCTGGCAATGGGAATGGATGCTGAGGGTGAGAAGATAAAGGATCATATGCGCAACATTGTTCCGATTCTTTTAGATCCTAACGTTTCCTCGTACGACAAGACACGAATCATTCTGCTCTACATCATACACAAGGGAGGTCAGTAGACCCAGGTTACACTTGTAGAAGCTGACAGCATATCAAATTGGTTCTTGCCAAGGTAGTGATTAGTTCTCAATAACGTACAGTAATATATTGGTTCTGGCGAAAGCTGAGTAATGATTTATTCTAGCAAGGTAAAGCAATGATTGATTCTGGCTAAGGTAAATTAAAGCACTGGCTTTTTGCTTTTCATCACAAGTTTAGTGCACCAAAGAGGGCTTGCCTGGGTAAGTGCAGTAAAGCAACAATTGGATCTTTTCCCTTTTACTGTGGTTCAAATAGTATTAATTGTATTAGAATACAGCATTGTGCATTGATGTACTGCTGTGACATTTGATTTGTTCTTTTTGCTTTTGGGTTTGTAATAAAGTGCTCATTAATCTGGCTATTTCGAATGTATCATCAACTCTGGGCTTGTAGGGTTTATGAAACTGGTTTGTGAAATTGGTTTACCTCATCCCCCTTTTTGCAAGCATTTAGAATATTTAGATTAAATTGAAAATGGTTAAGAAAATGAGAGTTTTGTTGTTGAGAGGTTCTTTAAAGGTGCCAAGTAATATTCAGATACCTACATGTACTGTTAATCTTCTGTAGGCATCACTGAGGAGAATTTGTGCAAGCTGGTTCAGCACGCTCAGATTCCACCAGAAGACAAGACTCTTATCCAGAACATGCAAAACCTCGGTGTGCCAATCATCCAAGATGTACGTAAGAGTTTCTGAATTCAAGATGAGACATGGGGAACTCGAGTCCATAGGCCAGATTTAACCTGCAGCATCATTTCAATTGACCTGCACATTGTCTTGAGTTTAAAAGTCATTCTAGGTAAACTGGAATATCTGATATGAAGGTTTGAGTCAAACTGAACCTAAAAGAATGTTTTGTGACTTGAACCCTGTTATTTCGTGAATAAAATTAAACTTGAGATTTATACTAGTGAAACAAAAAGTCTGTTTATAGTAGCGGTTCCCAAACTTTTCTGGGTCGCGACCCACTTGTGAATATTTTGGCAATCTTGAATACCCACTGTGCAAAATTAAGCATTGTGTACTAAAATTTTCTTCATAAATTGGTATCAAAATATGCGAATTTACGTACAGTGTTTAGAAAGTTTAAGCATTAAAGGAAATTTAGGTAAAAACAGTTTACAATTTATTGCAATCCAGCTAGTTACAGCCCAATTATAGTCAAATGTTGCTGCTGCAAAAAATAAATTTCTCTTGAAAAAATTTTGTGACCCACTTGCCAGAGCTTCGCGACCCACTTTTGGGTCGCGACCCACAGTTTGGGAAACTCTGGTTTATAGAACTTTTAGTGTTTCTGAGTAGTTTTTTCTTGAAATGACTATATGTCAATTTTTGCTTGAATTTGCAGTTCTGAAAGCTACATTAATTCTGGACGTGTGCAGGTGCATTGCTTGTGTAATGTTGACAATTTTTGGTATGGTAGGGAGGACGAAGACGGCCACAACAAAACTACCAACCACAGAATCGCAGAGAACGTGTTTCAGAACATACTTACCAGATGTCACGTTGGACTCCATACATAAAAGACATCATGGAGGTAATTTTGAACCGAAGTTTCTGCGATTCTGTTTATTATGGAAATGTAGTTTTACTCGGTATTTATTAGATTTTGTTACGCCTTCCGAAACTGTTTTGAATGAAGGGAATTATATTATGGAGCATTTGGTAAAATTATTTTAAAACGATAATTGGCTTTTACAGTTTTAAGCTTGTAATCATGTAAATAATTGTACGGAATTTAGTTGACTTTAATGTACTGAAATTATATTGAAGTATTTTGAAAAGACTGATCTTTTTCACGAGAGCTTACATTTAAAATGCTCAGAATTTGGTCTGAGTAAAAGGAAAATTCTAGGTTTTTGATGTTTCTGCAGTTTACTGGTACTATCGAGTTAAAATCCCCACTCATTGGATGCCCTGCAGCTTGCTTTGACACCCTAGTGAGGCTATTTGCTGGAAGAATTAAATTGCATGACTGGTGATTCGACTGAACAGATTTTGAATGAGCTTTTCCAACAAATTATATTGCTGACTGCAGTTTTGCAGTTTGTATGCCTTATGATAACAGCACTATAGATATATTAGATTAGATTATATTAGTTAAGTTATAACTTAACTACCATACCCAATACTGTAGCTGGATTGGATTTTGTTAATAGGAAGCAATTGAGGACAAATTAAATACCCAGCGCTACCCATTCCTGACTGGTGGTTCCCGTTCTGTGGGCCTTGGATCAGCTCCTGTCAGGTAAAAAAACCAGAACTTATCAGTTGGACATTCATGTTGTGTTGATTAATTAACCCAACTCGGGTCAATTTTAAATTGTAGACATTTTTTTAGAAATATGTGTACTGTGGACTTTGAAATCTGTTAGCAGTGACCTTTTTTGAAAATGTAAGAAGACATAGAAGCGAATTTCAGGAGCTTGAAATCAGTGCTGTTAATTGCTCTAACTCATCAACAACAGCTGGGTTACACTCTGACGACAAAGTTTTAAGTTGTTAAATGCACTTCGAATGAATAGTTATGGTAAAACGGTACTGCTTGAAGGTTTATCTGTTTAGCCACTGTTGTCAAATTTAGCTCTGAGCAAAGTTCTCTCTCTCATTGCACATTACATATTTTTGGCATCATTCGTAAACATTGATGTCATGTTTGTTGACTGTTGGAAGTGCTTTAAGTAGCCATTGAACAAACCATTCTGGCAAACCGTGTGTGATCTTGTAATGCGCTGCTGGTCAGCAAATAATATATAAGTGAGGGATGTATGTATTGTATGCATGTAGCTGACATTTGTGTAGTTCGTTTTCTGGCTCAGATATTGTAATGTTTGGTTAATATTTATGTTTAAGAAAATGAGACAGTTTTGTTATTGAGAGATTCTTGGAATAAGTTTTGGATTTTCTGTGACATGAGCAGAAACCAATCATTACATTACTTTAACCTGAAAATACACTACATAAATGGTAGGATTGCTCTTAAGAACCTAACAAAGAGGCTAAAACATGTTGTTCTAGCATGTTGTGACTCTGGAAGAGCTGAGCATAGTTCTTGAGGTGTTTGTGGCAGTTAAGTTCGAATTTCAATGAAAGGTTGTTCCAGACGGATAGTTCAATGCAAGAAAAAGCACAGCGTGTACGATTTTTGGTGCAATCAGTCAGTCAATCAGTTTTCGTTTATTCATCATACAGTTGTCACAGACGCAACTATAACACTTAGTGTGTTGTGGCGCTGGATTATCAGATCTCCTCAGACTAAAAACTCACGTGGTGTTGTAGCTTTCTTATTTGCTGTTCAACGGAGTGCATTCAGAGACCTGTAAATTGTGTGTTGCTTTTGTCCAGTGCTCGCTACGGCCAGTGGCACAAAGAGAGAGGCCAAGGGACCAGCTTTAAAAGTGGTCCACGCCTCCTTATCTTTGTTGTTGGAGGCATGTCCTACTCAGAAATGCGCTGTGCCTACGAGGTTACGCAGGCCGTCAAAAACTGGGAGGTCTTAATTGGTAAGCAGCTGCTTCACTTTGGGGTCAGTTGGATTCTGAATATTGGGCATTTTGATTTGTATAGACATTTTCTCAACATTTTTGGGGGAAATTGTAGATCTAGTGCATTTTTGTTAGAGTTAGAAACAAATTACAGCAGTTTTGAGCTTTAGGATGACAATACAGCACAATTCAGCACAGTACAGCACAAGGCAGCAATACTATACAATATAGCACATTGCAGCCGTACTCAACAGTACAGTACAAAGCAGCGCAGTACACTGACATCAAGCGCGCAAGATGGCAGTTTGTTGAATTTTGTAGAACAAAGGAAATTGGTTATGTGATGTAAGTTTCCGAATGTTAGGAAATTGCATAATTTTCACATCTTCAAAATAATCCTTGAGAATGCTACATTAGGAGCCGTGATTGTGTAAGTCTGGATGTGTGTCGGGACATTATTGTGTGCATTACAGTGGGAACAATGTTTGTGCAAATGTTTTAGGATCAACTCACATTTTAACTCCCATCAGTCTGCTGAGTAGTCTGCGTGACCTGAGCAACTAAACCAAACACGCGGATATGCTGTCATTTCCTGCTAAATGGGACAGCAGCAGACACATTCAAGTCAATCTTCGATCTGCTGTTCATAACGAGTTTTCATCATCTTATCTGTGTGTGTGTGTCTGTGTATGTTGAAAAAGAACCAGTAGAGTATTTTCGGATTTTAAGGAAGGGGTTGCGTTAAACTATGTAGCCAGCTACAAGCCGCCGATGCGTATTTGTTGTTGATATTCAGAGTTGAATATAAATTAGAGAGCATTTCTTAGACTGGAGATGTATTATGGAATCTTTTACTTGTTTCAGTTTTGACAACTTTGTTTTGTAGAATTTTATTTTATTGTCTAGGTTTATATTTTGTTTTGAAACACTGACCTTGTGGGATTAATGGTCCAGTAAATTGAAGCTGTTGTTGACAAGTACAGAGATTTCTCTGTGTTTACCCTAAAACGAAATATACTGTGTGCTTTTAAAAAAATGACAGCATCATCTCTGTTGATCAGTTGCTGAAACTGACCACCAACAATACTCTACATAGTTTACTTAATTTGAAGATGCATAATTGTACAATTTTACTTTAGCAGATATCAGTTAATATTTATCAGTCATTTTAAACTTTTAGTTCTGGTATTCGTATATGTTGAGGTGTAATCAAACAAAGAGTTATAGTTGAAGATAAAACCAGGATGAAATTATTACCCATAGAATCTGACAACAGTTTTGGACTGTGCAGCATTGTCTTGTATAACTTGGCAAGCTCAGTCTGTAGACATGTAGAAGTGGTTATTCATAATATTCTAGTCAGCGTGCTGCAGATGCTTTGCACCGTTTAGCAGGAAGGTCTTGTTCTTTATTCAACTTCTGCTAATTCACTTAAATTTTCAAGTGAATAGGGAGATCTAGTAAGAAGTTATATTGTTTTAAATACAAAGGTGTAAATTACAAGAGAATAAGTTTTGGTTTTCATGTGCTTTACATGACAGTGTGATTTTGCGCATCTGCATTTGGCTTGTAGGGGCTATATAATTTGACCAGCTCGTCGTTAAAGTTCAACTCCCTGTCGGCATATTGCTGGGCAACAACAACAGGAAGTGTGCTGACTGGGCTCTGCATCACGTATTAGTTGTTTCTGCTGCCTCTAGTGGACTGCCTGATTACATCGCTCTAGTCAAACACTCGCCCTTTGTAATGGTAGATGGCATGTTTTCTTGCAATTGTCAATGTGTTGTTTAGACGAACGCTATTGTTTCCCTTTTCTGGATAGCTGGTTACATGTCTTCTCTGTTGTTGTCTTCATAGTTGTTGACGTTTTACAGTTTAGCGTCAATTTATTGTGTTGATGTATTTTTTGATTCATGGTTTTTCATCTCCGATGTCGTTTGTTTCACAGTGGATGAATTTGTGTGACACAAGAACGTTTAAGACATACTCACTGTTTTCAATGTCACTGAGCACTGTTGTTGATAGCCTTTTTTATTTTATTACAATAGAATGAAAGCATACCTTCTTTGGTTTAGAAAGTGTAGAAGAACAACATATGGAATGGTTAGTCTTTGCTGATCCCTCCGACTTTGTTTTATTTGTTTTATTTTTAATGATACATGTGTTAAATCAAAATAGTCCCTTAGAAACTGGAGGATGAAGCGAGGGTATGGGACGACCAGAACTTGCTAAGATGGGCAAAACAACGGTAACACTGGAGGTGATGTTGATGAAGCACTGTCCTCGTATGTTGCATCTTATTGTTATATCTCCTGATAATTACTGTCTTTGCTGTGTATTGCTGTTTAAATTAATCGCTGTATAATTCGTAAAATTAAACTGTAAAATTACAGTTGCAATCAGGAGAGAAAAAAATTGTCCAGAGACTTTTAACAGCATCTGGAACAGGTAGGGCAATATATAATTATTATTATTATTATTATTATTGCTATTGTTACTAGTTTGTTTTTACACTAACTTTATTACACTTAGGATGATGGTAAATCAGTTTAGAGATCATAAACGGAATATGTTTGTAAAACTGTTGAAATTCACCAAGGGTAATTATATGGTATTTGAAGGTTGTCTACAGGGCCAGCATAGTATCAAAATCCTAGTGTTAGATCTTTACAATTGCCACCCTCTCGAGTTAGGTCATTGTGTAATTCTGTTTGTGGACAGTCTCTGCCAATGCACAGCTATTATCGATAGTTACAATCGGGATAACAGCCAACAAATGTTCACAATGGGTGACTTGTTACTGTGTGGCAGGCAATTTCTAGTCTTAGAGGCGACTGCACTGAAATATCAAATTGCATTTGAAATTAGAATTGTTATTAATGTGTTATGTGTATATATTAAATTAATTATTTTCAGTATCGGTTTTGTAACTCGGCTAACACTGTTCCCTAACAAAGGAAACCTACTTTGTTAGTACTGTTGTTATTATTATTAGTGTTTTGTTTAGTGAGAATCGTTATTTGTTACCACAATCATAAATGATATTCATACCGATAATGACAGTAATTATCTTTAATGTCATTATGTTGTTATATGTGTTAGTACAGTGTTAATTATTATAATGATATTTGTATACATAGTTATAGTAATGATGTATGATGTCATTCTGGACTTCAGTGTTGCTTTTTTGTTTTCCAAGTTAAACAACCACATCAATGGAAATTTGTCTTCGATCTGGCCTCAACGACCCTGTACCTACATGATTAATCAGTGTGTTAAAACCTTCGCACATATACATATAATGTACTTGTACTGTATGTACACATGTGTAATGTATACTGAAAAATTTATATGTGAGTGTTTGTATGTAACTATATATATATAACTATATATATAAATATGTATATACATGCATATATATATATATAATTATGCTGTACATGTACACATATGGGACAGATCCGGAATCCCTGGACATGCTACCATTCAATCAGAGTTTGGCATTTTCAGGATGTCCGTGCCAAATTTTTTCCATGGTGATGAGCTATTTATTGATAATAATAATAATAATAATAATAATAATAATAATAATAATTTATTGTACACAACTTGTCCAAGATTCTTGTACAGTCTGGCAAGCTGGAATCCACAGTGATTACATTATGGAGCAGTTGTGTTACGGAAGACATCATCTTTCCATGAATGCCATGGAGAGGTACATACATGTAGACGTATTGGTACGTGAGACATCGTGGGTATGTCTCATGGGTATTTTAGTTTATAAATCGACACAGTTCCATTGTTAATTGACACAAGTAAGAAGTATTGCATATGCTTGGATATAAAGCTACTATCCTATGGTGAAACATTAGTTTGTGGTGCAGATCAGTTTCACTTGAAGAACTTGCTGAAGGTTCCTGGGCAGTGACCACATCAGGAATGGCTCAAGACCTGTACATTTCATGTCAACCTGTCTATCACCATGTTGCAGAAATAGTGATTGTCACTTCTGCATTAGTGGCTAACTATTCCTTACTGACTTTAGTTGGTCCCGTAGCTGGACACCAGTTAACACATATGTGGCACAATGCAGGCCCAGTGAATGTGACTGGGATAGGTCTTCAGTTTCATGTAATCACCTGAAAGTCTGCTTTCGAGTTCCTGCTGTGTAAAAGTAATATCTGGCAGAAAACTGTACACAAAACAACTTGTAATTGGTGTATAATAACTTTCGTGATATATTGTCAGTGACTTTACTTGAAAGTTATTTTTCTGTGTTGGGTTTGAATACTTACGAGTAGGAGGAGTTTCTGGGTTTCAGCCTCCACCCAAACTAACAGAGACCCAATGCGCAACTGTTCTGTATCGTGAATTGGTTGTTTGTGTTGAGATAATGAGAGTTTTTTTTAAAAAGAAGCATTTTTTTGTAAAGATTAGAAATAAAGAAGTCTGTGTTTGATTCTATTTCACAACTAGTCATCATTTTTGCCACTGGTGACATGGCTGACATTAACTGACTTTCTTTTGTAATAATTTTACAGGAATATTGTCTCTGGCTATCCAGCCTTCAGTATCGAATCGTATTCACTTTATGTAGAAGTTTTAGTAAAGTAGTTCAGTGTTCTGCAAGAATGTTATGGTTGTGCTGAGATTTTTCCAGCTTCTGCTCTTGAATTTGTGGCTTTGTTACGGTTGTGTTGAATAGATTTCAGTATCATTCCCTCGTTTGTGTTGTTCGTCCGACTTGACTCTTTACTCTACGTCATTGTTTTTACATTTGCAGTCATTTGTTTCACTTATTACTAAGAAAGCAAGTGCACCAATTAGATTTCAGAATATTGATATGCAGATTTTTTGGTAATTTGAGCCAATAAACTGACTTTTCTTTCAATTGTTTGTTCGGTTTCTGATCAGAGGAGAAATGTGTACTTAACATGTTTTTGGCTTATCTTTAATTGTGCTTCTTTTGTACACCAGAATTTTAAAAGCTTTTGCAATACGAATTCCTATTCTATTACAAGTGTAAAATAAATAACAGCTAGTTTTAACTGGTACCTAGTTCCCCTACTGAAGCAATTAACGATAATGTACATGTGAAATGTTAAAGCAAAGATGAGGGTTAACTTGAATAACTAACTAAAAATTGTTAGTACCTAGGAATACTTACTGATATAGAAGCTTAGTAAATGAGTTAAACAATTGGTCATAATGTTATAACTCGTTTTGCGAATAGGTAAGTATCAGCAGTGGGTAACAGTTCTCATAGGCATTTGATGTCCAGATGGAAATCTTTGAGCAGTTTACTTGAAATTGAGGAAGGTTGGCAGTTTTTCCTGTCTGTGCCATGGCAACAGCAGCTAATATGATCCAAACAGATTCTGAGGCCTTTTTAAATAGCACCTTTGTGGAACTTCATAAAAGTGCTGCGAGGTTGTACAACCATATCCACAGGGCTGTAGTTGAGGGTATACGCGGGTGTACAGCATGTACTCACCTCTAGAGACCGTATACTCATCACACAAAATATTTGTACTCCCCTCTAATATGTTTCGGAAAACTAACTGTTAGCGTATACTCGACTCCAGTTTGTTTCGGAAAACTAACTGGTAGCGTGTACTCACCTCTAATTTTACCACTACAAAACTGCATATCCATCCTGTCTGTTCCGCAGATTCAATCCATCAGAATTTTATTGTACATGGTACAGCTATTGTGATCAAGGTGCTAATGATACTATAATGCGCATCAGGTATTCTGTAGTTTATCGTAATGGTAGAATTAGTATGGCTACGACCAACTGTTTTTAATAATAGAGTTGTAAGAATGAGCTACAATTGTAACTGTATGATGCTAATCAGTAATTTTAAATGTCATCTATTAACTGACATTGTAAATCAGGAAGTCTGTGAATCGGTCACTTGAACAGAAAAGAGCAGTTAGTGATAAGTAATTCAGTATTCTAGCTATGGCCTGTTTTGGAGGCCTGCAATTGATCTACGATCCTTCAGTTGCTTAGATGTGCTGTCCGTAATCAAGTAGCGCTACAGTCCTACTGTTCATTATTGTTCAATTTCAACCCAAACTTCTTTAAGTAAATCAATGAGCTAGTATCAAATTCAGTGCACTAGCATAGCTTTCAATGTCCTGAAGATGTGGCAGTGCGACATGGTCAGTCTTGTGGTTGTTTTCTTGCACTTTGTTAGTTTGTGTTTTCTTGAGCTAGTAAGGGACTATTTGCCTGCATCATGTTTGTTTTTATTTTGTTGTTATCAGCATTTCCTTTCCAGTTTTGTGTGACCATCTTTCAATATCCATGCCAAGTGCAATGTTGTCATTAGAATTTACAAATATAACATGCTTAAAAATGGCAATATGAATAACTGAGAACATTTTGACCTTGCTGTCATTGTAATTGTAACCGAACTCTTATATAGTGCCACTCAGATCAGTGGCCCGTGGATAACGAGAGGGAAGGGATAAATGGGAAGTAACAGAAGCCATGTTATAAGTTGATACTTAAAGTACTAATTGTCATTATTTGATAACATTGCTAGTCTTTTAACTTAATCCTTTATTTACTGTTAGAAATACTGTCAATTGCTGAGCATACTGCTACCGAGTATTAATTTATAGTTAGTAGTTATATTAATTTAATGCTTGCAGGCATGGCCAATGCTGTATGTGTATTTATTGTTTACTCAGTTATACCAGCTATTAATGTTGCTAGTGCTGTTAGTAGGATGTACTTGGTGGTAATTGGTCAGAGTTAGTACCAGTACTTGAATTAGCAAGTGTTTGCGGCTCATATTAGCACTTAGATTAACATGTACTTGATGTGTTATTAAGAGTGTTAACACTTGCAAATGTTCTTTTTAAGCATCATTTTTATTGTTAATGATGTGGTGTTTCTAACTGCACGTGTACCGGTACTTGATGGGTACTTTGTCAGTGTGTTGGCATAATTACTGGGTGGGGGCTGTAATTTCTCATGCAAGGATTTAATTCACTTTAAAATCAAACTCTATGTGTATGTTTCATTCTGTTCTTGCACTACACACGTTGCACAAACTTATACCAAAACTGATTCAATCTTTGTCTGGCAGTTGGAGTCCCGACCACTTGCACTGAAATATGCCATGTTGCAGTTACATCACGATTGCACTTGTAATTATAAAAAATTATATATCACCTCTTAGGGACCTCTCAGGGGTTTGGGTTTTATGAGAACCCTTTTATGAACATGGGATGGCAATATACAGTACTGATACAATGCTAGGAAGTACATGTACTATGAAGTTAAACGCTAGTGCGCCCAGTTTGTACTTGGATGGGTGATTGCGGCACCTGATACCCACACAGCCCCAGTTTTTACTTGGATGGGTGATTGCGCCACCTGATACCCACACAGCCCCAGTTTGTACTTGGATGGGTGATTGTGCCACCTGATACCCACACAGCCCCAGTTTGTACTTGGATGGGTGATTGCGCCACCTGATACCCACACAGCCCGCCATCCTTTTGGGGTCAGCAAGTGCATTCCAACACAAGAGGTTAAAAAATTTGTTGTGCTGTTGAATTGCGGTGATGCATTTGCATCTCAGCTGAAAAGTTTTCTCCAATGGGACGATGCTTCTAGGGAGTTTCTAAAGATGTCTACATAAACAAGTGTTACATTTCGTTGACTATTTTCAAGCACTGTGCAACTGTAGTGTTTTGATGAATTCTATTTAGATATTTCCTTTGAGATATAATACATGTCTAACTTATAACGTTAACGAATTTTTTTTTGCTTATGAATTTTACCTCGAGCACAAACACTTGGAAGAAAGTAGTCATTTAATTACATGTAGTATGGTGTTAAATATTAATAAAAGTATGTAATAGTAAGCAGCAGAAGGCAAGTTTAACGGATTTTAAAGACGGTAAGCATTCGTTTGTAATTTAGAACATCAGATCTTCTAAGGTTCAGTATCATGCATGGAATC
This sequence comes from Allolobophora icterica, assembly GCA_963556255.1. Taxonomy (NCBI): domain Eukaryota; kingdom Metazoa; phylum Annelida; class Clitellata; order Crassiclitellata; family Lumbricidae; genus Allolobophora; species Allolobophora icterica. Next base: position 17,825,969 of record OY744609.1, on the reverse strand, counting down.
CAGCTTTCGTTTAAAGGTGATAAACATGTAAACAGAAAGTCCTAGCATAATGTTTGATGCTTCTTGGTTACAGTAGTTTTTACACAGTAAGGCCAAAGTATCAAACAAAGTGTTTGATTTGATCAGATTGATTCCAGACAGATCTTTTTGACAGCAGTGATCTAACTTTGAGCGGTTGTTGACGTAACTGATGCACACAAACTCATTCACAGTAACTAGGCGCAATATTTGTCAGTGTCCCACAAAATGTCTCTCAGTCACTCTCTCAATCAATCGCTCAGTACGAGTGATCAGTCAATGAGCATCTCGAAATGTATGCCGCCCATGTTGTCATAGCGATGATGCTGAATGTTTCGTGCCCAAGCCTTGCACCAGACGTTGATGACGATGCCATTGGTCGGCCGTGTGAACTGGACCATAACGAGAGGTGCACGATATCCCTCCTGATTCAAGTATGGGTAATATTGTCGGGGAAATCCCTCTGCGGGGAAGTAGACCAAAGGCCCCATGTTCTCCTCGTCAATCGGATTCTCCCCTTCGCATGTCACCCCAATGTGGGCAAGGCTGAATCTGTCACCGAGCTGTGGCGGTCTGTCTGTTGCATCGTAGAGGTCTGGTTCCCAGCCGAAGATCTTGGTCAGCTTCAGGAGGATGCATGGCTTTCCGTCATCATATCCATAATCACGCTGCCACGTGCAGTTCTTCCCGAGCGAATCAATCTGGAATCGACATGCTTTGGCCTTATTTCGATCCTCTTCACGCAGGTTTGTGCAGTCAATGAACGCCTCCGATTCCTGGGCCTGGTTCTCGTACTGGTCAAGAACCGCCATGATGTGATCGGAGAACGGCTTGTAGCTGTGCGCCCGGCCCTGCTCGAAACGTATCATCGTTGTGTGGTAATCGGGCATGGGACGAAGCCCGAGGCTTGGCCACCCCAACAGCAGTGTTGACTGGCCCTGCAATCTTGGGTGATTCTTGTCAATGTACACCTCAAGGTAAAGGGCAAAGGTGATGGCTGTGACAGCTGCCAGACCAGAAAAGAAGCAGAAGTAAAAGAGTAAGATCTTGGCCCAGTCCTTGTCCGTTCGCTTAAGGAACTGCTCCTTGTCCGGATTCCACAGAAACTTCATGAACTTGCGAGCATCGTGCTTGATCTCTTCCGGCAGTCCTTTCTTGATGATCAGCGTGTCAGTGGAAGCCATCAACAGATCCGTCTCCGACTCCGAGAAACTCTTCGAGTGATCCATGTTCGGTCAGCTTATCCACAGCTACTGCAACAGGCACAAAATAACAATAAATATAACAATATTAGTATCATGATTTTATTAGTTCTTTCTCCACTTGGGTAAAGAGACAGCATTTTATGTGTTATGGCTAGTTCTTATTATTTTTGTCATGCTCATGCTATTTTCATTACTACATGTATCATTAAATGATGAAGGAAGCTGTCACTATTAAACATTAGTGGGACTGCACAGTCATACATATGCCCATGCCTGCCTACAATTCAAAGCAACATGCATGTCCGTGTCCACTGTTACCTCCCAGTTTTCCCTGCAGACCATTGAAGTCTCCAACAATTCACTTCAAACCTTACATGGGATGCCATGCATTACATGTAGGTGTACATACATAAATTTTTGTCATGAACACCTTATTATTGTAATTGTAATTGTAACCGAAAACTTGTATAGCGCCACTCAGATCAGCGGCACTTTCAACCCGCATCAATGCCAGCACCGGCAAAAAGGAAAGTTTTCAGGCATCTATGGAACTGAAGAGGAGAGAGGGCAAGAAGCTCTTGGCGGAGAAAACAAGGGGAGACAGTTCCAAGCGAATTATTACGCCAAATAGTCGGAAACAACAACCAACCGATACAAAATGACAAAAAGAAAAAACAAAGCATCAATTATATTCAACAACAGATGAGCTCAATGTACACATGTTATCAAATCTACTATACAGTTAAGTAATGGCATCATATTTATTCGAGAATACCAAAGCAAGACAATCATCAGTATGGTGATTATCTAATCAGCATCTCCACAACAGATTATGAATAGCAACATTTACAGAAAAATACACATGGAAATACAATTTGCAACGATGTATTTTCGCTAGAAAAGTAAAATTCAGTCTGCACAGTTCATTAATAAAACTTTTATGTCATATATATAATATTATATATATATATATATATATATACACACGTGTATATGCATGTATATGATTATATTTTATATATCACATTTTTTATACTTCTCAAAGCACAGGACGTCGCCGTTTTATGTATGGATGTATGTATGTATGTATGTATGTATGTATGTATGTATGTATGTATGTATGTATGTATGTATTTATATATGTATGTAAGCGTTTCTTTTTCTCAAGTCGGAATGCCGATCTTCAACCCTACTCCCACATAATTTCGCCCTTTCTACAAAGGCGTATAAAACAGAGAGTGTTACTGTTACATCTCTGACATCAAATTAACAAACCTATGTTACTAACGAACTATTTACTTACATTACTTTATTTATCGACGACACCAGACCTAAACAATACAGGTGAGCAGCCTACAGGTAGCAGCCACTAGCATTGCAGGTGAAACTAGGTCATTTGGGCTATTCCAAACATTTTTAGATCGTGCATTTGCGTGCGCGTTTTGCACCTAGAGATTCTATTTCAACTGCTTCTGAACAGAACGACAACAAGACATAACAATCGTATCTTTGTATAGCCAAAATGATCCTGTAGCTATCCTACAAAATATAGGGCCTACCTGAACGAACTCATTTTGTACTAAATGTAAATGCACACGTTTCTCTATAATAACCGCGTACGGCCTCGATCTCATTTTCAACGATTTGAAACCATAACCGCACGCTGCCCATTTTAATGGGTGCAACTCCATTTAAGGTTCTCGTGTTCGGACCGTGCTAGCCCGAGATTCGAATCTCTGAAATAAGCCATCATAGGTATGCGTAAGCCCTGTCACTCCACTGATCCCGCTCCTCTAAAACTTCTCCGTCCTCTCGTTACCCCGTCCTTAAAATCTGAAACTACCCCCACTGCCAAAGCCGTTTCGTCAGTCTTGTTGTCAAGACCTTAAACCTCAAGACCAAGACCTTGAACCTCAAGACCAAGACCAAGACCTTGAACCTCAAGACCAAGACCAAGACCTTGAACCTCAAGACCAAGACCAAGACCTTGAACCTCAAGACCGAGACTAAGACCCAAAAAATCACAGTCGTATCCAGACTTCTATTCCTTATTAAAAATTGTCCAGTCGGACTACTCGTTATTTTAATGAAAACATGAGTTTTTTCTTTTATTCAAGCAAAACAGCTCTAAATGGAGACTGCAGAGAATTCCGAATTCGTATTTACAAAAGTCCATCATGCGAAATGTTATTCCAAATGCCTGTTGAATTTTATAAAAACCAATTTGCTCAGAATTTTCTGACCAAGACGTGACCTGTGGGGCCTCATAAAAATTCTGCCATGTGAAAAAAACACGGTCGACAAGTGCTGAAATCGCTACCACACAAAGCAGCCTTTCAAGAACCGGATGTAAATGTACAAATTAATCATGAGTCTGTTTTGAAATCATTCCATGGTAAATAACTGGAAGTCAAAATAATTAACCAAAACAACAGTGAAGCCTCATTCACACCGTGTAAATACTAAAGCAATTACTGAGTAATTTATATTGGATACATTTTAAAAATTCTTGCCGTTTGTTAAAATTAATGACTGTTCATATTGGCAGAAGTCTTGGTCTTGGTCTTGCAAAACCAAGACCAAGACTTTGAACCTCAAGACCAAGACCAAGACCAAGACCTTGAACCTCAAGACCAAGACCAAGACCAAGACCTTTGGTCTCAAGACCAAGACCAAGACCAAGACTTTTAAAAACGAACTCGAGTGCACTCAAGACTAAGACCTTGGTCTCGAGGACAACAAGACTGCGTTTCGTCCATCTATATTCTAGAGCAGCTTTTCAACCGGAGTTTCGCGGAACGCAGACGTCGGCCTGGGGTTCCGCGGCTGTCGGCCCGGGGTTCCGCGGCTCCGCCGGAGTTCAATATAAAGTTTAAAAAGACGAACTAAATTCACAAATTTAAGAATGTGAACTTAGCAGAATTCTTCACAGCGTTCGGCAATTCATGCTAGACACGATTAGGTCTATATGTTAAATAATTAACAATTAATAATTAAGTGTTTAGTCCAACATTACAAGTTACAATTACACGTAGTTCTTGAAAATTGGACGGGTGAAATGCTCTTGCTAGCAATATTCTTGCTAGTAGGGGTGTGGTTTCCTGGCGTCTCCTCGGGGTTCCGCGAGCAAATGAGTGCTTTGTGTAGGCGGGGTTCCGCGAGCAAATGAGTGCTTTGTGTAGGCGGGGTTCCGCGAGCAAATGAGTGCTTTTTGTAGGCGGGGTTCCGCGAGCAAATGAGTGCTTTATGTAGGCGGGGTTCCGCGAGCAAATGAGTGCTTTGTGTAGGCCGAATTAAGGTTAATTCCTATACTATAAAAAAGTTGCAAATCACACAATGCAGTTCCGTATTTAGGCATAAGCTTAAAAAAACTACAACTTAGGGCCTCACAGTCCACAGGGGTCTTAAAAATTCAGAATTTTTGGGGTGGTCTTTTTTTACTTCTATGTATACTATTTGCAGTGCTTTTTTCAGCCGGAACGCCCCGGAACGGCGTTTAACCTTGGGCGTAGGCCGTGGGTCCTAGGCACAATATCTGGAAATTACATTTGTCTGACACATGCTACGAACTCTCCAACAGCAATCTCTGTGAAAGTCTTTCATCGGGATAAGTTCCTTTTACAAAACAAAATCCTACTTCAACTGATTCCTCCTCTCCCTTAATCTTAATCGTGATCTCCAAACTTCTAAAGTGTCACTCGAAGGCCAAGCGCAAGGCACTAGCCTGATTCACGTCAAAGCAGAGGTTTTTTCTTCAAAGAGTAGTGCAAAGGAGGTACGAGTGCGGTTACCAGAGGGTCCAGATCAAGAGAGACAGAGCAGCTGTTAGGCCAAGTGTCGCGTTTAGGGCGAGAAGAATTGGAAGGCGGAGGATCAGATGAATCAGAGTAGGAGTTCTTGAAAAGGTGATACTTCAGTTTTGAGTGGAAGGCCCGGGAGATGATAGATAGAAGAGCACCATGAGGAGGCTGGAGGACGGGTTGCAATGATGATGGAGGAATCTAGAATTATCTGCGAAACTCAGAGGGAAGATCGTTCCAGAGGCGTGGTGCTAATTTACCTGAAATCGAACCTGGCCTGACCCTGCCAGCACGCCATTTGGGACCCGTATGGAGTCCATGTGGGTCCCATTTAATGCCTATGAAAATGCTGGCAGGGTATGTAACTGCCTATCGATCGATTTGGTTTTGACTGAGTGCATATGGTTCGGAGCTGGTTAATTCCGAGTAAAGCTACCTTTCTTTGAGGGCTGTTTAAATCCTGCGATTATCATTACGATTATATACCACCGACTGGGCAGTAGTAGTACCCGGAGTCAGTCGCTAAGGAGTTAGCGACTGACTTGATGAGTTAGCGACTGACTTAGCGACTCAGTCGACTAAGTCGCATGCTTATCGACTGACTAAGTCGCTTAGACTTATCGACTGACTTAGCGAATTGCTATCGACTTCTCATGTGATCAGGTAGAAGCTTACCTATTGGATATACCTGATTACCTAACAATGTAAAGCATTTTACCGCATACTGTACTTATCGTTACATAATTTCCGTGCGCATTTGATGAGAATCATAATTATGAACTTTAGGCGGGTCTAATATGAGAATATGGGTCCTACATGGGCTCCGGTCTATGTGGGCATGCTGATAGAGGGCAGACCGATGACTATGAAAATTAATGTTAAGGTGTCTTTGTGACGCATTTGAGTGTTTATAAAAGGAACAAGGCATACCACTAAATCGAAGCCAGTGATATTTCAGTTTTGAAAATAATTACAGTTTTAGTTTTAATTCAGTTTTGGGTTCGTAATTTTTATTTCAGTTCAAGTTTCAGTTTTGAAATAATTTCCTTTTTCGTTTCAGTTATTGGAAAATTTCAGTTTCAGTTTCTCCATAGATAATTATTTGCATTGATAGACAGCAACATGTGCATGGACATACAAATGATTATATGTTATCAGCTATTAGCTATAGTAGAAGCACTGTTCTGTCATTGTTTACTTGAAAACTGTGATATAATAACAATCAAAATATTAAGTGAACGAAGTCGCTAGCAGTCGATAGCTTAGCGACTGGTTTCGACTTGAGGGCTTAGCGGCGGCGGCGGATGGCGGCGGCGCCGGGGACTAGGCAGTAGGCCCCTATATGCATGGTAACTCTGCGCAGGACTAACATTAATTGGTTACATTGCTATAGGCTGGTGTACTTTGATACTGTGGTCATGTGGTGTCCAGTGATAGATCCGTGCGTCTCACTGCCCTTGGTGTTAATCGCTCTGTATAGCTATGGTGAAGGATCTCACTCAATCAATTAATTGAAAAATGGTCAGGGTCGAGGCCAAACGGTCGCTGTATAAAAACGTGTAGCCTACGTTTTGCTTTACGTTTACAGTTAGCTGTTCTGAAATAAATAACGTGTAAGGTTTGAACGATATTTGCTCACTCGATCATTCATTATTTGAGCACCAATGATTCTGAACAATATTCTTGCTGGTGGCGGTGTGGTTTTCTGGCGTCTCTTCGGGGTGTTTCGCGCTGATCAAACTAGTAACGCACACGTCTCTTTGTATAACAGTTCAGCGTTTAATTAATGGAATATTTACAGAAATCGACCTTATTATTTTGTCAATTAAACCATTTCATTAGTCTTCACCTGTAAAAAGTGTAAATGAACTTGCGTAGGCTCTCAGAGTAAATATTCGAATGGTTTCCATGGTGAACATTCCTTTCAAACACAGGCTGTCGCAGCTCAACAGACGTTGGACGGGTAACCTGCCTCGCCTCGGAGCTGTAACGTTGACAAAGTGTCACGTAACTGACAATTATTTTGCTGAGGTGTTAGTCAGCGATCGTAATAACCTGACATTTATCTGTCTGCCCGTCTATCTCTGTCCATGGGCGGCGATCCCGGAGGGGGAGTCGAGGGGAACAAGACCCTACCCATCTTTAACGTTGGGGGGACACACCTTACATCTGTCCCCAAATTTTGAAGAAACACCAAAAAAGTTTAAAAAAATTTAAGATACAATTTTTTTTACCTCTTTTTTGACCAGATCAGTTCTAAAGTGTCCCCCCCACCTATCAAACATGATCGCCGCCAGTGTCTCTGTCGGTCTATCTCTGTGTCCATCTGTCTATCAGGCATCTCAAATAATTTTACGTCCATAGTAGGCCCTACTTCCGTTTCTCAACCTTTTTGACCATAGACCAGTGGTGTCGTTTCTTTGCACAAAGCTTAAAGTTAAGCTTCTAAAGGAATGAAAGAGTTAGTCACAAAGAAGTTCTAAGACTTTAGAGTGAGTAATTTATTAAGGAAATTTCTATAGCGCCACTCGAGGAACTAATCAGAGGCGCTTTCTAACCTGGCCTACATGATGCTAAATGTCATTACGAGGGTAACATTCAACAGTTAGCAACAATTTTCAAACATCTAGAAGTCAATAGGCCTAATATTCGAGAATTCATCAGAGTTTCATCTGGTTTAAAACCGTTAAGACTGCCTTGTGAATGCTTTCTGCCGACACGTCTATGACTTGTTCACAACCACCGCGAGATGGAACTCCATGCCAGTGATGACCTAAGACGTACGAAAGTCTTTGGAAACAGAAGTTCACATGTGGAAGATTACAAACGCCTTCAATAACATAAGTTCCAGGCAGTGAGAAAACGACGTTCGAAAGTCCAGCTCCATGTGGTGCAACAACCATTACAGCGGAATGGAACATCCTCATAATTTTAGTTAGAGACGGAACAGGATTGTCTATAAATGTTACATACTTCATATTGTACGAATTCGCCGCAGCTTCAACCATCTTTTCGATCTCTAGTTGTTCTGTAAACCTACGAGAACCTGATCGCCGAATCAAAATGATTAAATTTCGAGGCTCTGGTGGGAAATTCTCAGTTAGGTATTTTCGATATATCATTGAAAGCATTTGAATCTCTTGAACGTTTGCAAATCCACACATCGATGATCTGGGTAAGTAAATCAGTTTTGCTCTGTATGTTCCGTTAATAATCCTGTTCTCATCTAAACCGAGTATTTTCATCAGTTCCGCTGTTCGTCCTCCTTTTTCCGAAGCAAGTATCTTGATGCTGGGATTTCGTTTAAGAAAATCAAGATAAAGTGAAAGTCTTGGAATAACTTCCACCATCCGATGAAATTGCCCAGTGCCAGAGTGTTGAGCGATTGGAAAGATCTCATCATAAATTGGGATTTCGCTAATGTTCGATGGTGGTCTAGTGTCATTGTGATGACTGCACGCATACTGCACCAGTTTCACATTTCCGCTATACACATCGCTCGTGTTGGTGACAATGCCATCGCGTATTACATACATATAAAAAGCAAATGGTGGCTGTTCTGTATAGAAATATGGCGGAAATGCCTGTCCATCATTTGGCCAGTAGTGTGCAATGTTGATTGGCTTTGCATTAAGAACAAGCGTGTTCATTGATTGAGGATTGATGCTTCTTTTCATATCGCGAAAACATGTTCTGTTGTATGTGACGTCATATTTCATTTTTATCGTTCCAGGAGTTTCGATCCATGTGCAGAGTGGATCATCCGCTGTCCATTCGTAGTAATTTTTTATCAGGAGATTTGAGTTGTCTCTGAGAGAACTCCAAGTTCTTCCTGTTCCTGCTGATTTATCCCACGGCAGCATTACTAATCGCAGTTGAGAGAAATAAGTACCAAGCAGTTGTAAGAAGTCATCTCTCGAGGTCCATATCAATTTAATCTCTTGATGGGGTGCTATGGGTTTCCAATCGTCAGCTGCAGTGCCTCTTGATCTTAGAGCGTTTAGACGAAGTTTGTCAAGTTCCTCGTTGAAGATTCGAACCCTTTCGAGAAAAGATCCACATGCTAGGATCTCAATTGCAGTAAATGGATTACGGCTACTTCGAATTTTAATTTCCTTACTCAAACACTGTGCCTCTCCGCTGTTAATAAAACTGAAAATATTAGATAGAAAATTTGTAATTTTTCCATTTCCTGTCAGGTCGAGTTTATTGTAAAGCACAACCAGCAGTAAGACGAATGTAATTCCGATGCGATGGTAGGAACAGCATCGCCTAGAAGAATGAGTTTTTGCCATGACGAATTGTTGATATCTTACGACCAGATGTATTGAAGAACTGTTGTCTGTGTCGACTGTGATAAATAATTATACGTCGTATACGAACAGCAACTGAAAACACGTCGACCATACAAACGAAAATATAGTACGGTATTCAACTTAATATATCTGTGAGAATGCCCAATAATAAAAGAACCCTTTTTAAGTGAAAGCAAACTGTGTTGCAAAGCGCGGAAGAATGTGAATCTTTCAATGTACGTGCTGGATACCAGTCACTCTGAAGCGCAAAGTGTTTTCCTCTTCCTGACGATTTAGGCCTATCTCAAGGAAGTATATATCAGCAACGGCAGCTGAGAGAAAATACCTAGCAGTATCAAGAAGTCATCTCTCGAGGTCCAAATCAATTATCAACGAGATATCTTCAGTCGGGGCTACGGAAATCCATTCCTCAGCACCTCTTAATATAAGAGCTTCCAACCGACGTTTGTCTAATTGCTTTTTGAAGATCTGAACTCGTTTCAGAAAGTAGGCTATCCACTTTCTGAAACGACAAAACTTCAATGGCAGGAAATGGAGTGTAGATCAGCGTGATAATACGCCGTGATTAGGTCCCGTGCTCCAATGGTTAACCCGGGCCTGGCGTGATTAGGTCCCTACAGCCTTATTTCAGTAGCATCCACTGTTTGGTTTTCTGAAGGAAGATATTCCAGGATAAAACGTTTATGGCTTCGTTTGTTTCAGATGTGCCCCGAAATCGTAGAAATCGTTAATTACGGTACTCGAAGATTCTGCGTATAGCTTAAAATTAAATATCTTCCGCGTTCCTGCGCTTTGAATGTATTTGCTAAACAAATTTCAATGACAACGAGAGATATAATTATAGTATCAACCTCCAAGAACACGGCAACAGTAACAAATTGAAAACGGCCTTTGGTACAGAGCTGTTATGCTGGAAAATGTCGTAAGGAGACAGCTGGAACATAGCAGACAGTGAAACCTTACTGGTCTTTAATTATGTGCCAATAATTGGCTAAGCCTTTGTTTGGGCTATAGGCGCTGTGGATATAAGGTATGTACTTAAGTACCTATAGATTTCCGTATTTATGTGTAGGGGCTTATTTACGCACGTGTGTATGTATGTTTTCACGTAGGCTACGTAAGCCTACACATATGTGTGTATATGCAATGCATGCATGTTATAAAATGTATATTTGCAGCATGAATGTACTTCTCAAAAGCCCAGCTGTGGCGAATGTCACAGTCTATCTGTTAGAATGGTCCTGAGCGTTTAATGCGAAACTAGGCCCCTATTTTGCTTCCATAGTACAATCAACGTATTTACTCATATGGATGATTTTGGCAAACGAGGCATACAGCACAGGTCGTTAGAGGATCTGCGTTGATTTCACATGTCAGACACAGGATTTCAACGAGATCACAGGACGTAAGGGTATTAGTCAGTTATACCTTGTAAGCTAGATAAAATTCTTTGCAATTCCTCAGAGAATCCTTTACTGGTATATGGTCATGGTGCGATCGTTCGTACGGAACGTAGGCCTAGGCCTGCGTTATTTTTCTATAACGTAGGCCCCTACGTACGGTACGCGTACGTTATTTTGCCGTACGTTGGCGTACGTTGACATCGGTTCAACAATGATATTGAAGTTACTAAGCGTAGAACGTTTCCCAGTTACCAAACAGAGACCAGATAACTAGGTGTCGCCGCTGAAAGCTCTCACACTCATGAGAAACCAAGCAACGAATTTATAGACCTACCTGCACATTCACATATCCAATCTAAAACGAATACTTTACAGAGCCGGTTACAACAGTGCAAAAGGCATCAATTGGCGGTCGTCTCTAAGCAAAATTACACTCCAAAATGCTTCTCAAAATTGCAATTCACAGGACATCCACCTATTCCTCAAGTTCCAAGCACGTAAATAAATTGCTCTGGCCTATTATAGGCCTGTGCCAGAGAGACTCGTGTGTGCGTAACTTCCAATAGTGCTTAAAAATTAGCAGCGATTTCACGCTTCAACAGTCGTATTGAATAATAATATTTGCTTGGGTCACAGAGGCCTGTGTCATGAGATGTTCGTATCACTACGCAGCCTACAGGCCTAGAAAGAAAGTAAACAGGATATACTCAGAGAAGCTCTTATTTTTCACAGGCTTCCTCGGTAGAACAGCTCGTACCCACGGCGTAACTTTGTACGGTGACAGTGGTGTCCAGTCACCACCTCTTCTTAACGTGGTCATGACAGCCATCGGGAGTCAGGTACACAATTAATTAATTCATTCGAGCGTGATATTGTCGTTGAATGTGTTCCTGCAGAGTTCCCATCCCTAATCATAGAAAGAGATTTCCAACTCAGAGCCTGATAAAGACCGAACAGCCACACTGCTGATCAGGGTCCATCCGAATATTTTGCGGTGGGCCTCACTGTTGAAGTTGCGTCACTGTTCAATATTACTTAAAAGTCAATAACTGTAGACGCGATATGGAACGAGGTCATATCCGGTAACTCTTCGCTATAATTATATATGTATACGTTGAAGTGGCACTTCAATCATCTAGGCCTATAATATACAGGAATTCTAATAATAAGTGTTGGATAATTATTCATGGCGAAATTAGCCTACCCTAATTTGACCGTCCCATCCCTTCCTTCCTCACCTCCGTCTCCTCCCTTTCTTCCCATTGCGGTTACGTCACCCATGTCATTTCATGAAAATAATGTGTAAAAATAAGATGACGATATAGGGACTAATTATGAGAGCTGTAATTTTTGTAACCAGTCATACAAGTAACCAGAGCAGAGGGCGATTTTTGCCCTGGGCAAAACTTCTAGCAGGGCAACGACCAGGGCAAAGGCTCTTTTACCAGGGCGTTTGCCATGGCTCGTCCTGATGTAACGCTGCCATTGGACAAAGCACACGAGGCAGCACATGAGACAGCAACCGAAGTAAGAACCACGAAAAGACTTCAACGAACGATAACCAAAATGCACAAAATGGCCGACCAGAGAAAACAGCACAAAATGGTCCAAAGACCTTAATCGCCATGATATTTTTGTGCCACTATGGTCAAAACTCGAGCCTTTTCTTGCACTGGCCCTGCTCTATGGAATCAACTCCCTCCATTGACACGTGCCTATTAGCTGATGGCCCAAGTGCCTCGTAACCCCGGAGCTGCGCCTGCTTCCAGACTTTCTCTGATACGTTCTACACTAGACTGAAAAAACTGTCCTATTTGGCCGTTCTGGAGTCGAGAGCACCTCTGAGTAGCCCCTTGAAAAGGTGCTATATTAATACTCGAATGAATGAATGAATGAATGAATGAATGAATGAATGAAAGTTCCGAACGTCCTATCACCTATATGAATGTATATATATATATATACATACATATGTATACATATATATAGGCCTATACACGTAAATACATAACATTTAGTAATTTTAGTGTGTGGAGTTTCAGAGTGGGAGGAGAAAGAGAGACTATAGATCAGTTCATCTCGAGTTCCCATCACTGTAGGTCAGAGGTGGGCAAACTACGGCCCGCGGGCCGGATCTGGCCCGCCAACACATTTTATCCGGCCCCCACAATTCTCCAGAAAATAAAAAAAATTAAAAATTCAGACCGCGTGAAGTTTTCTTCGTTTTATTCACGTGGTGCTGCTCTCTTACTTAGGCCTACTATTCCGGTCTCATCTTTAATAATAACTCTATGCATTAACTCTGCCGATCCCCACTTCCCCCCAGAGAATTTTGCACATGATCTGTTGGCAGAAGTGAAATCCATTCAAGTAAAGCTAATGTTGCTTTCAAATCATATGAAAAAACAAAGCTAAGGAAAATTTCATATACCCTCCAGTTGCAATCTGTCACAGCATAGTTTGCAGAAAAATATAGCCTTCGGTTGTCAATTTGAAAGAAGAGTTCTCCAGACAATTTGCTAATTTTCAATCGAGACTGAATTTGCTTTGCTTAGCTTACCATAAGGACTGCCGTTCACATCTGACATTGACAATTAGCTCCTACGAAACTTTAACTGGAATTAATCGACCCACAAAGTGACATGTTCTCAAAGAGTAGCTCAAAGGACCAGACCTTATCAGGGGCGGATCCAGGGGGCCAATCCGGCCATGGCCCCCATTTGATATTCACACAGGACGTGGCCCCCCGTCCCCACGAAGTAGACGAGGAAAATGACGAAATAATGGCCCCACATTTGATTTTCACCACACAGGAGATGAGGGGGGGGCCCGTAGACGAGTAAAGCGAAACATGGAAATACGACAGAAAATTTATCTGGAGATTAATAGATTAATGACTAAAAAAGTCATCAATTTTTTGGAGATGAATTCCTTTAAAAAAAATTGTCCCCCCTTATCAACCTTCTGGATCCGCCCCTGGACCTCATGACATTATTTTCTTCACTCAGAAAGGAACAATTCTCAAATATGCAAACTTTTAATTTAGAAATGTTTGTGTTATTCGCATTTAGTTACATCTGTCAACAAAGATTTTCAACTATAAAGATAAACAAAGCCTCAGTTAACTGATCCAAACTAGAACTAATACTGTGAATTGCAGCCAGGTCAATCACTCCAGATTATGGGAAACTTGTTAATTCATGCTCAGAGTTGCATACATCTCACTGGAAACAACGAAAATGTATTTAATATATTATAAATAAGTAAACTTCTTTTCATGTTTTTCATCATTAAAAGTTAAAAAAATTTTACCCGGCCCTCCGAATTTTTTTGGCGTTCAATGTGGCCCGCTGTGCAAAAAGTGTGCCCACCTCTGCTGTAGGTAATGGGTATACTCAGACATGAAGTCCAGCTCAACAACCTTGACGCATGGCAGTCCTAGAGTGTTCATAAGTGTAACAGCTTCCCCAAATTTCAGCAAGTATATCAAACTGTCAAACAGAGAATTGAATTGAAGCTGAATGTGTGACTTCCATTTGTCAAATAAGTAAGAGTAATTTTTACAAAAATAATTTAACATGGTTAATGTAAAATATCAAGCATTCCAATAAACAATTTTTTCTCTCTTCCTCTCAATCCATTCAGTTTCATTGTCAACCCGGGCAAATACTTTAGTTTAAATAATAAATTAACTCACATATTAATTTGAGTTTAAGTTATTCAGGACGCTGCAGTTGTTTTTCGCATTTAAATCTTTTAGTTTAATTAAACTGCCTGCAACAACAATCCCTTGTAATAATAAATTACCGCCGCTGATATTAATGGATTCCCTACGGACGAACGATCGTCGGTCGTGCAGTTTAGCACGAAGCTATAAGGACTGATGTATGATCTGCGTAATACACTTTAGGTTCGCAGTTTCTTAGTGCCTCCATCATCATTGCAACCCGTCCTTCATCCTCATCCTCATGTTCCTCCATCTAACACCCGCGGGCTTTCCACTAAAACTGAAGTCTCACCTTTTCAAATACTCCTACCCTTACTCATCTGATACTCCGCCTTCCAGTTATTCTCGCCGTAAACGACACCTGGCTTGACAGTTGCTCTGCCTCTCCTGATCTGGTACCCTGGAAATCGGACTTGGACCTCTTTTGGACTACTCTCTGGAAACTCCCTTTGATTTGGTTAGCTTCCTGGAAACCGGATTCGGACCTCTTTTGGACGACTCTCTGGAACCCCTCTGATCTGACTAGCGCTCGTGAATAGGCTGGTGCCCTGCGCTTGGCCTTCGAGTGGCGCTTTAGAAGTTTGGAGATTACGATTACGATTACGATTAGGTTAACTAAAGCCTGTCTCGCGCTGCCTTTGACACTTGACACGGAGTTCGTAATCGTACTAGTGATCGTAAACTCCAAATTTATAAAGCGTTGTTCTAAAGTGAGGCAAAGGCACCAATATAGGCCAGACATTTATTTGCGAGCTCTACGTCGTATCAGAGGGTTGTCCAGAAATCGATGTCCAGTGGAGGTTCGAGTCTGGTTGCAAGAGAGGCCAGAGAGAGAATTCAGAGCAGCTGCTAAGGCGACTTTCTTAAGGTCGTCGAAGGCCCTAGGCACTCTTGCATTCGTATACCACAACTCAACTGCCTACTCTGCATTAGTGCGAAACGATATTTGAAGACGTTATGTGTGATTTTGCTAATACAAAGAGCCGCAAAGTTCACGTAACGTTGGCTAGCAAAGCTTAAACCTTTTCAGAACAGAATTTATTAAATTTGAATCTGCTGTTATTTGCAATTTTTCTTTTTCAACTTTCCCGGTCAATCATTCAATCAGTGGCGTCACTAGGGAGGTGCGGGGGTGCGGGCCGCACCGGGTGACACCTTCAGAGGGGGTGACACCAAAATATATGTCTAAAACTTTTTTGCGGAGTTTCAGCAGAAATTTATCATTTTTAAATAAGCAATAACAGATAACAACAAAAACATTATTGTAAGCCCAGATTATATACATGTACATGTACACATGTGCAGTGGCGTAACCACGCGCGGGCAATTATAGGCTGTGCCCGGGTTGCAATTAATTCTGCCCGGGTTGTGCAAGCCAGAGAAATTATATATGTTTTAGTATTATTCAAGAAAACTGGATGGCACAACACACCCAGGAAATTGAGAAATTTTGATTTTGAGTTTGACATTGCTTCAGACAAACGATACAGAATATGATGTGCCATCAGCCCATCGCGTCGACCTGCCTTTGCCGTCCTGTCGCCCCCATCCAGTCCCTCCCACCAAGGCTACTTGAAGCATGAAAAGCCGGTCAGAGAAAGAGAGAGAGGGAGAGACAGAGAGACAGAGAGACAGAGAGAGACGAATCAGGCGCTGAAGACAGATAGAATTTCAGGCATTTCTTAGCATGGAACTGAGTTAAAGTGTATGCATTGGTTGTGCGCCTGAAAACAGAATCTGGCTGTATATTAGTGTGCATGCGAATGAACGTATCTTCATGTGAAACTGAGTACTCGCTTCTGCTATGGGTCATCCAGGGTCAAATATCCCCGACACATCAGGGTGACCTAGACAGATGATGCACGTGAAGACGGAAATATTCACGAACCACTCTTACAAATGTCTGTGGCCCTGTGTATCATGTAAGATCTGTCATTATACAGGCTATAGTTCAGACTGCAGAGAGGCTGAAAGCTACACAGGCCTCGTAACTCTTGTTGTGGCACTTTTGAACAGCGAGGCTAAATGAAAAAATTGGCCAAATTTAAAATTTGTGCGGTGAAGGAAGAAAATGAAAGAATAGGGCCATAAAGCAGAATGTGACAGGGGGTGCATACGCACCTTGTATGGCTATGCCTCTGATCGTAGGTCGAGATGGCGAATTAATAGGTAGGCCTATATGACTTATAATAGGCCTACGTAATACGTCACGTATTTTAAAAATTGAAACATGCCACAGATTGGCTGGAACTCGTCGAACGATTGCAGGCCTACTACTCTAGACCAAAGAACAAAATGAAGAATTGGCAGCAGCATCGTCTGGATCGCAAAAGTTGTCAGCGCTCGCATTTATTATAAATCCAAAAAGGAAGAAAACGGCTGCCTCTTACTTGGAAACTTCAAAGGACACAGCGTCTACACCATATTCAATAACTAGTCTGCAAGTTAATCCACCACCATCATACTTCGTTGATGACGCGTTACCAAGTCAAGACTATGAACTAAACAAACAAGCTAAACCTCTACAGAAGTTTCCAGAAGACATTTCCAATTCCAAAGGAGAACTGCTGAATTACATGTATACCCATGGAAATATTTTTGAGTGACTAAGTAAGTCAAACGTCGTTTTCGAAGTTCTTTCTTTGCGGATTTTCATGGTTGGAATATTCTGTTGCGCTCACTGCCTGACAATGCTACCTATCTTTCGCCAACAATCCAGAACGATATCGCCCTCTGTAGGCCTATAGCCACTTGCATTTCCGATGTAATATCGAAGGCCGTCAATTTTCAAAGAAGCGGGCATGTTCTCAGTTTTAGTAGATGGTACAAAAGATATTGATACAGTGTCATTTATATAATTGGATACTTAGTTACAGGCTGCAGCTGCTAGTGCTAACTCTGCAAATCTGGCATTTTCTAAGTTTATTTTGTCAGTCGCTTGATGCTGTCAAAAGTTGTCTTTATGGCCCACAGCCCTACACGTTTGAATTATCTGGCTGCAGATTGATTACCAGTGCTTTTTTCAGCCGGAATGGCGTTCCGGCACCTTTTTCAGCAACTAAAAAATTATTTATTTATTTAATAATAAAAATAATAATTTAGTGTTTTTAATTTAATTTTAATGTTTTGAACCGTTTTTGGTGTTTATTGAGACCCTTCCCAACCCCCAATTCCGTTTTTCTCTGAATTTTAGCTCGCCCATAATTGTTCCGTTCCGGAACCTTTTCTTCCAGAAAAAAGCACTGTTGATTACAATTCGCGTATGAAGTTTCTAATGTAAAATGTAAATAGTTTTTTTTATCTGATAGCAAAATGTTGAATTATTATAATTATAATAACATTATTATAGTTGCTAACATGCCACTTTCGAATTAATAAAAAGCCTCTACTAAATCCTACTTGAAATGATCATAATTATGATTAATGTTGAGTTGGGCAGCTGCCCGGGTTCCATTTTCACTCTGGTTACGCCACTACATGTACACTGTCAGAATCAAGTTACCTAAAGCTGAAACTCTATGCTAATTTATTTTTTAACCTTCTAATGCGCTCCGGTCAGTACCGTCATTATACTGTATGGTCTGGTAAGGAACTAAGAAATGAGGTCCATAGGTAGGGGTGACACCATGACTTACCGCACTGAATGACACCAATCCTAGTACCGGTAACGCCACTGCATTCAATATCTCATTCGCTCATTTGTGTCCATTCGTTCTCAGTTTAAGCCTCGCTTTCTTCGAATTGCTTAAGCAGCATAAAATTATAGGTTGTCGCTTCGTCTTAAGAACTGATCTTCTGGTCCCTGACCTCGTTACGGCATGGTTTTGGTGCGCCTTGAGCATTAAACACTGGAGCGATAGAAGTCACAAATTATAATTACACCACCTACACGTACACCACAAGCACCACCACTCAGAACACAACAGGCACCATCACTACATACTGGTAGAACACGGTATTGAGGCTGAAAATAACGCCTCTTCAAATGCATACCGAACACAGCTTTAAAACATAATTATGGCAGGATAATAAGCAGAGTCAAACATGAAACTAAAAGTCTCTTTATTTATTATTACATAACATAACATGAAGTCATTTCTCTCCGAGCATAGAAGTAATTGATATTAGCGAATCGAGAGGGCTCATAACATGACTTCAGCGTCTGATATAAAAACACATTCACTGTAACCAAACATGTTTTGCAGTTATTTTACAAAGCGACATTACTACCTGCTAATGGCTATTCGCTTCGATGAGAATGTTTTATCATCAGGCACATGAGGCTATAGTATCTATAATTATACATAGTCTATGTATATATATATATATATATATATATATATATATATATATATATATATATATATATATATATATATATATATATATATATATATATATATATATATATATATATATATAGCCTATATTGTTTAATGAAAAATGGTAAGTTGGCAGACTGTAACTTCAAAGTTGTAATAAGAAATGTTTAAGCTGAAATCACCAATTAATAAAGCGTATTTTCGACTAAAAGTTATTATAAACGCTCGTTGAAAAGAACCTAATTCTTTGCTAGCTCAAGAGGCCACTCACCTTTACCAGTACAACCCACGCAGCAAAGGGAATCATATCTTGTCTACGGTTTGGGTAGTTCTACAAGAAATCTGAGAGAGGGGTATCAACAGGGGTATCAACAGGGAGTGCAAACAACTTCAGTTACCCTTGTGTTAGTTTAGAGTAGTACAATAGGCCCTATATCGGCCTACTTAAACGTGTTAAAGTGTATATGGCCCTACTGAAACGTATTAAATTTAAAACTTAGTGGAATGGTTTGGGTCAAGCGAAACTGCATTTCCACCCATATACAGGTAGTGCAGCATCCAATCATTACTACAAACCCCCGACGGTAAAAGGGTTAGTTTTCAGCGAAAGCGATAGGTCTACACTGAAGATGTAATTATGATCAGAGTCAGACAATTCATAAAGCTCAGAACAGACAATAATAATTAATGTTAAAAATGCTTACGCATAATTTTGGGATCACAATTGGCCAAAAACTATCTGGCTTAAAACTGTTATGACTGTCTTGTTAATGCTTTCAGCCGAAACGTTCACCACTCTTTCACTACCACCGCGAGATGGAACTCCATGCCAGTGATGACCTAATACGTACGAAAGTCGTAGAAAACACAAGTTCACATTTGGAAGATTACCAGAGCCTTCAATGACGTATGTTCCAGTCTGTGAGAAAACGACGTTTGAAAGTCCAGCTCCATGTGGTGCAACAATCATCACTGCGGAATGGAACATTCGCATAGTGTCGGTTAGAGGCGGAAGTGGATTGTCTATGAACATTACATAGCACAGATTGTATGCTTTGGCGGCCGATTCAACCACCTTTTCGATCTGTTGTTGTTCTGTAAACCCTCGAGAACCTGATCGTCGAATCAAAATGATTTTGTTTCGAGGTTCCGGTGGGAAATTCTCAGTTATGTACTCACGATATTTCATTGAAAGTACTTGAATCTCTTGAACGTTTGCGAAATGACACATCGATGCTCTTGGTAAATAAATCAATTTTGCTCTGAAAGTTCCACTAATTATTCTGTTCTTATTTAAGCCGAGTATTTTAATCAGTTCCACTGTTCGTCCTCCTGTTTCTGAAGCAAGTATCTTGATGTTGGGATTTCGCTTGAGAAAATCAAGATAAAGTGAAAGTCTTGGAATAACTTCCACCATTCCATGAAAGATAGCGAAACCCCAAAATTGAGCTATTGGAAAGATCTCATCATACATTGGAATCTGGTCAACATTTGACGGTGGTGGCGAACTAATGTCATAACTAAGCTTACACGTATGTTGCTCGAGTTTCACATCTCCACTGAAGACATCGTTGTGATCTGTAACAATTCCGTCTCGTATTATATACATATAAAAAGCAAATGGTGGCTGTTCTGTATAGAAATATGGCGGGAATGCCTGTCCAGCGTTTGGCCAGTAGCCTGCACTGTGGATTGGCTTTGAATTAAGAACAAGCGTGTTCAATGATTGAGGTTCAATGCCTTTTTTAATATCGCGAAAACATGTTCTGTTGTATATGACGTCATATTTCATGTTTGTCGTTCCATTAGTTTCGATCCACTTGCAGAGTGGATCATCCGCTGTCCATTCGTAATAGTTTTGGATCAACAGATTCGATTTGTCATTTAGAGAACTCCAATTTTTTCCTGTTCCTGCCGATTTATCCCAAGGAAGCATCACCAATCGCAGCTGAGAGAAATTACCAAGGAGTTGTAAGAAGTCATCTCTCGAGGTCGGTATCAACGAGATATCTTCACTCGGGGCTATGGAAATCCATTCCTGACCACCTCTTGATCTAAGAGCTTCCAACCGAAGTTTATCTAATTGCTTGTTGAAGATTTGAACTCTTTTAAGAAAGTGTCCACCCGCCAAAACTTCAATGGCAGCAAAAGGAGTGAAGATTAACCTGACTACAGCGTCATTTCGATAGCCTCCACTATTTGTTTTTCTGAAGGAAGTTATTCCTGGAAATAACTTTTTTATGCTTTCGTTTCTTACAGTATGTGCATCGAAATAGTATGAATCGCCTATTACCCGAAGATTCTTCGTATAGTTCAAAATTATATATTTTCTGCGTTCCTTCGCGTTGAAGGTTGTTGCTAAATAAATTTCAATGACAAAGAGAGCTAGTACCACCCCTCCTAGAACACGGTAATAGCTGCGAATCGTAAACGACCTTTGGTATAGAGGTGTTATGCTGAATATCATTATTTTTATGTATGTAGTGTGAATCGTAGTACAATCGCTTTCAAATGCCTTGTTGAAAAGAATCAAGACTTCGTTCACCGTTGTGTTAATTGCAGGCACGTAATGTCGTAGAAAGACAGCTGAAAAATAGCAGACAGTGAAAATTTACTGGTCTTTATTCATGTGCCTATGAACAAGTTAATGAGTCTTTGTTTTGGCTAGGCGCTGTGGATATACCGTTGTACGTAAGGACGTTAATATTTACGAATTTATATAAAGTATGTAAGTTTGCACGTGTACGTACTACGTAATGGCATAAACATATATATATGTAAGCATACATTTTTAAAATGTATATTACAATATGAATGCACTTTTAAAAGCCCCGCTGTGGTGAATTTCACAGGCACCTTTAGAATAGTCCTAAGCATTTAATGGGAAACTATTTTACTTCCATAGTACAATCAACGAATTTACTCATATGGAAGATTTTGGCAACCGATATAAATATTATATATATATATATATATATATATTAGTTAGCCAGTAATCAACATCCCCAATGTAGTTCCTATCGATTGCGTCCAATGATCCACCTACTCTTCCAACAATGATATTGAAGTTACTAAGCGTAGAACGTTTCCCAGTTAGCAAAGAGAGACCAGATAACTAGGTGTCGCCACTGCAGGCTCTCACACTCATGAGAAACCAAGCGACGAATTTATAGACCTACCTGCACATTCACATATCCAATCTAAAACGAATACTTTACAGCGCCGGTTACAATAGTGCAGAAGGCATCAATTTATGAACGCCCCTAAGCTAAATCACGCTCAAAATCGCATTTAAAAATCGCAATTCACTGGACACCTATTCCTCAAGTTCCAAACTCATATTAAAATTGCTCCGGCCTATTGCCCTGTGCCAGATAGACTCATGTTTACATAACTTCGTATAGAAGCAATATTACACAGTCATTAGCAGCGAAGTCTGTCTCGCCGCGCGTCTGCAGGGATTTCACGCTTCATTCGTCGTGGGTAAACATAAACTCCAAATTTGCTTTGTTCATATGTCATGAGGTGTGCGTATCCCTAGCCGCGTATCCTGAGAAAGTAAACCGGATTTGCTCAGAAAAGCTCCTATTTTTCACAGACTTTTGCCTTAGAACAACTGATATAACTCCTTATCAACAGTAAGTTACTTACACCAATCACCTAAGTCACCTCTATTAAATTCTTGAGCGTATATGTGGACCAGCACCTATCTTGGAAACAGCTTATACAAGCTCTCTCCGAAAAGACAGCCAAGAACTTCGAATCTTATCCAGAGTGTCCTATCTCCTACCATCCTCCATACCCCATTAATTGTATTATGCCCTTATATATCCTTACCTTGCATATTGCAACGTGGTGTGGGCTTCTACGTACGCCACGAGACTCCATATACTTGTAACTCTACAAAAACGGGCGATTCGTAATTTCGTATGACTGCTGGGGTTCGTCCGAGAACACGTGCGGGACCCTTATTTTTGGACCTAAAAATACCGACAATAGACCAGATTCGCATATATCAGACTGGCCTATCCATGTAGGCCTACCGCTGCGCGCATGGTTTACTGCCAGTAAGCTTTAAGGGTTTCTTTCAGACAGGTTCAGATATCCACCCTTCAAAAACAATAGATTCCCCCATTCAATTTGTCCCAGGAAGAATCAACACCACCAGTCATTTGGTCCAATCTCAAACAAAAACACTCCCAGAGTGTTTATTCGCATGGTGGAGTGTTTTTGTCCTAATATCAATTAACTCTCCAGTCAACTGTATATGCTTATACGAATACTCATGGCTTCTCCAGAAAATCTATGGCCTACATAATAAGCTCATTCCGGAGTGATACTGTCGTTGCCTATGTTCCTGCAGAGGAACAGCGTGGCCCAAATCCGAGAAAGAGAGTGCCAAC
This sequence comes from Allolobophora icterica, assembly GCA_963556255.1. Taxonomy (NCBI): domain Eukaryota; kingdom Metazoa; phylum Annelida; class Clitellata; order Crassiclitellata; family Lumbricidae; genus Allolobophora; species Allolobophora icterica. The sequence continues at coordinate 17,802,775 of OY744609.1, read as the reverse complement.
TCAAAGCCTGATAAAGAACGAATTACCCATTAGAGTATTATGCGGTGGGGGCCCGTGGGGCCACACTGTCAGTGCCGGTATAGTAGGCTGAATAGAATCCCCCCTTTTAACACTGCCGTAGTCTATTTATGCTAGGATATATTGACTGGGGAGTTAATTCTTACTAGGACTTATTGACCAGTGGAGTGCATTGTTACTAGGACTAAAACACTCCTGCTGGTGATTAGAAACTCCAGTTGAGTTAATTCTTCCTAGGACAGATTGAATAGGGGAGTTGATTCTTCTTAGGACTCCCCATTCAATTTGTCCCAGGAAGAATGAACTCCACAAGTCAGTTGGTCCTAGGAAGAATGAACTCCCCTTTCAGTTTATCCTAGGAAGAATTAACTCCCCGAGTCATTTGGTCCTAGGAAGAATCAACTCCCCTTTCAATTTGTCCTAGGAAGAATTAACTTCCCGATGCATTTGGTCCTAGGAAGAATG